>OY728146.1:1457210390-1458460390 GCA_963277665.1 Viscum album | reverse complement strand
ATTTAGAAACCAAGATGTGTCGTCAAATACCATTATCCTTTGTGGTTAAACATATATATAAGTGGTATAGACATGGATTGGTTTGAAATACAATTTCCAAAGACCAGTAATACTTAAGATAATTTTGAAAAATATTCATAGATAATTATTTAAAACCCAAATTGTAATAGTTATTACAGAATAATATTCTTAATTTCTCTATATAAGACTGTGAATATATTTAGAATACACATGGCTATTTTATAGATTGGAAATAAAATGTCCCCAGACATGTAAAAAAAGTCTGGAAGCAATGGAAAACTTTTTTTACATTATCTTAAAACCTACCAATCACACCATGCTTGATGTCACTACTGATGGAAGACCTATGATGATATCAGGAGATGTATGTAGAGTTCACATCCATGAAATATCTCAAAACTATTTCCATAAGAAAATAAATTGATGTCCCCCACAGTGTATGATTTTCTATGTAGAAGTGATCACATGCCTTGACTCCCTGGTGGATGATCTTGTAATGAATCTGGAATACTTTTTTGTTTCTCCAGCAACAAAAATCATCATGTTCTCCTATTGTAATGGTCTAGTCTTATATGACATGTGAAATTACAAACCCATATCTAGGATTATAGATGGGGAGAGTGGAAAACAAAACTCAAAATTATAATTATGTTAATTTTAATTAATAATTTCAATAATACAATAATTTTTACCTACAACATATACCCATTAATAAAAAATAATATCGTAATTAAGGTTTTTATAAATATAATGTATTCATATTATATAAACAAATCAAGGAATTCCAGCGCACCCAACTCAGCAGAAATATTCTCTCTTAAATTTTTTTCCCCAACAACCTTTCCTCCATGATCTACACAATTTCCACAACAACAATAATACTAATCGCATGCTCTACCTTGATAACACCAATTAAACCATCATCAATAGTAAAATTAAGATGATATACTCCCTGTGTTCCATGAAAATGTATAATAATAATTAGATACATATGAAATATAATTATAGAACCAATGACCTTCTAACTACAACTATGAACATATATTAGGGAAATTTTCTTAACTATCTATTAGAATGACTATCGAGAAAACTGCCCAATAACACCGAGACCCATCCCTGAGATTTTTCTATATTTATGGTCCATAAAAGAGGAAATTAATTGAATTTTTAACATCTCTATATAAATTATGAGGACAATAATGTGGATTAATATCCAAATAAAGTAATAATTGAACAAAACAATGGAAAACCAAAACAAAATCATGATTAGAAAGTCAATGTATGAGAAATAAAAATATGAATAAGAAAACATCACTAAAGAATATGAATATTCTACACCACAACAATAATATCCCCTCACCCAAAATTTGATTGGTTTAAAAAAGTAATGACATGTTTACAATATGAAAAAATCTATAGATTATAGAATAACTCATTTTTAGTATCACGTTTCCTGAATTAATTTAATAAATTCCACCATATGAAATTTTATAAAATTAGATAATCTTAAATAAGATAAATATAAAATAATTAGTAATTTTTTCCATTCTTGTAGAATTCCTTAGTGTTTTTAGTAGAAACTTACACCAATGTTGAGGGACCGTAGTAATTCCTCAATTCCATACATTGAAGGATCCTAAAATTTTAGAGTAAAATTATGTAATCATAGAGTGAGAACCAGTCTCAGGTCAATGAGAATATTCAATTAATAATACAAAAATGGCCCTAATCCGATAATATTATCTTTATATCTTGTTAGCAGATCATTCATTTATTATTGGGTTCATATCAATGATGTTTTAGTTCAGGTCATTAATTTTATATTTCCAATTTATTTTCATTTTCATAACATGGAGGAATTGCATGATGTATCTATCATTTAATGACTTAATTTTATCACCAAATGTAATGATTTATTTATATGATCCAAAGGAGGGTTATATTTCATATCAAAGAGGAATAAATATTCATTAATATGGTTAATGCTACAAATAAAATTATAGATTCACTTGATTTTTAAATGATTTTTCAAACAGATGAAGAACATTTTACTAATTCAATTGAAGATAATAGGGATGAAAAATCTCATGTAGAAGATTATGTAAGTGTCTAAATTTTTTTATAATACATCAATCCTCTTATATGAGGCTCTAAAAATGTGTTTCAATCTTCGATCATCAATCCCCAGACATTGGAACGAAATACTCTACAATGGAAACTTAAATTTCCATTCATTGAAACTAATGACTCAATTTGAGAAACAATTATATCATAATTTACTCAAGATAATGAATCAAAATGGATAAAAATTCATTACAGTTATTAGAAACTCAATAGATTTGATTTTGGATGAAATAAAATGGATAAATTCCATAATATTAACTCATAAAAAACTAATGGAAGAAGGTTTAAAACCAAAATTAATTCCCCAAAGGTAACTCACCCCACTAATGAATGAGGTTGTCATGAATTATGTATTGAATATTTTTATTTCCATCATCATTTTGATCATATCTAATAGCTAATTTGTGAGCCATATATTAGAGGTTCCACAGAAGGAACTCCTCACTTTAATAGAAAAATAAATATGAATTAATCCAAACTAAATCTATTACTATATGAGATATTTCTATTGATTATAGAAATATCAATGATGTGGATTAAAAGGGAAAATGTCCTCTCATATTCACAATTCATATATTTTATGGATTACTTGTGTATGAATTCTATTATTTACAATATAGATATTCTATAAAAATTAAAATATTTATGAAGTCGTTTTTAAAAGACAATGTTCCCCTACCAATTTAGAACCATCTAATTTTCATTAATGTTATTTGGAATGTGTGTTGTACACGAAAATTCTCTAATAGTTCATGAATCCTATCTTCTATGATATTATGGTGAAGTATATATAATCATTTTTGGATGATTCACTTGTATATATATGTTACATACTAAACTCAGATTCCATGTAACAGTGCTCTGAGATCGGTTGGCCATATGGCCTCAAGCACTTCTCCCAAAACACCAAAGGATACAAACATGCAGTGGGAGGCATGGGTGTGATAGTTGGGAGAATATTACATAATTAGTAGAGTTTAGAACAATATAATAGAATACAAATAACATAAATATTAATAGAATACAAAAGATGTAAATGGTATAAGACTACTAGTACAAATAATCCAGATGGCATATCATGTGAAAGATGATGCTATAAGTAACAAGGTTCCGATAAATCAGTGAAAACAGGTACTTTGCATTCATATAAAATAAATGTCTCAAAATTAAAAAGAAAACAAAAATAAACCCGGTATAATCACAAACCTCATCTTGGTCCCATTCTTTCGTTCTCCCTAGCAGTATATCAAGTACCTATAAGAGGCCGCATTACCTTATCGACACCTACAATAATATAATTGTTTGGTTCGAAAAAATGACCCAAATAGTGAGTGACACTAATTCCTAGTAGGTGACAACCCATGTTTTTTTAGAATATATAATTGAAAATATATAAAATAGAGTGAGAAATAATGAAAATAGTAAGCTAGGAAGTACCTAGAAGTAAACAACCTACATTCACTAGAATCCATTTAAATTTAATTATATTTTCCATTTAACAAAACAATTTTATTGAATTCATATGTCTCTGGATACATCTCATGCCATGTATCCCTCATATGACTATAAGCACAACAGATAACTCAGAATGAAAACTATACAAGTACATGTGAAGATTGAATCCATGGTTGTGCTTAGTCTTGGAAAAAACTTAATAATTCATTCTAATTCAATATTTACAATTAACCTGAGCCTGTCCTCGACATTCCTATGATGTATTTCATGTAACACTCTAAGTGAAATTCCATAAACACCCTAAAATCCTATCCCATTGAACATATATGTAACCTAGTAACGATTTATGTATCGTATAAGTCGATTTCATTTAATCCCATCTATGGTGGTCCAATATAGAGGTCCCAAGTATCACTCACGACATAATGTCAATGCCCCTTGAGCCCATCCATGGTAGTACTCAGTGGATATATGATTCAATCAGCATTTATATACATCCTCTATGAGCCCATCCATGGAATCCCTCAATGGATTCATGAATCACTCCTGACATAATAATATTTTACCCTTGATACAATCCATCAAATTCTAAGATGAACCGATGATTCACTCTAGCTATGAAGGCCCGATTGTCACATGATCCCATCCATGGTATTATAAACTAAATACATGATGCAACCATTGATAATTACCATTTAATCATTTAGTTCATTTTAAAATTTCATTAGTTATGCTAAGGTTACAACCCAAAATCGTTAAATATAACACACTATAGAAGGGTGTCCGAATCATGGAAAAACCTCATAATGATTTTCTTATTATTCAAATAAATGGGAAAATTTCTCATAACAAGAATAACAATAAAATTAAAGTATTATAGGGATTTAACATTATTCAAACCACATGGGTAGTTCAACAAAATAAGCAATTCAATCCAGACAAGCTTTAACAAGTAATGGAATACTCAGATCCTGGGTAAAGTCAACCATAAAATACCCTAAAATGATTAAAATTTCATTTAACATCATGGAAATTTTATGAAAACGAAAATAAAATTTTAATAACCCTTTAAAGGGAAACAAAATCCTGCCTCATAGTCATTCTAGGAAAAATGACATTATAAAGTCATCCAAGGGAACTCACCCATGGGGTGGACCTTAATCTAGGTATAGAAATTAATTCATTCATTAAAACATCATTTGAATTACCAAATAAAATAATCAATTATAGTGTTCAATTAAAAATCAATGTGACAGCCAAAAATTTGTGATCGACACTCCAGAATATATAAACCAATCGACAATTACCGAAAGTGTAAGAGTTCAGATTCTTAAAAAGGTATTTTTTTAAATTATGTTCTTGTTTAAGTCCATTATTTTTGGCTAAATGAGTTTTCTCACCGTCCATTTGAAGAATCAGGGGCATTCCAAGGGTTTCAAGACACAAAAAGGGATAAAAAATTTGTTTCTAGGTATGTTTCATGGTTTGCGGACGGTAAGTGAAAATCATGCGGAGCATCCCAGGTAACCATATAGCCTCAGAAAGAGGATTTAACATAGTTATCACATATTTATGCAAAACATGTGGATTTACCCATGAAACCATGTGATTGGGGTGATTTCCTGGTGGTATCTCTACATGGTTTGCGCATGGTTCGGAAAACCATGCAGATAAACCTTGTATCCCAGTAAAGATGTAAAATTTACGAATATTTCATACTAGGATTCTAAAACCCAACTAATGTTTCTCTTAAATTTCACTCCCTACAACCATAGTTATGATCTTGGATGAACCATGATTCCCAAGGGTGGTCCTATTTTAATTAATCACCATTTGGAGCGATGTTGGTTATGGATTGAATCCTCGGGTAAGTCTAACACTCCTATATCTTCAATTTTTTGGATTAGGGTTAGTGGTTTCTCTCATCTTCATCAGAAAACATAAATACCTCTTTTTTCTGGTGGAACCTAGGTTACGACATCATGTGTTTATTGAATCTAGATATACGGCCATGATTATGATTTTGTTCATCAATAGATTATAGGTAGGTGTTCGACACATTATATCCTAGAGTTTTGTTATATTTTTTTTGCATGTGTGTTGGGGTTTCTCTTTTTCTTGTTCTCTAGTGGTTACCAGTAGTATGATAGAGTAAATTTAGTTTCTATGTAATTTTTAGGATGCCCTCATGATCCATGTGGGAAGCATAGTAGGTGACCTGACCATTTTAGGGACACCCATGGGTGTGCTTGTATTTGTAGACCTAGTTAGTGGTAAGTGTTATGTGAATGATTGCCAAATAATAATGTTGAACCCATTTAAAAAATGTTTTAGTTTTTGATTATGTTTTAAATGGAATAATGATAAATTTTACATGGGTTATAATGGAATAAGGTGTTATTGGACTGTCATGAAAATTAGTAATTTTTTTGAAAGAGATCATGTCGATTGTTAATGAATATTGGTTTGAAATCCCAAAGGGGATTAGTGCATATTAAATGGAGAACTTGTAACATGGAAATGTAATAGGAAATGGGGAATATGTTAATGAGATGTAATAAGGGAATGTATTAAATTGTGGAATGGGCTAATACATGAGAATTAGGTGGTACCCATAAATGATCGAATGTAATAATGTGGATATGTTATGCTATACGAGTATTGTACTACAAACTCATAAGTGGCCAATATCACGGGAAATGATAAATGGACTCAATGAGTAAATGCATGGTCAATGATGAATTTGCATAAGGCATAAGGGTTTTGGATTAAACCTAATGGGTTAAGGAATAGGAATGGTGATTTATCTAGATGGCTATGAATTTTAATTGGTAAATGTGTTAATGGGTTATGTAATGATATTAATTCCCATGATGTTGTCATGTATTGTGAATTATAATGGAATTGAATATGATTGGATGTCTTATAGGATGGTTTTAGTGACTTTATTAATAAGCATGTGTACATGTCTTGGAAGAGTGGGGTATTCACATGAGGTTCTACGCCCACGGTTCGAGTTAGTTTAAGGCTCTAAACTCCACCACAAAATGCACGGGTTAGGGAAGGGAACTGAGGATCTAAACCACTAATGGTTGTATTACACCTGTACTAAGGCTATGAGGTGAGGATAACGTGATGATGCGATATTTGTGTCCCTGGTAATATAGGGACTTGATTTATTTCCCCTATAAATAGTTATATATTTCCTTAGACCGATGTATAGATGTTGAATATGCCTAACCTATGGAACATATGATCAAAATGGATTAAGAAGAGAAGATGGTATAAGAAATGAAATTGTAGCAAATGATTGGAGTTAATTAAGTGATCTATGAATATCTAATGGAACCCATGTTTTACTTTTTTCCTAACATTTATTTTTTTCTTTCATGCACCATCTATTAGAATAGATACTTTGTAGACATAGTTTGTGGTGGCCTACTGTGTTTTGTGTTCACACCCTACTCGGGCCTCCAATGGGTACCCATGTAGATTTTTTCATTACTGGTTAGGATATGGGAGAAGGACCTACTCTAGGATGTTGAGTTGGTCTAGGGATGTTAATGGTAGAAGGATCCAGACTTAGTATTTGAAACCATTTGGAGTTTTGGCTTTTTAATTCAGTTTGTCTTCATTTCACTTTTCACTACTAAGATGGAATGTAATTTTTGTATTTGAATTGTGTTTGTACCCCATTTGGGAAATGCTTGGTTATGCATTTTTATCAGTTGTTCATAATGTTTCCACTAATTATATTTTGTTCTACGATGGGATACTCTAGTAAAGAGGGTATAGTCTCCCCATGTGACCCATTATAACATCACAACTAGTAGGAACCATATGGAATATATGGAGGCACTCTTTAGGTAATGCGGCGAACCAGCTCGGGGCACCGATTTAGTGGATCCCAGGTCGAAGATGTTACAAAAAGGAACAAGACCACCTACCTTTGACTCATGATAGATATCTCATCCACTTTCATGCTTTGATTTTTCATGGTTTGGAAAAATCTAAAGAACATATGAAGAAAGGGGTATTAGGGCATATGAACTTAAATCCAAATGGCACCGTAGATATCCATAATAATTGATATATGATAAAAAGGGATCCTGGAAATATCATTCGAGATCTGTGGGGGAAAAACACTCGATTCAGAGGTTAGATAGAGCTGGGATCTGAAAATGAAGAATAGGCTCAAGAGGAGAGATTTCCATGAGAAAGATGCTTCTTTCTATTTGAATAAAACCTAATTTATAATTTTATATGTTTTTTATTTTCACTATAATATATTAAAAGAAAAAAATGCACATTGTGTCTCACACAGTTTATCCACACAGTTTGAAAAACTGTTTGGAAAACGAGGAAGGATTCCTATATGTCTAAGGCATAATGAAGAGTTACCCTTCATGGTTTGTAAAACTATGTAAAAAACATGATAAACCCTCTTTCAACGTATTATAAAACAGGAGATCTATAACATGGTTGTGTGACCAACCCACATGGTTTTCACTATCAATGAAACCTCATATTTTCACTCAAAACACAAGTTTTGGGATCCAGACGATCCCTAAACACCCCCAAGGACCTCCATGACACAAAAAAGAATCCATATTAGGTATTACAAATGTAATTGAAATGATAATTGAACAAAACACAAGATCCATACCTCTGTGAAGAACCAGGTTCTTACAAACATCACCCCATGAAGAAATTCATCCCTGAATTGGACTTCCAAGGTTGATGAAGAAATATATGAGAACAAATCTAGAAACCGTGATCATACATTGAACTCCCTCTTTCATGTCTATTCATTTACCTATTCATGCTACAACAACACATTTAATAAAAGAATATACTAGTCATGAAGAACCTTCATGCTATGATTAACAAATTTTATAGGATGCTCCTCAAAGGATGAATCTACCTATAAATCTACCTCCTCAGGTTGAAAATCAAGAGGTGGGTCTGAATTTTAACATCATAGATGAAAAATATGTAATATTTCATGCTAATCTTGTTACATATTGGTTATCTAAAACCGATAGGGTACAAGCCTAACCCTATCCAGAATCTCGAACGACCCGAAATATGTCAATGAAAGCTTACCCCGTCTAATGATCATATTGTGTTGCAAGCTCATTGAAACATGTATGAATTTTTTATCCCCGTCCTCAAACCCTATATGTCATCTGTAGTGATTGAAATAATATTTCTGATGAGACTTTGCAGTTTCAATTAAATTATAAATCAACTGCCTTGTTCTGTATTATCCTATAAAAGACTGCATCTTTGAATAGCTGCCTATCCTTACTCTAGCCAACATAGCGGTGGTCAGAATCAACTACAGTACAAATCCTCTTTTCTCTCTATTGAAATTGTATCCTGAAATATATTATTAAATTTGAACTCAACCATGGGTATTTTCCTCTCTAAATAACCCTCAAAATCATGGAGGCATGCCTCTAGCATATCCTCAACCACCGGAATTGTGCACTCTGACTGAAAATCAGTCTGGGGGTTTTAAGCTATTTCTAGGAGCACCTATGTACCCAAATAAAATTGTAACCCTTTATAAAAATGATAATTAATATGGTCATCCCTATATAAAACTATATAATGAAAAACTCGGTGTAGTCTTACAATCTCATAGATGTACAACCTCTCATGATCATCACCACTGATGGATTCCTTGATATCCATGAAATGTGAATCATTTTTGAGCCTATTTACAACAACCCAAAAGACATAATTTCCTCAAGTATTCCCCAGTAATCCCATTATGAAATACATCATTAAATCATTCCATTTCCACTCCAGAATGGGTAGTTGTTGTAAATGCACGGATGGTCGCTGGGGTTCTGCCTTCACCTGCTGACAGTAGAACATCTTATGACAAATCCAGCTATATATTATTTCATACATGGGCACCAATAAAAATGATGTAGATCCCAATACATCTTTTGGACACCAAGATGCACTTCCCAATATGAATCATGGAAATCTTGTAACATCTCCATGCACAGGATTTATAAGACCCAAAAACAACCGTGTAATCATCGTATCTTATCCTCACTTATAGTCCAAATAGAACGAGTGTCCTCACCTTCTAGAATATCCTATAGAAAAAGTAATTATAAATATGATAGTTGTGTCTTCTTCACTAATTCCAGTATGGTAGAGGTAACTTTTAAGAATAATAAGAACGAATTCCCCCAACTTTCATGCTCCTCCATGTAAATCATAGAGAAAATTTCAACAATATTCCACTCTCTACTGGTCGGTTTCACTTATTGTATATAAGTCCTACTTATTAGTTCATATTACACTTCATTTTCTTTACTAGGCATGTAGGAAAGATCGAAGTCAATAGACTGAAGGTATTCCACTAACCATTGCTCCCTCAGATTTAGATCATGCTGTTAAAATTGGTACTTGAGGATTTTGTTGTCCATGGACGCAACAAATAGCTCTCCCAAGAAGTAATGTCTCCAAAAATATAATGCATAAAGAACCATTAAAAACTAAAGATCATTCGTCGAGTAATTCCTCTAAATATGACTCAACTGTCGTGACATGTACACAATGACCCGATCCTCAAACATAATATCTTATCCAATCTCAATATGTAATGCATCATAATACACAACGTTACTCTGTCCTGGCTCATGAAAAATTAGTATCAACATTGAATTCAATCACAGTTTTAGCAACTGAAAGGTTGTCTTATTGGAATCTATCCACACATATTGTTCACCCCTTCTTATTTAATCCCTACAATGGCACTGCTAAATAGAAGAATGTGTGTTTTAAATTCCTATATTAACCATCCATCCCCAATAAACATTACACCTCAATTATGTTCTTGGGTTACTATAAGGAAACTAATTCATTCACCTTATCTAGGTCCCTTGATACTCCTTTCACTAAGATGATGTGATATAAGAAGTGAATTTGATCGATCCAGAAGTGGAAAAGTTTTAGCACAATATTTAACTGATTCTCTCCCAGTGAATTCCAAATGAACATAATATTTCTGTGATGGTTATGTTGACTGTGGAAAAACTCCAATATATCATCCAAAAAAAAATGAAAAATGAGTCAAGATAAGGATGGAACACTTGGATCATCAGTTCGATAAAGACAATTGGCACATTCGTGAGACCAGACGACATTACCAAGTACTCATATAGACCATACCTTCCCCAAAAGGTTGTGAGAGGTATGTTTGATGATCTAACGTGAAGAAAATAATAACCGGATCTCAAATCATGCTTCGAAAAAAACGGAGATCCACAACGTTGTTCAAAGAAATCACCCATCCATATTAGAGGATACTAGTTCATAACCATCAATGGGTTCAATTTATGATAATATAAACATATCCTGAGGGTATCATCCACATTTAATAAAATGACCAGAGAACCCCATGGAGAACTACTGGGTGAGATGAAAATCATTTCCCCTAAGTCCTCAAGCTACCCTTTTATCTCTTTCCACTATGTCATAGCCTTCATGCATGGAGGAATGTATAACAATGTATCTCTTAAAATTATCTCAATAGAGAACTATACATCTATCACTGTAGGTAAAAATGAAAAGTCTTTAGGAATGAAATCTATAAAAAAGTTAAAAAAAGTCAAATAAATATGACATGTTACATATTCCTATAAATATAAAATCACAATCTGGTTTGTCATGCCACCCAACCTATGAGGTTCAGGTCCTGCACAGCTCACCTGGACATCCCATTTACCTTATGGTAGAAACTATCCACTGTCTGGTTATGTAAATTTAACCCTCCTATGGTTGTTATCTATAAAGGCATCAAAGGAAACCAACTAATATATACCAAGAATGATATAAAATAACATCATATCAAGGACGTAAAGTCCCATAATAAGTAAAACCCACCAACCTCGAGGGGGGACTCCTTTCACTAACACACATCGACCGTTATGATCGATAAAGAAGTGTCTTACATCACACTTCCATTAGAATAAAAAATAAAATTCAAAGGCCCCCTAAAATGGGAATAGATATGAAAGTATTTGAAACCCCCATATCAAAAAGTTCAGAAGTTAAAACAAAGGAAATTACAATTGTACCTCTGATAGTAAAAGTTTTAGGATCCTGCTCCTACAGGGTCTGTTGAACTGTATATGCATGACGTGCACCGTGGCCCTATGACACTTCCTGTATACCCTGAGATGGTCCTCCCTAGTGTCACTGAGATCCTAGATTCTGGTTAAGAAAACCATGACCAGAACCTTGGCCTGATTTACTCCGGCTCCCAGTCTCCTGAAAAGCTGCAGATGCCACTACAAAATGAGGAGTCAGTGTATGCAATCTCTCACTAGATTCTAATGAAACTTCCTAAAAAAGCACTGCATACGGAGCATCATTCCAAGAGAACAGCACTCGACTAGGTCTAATAGACACTATGGCATCATATTCCCCATCCTACCGCACTAGTATCACCTCACTTGACTACTTGAAGATGTGTTCTAACTACTGGTATCATTACGAGGAAGCTCCATACGTTACATACTACTACCAGTTGAGCCATTACCATATATAGGTGATGAATAACCCAATATCACACCTCTATATTACATCAGGTTACCCACTTTGATTAGAACATGATTCACTATAGTAGATACAACATTCAACATGATGACATTTACCTATGATATGATGTCATACATGATACAATCTTCCACTCAGTTTTCCATTAATATATCTCAACCCATCCGAATAGGTGTGAAATGTGGGAGGTCAGTATAACAAGCCTAGTAGTCCATAACTAAAAGTGATCGTAGCTCTAGATGCATAATATCCCAAGATCTATCAGCCATCAATGTCTCAGGATAGTAATAACCATAGGAGACTATCTGAAAAACATCCCACACCATATCCCTATAATGCTCCATCTTAGTGATAACATCCCACTATCTCTTGGAAGAATCACATAACCTATATGTCCCATGTTTTACCCCCTCTCAGGAGGCATTTATAAATGGTATAAAATAGTAAGAATGTCATCGAGCAATGACTCCACAACCTATGGTTCACCATCTCTGGAAAACATGGGTATATGTTTCTCATGGAACACCCATATAAACTCTACTATAGAAATGGTAGGCTATGGTGACTCATGAATGGTTTTCATGAACCCTATAAGGCCTTCAGGGAACTATGCATCAGTACCTATGTCAGGTCTAACAATTGGTTCCACAACTAGCGTGATTGGAGGATCCACTAGTAGCCTTGGCTTACCACCTCCAGGGTATGATCATCACCACCCTCATAATATATAGCTTGAAGTCATTCAGGTGGAATGAATATAAAATCCCAACAATATGCCTCATTTAAAAATTATCTTCATTGTTCACATCTAAAAAATACAGACACAAAATAGACATGGTCAAAAACTTCCTCTATGAACTCACCCTTCTTCCTACCACATGGGTCAGGTCATGGTTTCTACCAAACAAGAGAGGCTACCAAAATCCCACTACTAATGACCAGTTTGGTCATTTTATCTATCAAAATAAATTTTAGTATCACTTGATTTGATATTTATCACAACAACCTTTAAAAGGGTAAACCAATGGTATGCTGAATTCCAGTATCTTGGGCCCATATTCCCCCAGAATTGAATCTTTGCATCCAAGTACAGTACATCGTAACATGATTCACTTTGAGACTGCAACATGATCTACCAAATTCCGATCCAAGAGGTCCCATTCAACTCAAGGAAAAAAATTTGTAATATATTCTATTCTTATGATATCATTTACCAATATACCTATCATCGCATCAGTCATATCTATCACTACATCAATCAAAACGACATACAATCAGCAATGCTATCTAAATGGAATGGAATTATCATGGAGTGTGATTTCTAACAAGTTCCCATATGATGAATGAGATGAAATAAGTTATTCTACTTGGGTTGAAACATAATATAACCAAAAATCATATCAACTATATCTACATTAATCAAGTGAATCACTCAAAGGTGGAATGATATCAACTATATCTATCAAAATCCAAAAAACACAATTCAATTTTATGAAATTTGGTTTTTCCCTATATAGAGGGTAGTAACATTAATGCCTACCTTATTACCAAATCCATATTCTTACTATCACTTTATATTGTTTTAAAATAGTATAAAAAAATATACAAACATCTTTTGATACCACTTTGTATCATCCCGAACCTGGATTCCACGTAACAGTGTTCCGAGCCTTGTTGGCCACCTAAACTCAAACGCATCTCCTTATATTCAAATGGAATTCTACCAGAAATGAGCGACTAGGTTTTATACATGGTATAATATTCTCTCATTTGAAATGTTTGACAATGTAGAATAACATGCAAATAGGGAAATCAATATTACAATACAACAGAATTGAACTACAGAAGAGTGATAGTACAAATAATCCAGATGAGATATCATGTAAAATATGATGTTTTATTTCACATTTTTGTAATGAATAAGTCAAAATAAGTACACTAAAGTCATATATAATTCATGATCCAAAAAAAAAAGAAAACATGTAGCATCAATATCGTTTTCATGGTCCTGTGCTCTCCTTCTCCCCAGCCATATATCATGAACATGTTGGAGAGTGATTGACATTTTTGACACCTACAACCATATAATCAGTTTGTGTCCAAAAAGTGACCCAAAAAGGCTGTGAGATTAATATTATTTTGCAACCTACCATGGGTTGTGACAATCATTCAGTGAATATATATCATAGGTAGTGTGCAAAAATGAAAACAGTATGTTAGGAAGAACCCAAAAGTTTACAACCCACTTGAACTAGTTTCTATTTACGTTTAATTTCATTATCCATTAAAAAACTAAATATAATTTAAGTCATATTTATTTTGATCAAACTAAAGAACAAATTCTCCCTTATGACTATAAGCATAATAGATATTTGAGAAGGAAATCTGTATAAGTTCGAGTGAAGACAGAATATTATCTTGTGATTATTTCTTGACAGATGCGTCATAATTCATTCCAATTAATTATTCAAAAATAACCAGATCCCATTATAGAAATTCCTATGATGGAATTAAAGTATCAATTTAGGTTAAATTCTACCAACACCCAAAAATCCTAAACCAATGAACCTCTTTAGAACATGGTATCACTTTAGTTGTGGTACAACTCCATGTATAATGATACCATCCATGGAATAACTATAGGGATTCCCCAAGTATTACTCGTGGCATAAATTAAATTCCTCCTAAGCCTATACATGGATTTCCTCAATGGATCCATGATTCCTGTGGAATTTAAGTACATCCATTATGATACTATCTATGGAATCTCTCAATGAATACTTGTTTCACTCATGACATAATCACATTTAACCCTTGATCCGTCTATGAAATTCTAAGAAGAATCAACAATTAACCCAATGTAGGGAGGTACAATAGACACATAAGCACCTCCATTTAATTATAAACTAAATAATTGATTCAACTGGTGATATTTACCATTTTATCATTCAATTCATTTAAACATATGATTAGGCGTGCTTAGGTCAAATCCCAAAAGTATCTAATATAACACAAAAAATAAGGGAGTCTCAAGCAATGACCAAACTCATAATTCATGGCCTTTCCTTTAGTAACAAGAGAAAATTTATCATAATAATAATCACAATAAAATTAAACTATTACATGGTTTTATTATTATTCAACTCAATTGTGAGTTTCATCATCAAAAGTAATTCAATCCATACGTTCTTTAACAATGAAATTGCATACTCATGTCACGGGGTAAGTCAACCATCACAAACCATGAAATGAATAAAATTCCATCTAACAACATGGAAATTATATAGATAACCAAATTCATTTTTAAAAAACCCCTGAAAAGAAAACAACGAAATTCTTCATAGGAATCCAAGGACCAATGGCCATAAAAGTTCAACCAAGGGAACTCACCATGGGCTGGCCCATAATCTTGGTATAGAACCTAATTAATGTGTTAAACACCTATAATGTTACCAAAAAAATAATAGGAAACAAAATTGTTCAATCATTATTCATGGAGACACCCTAAAAATGGGGGTTCTATAGTTTGACATATATAAACATCCTGACAATTAGCAAAATGCATGATACCACCTACCTTAGGGTCATGCTAGATATCTCACCCAATATCAAGCTCTGGTTCTCCCTGGTTTGGGAGAAATCATTAGAACACATGAAGAATGATATATTAGGGAATATGAGATTAAATCAAAATATCGCAATCAATATCCAGATGAATTGAGAAAGGCTAAAAGGAAATGAAGGAATTATCATCACGTACCCATGGAGAGAAATGAAACATGATTTGGAATTCAAACAAAATGGGAATCTTAAGATTAAAAATAAGAGCAAGAGGAGTGCTTTACATGTTAAAGGGGATGTTTTCCTATTGATGAAAAAACAATTATTGTTTTATAATTTTTTTTAAATTTAAATATTAAAAAAACTACACAGTAGGTATTACATGATATATCTGCATGATTTGTCAAACCATACAGAAACTGTGGAAGGATTGCAGCATATCTGGGGCATAGCACATGGTTACCCCGCTAGGTTTTTTAAACCATGTGAAAATCGTGGAAAACACTCTGTTAATTTATACTAAAACTGTAGAGCTATTGTACAGCTGTGAGACCCAACCTGAACAGTTTTCACTAACCATGCAACCTCCTCTTATAACCCAATGCTCTAGTTCTGGACTCCAATCTAGCCTCGTACACCCTAGAGACCCCCATAACCCTAACTAGCATCCATATTAGGCCATATTTAATAAATTGAGCTTATAATTTGTGGAAAATCCAAGAACTATACCTCAACAATAAACCAAGTTCATATAATAGATTATTCATTGAAGACTTTATTATTAATCTACCACTCATATTAAAATATTGTGAAGAGAAATATCTCATTCTAAATTATGAGAAGATAAATTTTACATTACAAGGATGATTAGTCCATAGGAACATCATTAAAAAAACAATATAAATTTTTACCAATGAAGGATTAATGTAATTAATTAATTTATAGAACTACATAATATTAAATGGATAATGAGTTTTCATGGCCATGTTGGAAAAACAATTGTTTAAAAAAAATTGAAATAGAATAACCATTGAAAATCCATGTGTAAAAATATTTATCATTTAAATTCATTGATGAGTTTCCAAATTTCTTTAGAGGTTTCAAAAATGACATATTTGTAGCTCTTATTATTATATCTGTTGATTTGGATATAGACTTCATGTGTAGAAAAGGTGACATTTTATTCAATGTTTTCTTAGTGAAGTGGGTTGGTTATAATTCTTAACCCATATACTATTCCTTACATACCGTTAATGTTGTAAAAAATACTTAAAAAACTATTGAAAAAGTGTTTATGGATGTATTTTTCATGATTTAAAAATCTTGATAATTTATCAATCTATTTAATGTTATTATATTCAATGATCATAAAACATTAAAATATCGATTATATAAAGAGGGATCAACACCATGGTTTATAAATTGGATCATAATATATCCAGAGTTTGTTAATTTCCTTAATCACACTAATGGGAATTTGAATGATATCATAGTTCATATATCCAGACTACATCTACCTAATATTGAAGAAAAAAGAAATATTGAAGTCATTGAATACATCCCCAAATAAACATTTTTATGTGAGAATGTTCCTGATTTTCATGGTTTTATGTTATAGAAATCTATTTGGGAATATGGTTCATATAACCACATTTTCCTTTTAGAAATTATTATGTTCTTGTCTGATGCATCACACTACTAATGGGATTATCCAATATTATTTAAGAAGTTTCCTTATCATTTAATATGACGATGAATCCAAAAAAATTAATTTCAGAGTGTGTTATTTTTTTGTCAAGATTTTAGGACTAAAAAAAAGATGGTCTGATCGAACCATTTATAAAATTCTTCGATGTGAGTATTAAAGGAACACACTCAATTTGGATGCAATAATATTTATAAATAGTTATGATTTATTCCTTTTGATATGAATTTTTAAAAAAGAAATGTATTTCCTTGAAATGATATCCATGGATTGGGAATTCTTGATATATGTGGAATATATTTCATGATCCAATTCCTAATTTTTAATTCAATTATGTAAATATTGGTCTATAGTGACTATGTATCAATATGGTAAGAAACTAAATAAACCACCCTTAACATGTCTAATATGTAAATGAATTCTCTAACAAAATTCATTTTTATCATTTTTTATTTTCGAGGTTAAACATCAATGATAGGGGAACACACATCAAATCTTATTCCCCAATGGAGATTCTTGATTAGAATAGGATTGATACAACACTAGCACCAATTAATACCCATATAATAGAAGGAATGTAGATTTACCCAAATGATAAATAAATCAATTTCATATGAAGACAATAAATGAAAGTCATAAGAGATGGATTAAGAAACTGGATAATTCCTAATGGTTTTAATGTCCTTCCTTAAAAATTTCCATTATAACAACTCAATTTTACATTGTCTATGAAAAACCATGTCACTAACATATTGAAATGGATAACCACTCATTTCTGGTGATCAATGAAAAATGTGGAAACTAATAAATATTAGAAGAAAATAATCCTATAATTAGATGAAATTATATATATAAGGTTGACAAAAATGAGAAAAAAATATTATACAGCGAAAAATATGGCATGATTGATATATCACTCAAAAGATAATCACACAGGGGTACATGGTTGTTTTTTTAATTCATCCTAAATATTATTCCCCATAAAAATGAAATCTGGTAGGTAGGGAACATTAAAGTTTTTTAATGTTTTCAATTATATACTTATAATAATTTATTGAGTATATGGACCATCCATTTAGGCCAATGGATAGTGGTTGATGATTTAAAATGAACTATTTTTTGAATGGATTGTTCTATATTTAAAATTTTAATTGATTTGTGGAACTTTTTAGATCTAGACATAATGTGATGTGATGAATAAGAGGTACCTAATGTTTCAACTATATTTTATATTAGGATCATTGGTTTTGCATTATTCTACTACGTCTATATGAAAATAGAGAATTAAAAAAATATGATTATATAAAAAAATTACATTGTATTTTTTTTTGCAAAAATTCATTCTCTCATAAATCACATAGAAAATTAAAAATTAAAAAAGTTAATTTCTTAGAAATTTTTTTTTAAATATGATCCTATATTTTGTGGATAAATTCACTCTTCCCCTATATCATTTCCCCCATCTCCTAATCCTCACTACATCGTTGTTCAATATGCCTAGTCCAATGTTGTTCATTCTATTCAATTGCACCTTATCTATGAGTCCCTTATTCCCCATATCCACACTCAACATTATTTAAACCACCCATGAGATACATGATGTGTTGTGGTGAGAATGAAGCTCAAAATAGAATTCGGAGGTTCCTGAAACCTACCATGACCAACAATCTTCCATGGATCATTTTCCACTACCTATAGCACCAATAGATATTAATCACCATTCTTCCCATTACGATCAGCTTTGTAGTATGCATCCATGTATTCCCAGGATACTTCCCAGCCAGTTCATATTAATCCTAGAATGTATTTTTTATAACCCTATTATTGGTTTTTCTTGTCTTGATTATATGAAAATCCAATTTAGACTAATCAAATGTGAGAATTTTCCATCCTAAAGATAGTATATGGTGTCAGTAAAGACGTGGAGGCCCATTGTCTGATGAACCTCTCTCATATAGTCAATATACATGAGAAGATATATTGATATATCTTCCTATAATTAGTGAGAACCATTAATCTGAAAAAAAAAATTGACCACTTTGGTGGGAAAGAATAGATTGGGATTTAATTTTGGTATATTTCAGAGTTGTCAAGGGGATTAATTCTTCTAATTTTTCACCTATATAGCTTATTCCACAATGTCCCTATTCCCAGTCAAATATGATTCCCATAAGAATTGTGTCATGATAGCCAAGGATCCTTTGATCATCCATGATCCTCCTATCTTGAGGATATCTTAGTGAGGGATTCCACTATAAAGATAATTAATCATGATCTAGCTCATGTGTTGATATCACGGGGTCACACTAATTGGGAAAACACTAATACAAAGGGTTCTAATCATTCCATATCCATGGGAGACCCCATGTTGAACAAGTCCAATCCGGTCACTATTCATTAAAGGAAAATGGGGATGTGGTCCCATTCCATTATTATTAGATGGAAATATTTTATGCAAATACCCTTGAATCTGGGAAATAATTTTTTTCAAATACCATAGTATCATTAGGATCAGTTTAACTGACCGATTATATTCTAATCCCCAAGATGAGGCGTATATGGAAGGTCAAATTTTTTATTCCAAGGAACATATCTATTTCATATCCATTGATGGGGAAACTTCACATGATACACCATGACATCCACTAGACAATTTCTATATGCCGAATCATACGAGGAATGAGGCTTCATCTTCATCAAATTCAGAGTCATCCTTCATTACTATTTTTTCTCGTTGATTTATAGAGGTGGAATATCCATTATATTTTGGGTAACTAGAACATCGTATTCTTGCACAAGGAGACCCCCTTTATTGATCCCTCGATACTTCATTTCACTACTCTAACCAACCACCATTACACCCACCTACCCTCACCATTATTCCAAGGGGTAGGAACATGGCCACATTAAAATTCCTTAAACCTTTTCTCCCATGAATACCCAATAAATATGCTTCCTGATATCACTAACCCTACATCTTAAAGGAACGTCATTGTTGAGAACTCCCTGAAAATAATTTTCCCTGATATTGAGACTCCATAAAAGGTTCCATTACTAGATACAACTTCCAGACACAAATTTTTAATCCAGATCGACACCTCACTTCATCCCACATCTATCCAAGTACCACTTGTCATGATTTCACATATTTCATGCACCATAAACCACGATCTAATGGATCATTCATCCAACCCTACATAAATTACTAATTATGAAATGAAAATGTTGTTGTAGACACCCATTACAATAGGGGGAACAACAACGCTGAGAGTGGAGATTCTTCCCAAACCTCATGGTCTTTCCTTAGTACACCCATCCAATATTTTTATTTATCATGGGTTTTCTATTGTTCATTTTACTCCTTTTCCAAATCATGAATTTTATTTTATATATATAGTAATTGATATAGTTTTTTCTCTACTAATATATTTCTTAGTCATTCCTGACGACTCATACATATAGTTTAACTATGTCTCATTATTCCATTTAATCATTTACATTTGATGCATCATATTAGATCTTAATTAGCCTCCCTAATAACTTTCAACTAATGATATACTTCTATAGGGACCATTTCTGTTGATTCCGAAGATTGTAACAAGTATTCTCCCCATGCAATAACATTGAATTGGGATATCCATTTCTGGGGTATTATAAACCCTCGAACATCCATTGTTTCTAAAGGACGCTTCCTCCAGTTCCCACAAGAGGACAAGTATTGAATATTCTATATGTTACTCCACCATATCCATGTCGATCCATAGTGATGATGATATCATCATAGTAATATTATGGTCAGATTCCCATTGTCAAATATTTTTTGTTTTTGTGTATCCGAAAAAAATATTTATCCCTACATCTTTTTTCCAGGAAATTTTCTTGGTACATATATATTCCCTAGTCAAAACACATCTACATGTCGACATTCATTATGAATCATATGCGTAACTATATATTTTTTATATTCATACGGGGAATAAATTATAAATTTTTCATTTCTATAGTGTAGGTGTGTTTTTCTATAGAATTATTTTATGTATTCTGGATTCAAGTCCAATTTTAAAATTTTCAAATGCCGCATTAGATTCCTTATTGGGATATCACAATCCCAAAAATATTTTACTTCTTATCATTCATATCTTTATACTATGTTTTCAATCTCTCAAATTTTGACTATAAAACTATTATGGAGTATGTTTTATTTTATATATGTTTATCTATAGGGGTAATTCTTGTGGTTTATTTCATTTATATTTGGAGTTTTTACTATTTCCATTAATGCTTGAGAAAATATTCACATGAAACATGCTTTAATTTCAAATATCATTGTACTCTTGATAAAAAAATATAATTTTTTGAAGGAAATTGTAAAAATCCATTCTATATTGTTATTTACAATACTATAATGATATATGGGTCATGTATATTAGAGCTAACTCTAAATTCAGGGAATTGTTTTTTTTTTGATTTACCAATTAATTGTTACTATTTACTTAATTATTGTCTCAATTTATATATATTCTCATTCTCAATAGAATTTTGGCATAAATATTCCAATTCAATTATGAGTATATTTCTTGAGAGAAAATTTAGACTTGTGAAACATTAATAACATGAATTTATATATTATCAAGCATATGGATTCACAAATTAAAATTTAAAAATAATGATTAATTTCAATTGATTAAGACCCCTTTCTGTGACACCAAAATTAAAATTATTCCTAGAAATTTCATTATTTCAATGAATAAACCCGTTAGTATTTATAGGAGTTTGGATCCCATTTTCTCCCTAACTAACCTAAATTGTTTTATATATTTCATCTTTTCAACATGACCATGTGTGGGGAAGAGGTTATTTTTATTGGAAATTTGATACTCATTACTAAGGATATGTGTATTTTAGTTTTCACCAGATATTGGGGGTGTAATCCGAGGTTATGTTTTTATGTACATCCATGGATGTTATTAAAGAGATGCATTAATTATTCTACTATGTTTTGAAATATAATTCTCATTACTATAATTCCTAAGAATTTTTTTTATATTTCATGAATTATTCCCTAGCAAAAAATAACAAAATATAATTACAAAGAATAAATATCTTCATAATATCTATTTTTAAAAATATGAATCTAATAAATACATTCATGATATATTTTAAGAAAAAATTTGAAAAGATACACTTGAAATCTCTTTTTTCCATTACCCATTCATAAAACCTTTGGAAGAAATTTTAAATAATTGAGATGAGAAACAAATTCATAGTAGGATACATATTAATAAGAAATATTTTATTCTACAAAAAAATGAAAACACAGGTAATTTTTACACATATAATTAATGTTCATTATTTTTATAAAATAAAAAGTTTCCACTTCAAAAACACGCACAATTTTTTCTCGAAAAAACCTTAAATCTCACTAGAATGAGAATAAAAATTATTTTTGGAAATATAAACATCAAAATTCATTAAATAATTGTAGAACCCTTTAAATTTGAATAACCATATGGCTAAATTCCAATAAAATTTATCAGATAACATAATCCCAACCTAATTAATTGGGGATCTATAATTGGGATAAAGATTCATATAAGATATATTAGCATTATCGATTTTTCATGATCTATAATCTGGATGAAACATCTATATAACCGGAATAAATATATCCCTTGTGCTATAATATAACTCAGCCCTTCATATATGATTTATCAAGAACACCAGTGATCTATAATGTTGCTGGACACATCTTATTAGTTGCATCTGTCTAACCTTTGAGCTATAATGGGGTTCAAACACATGTATAAGATGTATCAGGCTCACATGTGAGCTTAAAAACTCATGTACATTATAATGAACAAAACATAATATACTTTTACTTTTTTAACATAAAACCCTCTCAAGAACAATTCTAAACCAAAGTAATATATCATTTGTATATAATCATATATTTATTATAAGAAATAACATTTAACATCATAATAATACACATGTAATAAAAAATAATTCATTTGAAATATTCATTTAAACATGTAATAAAAACATTTAATAATTATGAAATTAGGGAGGAAAAAATGTCAATAAATCTTCATAAGTTAAAATAAAATTTCTCTCAAATTTCGGTTTGAAAAGGCACACGATAACTCAATTAAAAAAAAATATAAATTTACCATTATTTTTTTTGAATAATTTAAATCATATGAAAAATCACATTAAGATATCATATGTGAATAGTAAAAATATCTTTGAAATCATTTTTAGATATTTTGTAGATGGATGATGAAGCAGTTTGATATAAAACTTAAAAAATATGAATTTTCAAAAGAAAATCACTTACATTGAGTCAAACACATAAAATACTATATTTATCAACCTGAATAACAAAGATTTTTTAATTATTTACATTTTCTGAGAATATAAGGAAGGTTTTTTATTTATTTTATATCACTAATTACCATTTATTTATAATTACTGAAGTATAAATGTTCACATATGATGTTTTGAAGATATTCGATTTGTAAGTCCAAAATTACTTTGTTAATATAATATAGTAAAATAGTTCATCGTTAAAACATATCCAAAAATAATAATTATGTTATAATTATCACTTTTATATATCTATTATACTTTTAAATCCCTCTGTGAATTATTATTATGAAAAATGAACTATGTTACAATCATGGAGACTGTAAACTATACGTACTCCTAAGTAATATTTCCATTTTTAAATGATCATTATAGAAAGACGGTCAGAATTAATTAAAAATATTGAATGATAATAAAATTATAAATGTCATGTTAATTTTTAAAATATAAATATATACATACATATATATTCATATCATTTAATCAATGTGGTTTTTAAAAATTAATCACATTGCATCATCGATGGGGTAATCTACACACAGGTGGGAATGAAATTATTATTTTTCATTTCATAGAAGGGTAAGAATGTAAATGATCTAATAAATTTTCCAAATGATAAATATTTAATTAATATAATATATCAATATTTCTTCAATCATTATAAGCTATTCATGAGTGAAGTTAATGGAAAATAAATTATATATGTTATTGAGGTAGTAGTTGTCCATACAGACGAACGTTGAATTATTTTCCCATTTTATGGAAGTGGAGATAGATTTAGGTCATTAAACTAACATAATAAAATATATTTTTATGTTGGATACTTTTACTATTATTTTAAAATTGTTTAATGAGGTTTTAGGGATGTTCAATAAGAAAAAAAACTAGAACATGTATAAAAAAATATACATTAACTTTGGAAATACTCCTCTAAAAACCATAAAACCTCTAAGGATAATTTTATGCCTAAAAAATACCACTATACAAGGTAAGGGATTCTAGGAAATAATGTGGGTAGTTACTGGTCAATAAAAACATGTTTTGAGTTATGAAAAAAGAGACGAAGATGTTCTATTTTATAAGAGATGGAAGGGGAACTACTAGAATTACTCAAAATATAAAATTAATATAAATTTCATTTCAATTCCTCATAGATAAAAGTTATTTATTAATAATATAGTATTTGGGAAGATCAAAATCCCTTCATAAAATATAACTTGACATTTTTTGACACTATTTATTCCATATCTTTTGGTTTTAACTCTTATTCATCGACTTTATATCTTATAGTGACAACATTAATTATTACTCCATGAGTGAAAACATAGTTACTATAAAATTAAAAAAAACCATAAATGTATCATAGTTGATTTAATAAACCCTATAATAATCACTTTTTGGAATCTAATAAATTTATGATTTTTATATCATTTCATTACATATTGTTTACTTTAAAATATCTATAATATTAATTTTAGAAACTATTCATATAATTGACAATAATAATATAATGATAAAAATTAGAATTTTATGTAGTTATTATAAAATATTCCAGACATGTAATTTCCATGTACAATTTTTTTATTACATTATCATCCCACGATATTATTTTTTTAATACTTTTAATATCATTTAATTCATTTTCCTATTATTTAAATAATTAAAAAAACTCTATTGGGAGAGAATTTATGGTAATTATATCTTCACTAAAAAGGAAAAATATGTTACCATGATAAAGAGAAATATTTTTTCCTTCCAAAATACTACTTATATTTTAAATTATTTTATGGATAAATCCATATTAAAAATTTTACTATTAATAAAAATAAGAGTGAACAATGTTTGATGAATAAATAAAAAAAATAAAATAATGGTCACAATCTCATCCATATGGTAAAAAAATGTCATATATGTTTCCCATAGATGATGATGGTTGAGTTATAATAATCTAATATGATTTATCTAAGTTTTGGTTAGTGTAATGCTTCTTATAATTCTATTTTTAACCTATATTAATTGATTTTCCTTGTACTATTACAATGAAAATTAAAAAGGTTACTACAAATTTTGAAAAAAAAAACAACTACGGAATTTATAACCATTGATTAAAAATATGGAACTATTTTATAAAAAATCAAAATATATATGTTGCATAATTTAATTTAAAACTAAAACGAAGACACCCAATGAAAAACATTCACATAAAAATACCATTTTTATATATTAAATATTTTTATACTAAATTAATGGGTAAAATCAACATAGAAAGAATATTTTTATTATTTTAATTGAAAATTATATAATAAAAATTTAATTCTAGAAAAAACCTAATATTACCCAATTAATACTTTTTTTAAAATAATATTCAATATTTTTTACTATTCTATGATAAATCAATATTTGCAAAAAAATCAATAAAAAATATCCTATATGAAACCTAAAATGATTGTTTTTTTAATGAAATTCTATTAATAAAATTAAACATCAATAACATGAGATTAATATTTTAAATAGAATCATATTTTGAATATAACGACATAATTGTGACATATTGATAAATATTAAAATGATTTATTATATCATTTCCTATGTTATTAAATTCCCCCTCAGAACCTTTTGGAAATTTCATCCTCACAAGTTTGATCTTAGTCTTCATAAGTAGGTATTTACTTTTCAAAATATATTTTTTGAAATACAACAACATATAAAGGATTAATAAAACATCCACATGATAATAGAGAAAAGGAAAATACAACGGTCATCTGTAGTTACATATTCTAGGTTTCCAAGTAGAAGAAAATATGTAGGAAGTGAAAACATGGATATGGAAGAGAAAAAAATACCAACGATCAATATATTGTAATAGAGAATATGGAAATCTGAAATTTAACCCTCGCAATGCTATAAATATGTATTCGTTAATAATAAATGATTATTTATAAAAAATTAGATAAATAAATGCTCTTTTATTTGAAATCATCTTACATAAATTTATAAATTAATTTAATAACAAGTATAACAACATATAAAATAATAATTAAATGAATATAATAACATCATTCATAAATAAATTCCCACAAAAATGTTATATATTTTCACAAAATGATGAGTATTCAAGATGAATTCTTGTTGATGTTTGATGGAATCAAATCAAAATATACAGTTCAAAAAATCTATAAAATAATATCATCATATTCTTAATGCCTTTTTTGGATTTACCAAAACCAAACTAGTTAGTAAAATAAAAAATAATTCCCAAAAATTATTGAACCATTAAATGAAGAAAAACAACCTTAATCTCAAAAATTCCATAGCAATACCTAAAGTTCAAAATTTATCATTGAACAAAATATTTCACATAAAATTCATCAAAAATGTTATTTAATATGATAGAAACTCAAATATAATAATGATTCTACCACATAGTTATCCAATATAAATTTAACACTTATCATCCAAAAATCATAAATCATTCTTAATGTCTCAAACAAAAAATGTAATATATGAAATCACATAATAAAAAAGATAAGGTATTCATTTATATAAATAAATTTAATCCAAAATAAATCATATAAGATTATAATTGATAATTTATCCTAATTTCTCAAACAAAATGAAATTATATTATACTCAGTTCCTAAAATAGGTAGATTATTTAAAAACAATATTTACCGGTAAATATATTTTCGAAAAAACATATGTTCTCCAATTATAATGACACACAATTTCCACAAAATCATAGATCATATAAAACATAAATCCTATCACTGATATAATGTACCAAAAATATAAAATCATTGTTCCTCAAATTTAGAATTTCATATTATAATATTTAATATTACATGTACACCACATACTTATAATTATTTTATAAATGTCACTAAATTTATTTTTATTACACAAAAAACAAAATATGGGTGCATAATAGATTGAAAAGTGGACCATACTTTGAAAAATAATGAGCTATCTAGAGTATTCATGACTTCACTAGATGTCCCAACATCATCTGGAGTAGTTATAATTGATTTTAAACCCCTTTTTCTTTCTATATAGATGATTTTTCCCATCTGTAAGAAACTTTTCAAACAAATGATCATAATTCCCACACACATTACTACTAAAAATATCATAATTAATTGTATTTCTTTTATCTCACACTTAGATTATTCAATACTCTTTATTTAAAATCGTAAAACTAGGGTTTATAATTAACAAAACATCAAAAATATCAAGATCCAAATAAGAATTCTCCAATATATCTTGTATCACACATGGTTAATATTATATGCGTACCCAATGTTGTCTTATTTGATTCATTTTCAATTTCCCACCACATTTAATTTTTTGTACCCCTCTCATATCATAACATAGAATAATGAAAAAATAACTATCAACTTTCTCAGAAAAAAGAAAAAATTTCTCATAACTTTTAAATTCTCACATGACCCAATCACTGTGTATTAATGGTTTTAATCATGAGTAAAATATATTAGGTTTACTATTAATATACTGAATAAAATATGGTACGTACCTAGAAATACTTGTAAACATTTCTTCATTAGAAGCCACTGAATCTTAATTTCACTTATTCAATTCGATGAAATTTTATATATATTAAGTTGAACAACTTTAAGGAATTATTTATCATTGAACATATTTTTAAATGTGTCTCATTATATAGAATCAAAATAATATTTATCACTTATATTCAAAATAATATACTACCATATATCAATTTCACTATCAAAAATTAAATGGAAATATATCCCCATTATTTTCCTAACATCCCATGTATTAGTAAATCATTTCTATAGAATTGATAATTCCTTCATCTACCAGAGGGTCGGATGATACACTAAATGATAGAAGATATTATCTAATAAAATGATACACTAATTACTTATTCTTCTATGGTGTATATGGTTTCTCCCAAGAATGGATTCGACCACCATTTATACTTTTATTAAACTAATCTATTATAATAGAAAAAACCTTAGTTCTTATTCCATTAATTCAATAATTTTTTTTTGTAAGTATGTTTACCTCTCATTTCCTTCATACTATAACCACCATCTTGCTCTGTGGATAATCATTTTCATTAAACATTGTTTCGACCAAGAAACATGAAAATCATCAACTATTATATCATTTCAACATAACCAATAGGTAAACTCATACAAGTTTATTCAATTAATAATATCTTAATCTATCATGTTCCTTAAACTGACCGCTTTTACAAACTGTAATAACCATGCCTTCATCATTATGTGTCATAGTTTCTCTGAACTAGAATTCACATTATTATAATCCCAATGATCATATTGGTTTAGATAATTTCGATAATTACGACATAAATCAAACATAAAAAATAATATATTACAATGTATAAAATTATAATCACTATCCATTTTACAAAATATGAAACATTTAAAATAAATAAGAGTTATTATAATGAAAAAAATTCAAGAATTTAAAATTGAATTCTCCTTTTCCATTAACAAAACTTAAACCAAATATTTTTTAAAAAAATTATGGGATTACAACAAAAATATCATTCAGGGAAAGAATGAAAAAATATAGTAGACTAGTGAAGAATATATAAACACATGTAATTATTATATTTATCGTTTATGATCTTTAATATTCTAAAATAAAACATTACCTCATGAAAAAAAACATTCTTCTTCTAATATAAACCCTTAAAACTCATAGTAAAAAATTAAGTCACCTTTTTTAACATAGAAAATCACAATTCATAAAACCATTTCATAACCCTTATAAATGAAATAACTAGATTTCAATCTTATAATAAAATTAAATAGAGAACATAATCATTACCCAATGTATTAGAAATCTGTAATGGGTATCAACCTTAATTTAATATATATCAAACTCACCCATATTTCATGAGTTATAGTTGGGATAAATCCTTTTTAATGTTATATTTAGGTCACTCGTGAGGTATAAAGGGGATTGTTGGGAAAAAACTTCATGGTGACATTGTAGTGTTTTTGGGTTGATTTTGTTTGTTGAAAAGGAAGGCTTCCATGATTAGTTATGGAATTCATGAGAAATTGTTTACATCTTATGTTGAAATTGTTTTATGAAAAAAAATACTTTGTGAAATATTTGAAATAAACAAAACTTTTGAATATACGTATAATATGAGTTTGTGCTTAAAATGATGAGTTGTGAGTGCTTGTGAAATTGTGATTGTATTTTATACAAAACAGTCCCATGTTCTCAATGCAATTTCAAAATTGATTTTTCATGATTGGAGTAAATGTTTTATTAAAGGTAGTTGGTGGGTGAAAAACCTTTGTGAAGTGTTAGTAATGTCTGTAAATAAGAAGCTCCCCCCTCATTTAGTTTCTCTTTACTTAGAGAAAATATGGGATCTGAATCATGTATGTATTGCGTGCTAAGGTGGTTTCACACAAAGAGAGTTATGTTCAAATCATAAATGTTTTTACAATAAGTTGTTCCTCAATAGGGTGCTGATGTTGGAATTTATACACCAAAACTCAAATGTTGTGTGCAAAGTGTTAATGTTGCGCAATAAAAAATGGTTTCATTTAATATTGAATTCTCATAGTGATTCATTGGTAATGAAGTAATCATCATGTGGACGAAATTTGATCCTACTGGTACAATAAATGAGGTTTAAAACATAATGATTCAAGAGATAAAAGTGGATTCTTATGAAAGATATGTGAGCACACTTCGAAGTGATATTTTAAATTGTGTTTCATAGGAAACTATAAGGGATAGCCAACCCACTCTGAACTCTATAAAATGATGTCTGATTTTAGTGGATTTTGTATATCAGAAGATATTCTTTTTATGCTCCTTGGATGTAGATAGGTGAGGGTGTACCAAGAAACATTTATGCTTCTCTTGCATGATTACATTTCTGTTCATATAATGCATCAATAAAGGTAGATAAGAATGTTTTTTAACAGTGAATCACGATCTAAAGGGGTAGTTGTTTTAAAATTTAATAGCCTGATTCACCCATATCATGTTATTTATCATTAATAGGATAACATGTATCAAACCTTCATATAATTAGTATTCGGATAACATGTAAGCTATAATGGGTATTAACCCATTATATAACCTATATTGTTCTCAGTGTTGATCTATAATGGGGCTTATCCCATCATATATACAATATCAGGATCACACATGGGATATAATTATTATGTAACATATTATAAACCAAACCTTTTATTCTATAACATTTTCATCATAGAAACATATGAGAACACCTTATAATCCCAAATATATACACAATAGGATATCAAAATACATTTTTTTAAAATCACTTTAGACTCTAATAACTATGCATGTAATAAGGTAAAAAATAATATAAATTAAAAAAAATATAATGGAAAAATAAAATAATTCAGGTTTAATTATTGTAGGGAAATCCACTCGTTCTATATATGGTAAAAATATTTCTTCATTATTTTTTCATAAAAGTAACAAAGTATCTCATTTGGAAAATAGTAAAAATATTACTTTCAGGAGATTTTTTAAAAAGTAAAACATAGTAAAAAATGAACTGAAGACATAATATTATAATAGTAAAAACTTTTTAAAAAAAATATATAAAACAAAGGAAATTAAAAAAATATTACAGTGGAAACATTAAAAAGAAATTTTTTTTAAAAAACATTTCTTAACATTAGTCTGAAATGTCAATTACATTATTTATCATCCTAAATAATAAATTGATGGTAATTATTTCTGTTATTTTTAACATAAAACTATTTTATTAGTAATTTTTATCCGTTATTATCATGTTTTAAAAATTACTTAATACGTTATGTTCACATCAATTAATTTTTATGATATTCGATTCGTAAGACAAAAATCCCATCAGTAATTTGATTTAGTCAAAAGGGTATCATTCCATAATTTCTGAAATAACAATCAAAAAATAATCATCACTTTTATACATTATTAATACATTTCTCTACAACCATGAAAGAATGATATATAAAAATTAAGTACATTATAATAATGGTGAGGCAAGACCATACATATGTATGCATAACCATTCCATATTTTAATGATAATTATAGAAATATGTTAAATACTATTCTATATTCCCATAATAATAATAATGTATTAAATATCATATTAATTCTTATAATATATTTATAAATATAATTCATGAGATTTTGCGATAAAAATTATTCACATTACATTATAGAGGGGGTAAAACAAATGTTTTCATAAAAGAACATATCATTTTTTGTGAATGGAATGGTAAAAATGTTAAAGATCTATTACATTTTAAGAATGATAAATATATCATTAATATCATATATAAATTTTAATTTCATTGTTATAATCCTTCCATGAGAGATAGTGATGCAATACATATTACATCTGTTTTCAAGGCGATAGTCCGCTTTACCCAAGAACGATAAATTAAGTTCCCATTTAATAGAAGTGTTATTGAGACCCCATAGTTTCAGACAAAAACATCGCATAAATGTTTTATAATACATAAACATTATAAAAATTTACACTAGAAGTTCGTACTTGTCTAGAGCCTTTGGAAATATGGAAACATAAACACTGGTACATAAATGAGATTTATTATCTCCCACTAGTATCTTTATCACTAACACACTTCTTAGGCATCTAAATCATAATACATGTCTTCATAACCAGGGGAAGGAAACATAAAAATGGGTGAACTGAAATGATCATTAAGGGTAAACATGGGTTAAATGTATATATAAATATGAGTATAAATGTATGAGAATGTGATCATGAAAATAGAAGATTGTAAACTATATAAAAAAGATCATATAATAAATATTGGTAGTTCATATGAAAAAAACACAATGAAATAAAGTGAATTGTATATGAATGCATAACAAAGGAATAAGACATGGAATTGTGGAAACACTTAAGAATATATTATGATTTTCTAGTAGCGAAGATATAATTTCCCAAACCATCTTAGAGGAAAAAGTCCTTTACTGAACCGGGAAACCCCCATTACAACCCTATATTAATGAACTTAGAGACCCTCATTCCAGCCATATGTTACTGAACTATGAAACCCTCATTCAATTCATGTATTATTGAACTAGTTAACCCTCTTTCCACCTTTTTATCGCTTAAAATATAAATATTTACCCAATGCATTGAAGGAAGATAGAGGTCCTACCCATCATATAAGGTAATCATATATACATTTGCCACATGATCCTAAATAACATATCATAACCCATGAATTGAAATGGCTATCATAAAAAAGTTAAAAAATAACAACCTATGGAATTATACAGGTTTCAAAATCATTTCATCGTAACAATAACCAATGAAAATATGCGTGGATGAAAAGTGTATAACCCACGAAAGATAAACGAATATCATAAAATCATTCCATAAAAAACTAATTCATTCAATAAAGAATATAAATATAAACATTGTATAATTTCCCAATAAAGGCCTGAGTAACACCAATGGAATTTAACATAGATGGGAAATAATTTTTAAATATCTTGTAGAAACATATCTTCAAAAAAATATCATTTATTCTATGAAAAAATATTTTTATTACATAACACATTTGAAATTATTTTTCTATGATAAGAGCATTTAAAAATTATAAAGTAATCTTAAAAAAATACATTTTTCAGTGAGATTTATCTTCAAGGATATTTTTAAAATATTTTTGAAAACATGGTTTCTTAATATAATATATTTCAAACCAAAGAGAGAGGCGGTGATATTTTAGAAAATAACATTATCTTATGGACCATATAGTGGTGAAATGGTAATAATAATAGAAGATAACCTGAATAAAAATATGATAATGAAACTCCTGAATATTCTTGAGATATGGATAGTAATATTTTATTAAAGGAATCATAAATATATACAATCTGAGAAAGCAATGAGATTTTCTCAATAAAATATTATTAATTTGTAACTAGGGATAATACTGATCATGTTAGATAATTAAATTACATGAAGCTTAATATATCATGAAATAAGGATATTCATGATATAACATGTAAAATGATATTATATACACCTCAATAAAGAGTTTAGGTGTGTAACAAAAACATGAGTCTCCAGTAGGAAAATCAAGACAAAACTATTTTACCGATTTGGTAACATTTGAGAGTTAATCCACATGAAATAATGATTATAGAATGCATATGTGAATAACAATATATTTATGTAAAACATACCTATAATACAATCATGGTTAGTACATATACCACGCATAAGGAAAGAGAGGCTAACATAGATGATATCTTATAGAAATTAATAATGAGATGAAATTCAACTTACCTTGTGTCTTGAATCTCTAAACACTCATACAAGATTAATATATAATAAGTATATGTTTATTATAAATCTTTTTTAAAAGCATATTATTATAACAATTTCCATATATTATTTTATTATGACCTTATATTACCCTCTTGTTAAAATTCATATTTTGAGGTTTCACTTTGGGTAATATTATCTTTGTTCTTCACAGTTGTCTTAATTGGTTATATTGTTTATCCTTATAATTATACCATTGTTCAAAAAATTTTGGTCGGAGTAGAGTACTCAAGAGGGGGGTGATTTGAGTATGTATAAAAAATTTTGTTTGATAATTTTCTTTAAAAGGTTCCCCAATAAAAATAAATACAGACAAATTATTCAATGTAATACAGTTCTGAATGTTTAGCTATTTATATAACTTCTCAAAGGATTGATTAATTCTCAGTAATCTTAATATCACTTTTTAATATATCTTTTGAAGCTATTCCAATATGGTAAAACAATTATAACTTTTTCCAAGATTAACTATCAAAGTAAAAGTAATGATTTATGAATTATGTAGTAAAACATAGAAAACAAAATTAATCAACCCATCGAATATAAAACAAGTGGTTCAGTCTTAGGATGACACCTAGTACAATCCACTTAGTTATCACCTTTCACCAAGTATTTTATATTAATAAACTTGATCCACACCATGTATCGGGGTAATCAATAGTGCAAAGGACTGTCCAGGTCACATGACATCTTCCACAATTTTTTGTGGGTATAAACTCTCAGGTCACATATTGACCTCTTCTACACTTATTCATGGGAGTAAACAAATATAAAATGATATTAGTGGAAGGGTATCTTGTATCCTTCAGTTTAGAGTAGGAGACAATGTCTGTTTTAATAAAGACACAAACACACACTGCTTGAAAGCTAAAAATAGTTCACAATGGAGAAAAGATGATGAGATAAGGTTACAAGTGCTCTTAGTGTTATTCTATGTAGCTCTAGACTTCTAGGATGAACCAGATGTATGAATTAAGTCCACTTGTGAGAAAAAGAGTATTGTAAGTTTTGTGTTCTAGATTCTAGTTAGATCCGGCTCGTGTTCTTCATGGAGATGGTATTGTAAAGATGTTCTTGACGCAAATATATGGTATCCAATATTTTGGATTTGTGAATGATTCATGTGTTATTTGGATGTATCATGTTTCATGGGTCTATTATTTTCACAAAAATCATCACACATCTATTTCTCTACCACGTATATGTTTCAAGGCCACGCTTTTCTTTTTATTCTTGGAGTTCATGGGTTGAAGATGACATGATACATGTATTCTGCACCTCGTACCTCATACTATCAAGTGACATATCTAAAAAGAAATATTAATTATTTTAGTTAATTTAAGTGAGTAAAATATGACTGTTAGAAATTAAATTGAAAATGGAAAAACAGATTAAAGAATGGTGTCACAGTCTGTCTGGAAACAATGTCACTTAGAAATAGTGTCCCCACAAAATGGTGTCTCTTTATTTTCCTTTGAGTGGTGAGACGGTTATGACAGCATGGATGTATAGAGATCAAAAACAAGTATCACAGAGACGGTGTTAGGATCAAGGTGTCTAGTCATAATGTCTAGTCACAGTGTCTGGTCATGGTATCTAGTCACAATTTCTCAGTCACAATGTATGGGTCATGATGTCGGGTCACGGTGTCTAGGTCATTGTTTTTGTTCATGGTGTATGGGTCAAAATTTCTTTTTCACGGTTTCTCAGTCCTTTTCCAGAAAAATAGAATCAGTGGAAAAATCATAATTTCTCAGGTATAGCCAAGTATCAGTATATAGACTTGAGAAGTAATATTAATAGAGTGAATTAGACCTAATCATTCATAAAAGTAATCATTATATAATAATGTTAAATATATTTTATAATAATCAAACATCGAAAGTAAGATTATGGATATGTTTATTTAAATCATAATGAAACCAACCATCTGTACACATGATTCGAGACATATTAAACTAGATTAACATGATTTACAGAATTTATAGGATTTGTGATCATTAAACTGGATTAACACATGACAATTCCAACAATCTCCCCCTTTTGATGATAACAAATCATGTGTGTGAGATATATGTTCATAGTGGACCTGTCTCTCCCTTATTGTGCATTTAGAATGCATGAGTTCATGTCTCTCCCCATTTTGGGATTATAAAAAAAAATACAAAATAAGAGAATTGACAAGAAGAGTACATAACGCATTAGATGGATAAATATGTTACATTACAAACAGTATGAAACAAAAATACAATAATATATCTATCAAAAAATATTCTTCACTATTCGTCAGCACCGTTTTTCTTCTCTCTTCCCTTGGCAGCAGCATCAGGCGAAGCCACAGGAGCAGAGGTTGAAGTTGAAGTAGGAAGAGAACCACATGTCATAGAAGGTATAGGAATGCCTTCAATAATAATGGGGGCCAAGGTAGGTTTGGTGGGAGGATTAGTTAATTTTTGGTCATGGATAATAGGTTTAATCTGAATCGTAGTCGGAGAGACAAAAATAGAAGTAGAGGCAAATGCAGTGAATGAGGATGGAGGCAAACCAGGTCACAAGGGTGCAGCTACAATAGCCATAATAGAAGTACTTTACCCATGATGATATGGCCACAATAGCTCGACGAAGTCAGCAATAATATCACCACCATACTAAATCACTTTATAAAAGTCATCTTTGTTCTTCATGAACTTTTACAATAGTGTAGTGAAATCCATCAGCTTTTGAACTTCAGTTTTGAAATCTTGAGTGACAGAAGGTATTTTCAGATTCTCTACAAGGTACTTGAAACGGTTTTTTAGATCATGCATAGAGAAAATCCTATTGAAGTAGAAATACACCTTCTTAGTAATTTCTTATTAAGCATCATTGGAAATCTAAGAATGAATTCCTACCAAAATCAAGAACTCTATCACTATTTTGAAAACCACAGTTAGAGACTCCTTTTGAAATTTGTAGATAATTGATTGGAGTTATTATTTAACAAACGTTCTAAGAAGATAACTATATAGGGAGGGTTGAAAAGACTTTCCAGAGGTATTAGAGGCTGTAATAACTGATGTAATGGAAATCGGTTTATTCTTAACTTTCTGAAGATAACCATTTTACACACCAGTTGACATGTTAAGACAAATAACAAGCTCACATATTTCGTGAACTATTTTCTTATTTCATTAATCCACCTTGTTAGCTAAGGATGTTAGATTAGTTTTAATCAGGGAGGAAACATCTTGTGGAATCTGACCACTAACATCCTCAACTGGATGAGAAATATGTTCTAGTCTTGATTTCAGCACTATTGGCATATATTCGACCATAACATTGAGTTACATCACTACATCACATAGTTGTTTGTTCTTAACTCCGACCTCTTGAATTTCAGGAATAATGTTTGTCCGAATATGCCAAATGATCATCAATAACAATAGGGAATCATCAATTTCACTCAACTTAGATATAATATCATGTTGAGGGTTCATGATCTTTTCAACTCTAGAAAATAAGGTGTCTCCAAAGGCTTTCAAATCAACTTTACTAACTAAGGTAGATGGTTCTGGTGAATGTTCATGAATAGAAGATGAGACATTCTCAGGTTCCTTTGTTGAGATAAAATGAATAGAAGATATCGGTTTCAATAGAAACACATTATACAGATCAATACCTTCAACTGAGTATTCATGGGAATCATTAACATTAAAATAGCTTGGGAATTTATACCAATAATCCATAGTTCTTTGATCAACTGGATTAGGAATATAAAAACATTCTATATTGGGGTGTTGCACCCCTTCAACAGGTGCATCTCTTATAGGACTAAGAGATTTAGTTCATTGATCTATTTCCAATATATAATCCCCAAAAGCTTCCCCGATTTCTTTTCTAGACAATTGATATGATTTATCCATTCATTATTTACAAGATGGGAAAATCAGAGGAACATATTCTTTATGTAAGTGTTCCTTAGAAGCATTTTCTTTCTCAAAATAAATTTATTCTTCTGAATACTCTTCCAGAACATCCTTTTTCCCTTTCAATAACAATACATTATTATTTAGAAGTTAGTTAGTCTTCTAGATCATCAATTTCTTCAAAAATAGTTACTTCCTTATCAAGTATGTCTTAAGGAACATGTTCACCACCTTCCTTATCCAAGGCCGTTTTCTACATAGGTGCAACAACCTCTTCTTCTTCTTCCTCAACAGAATATTCAAAAATATCATCTTGTTATAGACTAGGATCAGAAATTTACTTTGGTCTTGAAGGGTACTCAATAAGGTTAAACTTTTCATAGACCCTCTCATTATCCTCTACCCATGATTTTCATCTTGGATTCCAAATGATTTTCATTCTTTTGACTATAATCTTTGAGCAAAAAAATTCATAGTCCTATAGTGACTTCTTTATATTGTCCAACCAACCCATTAGCATGAAGCATACGAGATATTATCCTTGAGTAGTACAGGCATGTTAACATTGAGTTTTTCTTTACCAACTCATACATATGATGTATAACATACTTACATGGGTTAATCATGTATCCATTATTCATAATATGTAACAAAAATATATCCTGGTACTGGAGTGTAGAAAAATCAACCTTTGTTGGACTACTCAAATTCTGAAAAAACATAAACAATAGTTTGGATTCAACATCTAGCTCAAAATAATTAACTCTTCTTTTTGTTTCATATCTAGTCATGCTTCCCAAGGATTATTCTAAAACAAAGATTTCACATAGATGAGGAGGACTTCACTAGTAATCCTAAAAAATTACCTCATGAGGTATCCTTATCAGGCATCCCATAACCTTGAAGAAAATGTGAATCTTTGCCTGTTGATCCAAATTTTCACTACTAAACCTTCTTCTGTATCAAATGAGAATTGAAAGAACTTATAAAACTGAGAAACAAGCTCTGGGTAAATAGGTCATTCCTCTTTTGGGAAGCGATGCATCCATCCATTCACTTTTATAACATTTAATAATAAATACATACTTTATAGAAGACACATAGGGATGATTTCCTTTTCAGGTACTACTATTCTGTTCACTAGGTTCGGATTCAAATGCCTTTAGGGTGATATATTTGGTGCTATTTTCATATTTTTATTTGATTTTCACTTCTTAATAGTTGAGGAGGATGGAAGTTTCATTATGGGTATTCATATATGGTTTTAGAGGGAGAGAGGTTTCGAGTTTGAGAGAAGAAGGCTTGAGTGAAGAAAGGAGTGAAACTTCTTTTATTTTATTCATTTATGGATATCAATTGTCGCAAATTATAAAGTATGGGAATGTAAGAGAATTAAATAATTATGTATAGTGATAAAAGCTATAATATGTAAATAAAATGATAATGTCTGTTTACAGTGAGACTAGAACTGAATTTCATAGTGATACCGTAACATATTTTCATAGTGAGACCATCACAGGTTGTCACAATGAGACCATAATAGGTTTTCACGGTGAGATCTATACTGTGTGTCTTCAGTACTGTGAAACCGTATATTTAGAAATAGTATTGTTCTAGACAGTAACTGAGAGATAATAATTGTGCGACCGTAAAGATTAAATAGTAACTTTTAAGATAGTAAACTACAGAACTATAACAGTTAGATTATAATATTAAGACAATGATTTGTGAATCCATAAACTGTGATACATTATGTTTTGTATCAATACACTTACTACATAAGACTTATCATTCCCAATTCATGTATGATATAATATAATCTTTTAGAATTTAGTGTTTTGGTGAATTTATCATTGAGCAGATATTATATTCCAATGACTTCCAAAGTGATATCACCTTTTTGATAATGTTATCTCAAAAATTTATGTATTACATCAATATGTATTTTCATATAATGAGAAACCTGATTTTTTGGTGATGTTAATGGCACTTGTATTTTCACAATTTAAGGGTACATTCCTAAATTGGTATCCACAATCAAGTAATGTGTGTTTTACCCACAAAATTTGTGTGCAATAATTACCAGCAGTTACGTACTCAGCATTGGAAGTTGATAATGCAAAAGTGTATTGTTTCTTACTACAACATGATACTAGTGACTTTCTTAAAAAGTGACATGTTTCAGAGGTTCATTTCCAATAAATATTTCCACCCCAAAATTCATCATCAGAATAACTAACTAACTCAAATGATTGACCACTGGGATAGAACAATCATTGATTGGGTGTATGCTTGAGGTATTTAAAAATTATCTTAACAGAATTTAAATGAGATTCCTTAGGGTTTCCATGAAATCGAGCACAAAAACATACATTAACAATAATATCATATCAGATTATAGATAAGTAGAGCAAGTTGTCAATCATTTATCTGTAAGTGGGTTGACCAACATATTTTCCATGTTCATCAAGATCCAACTTACAAGTAGTACTATTTGGAGTGTCACTAATTTTAGTGATATCCTGTCCAAAACGTTTTAGAAGATCTATGTTATATTTTATTTTATTTAAAATAACACCATCATTATTTTGAAAGATTATATATCCTTGAACGATATTTAGTTCACCCATTAAACTCGTCTCAAGTTCATTTTTTGTCATTTTAGAAAATTCAATACATAAAAAATTTCATGAAGATCAAAAGATAATGTCATATACATAAATTTGAACTACTAAAACGTCACTGAAAATTCATTTTATAAAAAGGGTAAGATCATCTATTCCTTTTTCAAAACAATTGGTAATAAGAAAAGTACTTAATCTATCATACCATGATCTTGGAGCTTATTTTATACTATATAATGCTTATGGTAATTTAAAGACTTGATTTGGAGAATGAGGATTTTAAAAATCAGGGGGCAGTTCAACATTGCAATCCTTAGCTATATATTAATTTAGGAATTCACTCTTTACATCCATTTGATAATGTTTGAAATTCAGATGTGCAGAAAAATAATTCAGAATTCTGATGTCTTCAAGTCTAGCTACTTGTCAAAACGTTTTCTCATAATCAATTCCTTCTTCTTGACTATAGCCTTATGCATCAAATCTTTCCTTGTTTCTAACTATGTTAACAGATTCATCTACCTTATTTATAAACACTCATTTATTGCATATAGGTAATGTTTTTTTGGTTCTATCAACAGGTTTCCAAACATTGTTCCTTTCAAACTCATTATGTTCTTATTAAATAGCCATCTCCCAAAATTCATCATCGATAGAATCATTAATGTTTTTAGGTTCCAGTTGTGACAAGAAGACATGATGTTAAACCAAATTTCTTAAAGAAACTCTAATTTGAGTTCCTTTATCTAAATCTACTATAACTTCATCCAAAGTATGGTTCTTAATAGTTATAATATCTCTAGAAAAAAAGGACTAGTGATTTCAGGTTATTCAACATGTTCGGGAACATTATAAATTAAATATGATGAATTTCCAGAACTAGATGTTCTCATAGATTCCTTTAGAGGATGACTAGAGGATTTTGAATTGATGTCTGGATTTGTCACATCATCTTTTAGGTTCTCTATAGTGGTCTTAGGCTCATGTGGTTCTGTTTCATCAAATTTGACATGGACAAATTTTTTCACACATTTAGTTCATTTTTTAAACTCACAATAGGATTTACAAGAGATTTAATATCCTAGAATGGTTCCTTCATCACTCTTGGATGAAAATTTATCAATATTGTCTTTAGTATTAAGGATATAGGCTTTGCAATAAAAAACATTGAAGTAGCTTACATTGGATTTTCTATTATTCTATAAATCATATGGAGTTATTTTAAGAATGGGTATAAAAACAATCTATTAGTAATATATAATGTTTTATTTACAACATCAATCCAAAAATAAGTAGTCATTTCATATTCACTAATAACGGTTCTAGAAATCTCTTGCAAGGTTCTATTTCTTCTTTCTATAACTCTATTCTGTTGAGGTGTTCTAGGGGCATATAAATTATGACTCTGTCCATTTTATGAACAAAAGGATACAAACTCTTGATTTTAAAACTCACATAAATGAAAACTACATAAGGATTTAATTTTATTTCCACCTAGATTTTCTATAATTTTTGAATATTTGGTGAATTGAGAGTAGGATTCACTTTTTTTGGGCCTAGAAGAAAGTCCATGTATATCTAGAAAAGTCATCTACAAGAATATTATCACTGTGCCTCCCATTTAAACAAGAAACTCTAGATGGTCCAAAAAATCCTTGTGAACCAGTTCAAGAGGATGAGATGTTGAGACTTCATTCTCTTGTTTGAAGTAAATTTTGTGTTTCTTTCCCTTTTGACAAGGATTAAACACTTTATCATTTGGAAACTCTGGTTTGGGTAGGTCTTTGACTAAGATTTTTTCTAGTTATCATTCTAAGAGTGTGAGTATTACAGTGTGTTAGCCTCTGATTCCAATTCTAGAACTCTTTGTGAAATAAAGTTAAACCTAAAGCATTTCCACAGACTGAAGAATCTATGTTAACAGAGTATACTATCTAATTTCTCATGGAATAAAACACTAATTAATTTTTAGAGTTAAAAACAATGCAAGAATTACTATCTATTTTAAAATGAAATCCATCATCCCATAGTTTTGAAATACTAAGAAAATTAGATTTCAATCCATCAAAAAAAAGTAATTTGGAAATTAAAAATGAGTTAGATATACTGATTTGGCCAAGGCCCATGATTTTTCCTTTGGCATTGTAACCAAAGGTCTCATGTCCACCATCAATATTTATTATGTTCATGAAACAAAAAATAGTCCCCTATCATGTGTCTTGAAAACCTGCTGTCCAAGTACCATTATATTTTATGGGAGTTCTTTATGCAATTCTCCTCATATGTGTTTGTCATAAAACACATATCAGCTTTGTTAGCATGTTCATCATGTGAAGATTCTGAGTCACTTTATCTATACTCAGAAAAAACTCCAAGTTTCTTTCCTTTCCATTTTATACTTTCTATATTTTTTCCCATATTTTTTTTACTTGATCTTGGGACACTTATCCTTTACATGTCCCTTTCTCTTATATTTATAGCATACTATCTCATCAGACTTGGCACTTATTTTACAATATTTCTTCCACCTTCCTTTTTTATCATAACTTCTTTTGAACTAAGGATTTTTGAAAAAGTTACTCTTCATGTAAAACCTCTTAAACCATCTGGATAATTGAGCCATATGTTCATCACCATCAGGTGATAGTTTTTCACTGATCGAACATTCTATAGAGGCATCGAATTTCCCTTTTTCATTGTGTTTATAGGTGGTGGTCATAAATGAAACAAATTTTCTTTTGGGTTCATCCTATTTTTCCTTATTGATTTTCAACTCATCTTCATACATCATTTGATTAGAAATGAGTTATTTTAATGGTAACTTTGTGATATTTTATGAATCTCTAATAGAGACAGAGGTTCCTCTCCATATATTGGGAATGCTTAAGAGAATCCTCATTATTTATTCTTTTGTAGTAACTTCTCTTCTAAGAGATATTATTGTGTTGAAAGTTTCATTGAACCTAATATAGATGTTAGAAAGAGGATCCTCTGGTTTCATTTTTGAAGTTATCTTATTTAATATTATAACTATTCATTCTCATTTAATTCATAGTAGAAGTTCCTTCATGTGATATAGGAAAAAAATCCCATATTTCATAGGCAGTTTTACATGCCCAAGTTCTGTTAAATTCCACATCTCCTAAAGGGAAGTATAAAGAATTCATGGATTTGAAATTGTTACTGTAGGAAGTCTTGGATGGGTCATCTAATGAGATTATATCAATATAAGTAATCTATACACATCTATAATTAAAGTCCAAATTTCAAATCCCATACTTTCTAAATGCATTTTCATTTTAATTTTCCATTGGGAATAATTGGTTTCATTATAGAATGGTGGTATTTTTATTGAATCACATTCCAATATATTGTCCATATTAAATAAATACTTTTAAATTGTTAGAAATTTAGAATGAAGAGAAATTGACATATATTTAAAGGAAAACTAAAATCACAGTTGAATAGTTTCAGAAATAGAGTCTTAACAGGAATACCAAACTCCTCTAATACCAAATTTTGGTCGCAATAGAGTACTCAAGAGGGGTGGGGGGGTTAATTGATTATTTATAAAAAATTGCAGTTTGAAATTTTTTTATAAAAGGTTCCCCCATAAAAATAAATATATCCCAGTTATTCAATGTACTACTACTATGAATGTATGACTATATAAATAACTTCTCAGAAGATCGATTAATTCTCAGTAATCTTAATGTTAGTTATTAATATTACTTTTGAATCTATTCTAATTAATGAAAACAATTGTAACATCTTTCCAAGAATAACTATTACAGTAAAACAAGTGATTTATGAATTATCACATAAAACAGAGAAAACTAAATTAAACAACACAATGGATATAAAACAAGTTTTTCAGTCTAAAGAAGAGTCCTAATCCACTCCAAATGGTGATCACCTACCACCATGACATTTATATTAATAAACATGACCCACAACCTAGATCGGGGTAAACAACAGTGCATAGGATGGTCTAGGTCACACGACCTCTTCAATAGTTATTCATGGGTATAGACTCCTAGGCCACACATGGACTTATTCCACACGTATATATGGGATTAAAAAAGTGTAAAAAGATATTAGATGAATGATATCTTGTATCCTTTAGTTTAGGTTAGGAGAAAGTGTGTGTTTTAATACAGACACACACACACTAATTGAAAGATAAAAACATTACATAATAGATTAAAGATGATAAGATATGTTTATAAGTCCTCTCAGTGTTATTCTATGTAGCTATAGACATCTAGGATGAAGTAGATGTAATAATCGGGTCCTCTTAAGAGAAATAGAGTATCAAAAGACTATTTTTCTTGTTTCAAGTTAGATTAGGATCGTGTTTTTCGTGGACTTGGTATTGAAAAGTTGTTATTGACTCTGATCTGTGGTATCCTAGATTTTTGATTCATGAATTATTCGTGGGTTCTTAAGATGTATCTTGTTGCATGTTTCAATTAATTTTTCAAGAATGCTTGCACTTATGCTACTCAACCACATATATGTTTTAGGTCTATGCTTTCCTTTTTTATTCTTGGAGTGCATTTGTAGAACATGAAAGGGTGCATCTATTCGGAACCCCATACCTCTTACAATCAGGTGACATGTCTACAATGAAATATAAAATATATCAGTTTATTTAAATGACCCAAATATTACCATTATGAATTAAATTGAAAAAGATTAAATAGATTAAATAATGGTGCCACAATCTGTTTCGAAATGGTATCACATGGAAATAGTTTTACCATGAAATGGTGTATACTTCCTTTCCATTGAGAGGAGAGACATTTATGAGGGAATAGATGTATAGATATCAAGAAATGGTGGCACAAATGTGGTGTTACGACCACAGTGTCTGGTCATGGGGTGCGGTCACGGTGTCTGGTCACGGTGTCTGGTAACAGTGTCTGGGTCACGGTGTATGGGTCACGGTGTTTGGGCCTTGGTGTCTCGTAACTATTTCAAGGCCACAGTGTCTAGTAACAGTGTCTAGGTCATGGTTTCTAGTGACGGTGTCTTGGTCCTTTTCCAGAAAAACAGAACTGGTGGAAGACTCACGGTTTCTCAGGCGTAGACAAATATCTAAATATTGATTTGAGCAGTAATATTAACAGAGTGAATTAGACTTGATCATTAATAAAAGAAATCATTATAGACCAATGACAAATATAGTTTATAATAATAAAAAATATCACTTATGATCTTGGATAGGTTTATTTAATGCATAATTAAACAAACCATCTGTACACATGATTTGAGACAGATTAAACAGGATTAACACGTTTTACAGAATGTATAGGATTTGTTAAAATTAAAACATGATTAACACAAGAGGATTCCAAAAATAATTCATAACATGTTATAAATGTCATTTATATCCATTATAAATATATTATAATAATGTATAGAATAATAAAGTACGTAATGGAACACACCGTTCGTTGGGATGGTAATTTGTACGTAAGCATGAACGCTATTTTTGGTTTTATTACATTATTAGAAGAACGTATGTAAATGACATATGTATATATATATTTTTTATAGTATAATTAAAATATTATATATATCATATAATTTTATTTTAACCATCCTTAATATATTCCATGTGTTGTGTGAATGAATCACATAACTCTGAGGGGGCAGTAGTCCACACATCCTCAAACAAGATTATTACATTAACACCACATATAATATAAAGAGATTTGCATTTTAAAATGGAATAAATAAGATTAAATACATAACAATTTTAATATTTGACATATATAAATATATTTTCCATCATAATAGACACCCTTATTGGGGGTAAAGGATAAATGAAAAATTATCATATCCTGAGGCAGTAGTTCCCCGTAATAAGAAACAATATCTTCAACATCAATTAGATGGAGGATTGTGTAAGTGTTGGTCATAACATTTTCATAACAATATCATAGTATATTTAGGATACTGGTGTTGTCATACATTAATGGAATAATGATAGTGGAGGGGTGGATAAAGAAATTAATGGAGATGATTTTGAGGGAAGACGATACCTCTTAATTGAGTAACTCCTTTATTTTGTGCCAAAAAGGATTCATTAAGAATATTTATTCACAGATTTAGGATTAATGTTTAATGATATGATTTTTAAAAGGATTATTGTTTAGAAATTGGAATAACATAAATGGTTTGGGAGGTTTGAGAAATGGGTAGAGGTGGTGACCTTTTATACGAAAGGAAATGCCTCATTTGGAATATCTAGAAACAAGTTAGGTGCCCACATGTTCATACCTAAAAAGGTCTTAAAAAACAAAAAATGGTCATTTGGCCCATTAATTTTATGGTTTACTACCAAATCGATCTTAATTTGGCCTTACCAACTATGATTAATTTTAATCACTTTTACTAATCATTTTGGTCAAAATTAACATGGCATTATTAGACTCTTAATTTTAGAATGAATTCAATGTTTTATGTTAGATTTATGAAATTTACTTCACAGAACGAGAAAAATTAATATTAGTTCTAATCATGCATACTGGTAAAAACAAGGGTGTTTTAATTAGGAAAAAGTTCAATGGTTTGTTAATATTTTATATATAGTTTCAATGTGAAATTGATCCTAATTAATTTCACTATAGTAGTAGAAGTAATATTTATCTAATGTTAAATTAAAACATATTTTATAATATCAATTAAAATTAATAATTAATTAGAGAGAAATGCAGTTTTAATTACAAAGTAGTATATTTCACTATTGAAAAACTATGAAGTTTCTCAGAAAAATTCAAAAAATTAAGCATTGGATAATTTTGATGTTGTGAATTTTATAATGAAGGATATTTTACCAAATTAAATTTCTAAATGTTTCTAAAATTCATTTAATTATTATAAGTATTTTCTTCCAGATAATTATGTTTTTAAAAATATAAGGACTTTACCAAAAATCACATCATTTATTATCAATATATTTTATTTTTATAAAACAATTATAAAAAATATTTGAAATTTTGTTATTACTCATCATATTACTGTGTTTAAAATCTCTGTTATAATTATATTATTTCAATATTTAAAACAATAATAGAGATGTTTCATAGAAACCCAATGTTGTGTGTATCACATATCATCTCAGTGTTTCATGCATCATACAAAAAGTACATGTTTCGTGTAAAGTACACCAATATAGGGTTTCATATGAAAGGTATATTTTATTTAGTGAATTTCAATATATAAATGAAAATTTAAATTTAATCGAAAAAATATGTCCACAAAAACATTTTTTGTTACATTCAGCCCCCATTAAAATGAATTTCTCCCTCAAAATTCATTACTAGGGTAAAAACATATGAGGATACTTCTGATTCATCATATCCTCATGTTCCCACATAGCTTCCCCTAATTGTTGATTTGTCCAAAAACATTGACCATGTAAGTGATATTGTTTCATTGAATGTTCTTTGATCGGTCCAGAATTTCAACATGTTGTTACTTATAAGAAATATCTTTCTCAAGCAGTATAAAATCTGAGTTATATACATGTGAAGGGTTGAGTATGTAATCCTTCCAGAGTGATACATGGAACACATCCTGAAATTTATAGATAATCAGAGTATGTTCCAAGAGATAGGCTATAATCTAGATATGATCAAGAATCTCAGAGAAACCAATATACCTAGGACATAGTTACTATATATTCTTGAATCTCATAACTTTTTTCCATTATGAGATTACTAGAAACAACTTTTCACCAACTTCAAAATCTAGATCAGTCGTATGGTTATTAGTATAAAATTTTTGTTGTCTTTGTGCTACCATGATATATTGCTAAATGGTTTTATCCGTCAAGACCATTTCTTCTGCAATCTTAGGTCCCAATAACGTAATTTATCCAAACTAGTCCAAACATGTTGGTGCTCTAAATTTCTCCCCTAATTGTGAATTATATGGTGTCATCAGAATGATTGATTGAAGGCTATTTTTTAAAGAAAAATCAACTAGAGGAAGGTGTTTATACCAACCACCTTTGAAATAAAAGGAACAAGATCTCCACATATCCTCTAGAGTATGAACTATTCTTTTAGAATGAACATCTATATGAGGATTATAAGCGGGGCTGAAACTCAATTCTCTATCAAGAACTTTTTGAGGACTTCACTAGAACATTGTGGTAAACCTCAAATCCCAATATGATATAATGTAATGTGGTACTCTATTAAACCTTACCTCTAGATCAATGATTATTCTAGAAATATTATCAAGAGAGAAATGTTATATGATAACAATGAAGTGTTCTAACTTAGTAAGGTGATAAACATCCACCCATATTGTATTAAACCATTTAGAGGTTTTGGGTGGACCAACAAAAAAATCCTTGGTAATGTTATACCATTTACATTATGGTATGGGTAATGGATTAAACATCCATTTAAAATTTTTTCTTTCATCCTTAACCTGATGGAATACCAAAAAATGAGATACAAACTAAATGATATCTCTTTTCATGACATTACAACAAATGTATTCTTTCATGTCCCTATACAACTTATTACATTCAGGATTAATAGAGAATGATGAACTATGAGCTTACTACAATTTCTCCTTCTACAAAAAATTTCAAGGAAAAAACACATATATGGTTCCTGAAACTTATCATTCCATCTTGATCAAAGATAAAATCATGAACATTTCTGAACATATTTTTCAGCTCATTATGTTCTTTCTGCACCCCCTTAATCATAACATGGTTTTATGGATGAACATTCAATTGAGAAAGATAATATGTTTCCCGTTCCATCTGGATTTCTAGATCTATACTTTGTAAATACAGAAATATTGGATCTTTTGTTAACCTCTTCATTGATAAGCTAACACGATTTTTTTGACTCAAAGTATCATCCACCTTGTTCAAATTCCCATTGTGGTAATTTATTTAGTAGTAATAATTCATTATCAATTCTAATCATCTTCTCTGGAACATTTTCAACTCCTTTTATGTGAATATATATTTCAAATTGTTTTTATGGGTATATATAACACACTTTTCATCATAATGTTAATTCCTTCATATCTTTAATGAAAATATTACCATTACTAACTCCAAATCATGAGTTGGGTAATTTTTCTCATGAATCATCAAATTTCATGAGCCATAGTCTATAATTATGTTATATTTCGTAAAAACACATACCAATACCTTATTGGATACAAATCTATAAAGTACATGCCCTTCTCCACAATAGGGAAATGTAAGCACAATTTCACTAACCAACATTATTTTAAATTCGTTACTTTTTTCCCCACATTCATTTGTCTAGAGGAACATAACACCCTTCTGAGTTCACTTTGTCAGCGGACTAAATAGTATTGAGAAATTCCCCACAATCTGTCATTAATATCAAAACAATTCAAGAATGGTATATATCTAAATCATGGTGGTTGGCCTATCTCAACATTCAATATCCTCCTTCTTTGACAGATCTACTCTTATACCATCACATGAGATTTTTTGACCTAAAAAATGAAACATTTTGTAGCAAAAATTTACAATTTATTATTTTTTCCATAAAACATATCCTTCTATACAGTTTTCTAGTAAAATTATCAAGTTATATTGATTCTCTTCCTTTCTCATTAAATAGTTAATAATAGCATCTACAAATAATGCCACATACTGGTCAACGTAATCCCAAAATAAACTATTCATTAAATCCACGATGATATCTTGGGAATTAGTAAGACCAAAAGGAGTCACTATCGATCCATCATGACCATACCTTGTATGAAATTCCATATTGGGTATATCCTCCATATTGACCCTCAATTGAAGATATCTAGAATGAATGTCAATATTGTAAAAGTATTTAACTCGACACAGTTGATCAAATAGGTCATGAATACAGGGAAGAGGATAATTGTTCTTAATTATGATCATTTTCAACACTTGAAAATTAGTTCAGAGTCGCATTGATCCGTCTTTATTTTTCACAAAAAGATCAAGTGAACCCCAAGGTGACACACTTGGATGAATGAATCCCTTATCATGTTTTTCTTGTAGTTTATTCTTTAATTCCTTCTACTCAATCAGGGCCAATAAATAAGGAGTATTTGAAATTAGCGTTGAAACCGATACAAGTTCAATCAAGAACTCAACTTCATGTTTTGGTGGAAGACTTGGAAAATCATTTGGAATGAAATATGAACAATCCTAAAAAACATTAATATCATTGTTGATGATCTTATACCCATCCATTTGAGATAAACAACACATTTGAATGGGAATTAAGACCTATACACTAAATTTAATGTCAACTAAAAGTTCATATATATCATCACAATGATGGATGATCATATGAGGGTTTGAAATATCTAACATAACTTCTATTCGTTGAGAATTGGTGTGGGATTTATTTTGAGAAATAAAATACAATCCTTGGATGACATCAAATTCATCCAAATGAATATCGACAAGATTTTAGCAAGGAAATTCCAAAAAACATCAGTTGGAGAGGAATCATATACTTTAGAAGAAATCATCAATGAATTTAAGGGTTGTACTGATAATTCCACCTCCAATTGATTTGTAGGTATCTCAACACCCTTAGAAAGTCCAATATATATGAATGAAATGGTAGATCTAGAGTCAAATATGTTATTAACAGTTCCAGAGTGAATGTTATGTGTTCCTTTTATCACACCATTATCATACCTCTCTTCAGAAATATAAATTACATGATATTTCACATTGTCCATCGGATTAAAATGTTTTTGAAATCAATCATCATCACAAACCCATGGGTTTGGAATGTGGTTATAATAATTCCCATTTTCCATAAACATGAAGCCCAGAATCATGGGAGGTGCATTATGTACGGATTTTATCCATTAGAATTTTGAGCCGAATTCTTTGCATAACCTCATAAATCAATTACCCAATGGCCTTACCTTACACACATAAAACATTTGTTAGACCCCCTAAGGGAACATCGTACATGATTTTTACCACAATTAGAGAATAATTTAATGTTCATCTCTTTTTCACCATGGTTTCTAGAGTTTCCTTTAACTTCCCATTTCCTCTTCTTTTCAATGAAATGATATTGATAAGTTACTCCTACCTCCATTACAAAATTGATTTCAAAGTGAAAAATATATTCATAGATACTAATTTATATTATGGAAAAATACCTTTTGAGACTTTTATTTATTCATACAAATAACCTATCATCTTTAATTACTTATTGGAGGATAATTCCTGACGCATACCTCACATGCCTCCTGAAATTATTACTGTAGGTATCGACATATTCATCATCCCTTTCCTTCAACTCAAGGAAAGCTTTTCCCATATTAGTACAAAGAATTTTAGGAAAGTACTTATTTAAAAATAATTTATTGAACTCATCCCAAACCCAATATTCAATCTCACCATGCAGCCTCGTATTCTTGATTAGAGTCCACCACTAATCTGCTTCTCTTTCTAACCAATACAAAACCAGAATGAATTTCTCATGCATTATACAGTGAAGAATATACAATACCGTTAGAGTGGTACTAATCCATTTTTTAGAAATAAGTTTATGTGATGGATATATAATATAAGGTGGATGTTGCCTCATGAAGGACTCAACATAATATTTGCCCTTTCTTTGCTCACATGGAAGTCCACCATGATTCATAGCCTGAGAAATCTAGGTGAGTATAGAAACATGATTATTCATTCCATATCCCTTAGTATTTGGTTTCTTAGTAGGAAAATCTTGTCATTTTCCATTGAAATCTATATTAACATGTTTCCTTTTGGTTCAGACCATTGACTGACACCAAAAGTATAGAGTAAGAAATATATACTATAATGAAGAACCACATAACAATGAAAAATCACCTATAGGATTTCTAACATGTGAAACCTTCTATAATATATGACACCTTATTTTTATCCTAGTATACTCATATCCAACCTATATTATAAAACCTTCACAATGGTTTTGGAAGAGTTTTTGAATTACCAAAGCATATCCCCTAGGAGTGTCAAATAAAATGTGTAGCAAGACCCATTATCAAATATCACATTACCCCATGTCAAGACCAGAACATATTATCAGAGTTTTTACACCTTGGTATATCAATTCTAGTTCCAAATAAACATTTATTATCCATACATGAATGTGTTTCTTGGAATCCACTCAATCTATCGTTTAACAATATTCTAGTACATTTTCCAATACATTGAATAAATATTAGGCTTATACTTAGACATGTCTATATATTTCTCACTAAGGTTTTCTCATCCTAGAATCCAAATGAAAACTAAAAGTTTCCTTTAATACCAACTATAGTGACTCTTTGATTACATACATTAACATTACATAAATATTGAGGAATAAAAAAATATTATAAAAATTGATGCTAGAAAACTATATTAGTCTAGTGCCTTTGGAAACTTGAAATGTAAACATTAGTACATAAATGAGGTACATTATCCCCCATTAGGTTCTTCATGACTTGAAACCATCTTAGAAACCTAAAAAATAATACATATCTTCACTACATGGGGAAAGAAATATAAAAATGGGGGAGCTCAATTGCTCAGTAAGGGTAAAAATGGGATATATGTAAATATAAACATGATCATAATGGTATGATTAAGTGAACATAAAAATAGATGACCATGCCCTGCATAAAAAGTATTATGGAATAAGTATTGGTAGTTCATAAGATATGAATCACAATTAAATAGAGTTAATAGGCCATTAAAGCATGACATTGGAATAATACATGGAATTTTAGAATCACATAATCATATTATATGATTTCCATAGTGGCCAAGGAATCATTTCCAAGAATATATTAGTAGAAAAAGTCCTTTATAGATCTAGGTAACCCCCAGTCCAACCCTGTATTATGTATCCAAGTGACCCTCATATGCTGCCATGTATTACAAAAATGGGTAACCCTAATTGCATCTCTATTTTTCTGAACTGAGTAACCCATATTCTTTCCCTATTTATCACATGTGATATAAATTATTACCCTTTACATTAGAGGGAGATATAGGTCTCGACTTTCACATAATGAAATCAGACATACATGTACGGAAAGATCATAAATAAATACATCATAACCATTAAATGAAATGGGTATCATAAACATGTAAATATATCATAACGAATGGAATGATACAGGGTTCATAATCATATCATGATAAATATAACCCATAAAAAGAAGTGTGTTTCAAAAGAATATATCTTGTGAAAGAGAAAGTGGTTTCATAATATCATTCCATTAAAACCAAATCCATTAAAAAGGAGAATATGGATGGAAACATTGAATGACTTCTCCAAAAAGGAATGGGTAACACCAATGGATGTCATCTAATATGGGAAATAATTTGGAAATATCTTTTAGAAACATTTCTTGAATAAAATTTCTTTTTTTCATTGAAATATGATTTTTATTACATAACAACTTTTGAAAACCATTTTCTTTGAAAATAGATTTGAAAACATATAAATAAGGATATTAAGAAAATAAAGAATTTCTAAAAAATGTTTTTCCTTGAGATTTATCTTCAATTATATTTTGATTTTTTTTGAAAACATTGTTTTGGAATACTATAGATTTCCAACCAAAGAGAAAGGTATCCATATTTTACATAAAAACATTATATTACGTACCAAATAGTGGATAATTGGTTCTTAAAATATAATTTATAATGAATAAACATAGGATAAAGAATCTTATGAATATTATTGAGGTATGGATAATAATATTTATTCAATGGAATCATAAATATAAGAAATCTCAGAAAGCGATGATATTTTCTGAATAGAATCTTATTACTTAGCAACTTGGCATCATAATCATCATGTAAGAAAAATAAATTACATTAGCTTAATATATAATTAAATATGATTATTAATGATAAAATATGTAAAATTAATGTATATACACCAAAAAAAATAGTTTATTTTCCTAACAAAAAATGATTCTCAAGAAGGAAAATTGAGACAATAAATTTTTATATATTTCGTAACCTTTGAATGCTAAACCCCATTAAAGAAGAATCATAGAATGGAAAATTGAATACATATAAAATTAAGTAAAGGATAAAAATAATACAATCATGGGCATTACATACACCACACAAAAGGAAAGAGTGGCAAACAAAGAATGTATCTCTCAAAAATTAATAGTGAGATGAAAATCCCCTTACCTTGGGTTTTGACTCTCTCCATACTCTTAGAAGAATACTATATATGAAATATAAGTTTATTTTATTTATTTTACATAATAATAATATTATATATATTTCTATATATTATTTTAAAATGACCTTATATTATACACCTATTAATGATCCTATGTTAAGGTTCCACTTCGAGTAATATTTTCATTGTTCTTTACACGTATCTTAATTCATTATATCATTGATTCTTATAAATAAATCATGATTATAGAATTTATTACAAGATAAAAATATCAGGTATATCCAGTATATGTATATTATAATAATCTATAGAATAATGAACAACGTATGGGAATACGCCATTCATTCAGAAGATAAGCTGTAGGTGTGCGTGAACGTTGTTTTCCATTTTTATTAATGTATACAAGGAATGAATTTAAATGATATATATATATATATATATAATTACTCATTTAGTATGAAAATATTATATATAACATATAAGTTAATTAAAAAATTTCTTAATACATTCCATGTGGTGTGTGAATGAATCACATCTCCTTGAGGGGTTGGTAGTGCACACTTCCTAAAAAAGATTATCGTATTAACACCAAATGAAAAATTAAAAAGAAGTGTTTTGTAAAAAGGATTTAAGAAGCTAAAATAAATAGTAAGTATAAGATATTACATATATAAATATATTTTGAATCATAATAGCTACCATTATTTGTAAGGATAAATTAATAATCATCATTTTGTGAGGCAGTAATTTTCCATACATGGAAACATTATGTTCAACATCCATTAGATGGAGGTGTCAGTAAGTGTAGGTAGGAAACTTTGAATAACATCATAATAGTTTATGTAAGATTATATTTTGGTCTCAAAATGATTGAATAATGATAGTGTAGGGGTGTATAATAAAAATAATGGAAAGGAGCTTGAGAGAATACATTACACTTGATTGGGAAACTCCTTTTTGTTTGTGCCAAGAGCCTTCTTTGTGAAGATTTCTTCCCAAAGGGATGCTTCAAGGTAAAAGGCAGGATATTTTGGAGACTACTGGAGCATATATTAGAAGGGCATAAATGTTTTTAGAGTTATGGGGAAAGGGTAGTGTTTTTGAGATTTTATAATGAAGGAAAATAAGCCATTTTGAATTTCTAGAAACAAGTCTGTTGTGCACATGTTCTTACATAAATAATGTCTAAAAAACTAAATAATGGATGTTTTATGGAAGAAAGATGGATACATATAGGATTTTTTACTGTTTTCTATGTCATTTGGGAACATAATTTCAAATTGTACACCCTAATTAAGGTTAATTTGGCCTTAACCATTGTGTTTAATTATAATCACGTTTACTAATTAGTTTGGGAAAAAATTTAAATTGTATTATAATCTTAAAAATAATATATATAATATAATTTTTTATGTTGGATTTATGAATTTCACTTCATAGAATAAGAAAAATTCATATTAGTGGTAATCACGCAGATGTGTTTAAATAACAGGGTTTTAACATATGAAAAAGGTAAAAAGTTTGTTAAGATTTTATATTCAAATTCAAAGTAAAATTGATCCTAAAGAATTTAATTGTATTATTATATGAAATAATTATCTAAATTTTCCTCAAAATATTTATAATATCATTTATCATTAATAATTAATCAGAAAAAAATTAAGTTGTTTACAAAAAACCTACAGTATTCACTATTCATCAAGAAATGATGTTTCATAGAAAAATCCCAAAAAATCACCCTAGGTTAATTATGAAATTATTAATTCAAAATTAGGTTTATTTTATAAAATTAAAATTCTAAATGTATCTAAAATTATATTAATTATTAGAATTACATCATTGGAGAAAATGATGTTTTTAAACAAAAAAGGAGTTTACTGAAAATCATAACTTTTATTAATAATATGTTTTATTTATATAAAACAATTATTAAATATATTTGAAAAGTAGTTATTAGTATTAATATTACTATGTTTAATGGAAAGGTTGTAATTATCATATTTATAAAATTTAATCTTTAAAAAAGATATGTTTCATTGAAACTCAATGTTGCGTGTATTATATGACAACTCATTGTTGCATGAATCTTACGCCAAGTCATTGTACTGTGAAACATACACCAAGTCAGGGTTGTGTGTTAAAGGATTATTTGAATTAGTTCATTTCAAGATATATATGAAAATTTAAATTTAATCAAAAAAACAAGTTCATAAATTCTATGTGTGTTTCATGTGTAAAGGGATAAAGGTAATTAAACTAACCTAATAACATATCATCTTAATAATGATAGTGTAGTTATATGGTAGTATAGTTGAAGTGGTTTTGAAGGGTGTGGAAGAAGAAAAAACCTTAGACATGCAGATACAAACAATACACCCTCTTAAAAAGACCACATATTTATAACATATTAAGACCACTGATGGTGGTGTTATGGATAAAAAAATACCTCTGTAACAAGTTTGGTATTATAGGATGGTATTTTACAAGGAATTATCTAAAACAAATTATTTTTTTAAGTGTGAATAAATGAGAATAAGTGGTTCACTTTTATAAGAGAGAAAAGGTAAACTCATTGAATTTTTAAAAATATAAAATTATTACATATTAATCATTAATTAAAAAAAATTCAATGATATTTATATATAATATACTATTTTGTGGGTATAAAGGTCAAAACCATATAAAAATTAGTCATTTCAAGATATATATATACACTTATATTTTTGATTTAAATATTATTTAACCCCTTTAAAACATATCATGATAACAATGATTTTCCCACATTTGGGATAAAATATTTACTATCAGATGAAAAAATAAAAAATATACCATGGTATAAATTTTAAAACTCCTCAAATTTATTTTTATGAATATTATATTTCTATGAACAATTTATCATTTAATAAATTGTTATTTACTATATAATATCCATATTCCCAATTTGATGAACTATTCAATACTTTGACTTTACCAATATAAAGACAACACATAAAATTTAAAACCATTATTTTAACATATACATAACGTTAAAATTTCATATTCAATACTAGTTTATCACATTACTTATCTCAAATTATTTTTATTCTATTATTTTTAATATCGGTTATTTGATGATTTTTTTTATCAAATAATTACTAAATCAACAATGTTCATGCATTTAAGGTAATTATTTATTCACAATGAAATTAATAAAAAATTACCATGATTAATATAAATATTTTGATTTTTTTTATTTATATCCAAAAGAATGTGACGGATAATTCCATAATAAATATATTACACTTATTTAAAACAAGTGCGTAACATGTTACATTTATTAATAAATGAAAAACTATAAAGGTCAAAATCTCATCCAATTCACCCAAATAGGTTATAGATTAAACAATTGGATGATTATGGACTATTGTTACTCCTAAAATAATATTTATGTGAGTGTTTTTGTAATCCAATGGTTCTTATCAATCTATTTTAGACCTAAATTACCCAATTTATCCTTTACCTTAGTAATAAAAAATTACTAATGTTACTTTTGATTTTTTTTAAAAAGATAATAGGGAAAAATTTCTAAATTTATACCCAGTTATTAAATATATGTTATAAATTCATTGAAATTAAAAGAATATGATTTTAATTTATTAATATTAAATGAAACCAAAAAACTATTTCAATTAAAGACACCAATTTGAAATATAATTTTTTATTCTGAATTCATGTATAAAATCCATTAAATGACCATATATGGAATATTTTATGTTATAATGATCCTATTTAAATTTATAACTAAACCAAAACAATATTTTACATTGTAAATAAAATACATTTTAAAATAGAAATCAATATTTTCCATTATTCCTTGAAAATTCCATATTATTAGAGTTTTTTTTAAATTAACCCTAAGTAAATTAAAACATAAGTAATTTATAAATGAAACTAATTTCATAAAATTATAATTCTTCAATTTTATAATAAAGCATTTAAATAAAATATTATAATTAATATAACAACATTATTCAAGAATACTGATAAATATAAAAATTATTTACTATATCATTACCATGGTTGATAAAATTCATGATTAAGCTTTTTATAATATATATATGTGTGTGTGTCTGTATTGGAAATGTTTTAGGAGGGTAAAAATTAACCATTACCATACCAATTAATATCATGAAAAATCATGTGGTTAAGTGGTGGAGATGAGATTTTCCTTAAACATGGCATCTAAAAACAAAATAAAAATAAATTGGGTTCCATCATTATACATTCATGACATTTTCATAATCCATATTTGAGTTTGGGATTGCGGAATTATTATATTCTATTGGAGGTTCTTCATCACAGAATTCATGATTGTCATTAATAATTCCCAAGAGTTTACCAACATTTTGAGGTGTATTTTATTATTATTATCTACCCACCTACCGCTAGCATCTGATTCATTTGAACCGTAATACTGATTTCATTTTTATTGATTGTTTTATTTGTTTTTATGGAGTAAATGTGTTATATATAATATAATATAATGTATTGAAACATTTATTAATGATTTGAGAATAACTCCAATTCGATTTTACCATGAGCAGTGAGGGAATGTTTATAGTTATGTAAATTGAAATTAGGGAATAACTATCCAAGGAATAGTTGGGGAATTAAAATTAACTATCATGGGATTTATATAAATAAATTTTCCATGATTATTGAATAATTTTATCAACATGAATTATTTGTTTCAAAATGAAATTTATAGTAATAATTGGTTTTATATTCATTAATGTAAAGCATATTTTTTGTTAAAAAAATTTCCCTTGAAATTATTATTGAGGTTTATTTATCTTGAGGGAAATTTAACAATAATCAGTTCAAGAATTTCATTTTATTAAATAATATACCTTTTTTGGATTTAATTAATTTTTATTTTTACCATCTTTACACATTTATATGATGGTATTTGGATTATTTTTATATAAAATTTGTTCATATAATGAAAAATTATTGTTTCTATAAAGTACATCATGTTTAGAAACATCGTATCCAAAATAAATTAATTAAGACTTATATATATTGAATACTATGCTTTCAATTTCCCTATAGAAGAGGGTTAAAATCATTTCAATCAATAAATTTCACAAATAATGAAAACACATGATGAAAAATTAATATATATGATGTAAAATGATTAGACTCTAAATTTCAATGAACTATCCCGAATACCACCATGAATTAAATTCAGGTCATAAATCATTGATATACTACTTAATGAATACATGAAATTAGTCATTCGAGAAATAAAAGGGATAATTATGTTGTAATATTTCTGTGTTGAGATAAATTTATAACGACTCATGCTAGAAATTCCATTTTGTTCGTAAGATATCTGGCCTACCTAAATTCAAGGAGTTTCAAATACAAACCATCTCTGTCATTAAATTCGTAATTTATATTTTTTAGAAGAAATTCATTATCATTTATCTCATATTAAATTCATATTACTTCCAATCTCTCATTCCTAGAAAGTGAACATAATTTTATTGTTATTTTATACCATTTTCTTGCAAGTTTAGAATTTGAGGTGTTTTATTTCATCTCATTCAAAGATAAAAAATTAATTTAAACAACATTTTCATGTGGATATCTTTATTTATGATTACTGATTAAATTATGTTAATATTTTAGATTTATGATCTTTTTACCTCCATGCATGACTAATCTATAAAGGGTTGTGGCTCCAGATTAGGTGTAACAAGACGTAATTAATCTATAAATGAAAATTTTGGTAAACAACATCCTATTAGTTATGTTATTAAATAAAATATATCATATTTCATGACATGGTTTTGATTTGGGTAATTGCAAATGAATGATACTTACATAATTGGATTAAGGTAGGCTACGCCTAATGTATTTTATTACTTTCATCTTTTGATGTTGTTCCAAATGCACCTTGATGGATGACCACATTAATGACTAATGAGTTGATACCAGTCTAGGTACATCAATTTTTTAGGAAAAAACTAATTAGTTACTCCATAAATCATTTATATACTAAGACATAGGACAAACATAAGTTGTATTTATGAACAATCCTTGTATTGCCTCTATGATATTTCTCATTAAACGTTTATAATCAAAATCAAATTAATCCGTGTTTTAGAATAAGTCCAAATACAAAACATTCATGTTGAAAACTCATCTTAAATTATAATCCCTTGGTAAGTAGCCATCATTTTCACCTATTTCTAGGTTCCACCTCAATCATGCACTATTCATTAACCCTTTATAGTAGTGCTAGTTGGGTTATATAAAAAATTAATATGCGATTATTACAATATTAAGTTAATTACATTGTACAAGAAGATAAAAAATTTAGGCTTTTCCATGTAAATTCAACTATATCATCAATATATAATAAATTATATTATGACATCCATTATAAATGACGCATAAATCAAAAAAATAAAAAACACATAAACAAATTAATTAAAAATTGAAAACTATTATAATTAAAAAAATGAAGTAAAGAAAGTCCATCTATTATGTCCTCCACCCCCCCATTGAATCACACTCCACATATATTTAATTATAATCTAATATAATAACCTGGAATTGTAACATTCAAGGAAATTTACATTTAATATATTTTATACACATCTATTGAGGTAATGTTTTTGTTTAAATGAAAAACCCAATAGGGAAACACCTTGGAGTGACTAATATGTAACACAATGAATATTATGATGGAATATAAAATTATATATATAAATATGCAACATAATTAAATCTCACATATTATGATTTATAATGTTCTAACCCAGATATAATAATTGTTAGCCATACCTAAATTTTTTTCATCTCTGTACTATCCAAATATCACAAAATTTCAACAATTGTTTAGACCACAAAAAATAAGCTAGTCGACCGTATAAATTATTTTTAGAATAATACTTAGGGGTGCATTAATTATTTAATTAAGATATGGAAATATACAATATCATTATTACCATGAGACTCACCATAATTCTCCTATATTATGTGAAAATATTTTGGGTTCATTAATCAAAATAAAGGACTATATTTAAATCAATGTAAGTAGATAATATAGGTAATTTACATTATGAATTGACCATATAAATGGTTCTATGAAACTATAGTGTGGATCCTATTATCTAATCAACAATTAAGAGTAATATTAGATCATACTATGCTTGAAACTATCCACAACAATCCATATGATTTATATTGATAGATCTCCACTATGACCACTACGGTAGAATATGATTTCAACATCTTTAAAAAGCCTTTATCAGTGCTAAAAAAGCACTAATAATCAAGGTGCTATTAAAAGGGGGTCCCATTTTTTAGTTCTAAAAAAAGATATGATAAAGGCCCCTTTTATCAGCACTAATAATGAGCTAAGAAAATTTCTATTTAATCAGTGATACAAAATGCTAATAAAAGGGACCTTTATCAGTGATGTTTTAGCACAGATAAAATACCCCTTTTACCAACGCGAAAAAAGCTATGATAAATGTGATTTTTTAATTTAAAAAAAGTAATTAGTGGTAAACCTAACCCTTAATCAAAGCTTGAACCACACATTAACACTTCTACCACTATCCCTATAACTACACTATCTATGACAACCACTTTAATAGTGCTGAGAACCCCTTCACTCACCCACATGCACGCCCCTACCTCCCCTCGATTCGAACCCGATACATCTCCCTTACACCCTTGGACTCATACCACTTCTCCATGTTTCCTTGTTCTCTATTTTATGATATTTCTATATATATATATATATATATATTTAATACTATTTTTATGTAACTATTTATTCATATGTTTATATATATTATTATGTCCATTTTTAAATACATTAATAAAATATTTTTATGTTTCTGTTTATAAATAAAGAATTAATTAAATAGAGACATATATACAAGATATATATATATATATATATAATTCGTGTATCTATAAATATATATATAATTTTTTTATTTATTTAAATATATTATAAATAAATATATATATACATATATTAGAATATATAAATAATATAGGTCATTTTGTTTATAAAAATACAAAAAATGGACACGGAAACTATAATGGTATATAAATACTCATTTATTTTATTATTTTAAATAAAATTAATGTTAACTTATCTTTAGATATGGTTTATATATTTATTAATATACATTATATGTAATTTTTTTACATATAAATTTATAAAATTAATTTTTTATGTGTAAATATATACAAATATGAGTATATGTGTGTATACCTAATTATAAAAAATAGTACATTGTGAAAAAAGAAAAATTGAAATTTGATAATATACTTATTATTGAAATCCTTGAAAATAAATATATTATCCACTGAAAAAGGATAATATTCCCCCATTAAACAAGGGTGAAATTCTATCGAATGTTAAAACATTGGGAACCCTGAAAAAACCCCAGTTTTTAAGGACTTCTATAACTTTTTTGGCATTGCAAAAAGATTGGATTCCCCCCTCTAATAATGATTACATAGATATTGTTGCAGGTTTGATTTGATATATGGTAGAGCCCAAATGGACACCCAAATCAAAACATTTGTTCGTTTGAAGTTTTAGTCACATTTTAAACTTATTTTATACAATTTATTTGTTTCATTATTTTTTCAATATTAATATTGTAATTAAATGAATATTACTCTATAATAAAAAGAAAATGATTAATTAATAATTATTTTTAAATAATTATTTTATAATCCATTTAAAATAAATATATTATAAATTTTGTCTAAATGTGTATTGATCCATATATTAATATTATTTTATAAAATCAATTATATTTTTTCCAATATAAATATATTTATATATTATTATATTCCTTTAAAATGATAAATAATTTTTTCATTGAATATACCACTTATCAGTGCTAAGAATAGTGATGATAAAAATACCCTAAATGAGTACTTTATTTTAGTGATTTTAAAATGTGGCATTGTGTAAAGTCGATTCTATAGTAGTGATCCATCCATGACATTATCTACCTTCCATTCATCCTATCACTATTTGTTCACATGCATGTATATATCCAATCCACTATGTATACATATTTATTGAACAAGATACTAATAATCAAAAATCTTGATTATCTAATGGAATATTTCCTTGGCCATTGGGGTTAACCCATCAATATAATACCATAAATATCAAAAAGAAAAAAAAAAGAAATTAGTTAACCAGTACGACTCTATAAGTAATATTATTTAATATCATTGGAAGTCACCTAAATCTTGATCCACCAATTAGGATACCTCTATAGGGGGGAAAATCCATTATTCATTGTTTCTACAATAAATCCATTAATAGACCAAAATGGGTTTTTTAATCCCTATAATGGTATAGTATAAGGGTACATCCGTAATTGGTAAATTAATACCACATTACAACTATTGGATTAACCCCTTAAGATATTGTTTGCACCCATAGGTTAAATATATTTAAAGTGAGTGGGTATGAATTAGGGTATGTTAGATTTAAGAAATCCCCCCATTGATCTTGTTTTATTATTAGATAAGAAACCCTTATCTCATCCTATAAAAAATATAAATGTAAATGAAATAATTTATGATATAATATAATTTTATATGGTTCACATTAACATGGATAATCCATGGTTTATAGAAGGTAAATATGATAATGTACCAATATCACTATGGAACACTGCAATTACAATGTTTAGATTTCAGTCACTAGACCACCTTGTTTTTAACCACACAGTTTTTGAAATAAAAATTAAATAATTACTAAATATACCACTTAGAACCATCAATATATAAAATTTATTAATTAGAATAAACTTTTCATTGTACCATAATTTGTGTGTTTGGAAGTCCTTTTTTTAAATAATATATGAATTAAAATATACCATGGATATTATTTTCACATTCCATAATATTTTAAGAACATTAATTCATTAAATGTGTATGAAACAATCACACAAATTTGTGACATTCACATAATATCTATATTCCTGATACTTAGAAACATTCATAAAAATACACTGTTACTGATCAAATAACCACCTTTATTCATGAAAATGATGACATCATACATGTTTCTACACCAGATGTATGTTAACATATTTTAAATTAGAATAAAAGTAAATTAAATTTTCTACGTATTTACTAATTAAAATGATGGGTGAGGGGTGGTATAGGTATTTTTATTTTCATCAATAATCGAACATAGAACTTGTCGCACACAGAAAATATGATTCCATTGTTGACGCTTTGTGTGCACAACTCACCAACAATTTAAAACAGAATGTCTACATGTTAAATATGTACATGAAACTATATTTTCTACATGTTTTATAAATATATATGAAAATAAAAACGTATCCATTTTTGAAATTGGGGCATATCATGTCACAACTTTGACGTAACTTTGTACATATTCAAAAAACAATTCTCATGATTGTAAAAATTTCATTTGATCCATTTTTACCAAAATTTTCATACAACATCATATGATTCCAGAAATAATGTATATAAATATTTTAGATTTTATTTTGTTCAAGAAAATATTCAACATTACATTTATAAAAACACTCATACTATATATCAATGAAAATTATCAATAATCATATTCATCCTAAAACCCGTAATATGAATTTGAGGGGTATTTTTTCACCACAATAATACCATTTCAGTATGTTGAAAATCCATTAACCATTAAAACCCATTAAAACCTTATATTGAAATAAAAAAAATTATTTTTTTCATTGAAAAACTTTCACAATTTTTAACAAATAGTAGAGATTAAACATTTACTAAACACATATGCCAAGTCCACTAAAATCATTTTTTTGTGGGAGAAACTACAGTATTGCGAAATGTTAATTTTGTAATAACATAATTATATATAAAAAATCTAATGATACAATTTTTTAAATTAAATAAAAATATTAAATAAACCATTCACCATATAATAAGTTTAAAAACGTGATTTTTGTTCTTTTTTGAAGACTAGTTATTCAACCAATATTCATGAAAAATTCTACAATTGCATTGGGTGAAAAATTCCATCCCAAAATCCCACATTATACAATTTATATTTATTGTAGAAAAATATTCTTCATAATAATTTTTTAATTCTAACCTTGATTCAATATAGATATTATCTCATCCATAAATATCTTTACTCTATCATGTAGTTAGATTCGATAATCTCATCTCTCCCACATACATTTTTTTTCATAGCATTTCATAAACCAATTCAATGTTCACTCCTTCAATGTCTATAACAATGATATGAATAGAATTTATAAAAAAAGGAACTATAAAACCTATTTTTGATAGTGGGGGTTCTATATCTACACACTGTATGTCAATAGAGTTTAGTAGTCTCTAAGATCTAGTAAATAACTTTCAAAAACATCATATGGTAAGGCCTCTTTCATGATGTATAAAACGTGAAGTTATGTAGTTATATACTCTGAATAAAAATTCATACCCCCAATTTTATTTTATAATATGGTAGTTGATTTTAATATAATTTATCATTATGTTGTTGAGGAATGTTTTATCATTATGAATTTTTAAAAGAACACAATTATCGATAGCTTATGTTTCTAAAACAACAAGCTTCTATAAACCCTAAAGAATTATTATGATCATCATAAAGCAGAATTTAAATTGATGGGTGTGAATAGGATAATCATTATTATGAAATATATAAAACTGTAATTAATATATATGTATTTTATTATTAATTCATAGGAAATAAACTGTCAACTTTTTATTAATTCCAATTTATCTTTTTTTTCATAAATGTTTTTTATTATTTTTTATGATAAAAATGATAAAATTATCAATTTGTAATTACATAAAATTTATATGAAATATTTTGTGTAATTTTCTAACAAAAAATATGAAAATCATCAAACTGTGATTTTTTTTGGATTGTTGTGAATGAATTAATTAACGTTAATTGTGAAAATGAAGATTTTTATTGAAAAGAGTATTTTTTAAACCATATATTAAGTAAAATTTTATTTTAAAATGGTTTATATGAAATAATATTTTTATTAAATTATTAATAATTAAATATTATTAATTCTGATAAGTTCTTACTTTTTATTTTGTATAAAATCTTTTATGTACATAAATATGTATTTCTATATTAATAAATTATTTTCTAAAATAATATAATTATTGAATCAATAATCCTTATATTAAAATAAATTTATATAACATATTGACATTTAATTTATTAAGTTGGAATTTATTTTTTTGTATCGATAAATACAACAAATATTATTATGTGTTTTTCAAAAATATAGTGAAATTAATTTTTTAGTTTATAGTTAAAAAAATAAGGTCTTATGAATTATTTTTTTATAATAACACTAAGAAATAGAAATAATATAAAAAATTATGAATTATATTTGAAGTAGAATTTATAATAAAATAATATTAATATATTTCACAAATAATTTATATTCTATAGATTATAATGTATTCCATAATAAAAATGAAAATCATTTTTAGTGTTGGAGCATAGCAAATGCATCCATAAAAAAAGTAAAATTTCGAATAACAAAAATAATTTTTTTGATCATATAATTAAATTATGGAAATGGATATTAAATATTACATATTATTTATTAGTTTTAAAGTTATACCAGATTATATATTTATGTATCATGTGCCTCATCAATATTAGTATACAATTCTTCCCTATGTCCAGAAACATAAAAATTACACTTAAAATCTGTTAACAAGATATATATATATGAGTAAAATTAATTATTGAACAAATATAAATAGTTATTTATATATTAATAACCCTATTTTGATTATATGGATTTATTTATAATTTTTATAAATTATATACATACCATATATGCCTGTAAAACTCTAATAATGTTTTCAATAAACTATGTTAAAAATAAAAAAATTGATATTAAAAATATTGACTATAAGTAAATTTGATATATTTAATGTGATCCAAGAATATTATATTTCACCATTAATTTTTTATATGGAATAAAGTTTTTTTTAATTTTTCTTTTTTTATAGAGGTTTTTAATAATAATGTTATGAATAGTATCGAACACGAAAATACTGATATTTTATGGGATTAATATTTTATAATGTTATTTAAAAGTACTAAAATTAATAAATAAATAAAAATGGATATAATAAAGTCTAAAAGTTAATAACCTATGAATTCATAGGCATTTTGAAGGTATATTACCCTAAAATGGGTTATTATATTTTAATCATTTGAGAAATTCCAAAAGCTCCCCTCGCCATTTTTATAAAATGGATCCTACCCACTAATTTATTCACCAAAAAGTAAGAAATATATCTATACTTAGTCCTAGAAATTCAAATAAAAATATATACTTCTATGTTTTACATTTTCTATTCCATCAAAATGATAAACCCTAAATCACTTATTAAGCGATCTAATGGAATTCGGCTAAAGAAGAGGTAATAATCAATATTGACTCATTAGAAATCATTTCTTATTTTACATTATTTTAATGTGTTTTTTATATTAGTAATTTTTAAATCAGTTATTATATATTTTGGAGTTATTATTAATATTATACAACTTTAGTCCACATTTCATCGATCCTATAAAAAGTAGAAGCTTGATGCTTGTGTACGTCTGGCTTAGAGTCACAATTCAAGGGTGTTATTTGTTTTTGTTAACTAATTTCTCTAGATTATTATATATATCTAATTGAGGAATATATGTGATATTTGTGAAATAATAATTTTATTTTAATGTTTAATTATTCTTTACCATTCTTTCATTTAATCCATTAAAAATAGAAACAACATTCATGCATATGTAGGACCAACCATCTCTATAAATAGTGTAATTGATTCTTCTATATTTATATTTATGTGTGAAAAAAATATATATTTATATAATATCTATTAAATTTACACAAAAAATAATATACTTCCTATTCTGAAACTTCGATAAATTTATAAGGACCAAAACCACGGAACCAAAACAGACATGAAAAACGATGCACTTACCACCAAAAATAGATATTTAAAAAATGTGTTGATAATAAATAGGTGAAAAAATAGTATATGTAAACTATATATGATATGATATATATTATTAATGTTATTTAATATATTTATAATAATTATGTATTTATTATGCATTTGTTTCAAAAATTCACAATGGAAATCAATCGTTAAGTAAAAGTTTATCATCTCACATTTACTTTTGTGTGTCATATTCCATATTCCCCACTTATTTTATTTTTTATAGCAAAGATAATTCCACATTGATATATTATATCATGAATCTATTTTTATTCATGTTATTTAATGTGTCATTTTATTCTATTTCATTCATCGGTCTTACAATTCAAATGATACTAAAATTGTTATAGTTTATTTCACAATTTCATTATTAATTGGGATTATTTATGATGATGTATATATTGGGGAATATTTAGCATCCATATACAAGTTTTATAAAAATTATTTCATTAAGTTTTATAATATTATCCTATAATAGTGTCAGGTCATTTCTATGCATGTTTTACTTTTTAAAACCAGTTTCAATGTAATCATTTTTTTCAAATGAGGTATTTTTCGACTTTTCCAACAAAAATATTAAAGGAATACTTTTTTATTATAATAAATGGTTAGATATTCCTAAAATCATGACTCATTATTTCATTTATTCACTATTTACATGTCTACATAATTATTTTTGAATTAAATTTTTTCCTTTGTTTGTACACAAATTCGATTAAAATTGAATTTCGAATTGAAAAGTAAATTTTTCCTCAAATTTCATTTAATAAAATTTTTATGATACATTTATCAATAAGATGATAAAAATATTTATTTTAATTAGTAATCACTCATTATATGATTAATTTTTAACATCCTTAGAATCAATGTCATACAACTCTTAATTAAAATTTATAAATATATACCATTTAATTAATATATACCATTTAATTAAAATAGATATTTTTTGATAATGAATATTGAATCATGAGTTAAATCATTTATTATATATGTGTGGAATGATTTGGACTTGGAATGATAGGTGGGGCCTAAGAATATACAATCCCTTGATGAATCAGTAGGTTTAAAAAGATAAATCAGTTGAATAAAATAAATGGGTTTTTAACTATACATATTAGGATATATTTTTAATGTTATTAAAAGTGTGGAAACCATGATTACTAATATCATGGATTACAATATTTTTAATTTCCCTCATTTTTTTATTATTATCCTTGAAATATTCAATATGATATTATCTATTGATTTAGATTTTCCAAATGTTATTGAATATATGGTTTTTCTCCTAATTTACATTTCCATTATTATTATTCCTTTTTATCTTAGAATTTTAATGTTATTGAAAAAAATTCATTTTTCTTCTGTTGTTTACATTACTATATTTTTTATTCATTATTTATTCAATATAGCTTCGACAATATGTATACCCTATTAATAATTTAGTTTCACCCTTATTCTATTTCAATTATTTAGTATTGAAGGATAAACTATTGAATGAGTTCAAGTATGAATAATACATACCATTTTTAGGTTTTACGTATTATTACCAATGTAATAATGGTTCCATGTATATATCTAGTTCTATATGACTACGGAAATGATCAATCCTTAGTTACGTGTTCCCCTATTTTATTATGTTATTGTAATGATATAACCACTTACTCTAGTGTTCTAGAATATGTTTAGAGATAATTTCTTTCAGATGATGTTTAGTTGAAAGCCTTGGAATTAAATTTAGGAAAATATAAACTAGAAAAATAAACCCTATGAAAAAATATGGAAATATTCCCAATAAATAAAAATATATTAATTAAATATTAGTTACACATAAATTTTAAATTTATGTTATTTATTTAACTAATATTGTACATATACTATATGTTTCAAAATGTTATGATCTTATATATTTTATATTGTTATTTAGAAATGATATCGGTAGAAATAATGGGGACCCAATCAACATAGGTAATCCAATGTTTATGAGTGATCATTTCCATGACTATCTGAATCCAATTATTACAAGGGATATACTATCCCAAACATTATAATCTTATGAAGATACATTATAATGGGCTAAAAAGAACTAGAATTGTTTTTCAATACATCATAATTTTAAAAGGATGTATGATAAGATTAAGATAATAAAGAATAAATTGATAATGTGATTAATGGAATGGGGGGTCTTCCCACATGTGATAATTGTTGAAGGAAAAAACCAAGAATTTTATTAAATGGAATTGGATTTTTATATATCTTTACTTATAATGGAAAATAGGAACATGAATGAAATGATAAGATAGAAAACCACAACACTCAGTGTTTCAACTATAATGATATGGAAAACTATGTAAATGTATTCCCCAAGAGTTAACGGAATATAACTCAGAAGACGTATGATGATCTTGGTCAATCATATTATATTACTATAATCAAAGTGTAATGATAAATATACTTGTGTATTTGGATTTATCAATTAATATGTAATTGTATTTTATTCAAAGATATTCAAGGTAAATGAATCATGATATGTATATGAATTTTATTGTAGTACTATTTAGTTAAGTATTTGAGGGAATATGTTGAATGGTACTATTTAACATGAAAAACAATTAATTGTATATTGTACTATTTTGGGAAAAATTATTAGGGGAATATAAAACATAATATGTTCTTGATATTGAGATAATATTGATATAGGGATGATTCATAGATTGTATTTATGTATATGGAATTGGTTACTGATATGATGATTTTTTTCAGTGGTTGTTGAGATTACAATATGTCTAGATTTAAGGAATATATTTGACACCTTTAGAATATATATTTTAGAAGCATTCCTGATTTCATTACATTTTAAGGTTATCAATTTATTCATATATTTGGTATGTGAAATTATCTTTTAGAATATTTTTTTGGGAAGTCAAATAGAGGGAATTTTTTTTTAAATATAGATACATTAATTCCAAATTTTTGGAATTTTAATTTGGAAAAAAGTTTTATAGATGAGTGTTATGTTTAAATACTTATAGAACGGATTACGTTGAACATTTGGTATTGTTTTTTCATGACTAAAAATATTGGATGAACAGATCTAACCATTTAGTTTTTATTTAATATTCATAAGATGAATGAATGAATTATGGATATTTTTATTTAATTAATATTATTATGTTGTGAAAAAAGATTCTCAAATATCCATTTCCTTTCGTAATATAAGATTTGAAAATTGATCAAAGAATTACCAAAAGATTTTATAATTAATAGAAAATTGAAATGATCAAGTAATTTTATTTTCACTAGTGCATTAACATTATTTTAATTTAATCCCTAATATTGAAAATAAAATGTTTTTATTTTTTTAAATTTTTTCATGAATTAAATGTCCTTTTAACCCATCAAATATTTACATTTTTGTGATGGTTGACATTACCCTAACCCAAATATCTGTCAAACTATATCAGTACATGAAAATTTCATTTTTAATATATATCCATTTTATTATTTTCCACAAATTTTTCTATATTTGGAAGCCAATTTAATTAATTATTCAATATTTCCTTCACACATCATTATCTATTTTATCAAGAGGTTGTTTTATTGAAACTTATAATGATGTGGGATTCCAAAAATGTATTATAAAATTTCAAACCCAAGATTTCTGTTAACATTTTAAAATTAAAATGAAGATATTTATTTAATGATTGGATAATGTAACCTCTTGAGGATTTAATATCACAATATATTCGATAGCATCTATTTCATGATACTTTCTGATTAATCGAACCCCAAAATATTCTTAAAACATTTATACAATAGAAATTAAATTATTGGGTTCATATATGAATAACCATATTTTTAAATAAATATATAGACACACACACACACACATATATATATTATTTTATTAATTAATATTATTTTTTATTTTATTATTTGTAAATAAAAAATAATTTTTTAGTAAATACATTTTTTCTACACTATTTTTAATTAAATTTTTCCGAGAAAAAAAAATATTAAATATTTACACTTAGAGAAAATTATTTTCTTAAAATAACATCATTTTTTGAAATCAAAATATTTAAATTAATATAAGAATAAATTTTTTTATTGATCTGAAAATACATATTCTCTTTTGAATTGTGAAACATATAAAAATTTTAAAAGAACATTTTTGTTTCAACAATTTTCAATGTTATATTTTTTGTAAAAAATATTCCAAATGATTAAATAGTTTTATTGTATTATAAATAGTTCAATTAGGTTCATTTTATTCAAACTTATAAATTTATTTTCTATAAATTTATTTTATACATAATTATGAATTTTTAAGAAAAAGTTAATTTTGTTTAAAAATATGTTCACATCAAATTTTGGGAATCTAATTTAAAATTTATTTATATCATGTCATGACCTGTCCCCCATGGCATGTGTCGTGAGTACCCCAATCCCACCTTCCATAGGCCAGGAGGTGGTGACTATCACCAAAAGACATATTCCCTAAAACTGAGAAGCCATTGCCTTTATATCTTGTATGTACATTCAACCCAGCACACAACAAGATACGAACACAAGTAAACTATTTAAAAAATGACTGGTGAAAGTAAAAGGGGATAGAATACATGCACAACTATAAAGATACAAGTACAACTGAAATACATTACAACTGAAGAAAGATAAAATCATCAACTGGGTCATCCTATGAGGTTCCTAACTGAGGGGTAGGTACAGATCACCTCCTCAGCACTCCACATCAACTCGTCTCCTCTGCATACCATCACACCATATATTCCACCTATAGGCATCATCCAGTCCTAGTATTCTCAACCTCAGTCACTGTTGTCTGTCATCTACATCCAATACAACAAGGTGTGGGCATAACACATGTATGGGTGAGTATAACGATACTCAGTAGGGACCACGAGATCCTCAAGGTCTCATAAAATCTACCAAGGATAATCCACAAAGTATGAAAACAACATATAACCATACATAAGTATATTCCCATACATATACCTAATTTATTAAGTAATCAATATCAATCATGAAGGAACACAGAGGTTCGGACTCGTCACACAGAAGGATTTATTCAAGGGGTAGTAATAAGTAACATTCATAACTCCTCGACAGTTGGAGAACTCCTCCTCTATCGAGTACAGTGGGCATGTCGTGTCACACAGAGATGCTTCCAAATAACCTTGGACTACTGAGGTACTCCTCCTATCAATTACTATGGGTCTGCCACGTCACACAGAGGCTCTACGCACCATGGGTTTGTCACTTCACATAGAGGTTCTCCCTCTCGTGGCCTACTGAGGTACTCCTCCTATCGTGTACTGTGGGTCTGTCATATCACACAAAGGCTCTCCTCACTTGGCCATTCGAGTCACTCCAAGTTCAAACGGTCAGCAGTTGTCAAGTCTCTTCCAGTCGCAGGGTTTCGTACATATCACTCATGGGAGGACAACCCCCAAGAAATAGGTCATACCTCAACCTCCTCGAAATTCCATGAAAACGTATCTCAAAGGACTTCCATGTCATAGGTGTATCAGCGCAACAGACAGTGCGTCAATTAGATACCCAGTCTTTAATTATTAGTCTTTTAGTTCCAAGGGCCTGGTAGGATTCGTGCTCGATCCAACCCGACCGTTTCCCAAAATTATCCAAATCTGAAGGGGGTTATACTCGAAGGGATCATTTCACTCCAAGATTTCCTGAGCCGCTGGCAGTTCGTCAAACGGACGTTTGGTACTGAAATTATGGCCAAAGGAGAGTAAATGGGTTTTAGTGAGTCTAGTTCTGGTCCGACCAGGTCTGGGTCGGCCCGGCCTGACACGTTGGGTTCGGAGAGGCCCGCTTGGTGGCCCGACCCATTGGGTTCGGTCTAGCCCACTGTGTTCGGCCCGGCCCGCTGGGTGGCCGTCCCATTGGGTTAGGCCCAGCCAACTATGTCTGGCCCGACCCGCTGGATGGTCCCACAAGTCTCAAGGGGCCGCAGAGGGCCGTGGGGGGGAGGGTGCCGTGAGGGCGGATCAGACAGAACCAGGGTGGCTTAGCAGGAAGGACAGTAGCCGTGGGGTGGGTTGGTGAGGCCGCAGGTGGCACGGCAGGGCCGAGGATGGCAACAAAGGCTCCAATGGTGGATCAGATGCGGATGGTGGAGGTGGCATGGGTGGAGGGGTCGTGGGCGGCGGCTTGGCTACGGAGGGCGGCAGCAGCTCAGGGGGTGGGGTCGTGGTTGGCGGCTTGGCTGCAGACGGCGGGTGGCAGCTCAAGGGGCGCGGCCCTGGGAGGCTTCTCGGCCGTGGACAGTGCGGAGGCCGCTGGTGGAAGCCCTGAAGGGCTCAGAGTCCATGGGGCGGCAGCGGCTGTAGGGCGGCGCTGTTGTGCCTTCTCCTTCTTTGTGGGTGGCGGAGGTGCCGACGGCCTTTATTAGGCCTCAGCTGTGCCAAGAACCCACTTCGGTTACCATCTTCCCCTGTCAAAAATAACACCACATATCATCCCAAGAATTTCGGAGAGTATGTGCAATGTTAGTTTGGCCAAAACATTCTTCATTAAAGAGGAAGAAAGAGGCTCAACATAATCATGAATCAAGAATAAGTATGGAAGATATTTAAAAAAATCAATCCCCACAACCCTCGTCAATAACATTTACCAATCCCTTAAATGAATTATAAGGGGATTAAATGGGAAGTGATAATCATATAGAAATAAACCCCTACCTCGTTCACTTGTTGAGGTCAACAAGGTCGCGAGGAAGAAGACGAATCATTGGGAAAAAACGGACGTCAGTGTCATCGACATTTTCCACGATTGTCGGTTCATGTTTCATACTCTTTCTTGATCTCGAATAATGTTCTTTGATGGTATTTCTCATTCAGAGAATAAGTTCTTCGTTGGATTTCATCGTTCGACGAAGAAGTTCTTCATTGGCATTCTTTGTTCGGTGAAGAAGTTCTTCGTTTTGGTTCTTCATTGTGGTTCTTCGTTCGGAAAAGTTGTTCTTATCTGGACAATGTAATCATGAAAGAGCTCTCTCTTTTTTTAACCCAATATAAAAGCAGTTCCAATATAATTTATCTTAAGATGAAATTATGTTGGAATATAGACACAAGTATGAAAATTTATATAGAGGATGTTCAAGAGGCTCCTTCTCATTAGAGAGGGAGTTTAGAGGTTTCTCCCCCATTAAGTGCGGTGTTCAAAGGGGGTTTATACCTCGGGGGTCCCCAATACCATAACCTCTCAATAGAGGTTAGTTCGGGTGGTCCCCGCAATCATAACCTCTCATGGGAGGTTTAGGTCTGGTGGTCCCCACTTCTCACCATCAACAAGAAGTTTCAAATGGAAATTAAAAAATTACTTAATTTTTATTTTTATTTAATTCATTCAAGAATATGTTAAAAGCTATCTTCCACCCACGACCTATTGAGGTCAAGGTGAAGGTTTCTTTAAGTGAGTACTGGTTCTGTGAGATCAACAGTTCCCTATGATTTCAATTCTATGCGCAGGATCAAAAGTTTTTAAAACTCGGTCGCACGTTTACTGAACGAACTTGAAAAAAAGTTCAGAAAATAATTCCGAGCACTCCCGGCCTCAGAATCATACGCCGCCAATTTTTATAGACTTGTAAAATTCACATTAAAAAAATTACATTGAAATTCTGGGTCTTTACATTCTCCCCAACTCAGGGCTTCATGTCCCCGTAAGCCACAACTCATACTAGGAAAACAAGTGGGGGTACTGAGCATGTATCTGAGCCTCCCTCTACCATGTTCTCTCCTAGAAGTTCCTGTGCGGCTAGCGAATGCGCACCAGAGGTATTGACCATCCATGAAGGACCCGCTCCTGTTGATCCTTAATCTCTACTGGAACATCCATAAATGCCGCCTAGTCATTGACGTCCATCTCACCATGTTCAATGATGTGAGAAGGGTCATGCACGTATCTCCTCAGTTGGGATACGTGGAAGACGTCTTTCAACCAGTGAAAATGCGGGGTAAGAGCTAAGTTGTGAGCCACATCGGAAACTATGCTGAGGACCTGGAAAGGTCTAATAAACCTCAGAGATAACTTGTCACCTCATCCAAATCTCTGAAATAATCATCTCGGTGAGACCCATAGAAAGGCATGGTCACCATCCTAGAACCCTAGAGGTCTCCATCCCCTATCAGCATAAGACTTGTGCCTACTCTGTGCAGTCTTCATCCGCAACCTGGATGATCTGTACCTTCATTGTGGTAGATAATATCATCTTCGGTCCCACTAGTGCGGACTCCCTTGGGTCAGTCAAACACAATGGTGATCTGCAAGGTCGCTCGTAGAACGCCTCAAAAGGTGTTGTCCTAATGGTGGAGTGATTGCTATTATTTTATGAAAACTATACTAAAGAAAAGTGATCCTTCCAGTTGTGACTGAAGTCGAGGATGCAAGCATGCATGATGTCCTGGAGGGTCTGAGTGGTCTGCTCATTCTGACCATCCATCTAAGGATGGAAGGTGGTTCTCAAATTAAGTTGTGTCCCAAAAACTAGTGTAACCCATTCCATAGTCGGGAAGAGAATCATGTATAACAATAGGAGACAATCATTGAGGGTGCTCCATGTAACCATACATTCTTCTACACGTAGTGGCTTCCCAATATCTCTACTAAACCCTGATCTCTGATCGGTAGTAAGTGTGACGACTTGGAGAGTCTGTCAATGATCACCCAAATCGATTTATGACCCCTAGATGTACATGGAAGACCCATCACAGAGTCCATGGAATCCCATCCTACTTCCTCTCTGGGACCTCTAAAGGCTGAACCCAACATGCTGGCACCAGATGTTCTGCCTTAACATGTTGACAAGTGAGGTACTGAGAGACAAACTCTGTATCTACTTTCTTCATTCCCGGCCACCAGTGCTGTCATTGGAGATCCTGGTACATCATCACCACTCATGGATATACCACTAGATGGGATGTGTGGAACTCGCTCAACAAATCCTCATGAAGTGACACTGGTACCATGGTACATCCTCTGAAGAGGATGACATGCTCCCCACCTTCCGAAAATCCATTAGGTGCATGCCCTATGGATATCCGATCACGTCGTGTCTCACAGTAAGTGTCCCCACTGTGCGCCTCCCTCACTCACTAAAGAAGTGGGGGAGTGACTATGTGAGATTGAAGAAAATATTCTCTATCTATATCCACAAAATATATTTTCATAGGGCCCAGCTGCTCCATTTCCTGACCTAGTAGTTGTATACTAGATCTCCTACCGAGTTAATATGCTACAAAGTTCCCCTTCCCAAATGTATAGACTATCTCAAAGTCATAGTCATGTTGGAACTCAATACAACATATCTGTTTCAAATTTTGGTCCTACTATGAGAGGATATACCTGAGACCTTTGTGATCTGAGTAGATTGTAAATCATTTTCCCATCAGATAGTGTAACCACAACTTCAAGGCGAAGACCACTGTTTCTAACTCTATGTCATGTGTAGCATAGTTATGCTCATTCTATCTCAGCTATCGAAAACCATAAGTGATCACTACTAACACCTGTATCAGGACACATCCTAGCAGGGTCCTTGATGCATCGTAGTAGACTATGTACCATACGCTCTCTTCGGGAAACCTCAAGATAGGGGCACTAGTCATCATCTACCTCATTTCCTAAAAACTCTTCTATAATCTCTCCGACCACACGTATGGTTTCTCATTCTTCGTCGATGCTGAATGTGGTGCTACAGCTCTGGATAAATATGGCACAAATCACTGGTAGTAACCGTCCTAACATAGGAAACTCTGCACCTCCGTCACACTCCCAAGTGGCTCCCAAGCAAGTACCACCTCATTCATTTCTAGATCCACTCCAAATCCACCCTATGATATGAAATGTCCTAAAATGTGAACCTCTCTAATATAGATCTAGAACTTCATGATATTATCATAATGTTGGTGTTCACAGAGTGTGTCCAGTACTACCTGCAAATTATAGGCATGCTCTTCCTCAATAGCCGAGTAGATCAGAATGTCGTCGATGAAGACTACTACAAAGTGATCAAGGTATGTCTGAATGACCCTATTCATGAGTCCCATGAACACTTCTAGAGCATTGGTCATGCTGAATGGCATAAAAAAGAACTCGTAGTGGCCGTACAGACATATGAGATTCATCTTCTTCACACCTTCATCTCGCACTCTGAGATAGAGATAGCCCAATCTTAGGGATATCTTCAAAAACAACAGTGCTTCGATTAGATGGTCAAAAAGGTCATCAATCATCAAGAGTGGGTACATGTTCTTCATGGTCACCTGGTTCAGGAACTGATAATCTACAAAATGCCTCAAGCTCCCATCCACCTTCTTGGCGAACAAAATCAGGGCTGCCAAGGGAGAAACACTGAGCTGAATGAATCCCTTGTCCTACATGTCATCTAGTTATACCCACAAATCGCGATGTTCTGCTAGAGCCATCCAATATGCTAGTGTAGATATCAGTGCCCTCCTAGGGTACATGTAAAGGTAGAAGTCCATCGCTCTGTGAGGAGGTAGACCCAAAACATCATCAGGGAAGACATCTGCATACTGGTCCACCACTATAGGATAAGTGGGACTCTCCACATCAACTTCTCTGAGGATATGGCTAGCCATCTGATGTGTAATCAGATTCAACCTCCTCTGGGTATGTCCATTCTATGCTGCAAAGTCTACCTTATCTCTAGTGATGGTAAACATTGTCTTATCCATGTGGACACAAGGCACAATGTGCCTAATAATGTCAATATGAGAATGGACTATAGAAAACCAGTCCATACATAAGATTACATCATAAGGCCTAGACGCTGCTACTAGGAGATCCTAGTCGAAGCTCTAGTCTCCTAGAGTAAGCTCGTACTGCCAGCAGCTGTGTGTAATCATCAAATCCCCTCCTCTAGGATTCTCTAGCTATAAGGATCGATCTGATGGCTCTTTCAGAATCTCTGAGCTCCGAACAAGGGTTGTGGCAATAAAAGAATGAAAGGAACCTATTTCTATAAGTACTGCAGAGATGGTGGAGTAGATATACATCAAACCTCATATCATCTCTGGAGTGTCATGATCATAGTCATCAGGTTCATAGAGTTGAGATCAACCCTGTCCACCTGCTCCATACTGTTTGGGTGGACCTCTTGGGGGTGGTGCTGGTAACATCTCGAATCATCTCCCACTACCAACTGCATGACCGGATCCTCCGCCATGTCTGTATGCTCACTACAGAACTCCTTGGTCGATTTTCTCTCTCTACCTGGGTGGTCCTTCGACCGTCTGCTAATCATTCATACAACAGGTCGGATAGTCACAAGCCATGTGACCCTGCACACTGCATGTGTAACACTGCCCGCTTCTGGTATGACTGGAACTATCTCATGTGTCCCACACAACCAACCCTGAATCATGCAGTCATCCACCTATTGGTAAGGTCATTTTCGACCTTTGCAATATATTTCACTTTCCAGCTGCAGAAGACTCCACTACATGATGACTAGTGGTGGATCTCACTGCTGGAGACTGCTCATCAAAGAAACTCTGAACAAGGAGGGCTCTCTCTAACACCCCTCCTATGTCGGGATGTTGAGTGAGATCATAAAAGCCCTGATCTCCCACTTGATCCCATGCTCCATCATCCAGGCCCAAAAGAATGGTTCTCACACCATATCTATGTAGTAGCTTGATTGGTCAGTGAAACTTGTTGTGTACTGAGCTACAGTCATAATTCCCTGCTGTAGATGAAGAAACTCAAGTATGTGCACTACATGAAGAGTCACTGGGACAAACTATGCCCGAAATTGGCCCTCGATGTCTACCCAGAGAAGAATCACCTCATCGTGGACATGAAGCATCAAGCTCCACCATACACCTACTACTTCCTATAGAAGGCTAGCAGAAAGGATCACCGTGAGATCAGTAGGTGTCCCTAACAGTGGGAAGCTCTCTCCATTGTCTCCATCCAATACGCAGCTGCCTATGGGTCTATCTCTTCCCTGATCCTTGGTGTACACTGGCTCTAGAACTCATGCAATTCAATCAGGTGTTTTGAACCATCTGTTGCTGGAGCTGGTGGCACTAGTGCCCCAACAGGGAAATTTACCGCTGGTGCCTATACTGAAAAATGGTCCTGCATCGAGGCATCATCACTTGGTGGGCTATCAGTGCGTACAACTCTCGGAACCCCAGCTGGATGTCTACGTGGAGGAATCCAGAAAATAAACAGGTGCACCATAGTCATGAAGTTATACCTGGTGAGCTAAATCAAGAGATCACAAAGAATGCTCATGAAAAAACACACACAATTAGGGTTTTTTTGCACTGAGTCAGAAATAAGAAGATAGGGTCCTGGTGTAGGGATACGTCGGCTGCCACATCAACAGTGGATTTCCTAAACTGATAACCATACTCACTACACATAACACAATTGTCATTAATAATAATGTTTAGAGTCCTATGTTATGTGATTCAGCCGATTCATCTGATACCAATTTTTCATGACCCGTCCCCCAGGGCCCGTGTAGTGACTAACCCAAGCCCGCCATCCATAGGCCAGGGGTTGGCGACTAGCACCAAAGGCGTATTCCCTAAAACTAGGAAGGCATTTCCTTTATATCCTATAAACACATTCAACCCAACACACATTATGATACGAACACAAGTAAACTATATAGCAAAAAGAGTGTTGAAATTAAAAGGGTCCAGAATACAAGCCCAACTGTAATGATACAAGTAAAACTAAAATACAATACAACTGAAGAAATATAAAAGAAGCTACCGGGTCATTCTATGGGATTCCAATCTAAAGGGTACGTATAGATCACCTACTTAGTACTCCACGTCCACCCGTATCCTCTGCATACCGTCACGCTATATGGTCCACCTCTGGGCATCATCCAGTCCGGGTATTCTCATCCTCTGTCAGTACTGTCTATCATCTAAATCCAACACAACAATGTGCGGGGGGATTCCGTGAGAGTGGCTCGATCGAGTAATCCATCACAATAATGAAAGAACACAAAGTATCTGACTCATCTCACACTAGGATATTCCCATACATATACCTATATTATCTAGTAATCCATCACAATAATGAAAGAACACAAAGTATCTGACTCATCTCACACCAGGATATATTATAGGGATAGTAATAAGTAACATTTCGAACAACTCGGATGCTAGAGAACTCCTCCTCTATCGTGTACAGTGGTCCATCCGCGTCACACAAAGTCACTTCCCACTAACCATGGACTGCTGATGTACTTCTTATGTCGATTACCATAGGTTTTCCACATCACAAAAAGGCACTCCCCACTGTGGGTCTACCACATAACACAGAGGCTCTACCCCTCGTGGCCTGTTGAGATACTTATCTTTTTGTGTACCATGGGTCTGCGGTGTCACACAATGGCACTCCCCATTGGTCCAGTCGAGTCACTATGAGTTGAAAAAGTCAGCAGTCGTCAAGTCTTATCCAATCACAGGATTCCGTACATAACATGCTTGGGATGGACACACCACCAATACATAGTTCATACATCAACTACACTGAGGTTCCATGAAAAATAATCTCAATGGATGGACATGTCCTAAGGGGTCTCAATTCAACAGACAGTGCGTCAATCGAATGCCTGGTCTATAAGTTATCAGCCTTTTTGTCCCGAGGGCCCAGTTGGATTCATGCCCGGTACAACCTAACCATTTCCCATCATTATCCAAATCTACAGTGGGGTATACTCAAAGGGACTTTTTTGCTCTGATATTTCCAGCATCACTAACGGTTCTTCAAACGGACGTCCGACACCAAAATTATGGCCAAAAGGGCGTCAATGGGTTGTAGTTGGTCTGGGTCCGATCCGACCCGATCTGGGTCGACCCGACCCGACCCACTGGGTCTGTCCCAGCCCACGGGGTGGCCCGACTCGTTGGGTTCAGCCCGACAGTTTGGGATTGCCTTGGCCCACTGGGTGGCCGGTCGATTGGGTTTGGCCCGGCCCAACCAGTGCTGGCCATCCTGGCCCACTGGATAGTCTGGTAGGCCACGAGAGGATGTAGAGGTCCGTGGGGGGGGGGGGTTCCATGAGGGCGGCTTGGCTCGGGGGGATTCCGTGAGAGTGGCTCGATCGAGGGATACCGCGAGGTCATGGGGTGGCTCATCCTGGCCTAGGGTGCCTCAGCTGGAAGGGCGGTGGCCACGGGGCAGCTTGGCGGGGCCACGGGAGGTGCGGCGGGGCATCGGACGGCGGCGACGGCTCCTGTGGCGAGGTCACGGGCATCGGTGTGACTGCGGACGGCGGAGGTGGCCCAGGTGGCGTGGCTATGGGCGCCAACCTGGCTGCACATGGAGGCAATGACTCAGGTGGTATGGGTAAAGGAGGTGGCTCAACTGTGGAAGGAGCGGAAGCTGCGAGCGGTGGTGCCACATGGCGTGGAGGCCGCTGGGTGGCGGTAGTCGTGGGGTAGCACCGTTGCGCCGTCGCCTTCATCCCAGCCGACAAAGGTACCGGCATCCATTCTCATGCCTCATCAGTGCCAAAAAACCACTCTGATTTCTTTCATCCTCCATTACAAAGAACACCACATATCATCACAATAATTATGGAGAGGATGGTCCATGTTACTTTGGACCACACTCTATGCATTAAAGCGGTAGAAAGCGGCTCGAGGTAATCATGAATCAAGAACCAGTATGGAAGATATTTGAAAACATCAACCCCCACAACCCTCGTTTATCTCTATTTCCACTTCCGCAAAAGAATTAGAAGGGGAGTACATGGGAAATGATAATCATATAGAAATAAACCCTTACCCCATTCACTTGTTGACGTCAATGAAGTCGTGAAGAAGAAGACAAGTCATTGGGAAAATACAGACGTCGGTGTCATCTTCGTTTTCCTCAATTGTCAATTTCTGTGTCGTTCTCTTGCTTGATCGTGAAGAACATTTTTCAATGGCGTTCGACGTTTGGAGAAGAAGTTCTTTTTTTCATTTTTCTTTCGGTGAAGATGTTCTTCATTTTCATTTTTCGTTCGGCGAAGATGTTCTTCATTGGCGTTCTTCGTTCGGAGAAGAAGTTATTTGTTGGTGAAAGTAATCCTCTAAGAGCTCTATCCTTTACCAACCGAAAAGAAAATTTGTTCCAATATAATTTAACATAAGAAGAAATTATGTTTTCACACACAAACAATTTGGAAAAACTAATGTATAGGATATTCAACAGGATACTCCTCATTAAAGAGGGAGTTGATAGGTTTCTCCCCCATTAAGAGGCGAGTTCAAGTGCGTTTATACCACGGGTGGTCCCCACTACCATAACCTCTCACGGGAGGTTAGTTTGGGTGGTCCCCACCATCATAACCTTTCATGGGAGGTTTAGGTCTGGTGGTCACCATTTCTCAACATCCATAAAGAGTTTCAAATAAAAATTATAATAAATTTTAAACAATTTTTATTTTTAATTTATTCTTTCATGAATATCTAAAAAGCTAACTTCCACCCTCAACCTACTGATGTCGAGGGGAAGGTCTCCTTAAGAGAATACTGACGTTGTCAGATCAAATGTTCCCTCAGATTTCAATTCCAAGAACCAGTTCAAAATTTATAGAATCCATCTCCCACGTTTACTGAACGTACCCGAAATAATGTTCAAAAATTCATTCTGGGCACTCCGGGCCTCAGAATAATCTGTTTTCAATATTTGAAGACTAGTAAAATTCTAATTAAAAAAAATTACACGGAAATTCCGGGTCTTTATATATCACATATTGGAATTTAATTTAATGAAATGTGATTTTAATTTGGATTCCGAAATCTGAATTCATCCTAGTATAACTTTTGGTACATTTTTTGGAGAAATTAAAATTTTAGTGATTACTGAGAAATGCTAATTTTTCAATAGAGTATCATTTATGATATATCAATGAAATTTAAACCATATTTAAATTTATGAAACATGTGGAAATAATAATGTATTAAAAATAAGTATAAATATCATCCTAAATGAATTGAAAATAGAAAGATTATAATTTTTTACATAACAAATATGAAAATTGTTTTCAGTGTCGACACAAATCTTGCACCGCATATGAAAAGTCAAAATCATTATCTTAAAAATATTAATCGGTATGTGATAATACCGTGATTGAAATGGATAATAGATATTGAGTATTATTTTTTATTTTTATGTTAATATATTAATTTTATAGTTATATAACAACCTTATTATCCAAAATCTTATGCAATCCTTTTATAGGTCTAGAAAAGTGATAATAACACATTAAATGTGTTGTCATAATATTTTTGTGATATATGAATTTTTTTAATGAACATAAAATTATATTTTGAATTAAATAAAAATACTTTAATAATATTTATTTATTTATAAATTTTATAAATTATATAATTACACTATATTATTGTGAAATGATACGAAAATATTATTTAAATTAATAGAAACATAAAATAAATGATATTACCAGTATTAAATGTTACATATGTTTTGATAATTATGTTGATAATTGAATTCAATAGATTATAATAACATGTTCAGGATTTAACAAATTATTTGTTTCTAATATTAATTACTTTTATGATGTTTTTAATGTCAAGGTAATGAATTGTATCCAAATTGAAAATTTTAATATTTAATGGGATTAATAATTTATTAAAGAAAATAAAATAACAAAATCCATAAATAAGAAAATAGTGAAAATTATATGTTATAAAATATATTACCTTGTTCATTTATAAGATATTTATATGAATTTGGTTCTACAATAGTCTTATTATATTTTAATTAATTGGAAATTTGAAAAGTTCCCCTCACCTCAATTTTAAAATGGACCCTCCTCGCTCATTTTTAAAACCACATTAAGCCTTATATAAAATATAAGGCCTAAAAATTACACTTTAAAACATCATTATATAAGTTCTATAGGTTAATGTACTTCCAAAAGGCCAACCCTAGTTCACTTAAGAAGAGATGTAATTTAAGTCCACCTATGAAAAGATGATCATCATTACCAACACATTCATGTTTATTTATTATCTTATATCTTATGCATGTGTTAGTTACATAATAAATTAATAAATATATTATAATATATTTTCATATATTTTATTTTGATTATTATAAAACATATTCCACCTTTTATCCATCCTATTGAAAAATGATTGAACCGCACTTGCGTATGTGCAACATATCATCTAAATGCAGTAATGTAATTTTTTCTTTAAAAATATATAATATTTATGGTTATATATATTTAAATAATATATATATATTATATGTATTATTTTATAATTATCCTTTAAATTATAATTATTCATTATCATTATTCCATTACATCAATTGAAAAATGAAAATAGTATTCATGCATATGTGTGACCTACGATCTCCATGAAAGAACTAATGAATTTTTTTATATACATCATCATGAATGTATTTAAATATCTATATTTTATTATATATCATATTTTAAAAATATATATTATTTGGTTTATCATTTATCTATGACAAAATTATAAGGAACCGAACTATCGAATCCAAATATACATGATAAATGAAGTAACTTCCACCTGAAAAAGTAATTTTAACAATGAATGGATATTAAATAGGTGATAAAATAATATAAGTAAATCATACATGGAAATATATATGTTTATGGTATTGTAATATATTTATAATAAATCAACATTAATTATACTTGAGGTTCAAACATGATTAATAGAATTTGAAACAGAGGTAATGGTTTCTCATCTCGCTTTTACATCATTGATACAAGTGTAATATTCACCACATATTTGTTTTGTGTAGTGTATATACATAAAAATTGATATTTTAAATCATTAATATATTTTCCATCATGGAATTTAATGTTTCTTTTGATGTTTTTTCTATCATAGGTCTTATGTTTCAAAATAGAATAAAATGGTAAAGGTTTATTTCATAATATAATCATTTTTGGGATTATTTAAATTTGTTTCTCTATTTTAGAAAATTTATATTCCATTTCCTTGTAGTCCACAAAAACTCAAAAATATATTATTATTATCCATTAATTTTATAATATATTTTTTAAGGATGAATTAATTTTTAAAAAATGGTTTGAATGAAATTTTTTGTCATTTTACAATTGGGTTATTTTTTGAATTATCTTACAAAAAATGGGAGGATTTTTTTTAACATATATAGCATGATAATGTTTTACGACTATCATGAATCTATAATAATTTGATTCTTCCTTAAAAATTTTACTGTGTTATTTTCAATAATTCTTCTCGTCATATTTTCATCATTTCCATAAAAAGGTAATTTCAAATAGATAATGATATTTTTCATAAAAAAAATTATTTGTCTTATTATGGTACATTTATTCATCAATTAAAACTACCATTTATTTTATTAATTCTAATTTGGGTATATATTTGCATGATAGCATAATTTTAAGCATTCAATTTCTTATGGTAATTGAATTTTTATTGACTTAAATATCCATTTTATTATATGATGGATGGGATTATTGCCTTAATAGTAGACCTTTATTATAAAATCTTTTACAATTTTGATGTATTTGATTATCTGTGGAAATATTGATAACATGATATCCTTTACCCAATATAGATACTTATGGATAAGGTATATTAATTCACTAATTAATCAGTCATATTCTATGTGAGTAATGATTTGGACCTGTAGTTACAACTGGATATATAAATTATATATCCCATTGATGCTTTAAGGTTTGATACGAAAACGAAATTGGACAAAGTAAATGTAATATTACGGAGAATGATTAAAATGTACTATGAATGCTTTTGAAAATATTGATACCATGATGGATGAGATCACTGAATCCAATATAATTCATTTCCCCTATTAAGAATTAAGTTATTATTATCAATTATAATTTCTATATGATATTGTTTGTGGATTCATAATGTGCACAAGTTATTTATTAAATATATTTTCATTTAATTATTTATATTTATATAATAATTATGTTTAATCTTAAAATGATAAAAATATAGTGATTAAATTGAAGGTGGGTTTAATTATTTATCTTTACATATTGATTATGTATTATTAATTTAATTTAAAATCATACTCTATGAAACCCTTATTGTGTATTTAAGCTCACTCTTATTTTGTTACTTTCCATAGATATGAAGGATAATCCTTTGAATGAGTTCAATATAGAAGATTACTTTCTTATGTTATGTTCTATGATTAATTACCATTTTAATAAGGGTAACATCAATTTATCTAATGCTTCAAGAATAATAAAATAATAAATCATTCTTCATGTGTTCCCTTTTATCATATATCAATGTTATGAAATAATCTCTTACTTCGGGATTCTAGAGTTGAGGTTACTACAATCTTATTCTCAATATTAATAAAAATTTAATTTTATATGCGACATCACATAAAATATCATATATTCTAGTTCCAACTACATCTAAATTAATTTATTACAATTTAACTCACTAATATTTTAAAATTATACTATAATTAATAATATATATAACACACAATATGATGTTTTTACCAACCTCAAAAAAAATATTATAATTATTTAAACATGACCCACATAAACTGGGAGTTAAAGATTGTTTTTATGAATATAAATAAACAAATTATAGAAAATATTTATGAAGGGTACAGAAAATATATTAATAAACAAATACAATTTTTTTGGGAATTTATTTATAGTCATCGAAAATACCTTTCACAAAAAATGGATTTTTTTTCAAAAAATTATAAAATTTTTGTTCTAAAATTTTAGAAAATCTACTGGAAAAAAGTATCATAATTTTTTGAATCGACATATAAAAATTTAAATAGGATTATTTTTTGGGGTTTTCAAAAATGTTAAATTTTGCAACGACTAGTTAAAAATAGCAGTTTCTATTGAAAAATAGCATCTAGATTATACCGTTTATAAATATATATATATATATATATATATTTAAATGTTATAAAGAAAAAATTTGTTCAATTATGTTAGGATTGAAATAATTTTTTTCATTGGATTCGTATTCATATTGAATATTGAAAGAAAAAAATTATTCTAATGAAAACAATTTCTTTTGTAATCTGTTTTTATCTCATTATTGTGTTTAATATGAAAATGATTTAATCCAATTCTTTGAATTAAATTTTAAAAAATTGATTATATATTTTTAATCATAATAATTCATATTATATAATACTTTCAACATAATGTTTCTTGTTATATAATATTCTTAATAGTAAACATTAATTAATCCGGTTAAGGTTAAAAAATGTTTTTCGGGGGTTAAACTAAAATGATATGTGATAAAATGACATAACAACATATAAAAATCGTATTATATTTAATGACTCAAATATTGTTATCCATGTAAATTACATAACTTTTTCAGAATAATTAATACATAACAAAAACCAACACTAAAGGATAGTAATAGTTTAATGCCTTTAGAAACTCAGAAAATAATCTTGTAACTGTGATGAAAGATCTTCAACATCTCCCATAATGATCTTCCCCATTTGTTTTCATACCTAAAACCTTTATTTATATCATGGGGGAAAGAAAACATATAAAGGGTGAGATCAAATTTTCAGTAAGGGTATGCATGGAAAAAATAAAAAAAACCATATACATTACAACTTTAAAACATGTACATAAAGTTTTAACATCAAAATGTTGAGCAATGACATAAAGAATGGAATCACATAAGGCATAAATCATAATGGAACATCAATCATGATAAAATATCATGGAAATAAAACATTTAATTGTGTAAAACCATTAAATACATGATATGATTTCTATAGTAGCCAATGCATTGCTGCCAAGACCATCTTAGTGGACAAACTCCCTTACTGAATCGAGTTCAGTCCTCGTTCTAGTCATGTATCACTGAACCAGATTAAATTTCTGTTCTAGACATGTCTATCTCATGATATATAAATATTTAGTCAATTTATTGGAGGGAGATATAGGTCCCACCATTCTTATAATGAATTCATTCTTACTTGTTCTACAAAATAAACATAAATCATTCATCATAACCCAATGAATAAAATGGTTTTCATAAACATCATCCCATCATAACATAATATATATAAAACAAATGGATATCATTTAATCATTAGAATAATCAAACCATGTAAATAATAGAGACATTATTCTTGATACCTAAACATGCTAAATAATGTCATCTTTGATGGAAAATAGTTTTGATAAAATACTTGAAATGAATTCTTAAGGAAAATATCTTTTCTTCTTAAAAGTCATTTTATTTTCACAAAATGCCACAAAATATTAAAAGAAAAGGATTTTATTGAAAATAAACATGAAATATTATAGAGTAAACTTCATGAAAATAAGGCGTTATGAAACTGTAAAAATCTGTTCATGCCGTATATGTTAAAAAAACATTCTCCTCGTACGTTTTTCGGAAAAGTCAAAAAGTTCCTCGTATGGTAAAAAAAAGAAATATTCCTTCCATACCATGCACTAAAAGTAAAAAATGGTTAAAAATGAATATAAACTTACATGAAAACATTTTTATAAAACATGGATATGGATGATTAATAAAACCCCATTAAATACTTATGAATAAACAGTCTCAGTTAAGAACAAGATTAAAATAATTATCCCTTACCTTATGTCCGATATGCTTCGTATGTATCCAAACCTACTATATAATGATTTAAATAATGGAATTGGCATATTAAAGAATCATATTCATTGTTATGATATCATATATGGTTCACTTATGACTTTATATTACCTGTTCTTTTGTAAATTCCATGTTAAAGCGAAGTTTTGGGTAAAATCGTTTCAGTTTTCAAATGTGTTTCGACTTGTTGTTCTTGATATTATTACTTATACCCTAGTTTACAAAATTACAGAATCTAAAACATGATTTATATATAATTTATATTCTTCATATAAATATATATGATTGATCGATAAATGGAAAGATGTACACCGTTCCTGGAGACGGTAGGCTGCACATACGCATGAATGCTGTTTTCGTTTCCTTATTGAATTGAATGGAATTAAGTAAATGGAACATATATGTACATAAATAAAGTATCATTATTATGTAATATATTTCATGATTATTTATTATATATACTTTATAATAATACTTGAATGGTTAATCATGGAAAATGAATCTCATCACGTTCGTGAAAAGAGTAGTCAGTACGTACGCACGAGCAATGATATCATTCCCAAAATTATTGAATAGAAATAGTGTGGATGATATAATATCGCCAAATTAGATTTTTTATAATACCCATATATATTAATTATTCACACTATTATACCCATCCAATTAAGGTGGTTGTGGGAAAACTGATTACACCATGGCGTGGAGACGCTATTTCGTACGTACACACGCATGGTGATTTTTTTCCATAGGATGGATAGAAGGGGAAATGGGGTTGTTTGATATTTATAATATAATATAAGTATATTATTGATACTTATTGTACTACATTACAATGATACATATAAAGAAGAGGACGTTGAAGAAGAACAAAACTTGAAAGAATCAGTAGAAGAGAGTACCTCTTCTTCGACCCACCTCCTTTAAGCTTCCTCTTAAGAAACTAGAGTTGGTATTTTGAGAAGACCATAACCTCCAGAATTTATCTATGGAAGTGGAGTAGATAAATGGTCTAGGTTTTTCTGAGCTTGAAGGCTAATATTATTGTGAAGATGAGAGGGAGGAGGTTCCCCTTTATAAGGGAGGAGAGTGGCACTTTTGAAAACCTCAAAAATATTAATTTATAATAAATCAAACTCCACTTAAAAAACTCCTATAATAACTCATATTCGAATATTTGATGACATAGGGTTGTAATCTCATCAAAAAATAAAATTTAGACATGCTGGAAATTTATTTTAAACCTTATAAACTTGATTTACCCTTATCTAATCTATTTAATTTTATTTATGGTAATAAGATTCAAAATTTTAAATTATTATTAATAATTACTTATGTGTTATTAATTGTTCATAATTGGATAATATATGATATTTAAGAACATATAAATTTTAATTTATAATTTTTAAATATTTTTGTGATTTTTAAACAATTTTATATTATGTTATTATTATAAAATAACAATAGTGTCAATTCTGACACCATTCATTTATTTGAATTTAAATAAAATCTACACAGAAGATATGTTCCAAATAAAAGAATTAATATATTAATAACATGTCAAATATTTCTAGAAAATTAGTGAAGCACATTAAATAGTTCATATAATATTTATTTTAACATTTTTAAAACTATTTATTTGATATTTGAGTCAGTAAAATAATTTCGACATCACTATTGTGTCAAATTTAATGATACATATATAATCCATACGAAATCTAAATAAATTCACATGATGTAGAAAATTTTATTATAATTTGTATACTATTCATGTTAGAAGTTACATGAAGTTTATCAGTAAATTAAAATTATTATACTTATAATATTTAAGAGAGTGACATGTCGTCACTTTCTTTGGTTTTAATAATAATTTAATTATTTTCATGGTAAAATGTCGATAAAATAAATATATTCTTACACTTAGGTGATATCGGTTGACTCTAAGTCATAAAATAGAATTTTTTCAAGTATTAATGTAATTTTATAATCTTATTGTTACCCTTAATTACACGATTTACCTTTAACTGCAGTAAATAAAAATTATCGTCATTACTATTCATAATATAAAAAAAGTTACCTATTAACATAATTTGGACCCAATGAATTAAAATATGGAATCCATTTTTCAAAATTCAAAACACATATTTTCCAGTAATTAATTTAAAATTAATCATGTTGTTAAGAAAATGATTTTTCAAAGTTAAAGTATTGCCAAAGATTGAAATGTATTTACCCATGAATTAATTGTAAAATTAATGTTAATGAACTAAATTTTATTAATTTGTCAAAATATATTCTATTTATACTTTAAAAAAATTCAATATTATAATTTAACCATATAATTTAATGCAATGGAAGAAGTTGTTTTTAATTAAAATATAGTGTGTTTTTACTATTCATCAAAATATGAAAGTTATCAGAATAATATAAAAAAATTATCCAACGTTAATTTTTATTTCTTGATTGAAAAGAATAATTTTATTTTGTCAAATTGAACTTATAAACATGTGAAAAACTAGATTTAATGTGGGTGTGTAACGCCCCGACCCCAGTTACCCAGAGTCGTTGCATTATTACATAACATTGGCATGATCACAAGAAAGATCAAATCTCGAAAGACCGATTGGTTTAGTAGCCTTGGAAACACTAGATATATTCATAAGTTTTACATTATATCATAAAATGAAAAACTACTACAACAACATAATGTTTCCACAGTCCACACTATAATCCCCTCATAATATCCCTGCAGGTCATTCATAACTTACATCTTCACATCCTGGGAAAAATAAAACATAGAAAAGGGGTGAGCTCAAATTCCCAGTAAGGATAACAATATAGCGGAACATTCAAAAATAAGCAGAAACATTTAAGGCAATGAATTACTAAAACAAAAGCCTTTTAAACTTGAACTTCAACATAGTATGGCAAAAGTAAAATGAAATAATGCAATTTACTTGTTCACATGGATATTCTACTAATCGAATAATCACATGCAAAATCAATAACCACTTTCATAATGTTGGAATGCATAATTCTAAACTTTAATTAGTTTTCAAGGCCTCGTCCCAAGACCTTGGGGCTAACTGTAACCGGAACCCAACCCGGAGTGCCTCTAATAACCGGACACCAACCCGGAGTGCCTCTAATAACCGGACACCAACCCGGAGTGCCTCTAATAACCGGACACCAACCCGGAGGGCTTACTTTTACCAGTCCCTAACCTGGAGGGCTTACTTTTACCAGTCCCCAACCTGGAGGGCTTACTTTTACCAGTCCCCAACCTGGAGGGCTTACTTTAACCAGTCCCCAACCTGGAACATACTTGTCCAACACATTCATATGAAGTAAAGATTGAAATATAACATAAACATTCTTATTGGAACTAGCATACGAAATGTCAATACTTTCACCATAAACTATGAATAGTATAAAAATAGCACATCCACGGTCAAACATATCACAAAACCTTCAAAACAATATAGAAGTTTTGTATCATAATAAATCAACTTCAAATTATCTTAAAACCCATCAAAGGATGTTGACATAGATGAAATCAAAATTCTTTTTAAAGAAATATCTCCTTTTATTTTGAAATCATTTAAGATCCATATAAAATAAAAAATTTTCTTTGAAAATAATCTTGTAAGCTTTTAAGGGAAGCTTTGACGATTTTATAACGGTGGAAAATAACCGCACCCGCCGTATAAGTTAAAAAAACATTCTTATCTTAATTCTGTCGAAAAGGTTAAAAAGCACCTTGTTTGGAAAACGACGGAAAGATTCCCTTATAAACCTCCTATAAAAAGTCAAACAAGGGTATAAATGACTTTAACCCATATTATTTTAAATATTAAAAATGTTTTGAAATACATTTTGAAGAAACATGGATTTGAATGATAACGAGATCCCAGTAGATTATTACGTATAAACAACCTCAGATAATGAAGAGATTGTAAAATAACCCTTACCAGTTTGGTAACTTATGAAACATACAACCCATGAAAGAGGTATCATACAATGAATATGTAAGTACACATAAATTAGAGTGTATTACACAAAGAATATAATTATGGGCAGTACATACACCACACAAAAGGTAATGGTGGCAATATGGCATGAATCTCATGAGGATAAGGAGTGAGATGAAAACCCCTTACCGCGTTAATCAACTGAGTCGTATGGCCAAAAGTTAATAACCACGAAATGATTTACAGAATAACATGAATATAAATAGAATCATGATAATATATATCAAATGGCAGTACAATATACACCACTTTCAATAATTTAGTGGCGAACAATGGAAATCTCATGGAATTGAAAGTGAGATAAGAAAATCCCTTACCTTGTACTTTTCCTTGGTTGGGGTAGGTTAACCTCCTTTAATATAGGTAACTCACTTTGGTTGGAACCAAAGGACTTCTTGAAATGCTTTCTGCCTAAGGGGAAGCTTCAAGGAGGAGGAGAGGGATGTGGGGAGCTTAGTTGGGCAGAGTTTGGACGAGCCAAGTGGCTTGAGAAGTGTGAGGAATGAGTAGAAGTGGTCTCCTTTTATAAGGGAGAGGAGGGGCTCTTTAGGAAAGAGTGAAAGTATTACTTTATAATATAATTATATTCGGTTTATAATGGTCCAAAAATCATTGAGGTCAAAGATAAGATTACTCATATTCTAAATAACATCAACCAAGAAGAATTGGACATGTTTTAGATAATATTTTAATCATTATAATCTTATTTATTTAAATGATTTATTAATGAGGTAAACATTGCATCACTATTGTGTCATTAATAATTTAACTTATTTGATGTCTAAAAATTATAAATAAAATATAATTATGTAGGAAATTATTTTAGATTTCTAATGAATATTTATAATCGAAAATACAACATGTATAACTCTATGTAAAAATTGTTCTTCTAAAAGATGTAAGCTTATGCCATTTTTATTTTTATTTTAACTTTATTAATATAAAGTGTCCCTACCACATACAAGTGGCTCCAAGGGGTCCCCAAATTGACCCAATGATGCTCATGGTCGGGTATGTGTCCACAAATAAGGTTAGGACACGTTTTAGGGTAATTTTGTATTATTATAATATTATTTTTTAACCCTTATTTACCGGATTTACCCTTAACCATGGTAAATAAAATATTTACCACAGTAATTATTCAAAATGTCTAAAAATAAAAGTTACCTATTTACACAATTTGGAAATCCTGATTCCAAATATGGAATCCATTTTTCTAAATTCTAAACACAGAAGTGGCAGAAATTAATTTAAAATTAATTCCCGCTGTCAAAACAAAAAGCGTGTTTTAAGAGTTAATAACTATCAAAAGATTGACACTTGTTTATGTTTGGTTTAATTGTAAAATTATTTCCAATGACCAACATTATATTAAATGGTAAAAATATATTCTAAATATACTTTAAAACCACTCAAATTCATAATTTATCAATATTAATTATTTTGATTAAAAAAGTTGTTTTTAATTAAAATTTAGTAATTTTCACTATTCATCAAAATATAAAAGTTATCCGAAAAGTACCAAAATTTCACCCTAGGCTAATTTTGATATTCTGAATCCAAAAATGAATCCCATTTTGAAATATAAAATATATATAATTTCAAAAAGTAGTTATTACTATTCATAATGGCTAGTTTAATTGGTTGTTAGAACTCGGTGTTGCGTACAACACACGCTATCACATTATTCAAAGAGAAGCGTACCGTAGAAGCTTGGGATGTTTCATTTTAAATTTTTGATGTCCCCATTTAGTCAAAAAGTTTAAAATATAGTATTTAAAAAGGGTTCACTATTAAATTTGATAAAAGTGCAATACTGAAAATGAATTTGTTCTTGCATTATATCTAAGAAACTCATAATATGGATTCTAAAATTATAAGGATTATATAAACATTAAAATTTATCTAATACTATTCATAACCTCTTTTTAACGTCTTGTTTAGTAAGTCATGGTGTGCTTGAACTTGGTGTTGCATGTAGTGAAAGTTATTGAATTATTTTGAAGAACTAACACACTATGAAATCTTTGGGTGTTACATTCTCCCCTCCTTCAATAAATTGCGTCCTCACAATTTGAAATTGTTCTTAGAAAATAAAAGGTTGAAAATTAAAATATCTTTATGGGAAAACCCACATCGGAAATTGGGTTACTAAAATTTATTCTTAATATGAGGAAAAGAGAAATGAAAGGGTCACCACCAAATTATGATCTCGATTAGGAGAACATTGGTGGCAATTAGAGACATATAATTGGAGGAAAAACGTAAATATTTATAGGTAGTGATTGAGGTCATCAATCACAAAAAAGTATAAAATTGAGGTCCTTAAACTCATCAATCTATGATGATTTGAAATACCATCAGTTCAACAAAACATAGGGTACTAGGATAACATATTTTTGACGTTTCAAAATATCTTAGTTGAAATCCCACATCGAAAAATGAATTAATGAGGCCTCTATTTTAAATAAAGAGTGGAAAGTATGAAGATTAACGAAAATAACACATACTAGGGTTCCATGTAGGAAAATATGGATATAGAAGAAAAATATAACCATCAATTATCTGATGGAGAGTGGTAGAGAACATGGCTATGAAAAGGCCAACAATCCCAAAGCCATAAATTAGTGATGATTTAAGGTTCCATCTAGGACAACATTTTTGTTCTAAGTTCCTTTTCTTAATGATGAGGAATTTATTTATGATATTGGCTAAGATCATAAGGAGATATACTTAGTTTAAAATTAGAGTTTTATCCCTTAATAATTTTCTACCAAAAACTCATCATTCACTCGTAAAAAAAATTCTATTTATACTATTCATAGAGGGTTCCAAAATAAACGAATTTATAATTCATCTACCAGATCTTTTAAAAAACTACTTTATTTATTCCAGGACATCTCGTGGGATAGTGGTAGGTGATACACCCTTGTCGCCCTTCGGTTGCGGGTTCAAGTCTCACAGCCTTGCCGGACGCGACGGGTTGCCGCCCGACCTCCGGGTTGTCCTTTTATGGTAATCCAAAATAATCCAAACTAGAACTATCCAAAATACTTCTGTCCAAACTCATAGTCCAACATTTATAAGGAAGGTAAACATAATATAGATCCTTTTTACCCCGTAATAGCATATGAATACCTTCATCTTGTATTCTTTTAATACACTGAAACATCCTGAATTACCATATTCCTTATTGATTACATTCATGCTCCCCTATTCCATATAGAATGTTGGATATACTTCATTAATCCAAAAAATGTTTTAAACCCCAAAAAAATGATGGAATATACAAAGCATTAATCAGTTTCAAGGTAGTCAAGAATATCCAATATAATTTATCCAAATCAATCATGTATTATTCTAAAATCACTAACTCGGTATCAGAACCATATTATGGTTTATCTTTTCTCTCAACCATATATTTTCCAAAAATTTATCCTTCTATTCAGTCACTTTTCTTTTTTCCACACAATCTCAAGTCCTTAATGAAATAGTACTGCAGTACAATCCTTATATACTCCATAATTATTATAAAAAGTACATTGTTGATACAACACTCAATTGACATAATCAACATAAGAACTCTAATCATTCCTCTTCATCTTTGGTAGTATCATAACTTGATTATTATCCAATAGCATCATTTGCGGCATAGTCTGATGACTGGGGCATAGGTTCGCGTAGTGTCCAAACTCCTTGCAAATGAAGCATTGTACATTTGAAACCATTTTCTCACCCTTGCAGTCACGTACTTTGTGCCCTTTTCCTCCACACATATAACAAACTCCCATTCCTTTCAGGCAAGTTACAGGGTGTTTCTTCCCACAGTTACCACATATGGGAAAATTCTTCTTTTCCCTCTTCCCTTTATCCAATTTTCTCTCTTCCATCCTTTTCTTCTCTTGCTTCCCTTCAAAGCCATAGGACTCAGTAAACTCTTTACTTCTCTTATCAACACATGATATTATTTCTTCATATGATGATAATACATGGGAGACTATTTCTCTTATCAATCCTAGCTTAAGACCATGAAAGATATGATCCTTCCTTCTCTTTGGATCATGTGCATTTCTGGAGTTCTCATTCCTTCTACTGGGCGCCATTTCTAAACAATGGCATAAACTAGATCAGTTTATGAATCAAAATACATAATACCATACTTATAAAACACTTAACATAAATTGAACTATTTATGGATATAATCCATAATCATAAAAATGTTTTCTTTGAGAAAGTATATACTCATAAACCCTTCATAATGATTTGTAAAGAAAATGAGAGTTATCCTAAGCATATCCCCCGGGAGTGTCGTAACCAAGAGTGCAGCAAGGCCCGTTGTCGTGCACCAGTTCCCGTTCGAGTCTAGCTCAAAGCGGTGTTTTCGGGTTTTACCCCTAGGTACATCTGTGCCAGAGCCGCCTCTACCTGCTCGTATCCAGACAGGGATGTATTGCTCGGAAAACTCACAAAATCTCTACAATACCAAAATTCTAGGAAGTTCTTCTATACTAATCCTCAAAGTTCATCTTAGGTCTACGTGCTCTAATCAGAGTTTATCTAAATCTAGCTTCCAAGGTTTGTACTAAACTTCCTCTGATACCAACTGTAACGCCCCGACCCCAGTTACCCAGAGTCGTTGCATTATTACATAACATTGGCATGATCACAAGAAAGATCAAATCTCGAAAGACTGATTGGTTTATTAGCCTTGGAAACACTAGATATATTCATAAGTTTTACATTATATCATAAAATGAAAAACTACCACAACAACATAATGTTTCCACAGTCCACACTATAATCCCCTCATAATATCCCTACAGATCATTCATAACTTACATCTTCACATCCTGGGAAAAATAAAACATAGAAAAGGGGTGAGCTCAAATGCCCAGTAAGGATAACAATATAGCGGAACATTCAAAAATAAGCATAAACATTTAAGGCAATGAATTACTAAAACAAAAGCCTTTTAAACTTGAACTTCAACATAGTATGGCAAAAGTAAAATGAAATAATGCCATTTACTTGTTCACATGGATATTCTACTAATCGAATAATCACATGAAAAATCAATAACCACTTTCATAATGTTGGAATGCATAATGCTAAACTTTAATTACTTTTCAAGGCCTCGTCCCAAGACCTTGGGGCTAACTGTAACCGGAACCCAACCCGGAGTGCCTCTAATAACCGGACACCAACCCAGAGTGCCTCTAATAACCAGACACCAACCCGGAGTGCCTCTAATAACCTGACACCAACCCGGAGGGCTTACTTTTACCAGTCCCTAACCTGGAGGGCTTACTTTTACCATTCCCCAACCTGGAGGGCTTACTTTTACCAGTCACCAACCTGGAGGGCTTACTTTAACCAGTCCCCAACCTGGAACATACTTGTCCAACACATTCATATGAAGTAAAGATTGAAATATAACATAAACATTCTTATTGGAACTAGAATACGAAATGTCAATACTTTCACCATAAACTATGAATGGTATAAAAATAGCACATCCACAGTCAAACATATCACAAAACCTTCAAAACAATATAGAAGTTTTGTATCATAATAAATCAACTTCAAATAATCTTAAAACCCATCAAAGGATGTTGACATAGATGAAATCAAAATTCTTTTTAAAGAAATATCTCCTTTTATTTTGAAATCATTTAAGATCCATATAAAATAAAAAATTTTCTTTGAAAATAATCTTGTAAGTTTTTAAGGGAAGCATTGACGATTTTATAACGGTGGAAAATAACCGCACCCGCCGTATAAGTTAAAAAAACATTCTTATCTTAATTCTGTCGAAAAGGTTAAAAAGCACCTTGTTTGGAAAACGACGGAAAGATTCCCTTATAAACCTCTTATAAAAAGTCAAACAAGGGTATAAATGACTTTAACCCGTATTCTTTTAAATATTAAAAATGTTTTGAAATACATTTTGAAGAAACATGGATGTGAATGATAACGAGATCGCAGTAGATTATTACGTATAAACAACCTCAGATAATGAAGAGATTGTGAAATAACCCTTACCAGTTTGGTAACTTATGAAACATACAACCCATGAAAGAGGTATCATACAATGAATATGTAAGTACACATAAATTAGAGTGTATTACATAAAGAATATAATGATGGGCAGTACATACACCACACAAAAGGTAATGGTGGCAATATGGCATGAATCTCATGAGAATAAGGAGTGAGATGAAAACCCCTTACCACGTTAATCAACTGAGTCGTATGGCCAAAAGTTAATAACCACCAAATGATTTATAGAATAACATGAATATAAATAGAATCATGAAAATATATATCAAATGGCAGTACACAATACACCACTTTCAATAATTTAGTGGCGAACAATGGAAATCTCACGGAATTGAAAGTGAGATAAGAAAATCCCTTACCTTGTACTTTTCCTTGGTTGGGGTAGGTTAACCTCCTTTAATTTAGGTAACTCAATTTGGTTGGAACCAAAGGACTTCTTGAAATGCTTTCTGCCTAAGGGGAAGCTTCAAGGAGGAGGAGAGGGATGTGGGGAGCTTAGTTGGGCAGAGTTGGGACGAGCCAAGTGGCTTGAGAAGTGTGAGGAATGAGTAGAAGTGGTCTCCTTTTATAAGGGAGAGGAGGGGCTCTTTAGGAAAGAGTGAAAGTATTACTTTATAATATAATTATATTCGGTTTATAATGGTCCAAAAATCATTGAGGTCGAAGATAAGATGACTCATATTCTAAATAACATCAACCAATAAGAATTGGACAGGTTTTTGATAATATTTTAATCATTATAATCTTATTTATTTAAATGATTTATTAATGAGGTAAACATTGCATCACTATTGTGTCATTAATAATTTAACTTATTTGATGTCTAAAAATTATAAATAAAATATCATTATGTAGGAAATTATTTTATATTTCTAATGAATATTTATAATCGAAAATACAACATGTATAACTCTATGTAAAAATTGTTCTTCTAAAAGATGTAAGCTTATGCCATTTTTATTTTTATTTTAACTTTATTAATATAAAGTGTCCCTACCACATACAAGTGGCTCCAAGGGGTCCCCAAATTGACCCAAGGATGCTCATGGTCGGGTATGTGTCCACAAATAAGGTTAGGACACGTTTTAGGGTAATTTTGTATTATTATAATATTATTTTTTAACCCTTATTTACCGGATTTACCCTTAACCATGGTAAATAAAATATTTACAACAGTAATTATTCAAAATATCGAAAAAAAGTTATCTATTTACACAATTTGGACATCCTGATTCCAAATATGGAATCCATTTTTCTAAATTCTAAACACAGATGTGGCAGAAATTAATTTAAAATTAATTCCCGCTGTCAAAACAAAAAGCGTGTTTTAAGAGTTAATAACTATCAAAAGATTGACACTTGTTTATGTTTGGTTTAATTGTAAAATTATGTCCAATGACCAAAATTATATTAAATGGTAAAAATATATTCTAAATATACTTTAAAACCACTAAAATTCATAATTTATCAATATTAATTATTTTGATTAAAAAAGTTGTTTTTAATTAAAATTTAGTAATTTTCACTATTCATCAAAATATAAAAGTTATCCGAAAAGTACCAAAATTTCACCCTAGGCTAATTTTGATATTCTGAATCCAAAAATGAAGCCCATTTTTAAATATAAAATATATATAATTTCAAAAAGTAGTTATTACTATTCATAACGGCTAGTTTAATTGGTTGTTAGAACTCGGTGTTGCGTACAACACACGCTATCACATTATTCAAAGAGAAGCGTACCGTAGAAGCTTGGGATGTTTCATTTTAAATTTTTGATGTCCCCATTTAGTCAAAAAGTTTAAAATATAGTATTTAAAAAGGGTTCACTGTTAAAGTTGATAAAAGTGCAATACTGAAAATGAATTTGTTCTTGCATTATATCTAAGAAACTCATAATATGGATTCTAAAATTATATGGATTATATAAACAATAAAATTTATCTAATACTATTCATAACCTCTTTTTAACGGCTTGTTTTGTAAGTCATGGTGTGCTTGAACTTGGTGTTGCATGTAGTGAAAGTTATTGAATTATTTTGAAGAACTAACACACTATGAAATCTTGGGGTGTTACAGGGTGCGCCATCAAAATGCGGCCAAACTGCATTTATTGAAAAAAATACTTATTCTACACGAAAAAAATTATTTTATTCTCATACCATGTTCTATAAATTGTGTATGATGAATTATAATTTCATAAAATTCATAATTTAGTTTCTACTATCAGAACGATTAGTTCATAAGAATAACAATATGTCGATGTTTAGTGAAACTCATTTTTGCGTACAACAAACGCTATTGAGGAATGTTTCTCTTGCATGAAACACAAGCCATGAATAGTGTTGGCGTATAATATATGCTAATACAGTGTTGCGTATAGAACAAGTTAATTTTGGTGTAACGTACAACACCAAACATCAATGAAATTAAAATAAGATTTTCCATAAAATCTCAGGGTGTTACATTCTACCCCCCTTAAAAGGAATTTCTCCCTCGAAATTTTTCGGGGTTATAAATAATTTACTATTCATAGAAACCCATATCATAAAAAGGAATAATAAAACATAATTTTAAAAAGTGAAGTATGAGACATAACAGTTAACCAAATTAACGAATCACTGGGTTCCCACATAGGATAACATAGGTCAAAATATGGATATGGAAGAGAAATATAACCATCATGTTCTGATTGAGAGTGGTAGAGAACATGGCTATGAAAAAGCCAAAAAATCACAATGCCATAAATTTTTGATGATCCAAGGTACCATATGATTCATCGGATATGAGGACACAAGGACAACATATTGTGTTTTCATGATCATTTCCCTACAGTTGAAGAATTTGAATTATAAGAAATACTTACTTGATTTTAGTATAGTCATATTATTGTTTGGGCCTAGAACAATTTCCAACTCATCTCTTAATGAAATGAAGTTGATTTTGTCTTTCGTGAAGTGTTAGCAGATCATATTATAGTATTATAGGTCATTCCATCTGTCTCAAACAAAAGTATAGTAAAAGTTATTTAATATACATAAGTCCATATATAGTGAGATTAATCGTATATGGTACCTAAAATTGACTAATACTTCATATATCATACCTCTTTATATAATAAAAATATATTCTACTAACAGGGGACTTCCTGTAGGCCAGTGGTAGGCGATAAAGGAATGTCACACTTCGGTTGTGTGTTTGATTCTCACAGCCTTGTCCGATGCGATGAGTTGTCGCCCATCCTGCATATTTTCCTTTTCTTGAAACTACATCATTATAACATTGCATCAATAATTTCAAAAAAAGATATCCCCTTAAACAATAACAACTTATGTCCAACATAATTCATTTAAAATCATAAGACTTATCCAAAATACTTCTATCCCAGCTCATGGTATAAAGAGAAAAATTACTAGAAATGTCATCTACCAAGCATGTGAATACCATCATTCATCCCCGATATATCTTGTTGGTCACATTCCAATAATGTGAATTCCTTAATCATGTATTCTCTTGAAAAATTAATACTCATTGAACCTTAGTAAAAAATAAATTCTGTCAAAAGTTAACTCTTTCCACATACCAAAATCCAAAAATTTCTATATACTCAAACCATGATATAACTTTATCATTATATCAGTCATGAGATTATTTCATTTTCTCTTTATCCCTTCATTATGTGCATATCATCTTCTTTCCAAAAATATTTCAATTACTTTTCTTCGTTACTAGTACCATATAATTATTTAAAACCAATACATAGATATTCCAAAATTCCACGATACCATAAATGAGATTCCATGATACTATTTTGAAATCCCATTACATAAACACTTAATCATTCAAAAACATCATTGTCATACTCAACATCACAAATAGTGATCGCATGTGACTTCCCTTTATCCTTTTCCTTGAGAAGTTGCCCACGTCGATCGTCATTAACCTTTGGATTAGGGCATTGATTAGCATAATGCCCCATTTCCGTGCACATGAAGCATTGATGTGTTGGTGGAGCGTTATCTATAGTCTTTTCTCTATTCACGTCATTAGAAACCATTTTCCCATTACATTGGCACTCAACTACTCGATGAACTTCTTTTCCACATTTGAAACAATTTCTATTACCTTTTAGACAATATCCACCTTGCTTATTTCCACTCTTTGAGCATAAAGAAACAGTCAAATTCTTTTCAACATTGTTCTGAGATTTTTCCTTAAATTTCATCTTTTGTTTTTTGTCAAAACCATGAGATGGATATGTAACAACAACTCTAGTTCTACCTTCATAACACGATGCACAATTTCTTTATATCTACAGAAGAATTTTATACCTAATTCCCTTCGAAGACGTGGTTTTAAGCCAATGAAGAATCGATCAACTTTACGTTCAGGTTGAATGATAATGCCAGATGCATACCTTTCAAGCCTTGTAAAATTCACCTCGTATATATCAACAGATTCATCATCCTTTTTCTAAATCTCAAAGAAATATTTTTCCAAATTTTTTCGAATAATACGAGGGAAGTACTTATTGGAAAACAAGTTCTTGATCTCATCCCATTCCATGGATTCAATTTCATCCTGGGGCCTTGTATTCTTAATTAGATTCCACCACTGGTCGGGTTCACCTTCTAAACGATAAACAACCAAAATTACTTTTTCATGTTCTGAACATTGAAGTATGGAAAATATCTTTTCAATGATATTGATCAATTGTTTAACAACAATTGGATTAGAAGAACCCATGAATGATGGTGGACGTTTCCTAATGAAGGACTCGATAGAATATTGTTCCCTTCTATGCTCATTCGGAAGTACAGAATGATTCATAGCTTTCGTAAGTATATCAATAAGATTTTTTACTCCATCTCCTATAACATTGGTTTTTCGAGGAGGAGAATCATTATATTTCCCAATACATTGATCAACATGGTTCCTTCAGGTTCCATCCATCGTCTAAAACCCAAAAAGAATAGTGTGAGAGGAAGAAATAATTCTAGGAAAACAAATAAATAAAGGGGAAGTACATTAAATATCTAACATCTTGGGTTTTGTTCTATGATCGTTACTGTAATTCTAGGACTATAACCTATAGTTATAGTTAACCTTAGAGACATCCTTATACATACCATAGAAATATCTCCAGGGATCTCACTAAATTTTTCACATCCTAGTTTCCAAAGTTTGACTAAACCTTTCCTTTGATACCAACTATAACAACCAAAATATTGTCATCCATGGACATTACATTACATTTTCGGAATACTAAATATATAAAAAAAACAACACTCAATGATCGTAATAGTTTAGTGTCTGTGGAAATTCTTAATATAATCTTCTAATCATGGTGAAATATCTTTAACAACTCCCATAAAGATCTTACCCATTTGTTTCTCACCTAAAACCATTCATTATATCATGGGGAAAAGAAAACATATAATTGGTGAGCTTAAATGCTCAGTATGGTTAAGCATGGAGAAAATAAAATAAACCATATACATTTTTACTTCAAAACATGTACATAAAGTTTAAACATCAATATCTGGAGCAATGACATAAAGCATGGAAGTGCATAAGGAATAAATCATAATAGAACATCAATAATGATAAAATATCATGGGAATAAAACATGTAATTTTGGAAAACCATTAAAAATATGATATTATTTCCATTGTAGTCAAGACATTTCTTCCAATACCATCTTAGTGGACAAAGTCCCTTACTGAATCGAGTTCACTCCTCGTTCCAGTCCTGTATCAGTAAACCGGATTAACATTCCATTCCAGCCATGTATATCTCATGAGATATAAATCATTACACAATTAATTTGAGGGAGATATAGGTCCCACCAATCTCATAATGAAGAAATTATTACTTGTGCCACAAAATAATAATAAATCAGTCATCGTTACCCAATTAATAAAATGGTTTTCATAAACATCATCCCAAAATATCATAATCCATATAAAACAAATGGGTATTATTTCATCATAAGAATTATCAAAACATGTAAATAATATAGACATTATTCTTGAAACATAAACTTGCTAAATAATGTCATTTTATGGAAATTAGTTATGATAAAACACTTGAAACAAATTCTTGGGGAAAATAACCTTTCTTCTTAAAAATATTTTTTTTCACAAAATTCAACGCAATTTTAATAGAGAAGGTTTTTATTGAAAATAAACATGAAATATTGTAGAGTAGAATTCATGAAAATAAGGCGTTATGAAACTGTAAAAATCCGTTGATTCCGTATAAGTTAAAAAAACATTATCCTCGTACTTTTGTCGGAAAAGTCGAAAAGTTCCTCGTATGGTAAAAAAAAGAAATATTCCTTCCATACTAAGTGGTAAAAGTCAAAAATGTGTAAAAAATACTTTAAACATACTTGAAAATATATTTAGAAAACATGGACATGGATGATAAATAATACCCCAGTAAATACAAACGATTAAACAATCTCCGTTAAGAAAGAGATTGAAATAATTATCCCTTACCTTATGTCTGATATGATTCGTATGTATCTAAACCAACTTCATAATTATTTAAATAATTTCATTGACATATTATAGAATCATATTTATTGTTATGATATCATATATGGTTCACTTATGACTTTATATTGCCCATTCTTTTTTAATTTCAATGTTAAAGTGATGTTTTGGGTAAAATCATTTCATTTACCATACGTGTTTCAACTTGTTGTTAATGATATTATTACTTATATCTTGATTGAATTAATTCAAGAATTACAAACATGATTTATATAATATATTTATTCATCATATAAATATATATGACAGTTCGATAATGGGAAAGAAATATACCGTTCCTCGAGACGGTAGGTCGTACGTACGCATGAATACTGTTTTCATTTCCTTATTGAATTGAATGGAATTAATTAAATGGAACATATATGAACATAAATCCAGTATCATTAATATGTAATATATTTCATGATTACTTATTATATATACTTTATAATCATACATGAATGGTTAATCATGTAAATGAATCTCATCGCGTTCGTAGAGAATGTAGTCCGTACATACGCACGAGCGATGATATCATTCCTATAATTATTGAATAGAATTAGAGTGGATGATATAATATATCAGAATCCGTATGTTGTTATAATAACCATATATAGTAATTATTTACACCATTATACCCTTCCAAGTAAGGTGGTGGTGGGAAAACTGATTACACCACGGCGTGGAGACGGTATTCTGTACGTACGTACGCAAAGTGATTTCGTTTTCCATAGGATGGATAGAATGTGAAATGGGGTTGTTTCGTATATATAATATCATATCAGTATATTATTTATACTTATTTTATTACATTACAATGAAAAAACTAAATAAGTGGAAGTTGAAGAAGAAAGAAACTTGAAAAAATCAGTATAAGAGATTACCTCTTCATCGACGCACCTCCTTTATGCTTCCTCTTAATGAACTAGAGTTGGTATTTGGAGAAGACACGAACCTCAAAAATGTTTCCAGGGAAGTGGAGAAGAGGAATGGGAAGGACTTGGATGATCTTGAAGGCTCAATTTATTGTGTAGTGGATAGGGAATAGGCTCCCTTTTATAAGAGTGGAGAGGGGCACTTTAAGAAACCTTAAAAATATTAATTTATAATAAATCAAACCCCACATAAAAACCACCAAGAATGAGTCATATTCAAATATTAGATGAGATAGGGTTTTAATATCATCAAACTATAATATTTAGACATTTTGGAAATTTATTTTAAACCTTATAAACTTGATTTATCATTATTTAATCTATTAAATTTTATTTGTGGTAATAATATTCTAAAATTTAAATTGTAATAAATAATTAACTATGTGTTTTTTATTGTCCATAATTGGATACTTTATGACATTTTAGAGCATATAAATTTTAATTTATATTTTTTAAATATTTTCGTGATTTTTAAACAATTTAATATTATGTTATTTTTATAATATAACAATACTGTCAATTTTACACTATTCAATTATTTGAATTTAAATAAAATCCCCACAAAAGGTATGTTCGAACTAAAAGGTTTAATAGATTTATAAGATGTAATAGTTATCTATAAAATTAGTGTAGCACATTAAATAGTTCATATAATATTTATTTTAATATTTTTCAAACTATTTATTTGATATTTCAATCAAAAAATATTTTCAACATTACTATTGTGTCACCTTCAATGATAATTATTTAAACCCTAAAAATTCTGAATAAATTCACATGATGTAGAAATTTTTTTTATTTTCTTGGATACTATTCATGTTCGAAGTTTAATAAAGTTTATCACTAAATTAAAATTATTATACTTATTATATTTAAGAGAGTAACATGTTGTCACTTTCTTTGGTTTTAATAATAATTAAATTATATTCATGGTAAAAATTCCATAAAATGAATCTATTATAACCCTTGGTGATATGGGACTACCTTTAGTCAAAAAATAGAATTTTTCCAGGTGTTAAGGTAATTTTATAATATTACTGTTACCCATAATTACCCGATTTACCTTTAACTGCAGTAAATAACACTTTCTGTAGTTAGTATTCATAATATAAAAAAAAGTAACCTATTAACAAAATATAGACCCACTGATTTCAAATATGGAATCCATTTTTTAAAATTCAAATCACAGAAGTTGCAGCAATTAATTTAAAATTAATCTTATTGTTAACAAAAACAAGTTTTAAATGTTCAAACATTGCCAAAGATTGAAAAGTTTTTACCTATGAAGTCAATGTGAAATTAATGGTAATGAAATCCATTATATTAAATGGTTAAAAGATATTATATTTATACTTTATAACCATTCAATATTATAATTTAACCACATAAATTATTCTGATGAAAAAAGTTGTTTTTAATTAAAATAAAGCATGTTTTTACTATTCATTAAAAAATAAAAGTTATCAGAATAATATGAAAAATTTATCCAAAGTTAATTTTTATTTCTTGATTACAATAAAGAATATTATTTTATCAAATTTAACATATAAACATTTAAAAAACTATATTTAATGTGGGTGCTCCATCAAAAGGAGACAAAATTGCATTTTTTTGAAAAATAATGATTTTACCTAAAATATTTATATTGTTCTCATACCATGTTCTATAAAATGTGTAAGATGAATTATGATGTCATAAAATTAAAAATGTAGTTACAAATATTCATAATATCTTGTTCATAATAATAACAATATATCGTTGTTTAGTGAAACTCAGTATTGTGTACAACACACGCTATTGAGGAAGGTTTCTCGTGCATGCAACACAAGCCATGAATAGTATTTGCGTATAATATAAGCTAATATGGTGTTTCGTATAGCAGAAGCTAATTTTGGTGTAGTGTACAACACAAGACATCAATGAAATTAAATGAATATTTTCCACTGAATCTCGAGGTGTTACATTAGATAACCATATTTATAACTTTTTCATTTCTTTTTAATGAATTTTCTATTTTAGGGGATTTTTTCTTTTCAAACACCAAGGTATACATTTTTTAGTTCAATATTTCTAAACGTGTCCTTTCCTCCACTAATATAAGGATACAACAGTCCTATCTTATTTAAACATTTAGAGTTTTATGGTGTCAAAAAGACCTATCAAAATATATTACTAACTTCCCTACCCATGTCATAGATTCCTTATTACTAATACTCTTAAAATTTTAATAATTTTTTTATAACAGTACATGTACATCTCTTAAGACATGGAAAAGAGAAAACAAATGGTTATGGGGGTCTGAATTATTGAAGACGGAGGCCATACACTTTAAAATGTATTAATCCAAAATAATTAAAGGATCCAAGTCTATAGGAACCTGTTATTTTTCCAAAGTTATTTACCCCACATGACATGAAATCAAAAATTAAGTTCTCTTAAAGCCATGTATTATAAATACCCATCATTCATAAAAAAATTTCTTTGCATCTCTGAATGGGATATTCAAAGGACCATGGAGAAACTCCTAGAAACATAAGGAATTGTAAGTAATAAGAGAGTCCATTTCCATTGAAACTAGATGAATTTTTTTCCAATTAAAAATAAGGATACCAAAGATAAATAACACATATTTCTCTTGAAGGGAATATCCTCTTCCAATGAAAGCTGAAAAACCATGTTAATAGATCCCTTATTATACCAAAAAACACCGCAACCACTCACAAATCCCGTTCTACATGAATTATATGCGTTCATATTATGAACCAATCAGGGGGGGAACCTTCGAGCCCATATCCCCTTTATGGATTTGGACATGTCATAGGGGCCAGGAAAATCATATGTGATCACTCTTAGTGATGGAGCTCCATCACAGTAATTACATATCCTAAAAACATCTATCATAGTGTTTCTGGTTTTAAAGACAAGGCACAACGTAGAACATGGGGATTCGATATTCCAAACATCATTAATTTTATTTAAAATACACCATAAACAAAATTTAATGAAGATGTAACTCTCCTTATTTTAAATGCCAGAGTTCCCCACCCCTTAGAACCACTTACTATGGATGATCCCGCATGAAGAATCCTTCAAAAAACTACTAGTGAAACCTTATAATGAATGACATCCCATTCTTATTGATTCTACGACAATGAATAGGTGCTCAAAAGTTTTTATGTGTGGCTCCCTACAAAAGTAAAACCATGAAGCCACAATCACACCATGAAGTTTGTTATTATCCCAGCTTGGCATTGCCTTCATCTATACCCTCCACATGAGAATGATATAATTCATTGGGATATATTTACGCAAAAATAACATCCCCCATTTAATCAAAATCATGGGCTAACATATTCATTCTATGATAGTTTTTTGTATGAAAAGAATCTGTTTGAGGATCTAGTAAAGACAAAGAAGTCTACCTCAAAGATAAGAATAATACTATTAAATTTAGTCCACTACTCGTCATCTAAAATTAATTGGATGAATCATTGGTGGGCACTAAATTTTCTGAAATTAATATCCACAGAAGTACATCTGGGAAATTTTGTTGGGTGAAAACCCAATAACACATCAGAATCCACATATGGTATCTACTCATTTATAATATTATTTTGTAAATTCTTCCTTACACCAAAGGGTTTTAGGATAGAACCCCGAAGATCATATGTGATGGTCCCAGAAGGACCAGGGGCTAGAGATAATCGATACCAATAGTTAGTATCAGAGGGATGAAGTTGCCCATGTGTGATGTAGGGTAGAATATTCCCCAATCAAATTTTACAATGATAACAGTTTCTCTATTGAGGAGAATAAATCCACAGTTTGTTGTGACAAAAGTATTCTGGATAATTGGATGTTAGGCAGTGAGTCCCGGTGATGAGAAAAACTCTGTGTAAGAAGGTTGGATCTGATGTTGTATCGTTGAACGGGAGGCCCAATTTGGGTGGTATTTTGTATGAGGTGAGGATTTTTAGGCATAAAACCAATCCCACATCAGAATCTACATTGGATAATGGATCATATATAATCATAGATGAGAAATTCCCCCAACCACCATTGGGGTTATGGTTGTAACCCCAGAAGAGATTATGTGTTGGTCCCAAAAAGACCTAATTGTGGAAGAAATAGATCATAAAAAATCTGAGCCCCATACCTTCACAATTATGTTTCTATAACATGATTTCTTGTCTACCCACAATACATTGAGTGTAATAATTGATTTTTTGTAAGTGAGGCTGGATCATAAGACAAAATCGAGAAAATCTTCCACTTTTCATGCACATGTCCCCCCATAAATATTCCACATGAACCTACACCAAAGTGATTTTCCCTTGAGGATTTCACAATACAATTTTTCATGCAGAATTTTCATCTTTTTAGTGACACATCTAAAATTGATACTGCCCTAGTACATGGGTCAAACCATCTTCTACGTAGCCACCCAAGGATACATCATTTCTGATTGTACATCCAACAAAAATTAAGCCATCGTTTTATAAATTATAGTAAGAAAACCTTTTGGGACCATTATCGTTGAAAGTATGTGATTAAAAATGGAAGAACGAATTCTTTTAATCTGATTCATTCTTCCAAAAAATGCCTAAAAACATTTTTTCCTACTTTATAGTTCAACCAATATTCTAATTAGCCACTATATCAATGTGGTTGATATGATGCTTCCTTTGTGAAACTAGGGCCCCCAGGTAATCCATGTTGTAAGACCATATATACATTTCCATATTTCTCTTCAAAGATCTGTCCCGCCATACTGTGCACCTAGTCAAAATTAAGATACTTCTCATTTCATTGTTCACTACGTCCCCACTCCACTTACAGTATTACTCCTATATTTCATCGAACCCTCATGAAGCTATTAATACCATTAATAAATTACTATATAATCTATGAACATGAGTTGGGATATTCTACAAGTAGGGTACCATGAATGAAAGGGTAGAGTACTACCAGACTCCATGTATTTTTAATATATGAACATAGAGAATATGGGATAATAATAAAAAAAATGTAATAATGTGGACACATTGTTGTAGACATCGTACAAACATGAAGAATCCAAAATCTGTAACCATGGAGGAGGTAGAGATCCCTAAGGATCCGAAGAACCCGAACATGAGTGAAATCATCAATGTGGAAAAGCTTGTGATGGATAATCCCATATTAATGATGTTCCACTACAACATATCACATTCTTTATTCATAACTATCTAGACTGCTTTGTTAGATCTGAAGGGATTCTGATTGATTCCCCCCATTACCTCTTAGGAAACCCCAATATAACCTTCAATGGTTCGACCTTTGAAAATCCTATTTTGTTTATCTGATATCTAAGTATGGAGATAGATGGATAATTTCTTGTTAAGAGTGAATTACAATACCTTATGTAGAAAATTATCCAAACACATCGGCCTATAAGGATGCAGTGATGTAATGCTCTTATTCTATGGATCCATCACCAAATTTCTTTCCACTATAAATATGAGGGATATTCCCACCACAGAAGAAGTCATGAACTGTCTTCATCAGACTACACATGATCTTGTCCTATGAGGCCCAATAAAAAGTTATAGGGAAGTTGCCTGGGTGAAGAACACTTTCTAGACTAAGTAACCATACAGTTTAATGACTTCCCATCACATCAGGTATGGATTCCAAATAATCATTCACAAGAACATATGCTCTAGGGGGGATGAAATGAAATATCTCATAACTCCCCCTTGGGTGACCACCTTGCATGTGGGGATTAAGAACCACTACCATATATCATGGCAAGTGATGCACCGTGTTTTATCGGTGATAAGCAAAAATCGCTGATAAAATGGGGCCTTTATCAGTGCTAGCTAAAAGCACTGACACAGTTAGCCTTCATTAGTGAAATATTTCATAGAGATACTAGTTTTTAATAAAAAAATATTACTAAATTATATAAAATTATTATAATTATATTAAAAAATGATGTTTACTTGTATACATTAAATAAATTCACATGTTTTTATTAATATATATTATTAATATTTCAAATATATATATATGTATTAAGTTTTTAAATAGTATTTATATGATTATAATTAAATAAAATTATATTTCCATAATTATAAGATTATATTAAATGTCATTAAATAATAAATATATTTATTAGATTTATTAGATTTAATAGATTTACTATATTTACTGTATTCTTTATATTTATTATGTTTTTTTATTTATATTTATATATAAATAATTTTTAAATATATATATTTATAATTATAATTATAAATAAATAAATATATGTTTCCAATGAATTTTTTCAAAAAATATATTGATACATGAGTATAATCGGCAGGCATATATGTAATTTATTCATCATGAATGTTCATTTATACATTACACACTTCTTATTATTTATGATGTCCATATGTGATTAGTAGTTTTTTATTATCTATAATTTACTTGGTATATGATTCATTCATGTTATACCCATGAATCTGTAATGTTCTAAAAAAATGTAAAATTACTCTAAATATATTTAAATAATAAATATATTTATTTTATTTATAATGATAAAATTTTAATTATATATAAATACTTTATAAAGATATTTATTTTTAATTATAAATATGACTATATATAAATATTTAATTAATTATAATATTATAATAAATACATCTATTATAATTTTAAAAAAATATATATTTATTAATAATTATATAAAAATATTTATAAAAATATTTATTTATAGTTATAATTATAGCTATAAATTAATATATTTATATAAGTAAATAATTATAAAATTATAGTAAATATATTAATTATTCCTATAAAGTTATAAATATGTGTAATTAAACAAGTATATTTATAAATACATAATAATATTTATAAATGAATACAAATAGTTATAATTATAATTATATATATATATATATATATTTAAATAATTATAAAGTTATAATAAATATATTAATTATATATATTTATATTCAAATATTTATAAATATGTATAAATAGTTAGAATTATAATTCTAAATAAATATATATATTATTAAATAATAATAAAATTATAATAAATATATTTATTATATATATTTCTAAAAGTAGAAATATATCATTTATAATTTTATAATTTTTTTTTAAAATAAATATTTTCAATGACAACTATAAATAAATATATAATTTTTATAATTTTTAATTACAAATAAATATATATTTATTTGTACATGTAAAAATAAATAAATAAATAAATATTTAAATAATTATAAATTTATAAAAAAATATTTATTATTCTTATATAATGTTATATATAATTAAATAAATATAATTACAAATATATAAACATATTAATAAATATATATGAAAATTTATAATTATAATTATAAACAAATAGAGATATATCTTAAAAATTATAAAATTTTAACAAATATATTAATTATATATATTAATAAAATTATAAATATAGTAAATATATTTTTAATAATATTAAAATAATTTAATTATATATATCTTTATATATAATTATAATGAAATATATATTCATTTAAATAATTATATAATTATAAAAAATATAGATATATATTTATATCTATAATCTTATATATATTTAGTTAGAATATTTACTTTATATTTTTCTATGATTATAAATATAATATGTATATTTCATATAATTTTATAATAAAATTATAAAAAATATACTTATTATATTTATAATCATAGAAATATATATAATAATTCTAGGTCAGTGTAGATTAATCCAGAATAGGAGAAGGATAAGGAACAATATATTGCGCTTCTCAATTAGAGGAATTCACATTCAGAGTTGGAGTCGTCTGATGATGCTCAAGATTATGGTCATAAATGTTGAGTGAATAAGGTTTTCCTTTTTAATTTTCCATTCTTTCATTCTTGGGAGAGATTGTTAAGTCAATAAGGTTTCATTATTTCTTTAACATTCCTTCTTGTTTTGAAAATCACAAATACCTTATCTCAAGGAAAATATCTTTTTACCCTCTGTTTTACTTCAATAAGGAAAAATTACCTTCCCCAAAGAAATTTATCCATACCATGTTTTTCATTGTTCATTATCTTGCCTAAGTTTAAAATTCAGTTTCAAGTCTAAAATCTCATAATCATATAATACATAGATAAAGAGAATTATGTTTTCGGGATCCAAATTCAGACTCCAAGTTCTATGAATTCAGACTCCGAACTCTTATGAGTACTGACTATGAGTTTACTAAATTCAGACTCCAAACTATTATTAGTACTAACACCGAGTTCACTGAATTTACACTAGAAACTATTATGAGTATTGACACCGAATTACCATTAATTCTGACTCTAAACTTTTTATGTTCTAACTCCGAATTCTTTTGAACTCTGACTCTAAACATTGTGATTTCAGGTTTCAAATTCGTGTGAATCCAGATTTTGAATTCCATGAAATTCAGACTCCATAATCCAATAGAGTTCAAGTTATTAATTCTTGGAAAACAGAATCCGAATATCCTTGTAATACAGACTCTGATTTCATTTTCTGTTAGACTCCAAACATTCATTTTCATACATTATGAGTATTGGATTTTGGTTATGTAACCATGTCTTTTAAAACACTTTTTTTTCTTATCAAACTATGTCGTGCATTCAGTTACTGACCAAACTTTGTTTGAGTGACACGTATAAAGGCCCCAATGAAATTCAAGGAAAAATATGACCGTTGGAGGAGGGAGATGATCATTGAAGTTGTTCCTATAAATAAGAGATCAATTGAATGAGCATACAATTTTGATGAACTTTTCTATGACTCTAGAGATTACATGTTGTTGAAGTGATTTCTAGAGAGAGACTGTCATGCTTAGAGTGTACTTAACATATTGTTCAAATTTTCTTTTTGCGACTCTGATTGTTTCTGTGTACAATCGAGGGATTTCGGGGATAGGAATAAAGAGGTTCCGACTACCTTGAAGTTGAGGACTTCCTTGTTGAGGAAGACAGAGGTGGCGACTACCATAAAGTTGATGGCTTGTGTGGATAGCAAGACAGACTCTGAACTTCGTATCTAGGGCTTACCCTATTGTGGGTAAGACATACATTCTTGAATGTATAAATCAAGGGACCTTTATCCACGATTGTTGGATACCCTTCTCAATGGATTAAAAGATTTACTAATTGTTACTTGTTTTGTTACAAGTTTTCCTCTGAATTTATATTATTGAGGAAAGTATATCATTCTTATAATTCATTAATTTTGTATACTCTGATTTAGTTATATTCTATATACATTAAGGGAGAATCTTTTTATTTTTAAAATTTTGATAAGTTTCATTTCCGGAATCATCTTTTTGGAATTTCATTCTCGGAATTATATTTTCAGAATCAAGAAAGTGTGTAGAACTAGAGGTTTTGTGAATTACCTTATTTAACATTGTTAAACATAACCTTCTTTAAATGTTTCATAAGAATTTTTTAAAGTGTAAAAATCACCCCCCACACCTCTAGTATTCTGATCATCATTAGATACTCTATAAAATATATATATTATTTTGATCCTACATTTGGTATTATAGAGTATATCAAACTCACATACCATCTCAACAATTGGTATCAGAGCATTGGTTCAATCTAAATTATTCTCACAATTAGATTCAGAATATAATTCATCTCATTCTTTTCCAAAATTAGTTTTTCATACTCATAATGTTCAGATTCATTTTTTTCTAGATATACTCTTGTTATATATTTTCTTTGCATAAGAATATTTTCCTTGTTTACAAAATTTTATTACTAACATGTTTTTGTGGAAATATTTCTCTATAAGATTGTAGGAATCAATATTGGTTCCATACACAATCTCAATCCAACCATACCACCTAACTTTGATGGAAATGATTATGAATATTGTAGAAATTGTATGAAGACATTCATTATCAATACTTGAGTAGATAATTTTGTTATGCTTACTAGAGGATATAAATTCCTTGACAAGGATGTTAGTACCTTCACCAATCAAGAAAAGCATGAATATCAACTGAATTATAAGGTATTCAAAACTTTTCTTTTCTCTATGACAAGAAATATATATAGCCAAATTTCATCTTGGGAAGCAGCAAATTGTATTTGAATAAAACATGATGTTACACACTTTAAAAATTCAAAAGTAATTGAAACTAGAAGTGCTATTCTTATATATGAATATCATGGTTTCTGATATCCTTATAGAGAACCCATATGTAAGGTTAAATAGAGGTTCATGAATATTGTGAATAGTTTAAAACCTATCGGTAAGAAAGGATTATACGATGATGCTCTTGTTGATAATATCATAGACATAATGCCCAATATGTCGGAATCCAAGAGAACTACTATTGATGAAAATAGAAAGGTTACTCAGATTTCTCTTGATGAACTGTTTGTAACTCTTCTTCAACATGAGACTAGAATATTGAGATATCTTGATAACATAAAGAATAAGAATGGGAATGGCAGTGTTTCTTTTACTACAACTATAAATCATATGAAAGATAAGACCCCTGTAAGAGTTACCAGATCCAAATCTAAGAAGTTTGTTATCCAATACGAATAGAGTGGAAGTGAATCCTCAAGGAATGAGTTAGAAAATCATGCTTGACAGATGAAAAAGATTGATGGATATAGGAACTTTCAATCCAGATACAAGAAGAATGAAATGAAATATAAGAATGATTCAGAAGTTACATGTTATTAATGCAAGAGAGATAGACATATAAGACCTTATTTTCTTATGCTTAAAAGAAAATAATGAAAGGAAAAGCATTCTGATTGAAATTTAATTAATTACTACAAGGATAAAGCTAAGAATGTCTTGAAAGTTAATGACACCTATATTTACAGTGGTGTTGAATCATCAGATGAATCATTATATTCTGAATTTACTGGACAAAAGAATATTTTTCTAATAACCAATCTACCAATTGGCAATCATTTATTAATGGATTAGGTAAAATATATTAATTAAATGATCAATGTTTTATTAAATGCAAATTATAGTGATAATAAATATTATAACTCTTCGGATGATGTATCTTCTTCTGATAAAGATAATTCTTTACCTACCTATGAAGAAGTATCTAGGTTTTCTAAACTTCTAGAGAATGAGAATTCAAAACTCATGAAAAATAATGATAATGAAAATTCTAGAAATACTATTCTTACTAAGGAAATATAAGATCTTTCTTAATATGGTGATAATAAAAATGTTTATTTTGAAAATATTTCAAAAAATCTTGATGAAGTGTATTATGAAAAGAATAAACTATTTAAGGATCTAGAAAAAATAATTTATAAGAAAAATGTTTTTGAGCCTAACTGTAGCTCCAAATCAAATTTTTTTTATGAAAAGAACATGGTTATCAAACTGATGTACAAAATATTCTCCTTGATGTTGTGTTTGTCAAACTTTTCCTTAGGAAAGGAAAATTCTGATAAAATGTATTCTCAACTCCGACCTCTAAGTAATAGTTCTATATTTGGTTATACTAGTTCTAAATTATTTTATTCCTCAATGTTCTCCATTCTGCACTATGTGTCAGTGTGGTGGGAATTTGGAAAAAAAAAATTCCCTAAACAAAACTTAGTCTTTAGGATTTCATAAAGCCTATTTTTCTAAAAATATGTGGGTGTCTAAAATTTATGTTTATGAGATTTCCGGATCCAAGAACGTTTGGATTCAGAAAACATAACTTTATCTTATTTTCAAGAAAATAAAGATATTACCAACAGAAGTTCATGATACATGGATATTGGATGTTCTCAGCATATGACTAGTAACAAAAACTAATTTGAAAATATTATCATGAGAAATGGAGGAAAAGTAACTTTCGGAGAAAATGATCAGGGAAAAATTATTTGTATATGTAGCTTCGTTCTTCATGTAAAAAAATAAATTTCAGATGAATTATTTGTTAAGGGTATTAAGCACATAATCATCAGCGTAAGACAATTATTTGATGAAGGTTACCTTGAGATATTTTGGAATGAAATGTTCTTAGTACATAATTCCATGGAAGAGTTTATTCTTTCTGCCCATAGGCAATATGATATTTACACACAAAACATAGAAGACCTTAGGATCCAAGATCTTCCTTTCCTTGGTCAAATGGAAGATCATTCTTGGTTATGGGATAGAAGGTCAGAACACTATAACCTAATGAACTTATGCAAACATTCCATGAAAAGACTAGTTAAGGATCTACCAGAGCATAGATTTGATTCTTCAAAAGATTTCAACCCTTGTCAATATGGAAAGAAAAATAAATCAAGCATTAAATCATTTGGTGAAGTCTCAATTACTGATGAATTACAGTAAATGAATTTGTATATTTTTGGACCAACATAAACTAGGAGTATTAGAGGCATGTTTTATATATTTGTTTTAGTTGATGAATACATTAGATTTACATTGGTCTATTTTCTAGCAAAGAAGTCTGAAGCATTTTCTTATTTCAAATGTTTCATAGCCCATGTTAAAAATGAGAAAAACCTTCCATTGAAAACTATTCATAGTGATCATGGTGGATAATTTCAAAATTCTGATTTTAAAGAATTTTTTTACTAGAAAACAAATTACTGATAACATCTCTTCACCCAGAACACCTCAACAAAATGGTGTTGTTGAAAGAAGAAATATAATTTTTCAAGATATAACCAGAACCATGTTGAGTGAGTACTCTGTAACCAAACATTTTTGGGCTAAAGCTGTAAGTAATGCTTGGTATACTATAAATCGAGTTTTTATTAGACCTTTTCTTAATGAAACTCTATATTAGTTATGGAATTGTAGAAAACCTAGACTTTCCTACTTCAAGGATTTTGGTTGCAAGGTATTAATTCTGAATACTAAAGATAATTTACAAAAATTCGCACCAAAATATGATGAAGGAATTTTCATAGGCTACTCCACAACTTCTATGGATTATAGAGTTTTCAATAAAAACAATTTTACTGTTGAAGAGATAGTACATTTCAAATTTGAGGAATCTGATCCTTTTGTTTTTAAACAGCCCCAAACTACATATTCGGATGTGTTCTCAAACAATGATTATCAAACCTAGATAGAAGATCCTTCTGGTAAGGAAAATGTATAAGAAGATACTTCTGAAACATTTTATCTATAACATTTTTTACCCTATGTTGATGAACAGGTTTTACAAAACCCAAATCAGTTGTTTCTAAAGAATCATTCCGGCGATAGTATCATTGGAGATGTGAATTAACCTATAAGGACTAGAAGATCCTTAAGAAATAAATTAGAACATCTAGAATTACTTTCCCAATTAGATCAAAAAATCACTAATGATGCATTAGGTAATGATGATTGGATTAAAGCCATTCGAGATGAACTAAATGAATTCTAAAGGAATAAATTTTGGAACATGGTTTAAAGCCATAATGAAATTTCTTTTATTGGAGTAAAATGGGTTTTCAGATATAAGTGTGATGAAAATGGAATCATAGTAAGAAATAAAGCCAGATTAGTTGCTAACATCTATAATGAACAAGAAGGAATAGACTATGAATAATCCTATGCAATAGTAGCTAGACTTGAATCTATTCATATCATACTTTCCATTACAGTATTCTTCAATTTCAAAAGTTTTAAAATTGATGTGAAATGTTCTTTCCATAACAGTTATGTTTAAGAGGAGGTTTTTGTGGAATAACCTCCTGGTTTTGATGATAAAAAACATCTTTATCATGTTTTTAGAATTACCAAATCTTTTTATGGACTTAAGCCATCCCATCGAGCTTGGTATGGTATACTTACAAGATTTTTGCTTCAAAATAAATATTTTATGGGAAATGTAGATCCAAAACATTTTATAAATAAATATAAGAAAAATGTTTTTATTGTTCAAATTTATGTTGATGACATTATATTTGGTTCAAATCAGAAATCTTTTAGTAATTCCATTACCAATATAATGAAATCTTAGTTTGAAATGAGTATGATGGGTGAGTTAACATTTTTCCTTGGTATTCAATTTTCTCAAAAACCAGAAAGAATCTATATATCCCAACATAATTATATTAAATATCTTCTTAAAAATTATCGATATGACAACACTAAGAGTATAAGCTCTCCCATTGGTACCTCAAATACAGTTGATCTTGATGAAACTGGGAATCCATAATATCAAACATCTTTTAGAGGTATGATAGGAAGTCTAATTTACATGACATCTAGTTGCCCAGACATAATGTTTTGAGTATTCTTATGTGAAACATAAATATCCCATCCTAAGGAATCTCATTTAATGTCAGTGATAGTAATTTTTATCTCCTTAAAGAGATCGATAGATTTAGGACTCTTCTATACTTCTAGAAATGATAATATTTTGAAATGTTTTTTAGATTTTGACTTTGTTGGATGTAGAATGGATAGAGAAAGTACATCCAGAGATTTTCATTTCTGAGGAGATTCATTAGATTCGAGGACTTACAAGAATCAACACTCAGTAGCACTTTCCACAGGTGAATATGAATATGTAGAAGCTAGATGTTGTTGTTCTCAAGTGTTGTGGATGCAACACACACTCACAGACTATGGTATGAGTTTTACCAAAACACAAATTTTTTGTGATAACATAAGTTTCATTTCCCTTAGTAAAAACCTTGCAAATAACTCTCGTGCAAACACATATATATTCGGCATCAATTTCATAGGGATTATACACTAAAAAGGAGACATAATACGTCAATTTATCACAACGGAAGATCAACTTTCTGAGATTTTCACAAAATCATTACCCTCCGATGGATTTGAATACATTAAACAGAAGATAGGAATGATAACTGTAATGTAATATTTATAATTAAATTTATGTTGAACCAATATCCTTATAGTAATAAACACTTTTTCATAGGGGGAGAATATTTTATTTTTAGTTTTTCAAATTTTTCATAATGTAGTATTTCAAATGTTTTGTAATGTAGTTTATCACAATTTTCATAATGTTGATTTTAAATTTTTTTTCATAATGATGTTTTTTCAAAACGTCCGTAATGGAGTTTTTCAAAATTTCCGTAATATAGTTTTTCAAAAAAATTTCATAATGATGTTTTTCTAAAATCTTCATAATGAAAATTTTATATGTTTTTTTTAATGAATTTTTTCGTATACATTTTTTTTAAATTATTTCCATAGTCAAATTTTTTTCGGAATCTAAAGGTCTTCAAGAAGAATTTTTCCACACTATGAATAATTTTCCTGACATTCTGAATGGTATGTTTCCTTTATTAAGTTTTTATAGTCATAATTTACTTACTAGTATTCTGTTTTGTATTTTAAATATATTGGACTCTAGTTTTCTTAAATCCGAATGTTTTCCTTTAAAAACATCAAAAGATTGGATCCTACCAAATTTTCCTTGAGACTATCATTTAAACCATCAGATCTGATCAGAAGATTTCTCTGCCATTAGATTGAGATAGGAAGTTTAACTGTCACATTAAACATCTATATAAAGGACCCCCAAAGGGTTGTCCCACATCTATTTCAAGACTTTCCATGCTGAAACTCGGCCCCTCATACAAAACCCAGTTCATGAACTTCTCAGAGTTTTCTCAAGTCTGAATGTTTAACAAGAATCCTCTAAAAAATATATGTCTACAATCAAGCTGATTTCGGAATAGAATGTATATAGACAACGGTTGGTGAATCCTAATTTCTTTAATAAATATGATCATATAATCTACAAAAACATCTTTCTTAATGGATGGGAAAGTGTCTGCATATCGATGCCAGAGGATCAAAACTTGGTATATCCAGATCTTCTTATCGATTTTTATGAGTCATTTAGTTTCTTGAAGAATGAATGCAAATAGATTCTTTCATTCAAAAGCTATGGAAAGAACTATGCTCTATCATATAAAAAGGTAGCTAGTCTGGTGGGAGTTCCATTAGAAAGGGAAGCTGAATTTTGTTCCCATAAGTTACACGATTTTCAAGGATGTTTTGTCAAGGTAAAAGCTATGTAGTGTGTTGGATGTACAGATTTCAAGACTGCGATGATTTCTCACCTCCCTATAAATAATCTGATCCTTGAATTGTGGGTTCATGTGTTTATCATTCCGAGAAAGGGTGAAAAGGAAACCTTAAAAAAGATTGATATGTATATCTTGTACATCTTAGTTAAACAATGGATGATCTACTTGATGAAACATATTCTCATTACGTCTGAGAATATTAATAATGGGAACATGAATGATCAGATTCTTATGTACCGACCATTCATTCCAAGCATATTGTTTGGCGTATGGAGTCCTTTATAATCTCTTGCAGTTCAATGTAGTGGAATTTCAATGTAATGATGATTATTGATGATACTCTCCAATGGATGAGAGTTTATTTTTTTAAAGAATCAGGAGAATTATATGATCTACTAGAGGAGGAAGTTGAAGATTTTTTGAAAGAAAAAGAAGTGGTTGAACCATCGAAAAAGCTAGAAATTAGAGGAATTTGAAAGAGGTAGAAGAAGAAGACAAAACCACTAATGCTATGGAAACTAAATCCGCACCACCAAATCCCAAAAAGAAGAAAGCTTAATAGGATGAGGTTGTATCCTAGTATAGGGAAGAAAAAAAATTGGAAGGAAAGATAGCCACTGTTTGGCTTGGATCCTGTAGAGGCCAAAGCATTGAATGAGAAGGCAGCCGATGTGCTTGAGAAGTAATTCAAAGAAAAGATGCATAAGAAGAAGTTTTCTAAAGCCAAAATTGTGCAGTCCCTTTTCATGGATACTGAAATAGCATTTTAGAATATTCATGTACCATAATCCTTCCTGGTAGAACCCCTACCTTAGAATCCAAATTTTATGTTCATGACTCTGGAAAAAGATCAATAGAAAGTTTTTGAATAGAAATAAGTTGTGGAAGGAGTGAAAGAAGAAGAAATTTGTAGCTATAAATCAACTAATTTGATAACGATAGTTGAAGATTATCATGAAAATGAATGTGCATTTGAAAAAATTTCAATCCAGAATTCTCAAGAGGGATCTTCAAAGCTTGCTACTCAAGGATTAAATGATAAGGTTGAAGATGAAGTGAATAATTTATCTGAGGAATAATGTTATAATCTTCATTTTACTCATCCTGAAGATGCTAAGGCATGAGATGAGAAGGAGAAGATGGATGAATATATGATTGTTCAGCTATCAGACAGTGAACATGAATCTCTAGATGAAAAAACTATTATGAGAATCAATAATGGCAAATGGGTGCTTGTTGATACGCCAACTAATGTTGTTTTATGGAAGAAAGAAGCTAGTGGAACATCTGAGAGGAAGCTTGTCGAGCTATAGGAATACCCATCACCATGAAAAGTCTCCGATTCGGAATCATCAGCTCTAGAACATGATTTCGTCATTCAATCACTAAAGAATATTGTTGACACCATTCATATCTTTGCAATCACTTACTCCAGATGTCAGATGCTCCAAACTGCATGAATTATAAATTGGATTTTCTATCCATGATAATGGAGAAATGTGTAAATATTGATAATAACATTCTCATAAACTATGATTCCCACAAAAAATCTTGTATGAATGTGGTCAGTTTGTCAAAGAATATAGTTGATGATTTGAGAGTTCATGAATGTTTTCGAGATGATGTTAAAGAATATTTTTATTCTGAAGTTGGTAAAATCAAGCATCTCACAAATATATTTGAGGAAAATCTAACTCCTGAGCATAATAATCAGATTCTATAGGTCAAGGATCTGAATGAGAAGTTGTATTCTATTGACCAAACATAGAAGAGGGAAAGTGATCTTCGTATCAAGATCTAAGAGAAGCTAGTCATGAAAGATGATCTGATGAAGGGTCAGGAAGAATCTATCAAGTATAAGGATGATAGAATCATAGACTTAGAGAAGAAAGTCGAGGATCAGGATCAACTCCTTAAGCAAGCATAGAAATACCAAAAGAATTCAAAAAGATGGAAACTATTATGAAAAAATTCATATCCAAGGAGAAGGAAGGGAAATATATCCAATCTGATCTTTTGTTGTATTTTCTTCGTTTTACAAATTCTTCATATCGTAATGAAATTTTGGTTACATGTTTTTTGTTTAGATGTTTTTACTAATATTTTATGTACTAAATTTATTTCCATTCCCTAAAATGTTTTTTATTTAAAAAAGGGGGATAAGGAAAGAGGATACTAAGTAAAGAAGAAATATCCCTAAGTAAGGGGGAGTTTATCTAAGGGGGGTTTTCTTTACAGAGATTTCCATACACCAATAATGAAAAATCTCATTCCGGAAATCTAGAATATGATCCTTAGTGTTCCAAAGCCTAAGGGGGAGTTCGTCATATTCATCTTTTCCCATATTATAAGGTGGATACATTTTATTTTAATACTCTTGAATTTTTTTGAAGTCCTTATATTCTTATTCATAATGTGTTTGTGTTTACCAAAAAGGGGGAGATTGTTGACTCAATAAGGTTTTCCTTATGACTTTTACATTCCTTCATACTTGGGGGTGATTTTTAATTCAATAAGGTTTCTTTATTGCTTTACCATTCCTTCTTGTTTTGAAAATCACAAACACCTTATCTCAGGGAAAACCTCTTATTACCCGGTGTTTCACTTCTATACGGAAAAATTTCCTTCCCTAAATAAATTTATCATTACCATGTTTTTCATTGCTCATTACCTTATCTAAGTTTAAAATTCAGTTTCAGGTCTAAAATCTGGGAATCATATAATACATAGATAATGAACATTATATTTTCAGGATCTGAATTCAGACTCCGAGTTCTCTGAATTCAGACTCTGAACTCTTATGACCTCTGAATCCGAGTTCACTAAATTCAGACTCCAAACTCTTCTGATTTCTCACTCCAAACTCTTATGAGTTTTGACTCCAAATTCTCATGAATTCTGATTCCAATCTTTTTAAGTTGAGACTCCGGATTCTCATAAATTTAGACTCTAATCTTTGTAGGTTCTGACTCGGAATTCTCTTGAACACTGACTCCGAACATTGGGAGTTCTGGTTACGAATTCTTGTGAATCCAGATTCCTAATTTCCTTGAAATTCAAACTCCAGAATCCTATAAAGTTCAGGTTATGAATTCCTAGATAAAAGAATCCTAATATCCTTGTTTTACAAACACTGATTTCAATTTTGGTTAGACTCCAAACATTCATTTTCTTACATTACGAATATTGGATTTGGGTTATGTAACCATGTTATTACTTAAACTTGATTTTTTATTATAAATTGATGTAATGCCTTCAGTTACTAACCAACCATTGTTTGAGTGACACTTGTATAGGTCCCTCCGAAATTCATGGAAAAATATGACTGTTGGAGGAGGGAGCTGACCGTTGAAGACGTACCTATAAATAGGATCTCATTTGAAACAACTCACAACTTTGATGAATTGTTCTATGAATCTAAAGATTACATGATGTTGAAGTTATTTCTAGAGAAAGACTCTCATGCTTAGTGTGCACTGAACTTCTTGTTTAGAATTGATTTGTGAGACTCCGATGGTGACTGTGTACAATCGAGGGATTCCGGGGATAGGAAGACAGAGGTGCCAACTACCATGAAGTTGATAACTTCTTTGCAGAGAAAGACAGAGGTACCAACTACCATAATGTTGAGGGTATGCAGGAATAGCAAGAGAGACTCTGATCTTCGTATCGACAACTTTACATGGTGTGGGAAAGACAGACTTTTTTGAAATTATAAATCAAGGGACCTTTATCCAAGGTTGTTGGATACCAATGTCTTTGGGTAAAAAGATTTACTACTTGTTACTTGTTTTGTTACAAGTTTTTCGCTGAATTTATATTGTTGAGGAATGTATAACTATATTATACTTTATTACTTTTGTATACTCTTATTTAGTTAGATTCTATACTCTTTAAGGTAGAATCATTGTATTTGTAAACTTTTTATAAGCTTCATTCCTAGAACCATCTTTTTGGAATTGCATTCATTGAATCATATTTCTAGAATCAATGAAGTGTGTAGAACTAGAGTTTTTTTTTTAAATTTCTTAATTTAACCTTGTTAAACATAACCTTCTTTAAATCATCCAAATGAATTTTTAAAGTGTAAAATTCACCCCCTCCCTCTTGTATTCTGAGCATCATTAGATTATCCATATAGTATCTTTATTATTTCAATCCTACATTTGGTATTATAGAGTATATCAAAATCACTTACCATCTCAACAATAACAATGATCTTGTTTATGGCGATGCTTGAGTTGATGTTTTTTCCTTATGGATTTGGGATTTCCATTTTTTGGTCCCATCCATATTTCACATGAATTTTTCTTTTTCATTTTTTTTAATTATAAGGTGCTTGACCCCAAAACCTTTCATGTAATTATATATATTTATATGATTATAGATAGACATATATATGTATATATAACTATATATCTTCTAATTTTATAATTTTTTAAATGAAAATATATATATGTTTTAATTTATGACTATAAATAAATAAATACTTATTTATTTAAATAATTAAACAATTATACAAAATATATTTATTATATTTAGAATTTTATTAATATATATAAATAATATAATTATTATAATTTTATAATTGAAATATATATATATATATATATATATATTATACATAAATAAATATTTTTTTACCTTATATATAATTTTGTATATATATATAATAATATCAATAAATTGTTGACATTATGTCTTTATTGGAACTTTTTAACTAGCGTTGAGAAAAGATTCACCTGCTTCTATAAATAAATCTTAACAGTTTATTCCCCCTATCACACACCTGAAACTCTCATGGAAGTCGACCCTAGCATTGCCAACCTCTCCTCTACCCTAGCCTCACCTATATCACCACTGATGCCTCCTCTACTACTAACTCCTCCTCCGTTGTCGACTCCTCCACCGCCGCAACCCCCTCATCCACCGTGAACCCACCTCTTCTGCAAACCCTCATATGGAACTTGTCCACTGTGAACCCTCATCCATCTTGATCCCACCTCTTCTGCAAACCCACCTTCCCCACACGACAAACCCCACCTCTTCCCCAAAACCCTTCTCCGTCGTGATCCCTCCTCCATCATGAATCCTCCTCCACCATGATCTCCACCTCTAATACAAACACCTATGCTACTGTTGACATTGCTGCCAACCCCAAATCCACTACCACTGGAGCCAACTAATGTCCCCAAAGGGGTATTCAATATTTTCCACATTATTATGAATTTCTAATGTAGATATAGATTTTTTGTTGGTATTGGTGTGTTCTTACATTACATTTAGTATATAAGAAATTTCTAATATAATCTATCCCATTTTTTATCCGGAAGTGTATAAATTATTTTTTGGGGGATTGTTGTGATTGGAAAATAGTAGGTACTTGGTACACCTTTTTTTGAGCACCTTATTTTCAATCCTGAATAGTGATACTATTTTCCAACTTTAGATGCCTCTTCCTAGGAGAAGATCATTCCTTATATTCCTCTAGATTTGAGGAACTACTTGTATATTATTTATAATAACCAAAATTATTCTAGCTATAATATCATTCTAAATTTACTTTATTAAAACATAGAAATTATCAACATTTAAAAACATAGCTTGTGACATTATTTCTTAGTGAAATATGTGTTATTTTTCATTCATCTAGGTCATGGGATCCTACAAACATACTCACGATGTAACAACCTCATTTTTACTAAATTTTAATAAATAGTTTTACTTTTTCGAGCCAAGAATAATATAAAATTACGAGTATTAAGATATATATCATTATTAAATTAGATATGAATTTATTAATTATTAGAAATTTAACATAAATTTATTAAAAATATATAATAATATAGTGATAAAAATAATAATAGTTGGAAATAAATTAAAACCATGAAATTGAATAGTTATAATAATTTATATTGGTAAAAAAATGTTCCATTATATTTAATAAAAATAAATTTATAATAAAATGTATAATATAACTAATGTAAAATGGAAAAGATTATAATTAAGATAAAATCTATTATTTTAGGTATTTTAATGAGAATATAAAAATAATAATAAAAATAGAAAACCAATATATGTATATAAAAATATACATGTATGCATATATATTTATATATATGAAATGAACAGAGAATATAAATATATAGTAAAAATCATATATGAAATGATATTCAATATATATATATATATATATATATATTATGGAATATATATAAATTAACATAAATCCTATATATATGTACACATATAAGAATCAATATATAATAATAAAATTAATGTACTAATTACATTATGATTTGATAAAGTAAATGTATATTAGAGCATGTGTATTAAATAGGAAAAATGAAATGTATATATTTATAAGTATATAACAACAAAAACCATGTTTTCTTCATTGTTTTCCATGATACCTTCTTGTAACCACCCCTACAGTCATCCTTTATTCCAGCTTTTCCACCATCTGACCTCACAGTGAATGGAAGAGGCACTGCAGACCAACATCTCCCTCACTATCCTTCCTTCCTCTATCAATTTATAAACCCTATACCATTGATGTCATCAAAACAACCAATCCCATGTTTCCTAAAGACCGTTGGTACCTCGTCCTCAAGCTCTGTCATAATTGGAGGGACCCTATAAAAGTTGTGGGATTGAAGAAATGTCTAGTTAATAATGAGAACATCGGTATTCCATAAATAAATTCCAAAACCAGTATATCATGTAGTCTTGATACATCTATCTAACATTACATAGATTATTATATACTATTAGGTGGTGGAGTATCATATGAAATTGATACATCTTCTCACGATGTTCACACATTGTGATCTCTAAGAATAATGGTCCCAAAGAAAATACCCACTAATAGGAACTCACATGTTTAATGTGTCAGTTGATATTAGTATATGCCAAAATGTTTTTTTTCTGAAAACTAGTATTTTTTGGTTTTTCTTATAGCGTTATATTTTATAAAATCTTAGTTATTTCATATTCATGTATATTTTATAATGATTCTATATTGGGATATATATCCTAGAGAAAATGAATAAGTGAATATTTTAAAATGATTCCAATGTTTTGAAATGTATCATAAAATTTTTTTTTTTCAACATACTCTTTTTTAGTTTGAATTTGCTTTTAAATTCATTAAAAACTTTTAATGTACTTATGATTCATGCCAAATAATTTTCAATCCACCTGATCGGATTTTATATATGGATTTGAATGTTTTGAAATCAAATTTACTACTGGTTTCATATTAACATGTGGTGTTTGATGTTTTAAATGAAAATCATATAATATATCGTGGTTTAATTAAATTTAAATAATTAATACTTTTTTCAAGATGATAACTTTAATTAAAATAATAATAATTTCAGTATTGTGAAAGACTGTTTGGAATTGATTGGTTTATTTTAAAAAGGGGGTACTATTTTAAAGAGGAATTTGTCTAAATGGATGGTTTTTTAATGGGATTTCAAGACAGATTTTATAAATAGTTTACAAAGGACCTATGAAATATAGTTCTTCCATAATCTGTTATGTTTAGATTTTTATAGAACTAGGAAAACCAATACATCATATAGGAAGGATATGTATATTGATATACAAACCATGGAATGTGCATGACATTAACTCCATCCATCCCATGGGATATCAATCAAGACCTCACTCCCTCAAAAGGTAATTTGCTGTTTTAACCAATTGAAACTGCCAAAACTGCATTGCTAAAAACATCACCTGTATTGTTTAAATTAGGGGGCCCCATATTTAATATGTCTATTTAGTCCTTTCCCCCCCAAAGGGGTGGAATTAATTATTAATATTAAAAGATTGTTTCTTATTCATGGATGTGAAAATGGTCTATTTATTGTGATTTTGTTAGAGTTTAAATGTGATTATCTAATTATATTATATTTATTCATGTAATAATCATTAGATTTTTGTTTATCTATTCCACTTGTTTTGATGAAAAAGAAACCATTGAAATATTAAATTGGTACAGATTTATACTACACTAGTGAGAAAACACACTAGCTAGTTTCCCCTCGATTTATGGGTTTCTTGGTATATTGGAGTTCCCCTAATGAGTAATGTGTGGTTATGTCTGGTTGATTTTCTAGTTTTTTTAGGAATCAACATAGGCCAACTATTGGACTCATTGTTGTCTGAGTACAAAATGAAAGAATAGTTTAACTCCAAAAATGATTCTGATTCATTGCAGATAATAGAATTGGAATCATGAAGAATGAATCTATTGAACAATTAGATTTATCATATAAAGGTAGATGACAAGAAATAGTGAAATGTGTCTCTAGTTGTAAATGTATTTCAATATTTACAAGTATTATATTTTAGTTATATTTTTCTCTACTACTATAAAACATATAATAATTCATATGGTTCTCATCTTGGTTTCCATTGAAGGATTATTTATCAGAAAAATGGATATCATGATTATATTACTGCATAAGGATTTTGAGGAAGAGATCTACATAGATCAACTATAGGGATTCTTGATAAATTGAATTGAATGTTTGGTTCTAGTCAGAAATGGAGTTTTTGTGGGCTTAAGTAGGCCCTAAGATAGTGTATGTTGAATTTAAATGATTTCATTGTAGAATTAATGTTCAACAGTGCAATGTATATAATTGATAATATATAAAATCTTATTATTATAGGATTCTTTTCATTTTAAATCATTATGTGTATGAATTTCTCATAGCTGGAACAATGAAGGAAGGGCTGGAAGAAGTAACGATTTATTTATCTAGAAGATCCCAAATGAAGGAACATGACTATGGAAAGTGGATATTGTGGATAAATATTGAAGGAGATTTACGTCTATAACTTTTAATTATACTTGGTTGATTTTTATATAAATGTTTTGTTTATTTATATTGTTAAATAGTAATATTTGAAAATAAAATAAAATGAATATGAATTAATAATGGATAGATGTAAATCATCTAATGAAATAGTATGTAGATGGAGGGAAACAGTTCGTCTAGTTTGAAAAATATCATTCATATGACCCTTCCCAAATCATTTTTATATTTTTAAAAAATTCTTATTCAATAAAAAATATATTATAGGATTTTGAAGAACACGTGATCTTTCATGAAATAAATCTATGTTTTAAATACTTGAAAAAATTGGGAAAAAGAGAATGTTACAATTGCTTGGGATGCCACTACTTTTTTATGGAACATAATATATGATTACAAGCATGGAGAATGAATAATACTATTTTGAGGATGTGATTATTGATGTGGATTATGTTGAATATTTTAATGGCGAAATTTCAAGGATAGTTGAAGATGAACATAGCGATTTCCAAAAATTGGTTGAGAAGCAAAAGAGTTGTGAAAATAGACCATTGTATGATAGTTTCACTAAATATACCACATTGTAAGAAATAATGAAGCTGTATAATTTGAAAGAAGAAAAGAGATAGATTGTTGACCCTTTTATTGAACTATATGATCTCCTGAATGAAAGGATTGTAGAATATAATGAGCTCCCAATCCGAACATATGATGGAAAATGAATTCAATGCTTGATGGGTATGATCTCTGAAATAATATAAACATACATGATTTACTATATATTGTTTATCAATGACCACAAATCACTTAAAAAATGCTCAAAGTGTGGATCTTATTGAGAAATTAATGATGAATCTTGTCTAATGAATTTTTATGGTACATTCCAATCATTCAAAGGCTTAAGAACCTATAATGAAATATGAATACTATATGTAAATAGATATGGAAAGAAGATAGAATAATTAAATACGAGATAGTAGGTCACATGGTAAATACTTCGTAGTAGAATTGAATTGATCTTGTGTATCCTGAATTTGGAAATGAGTTGAGAATCCTTCACCATGAAATATCTATAGATGGAGTGAATCCTTTTGGTTTTTAATGTAGCACTCACAAAACATGGTCGATTATGTTGCCAAATTATACCTTTCCACAATGGTTATGCATTGAAAAATATAAATCATGTTATCTATGCTTATATGAAGACCAAAACTACTGGGTTTGATATTGAAGCTTATTTGGATCCATTGACTATGTATTTGATGTTATTGTAGGATTCAGGTGTTACGTTGTGTGATGATTATAGAAAGGAAGACTTCATGTTGACATGAATGTGGTAAAGGGCAATAAATGACTCTCCCACATATGGAAGATTTTGAAGATACAGTATTAATGGAACTCAAGGGTGTCATATCTGCGAACAAGGTACATAGTCAACTAGGCAGAATCATTTATCGAAAATCATTTTTCTAGGACAATGTAGATTTATACCCAAACATTATAGGTATCGATCTTAGATGACATCATTTGATGGATGTTTACAATAATGTAAAATAAAATCTCCACTAATTGGTGATCTTCTATTTGATAATGTAAAATTCATGGACATTGAATTTTGGTAAACCCTTTTCGAAAATTCTAATGAATGTCAGTTGAAAAATGTAATAATTTTTTTGAATTACCATATTGAATTGTATATACATTTGTAATTCTCCCTATGTTATACATGTTTAAAAAATGTATGTAATAGTGTCGTAGACATGTTTCTAAATGCACCTGTCAACAAAAATGATAGAATTAGGGCTGTGTTGGATATAGTTGACATGAGAATATGAGAAGATTTAGCACTAGTGAAGGGTGAAAACCAAATTTTCTTCCACCCATTGATTATATACTTTCAAACTAGGTGATATATCAGTTTTTTAACTTCTTGAATGGAATAATAGTTCTAGAGCTGTATTCATCGAATATTAAGAACATCGTGTTGATAACCAAGTTAAATTAAAAGTGTTGGAAATCATATGACCGCTGTGTTTTTTTGAAATATATAATGACTATAGTTTTACATTTCATTTTTCCAAATACTGCCCATCATACATTAAAAAAGTTCTTTTTCATATTCAATGTTATACGTAACAATGTAATAGACCTCAAAAAATTACCGAATATGGAAAGATAAATTTTATTCATATTATGTGAATTGGAAATGTTCATCCTTCCAACATTCATTGATATGGTGGTTCATATAATAGTTCACGTAGTGAGAGATATTTAACTATATGGTCCTATACAATATAGATGGATATATCCCATTGAATGGTATTTGATTATTTTGAAATGGTATGTCAAAAAATGGAATCGACCAAAGTGTTGATTTGTAGAGTGATATATTTTTATGAAGAAATTCAATTCTGTACCACATACCTATCCAATGTGAAAAGTATTGGTCTATAGATATATCATCTAACATGGCAGTTTGCGGGTGAAAGAATTTTTAAGAGAGATCTAGTCACAATCAATATTATAGATCAAGAGGATGCCCACCTTTACATTTTTTATAACAGTTTGGCGGTTTCTCATTTTTTTGAATGTTACAAAGAAATTATTAGGTATTTGAATCCAATAAGGGATGAAATTTGGATATAAAATACACATAATAAAAAAATTATATGATGGTTTGGGGACAATAATTTTAATGAGTCAGTTGAAAACTTGGATTCAATTTCAAAATGACTTCGATGGATAGATAGAGGACCAAGTGTGTATGTATTATCTTTTAAATGTATATGTAGTTAATGATTATACATTCTATAAAAATGATAATGATCAAGAATGTACATTGAAAAATAGTGGTGTTACACTTGTGGCTGAAGCGATGATTGTTTTTGGTACTAATGACAGAAATCCAATTTACGCAAATATTTCATACTTCTGCATCATAAAACAAATATCTGTGTTGGATTATACGACATTCCAAGTGATTATTTCTCAATGAAAGTATATTGAAAATAAGATTATTGTTAAAATAGAAGAATTTGGATTCATGAACATTGATTTTAGTGAGGAAGTGTACGAATATGAATCATTTATAATGGTATATTTAGAAATACAATTATTCTACATTCTTGATCCCACAAACTGAAAGTGATAATTTTTTCTGTTATTGACCAAAACCACTAAAGGGTAAGATGAAAATTCAATGGTGGATTAACCTTTCATTGGGATACCAAATCATTTCCCAGTTGTCTGAATGTAGACGACAATTTTTATGTCATATGAGACTATAATTAAGGTATTTGGATAGTCTATAGTGGGGAAAATCCCACCAACTTTAAAAAAGGGAGTTTAATAATAATGTAATATTTTTTAATATACATCATGTATCATCATGTTATTATCTTTTTGTTGCTGAAATTTTGTACATTAAATTAAATATTGATCATTTTTTGCTTATAATGACTTTTGGATGTCTTGGTATTCCCAATCCTGAGGAATAATAGGTCTCTCAACCTGATGTTGCTCATAGTGTAGAGAAAAATGACATTCTACATGTGTTGGTGATCCTAATATCATAGTACAACATGTCTTTTAACCTGGTGCTAGTAACTGTGTAGAGAAAAAACGTCCTTCTACACGTGATGGTTATCCCATTCATGTAAAAGTTTCTCAACCAATTTTTGATCATAGTACATATGTATAATGACCATATTCACATAATGATTATACTTCTCTAGATTAACATATTCATGAATTTGAATATGAGATAATGGTAGGAAACATAGGACATGTGATGCAAAAAAATAATACCATTGTATTTTGATGGTGTTAGAAAAAATAATTCATGTAAAAGTAAAAGGAATATAATACGAGGTTGGATGGAATGCATGGGGACCACAGGTCAACCCAACCAAGGCAATGTTCAATAGTTACATAGGAATCATCACACATATATTTCTACTGATTGATGAAGATTCATGGAACCATTTTTTTCTAAAGCTTAATATACTAATGTGGGAAGAGATTATTGTAAAATTTTTATATCATTTCATTATTTTACAAAAAATAAAATAATGAAACATTCACTTAATCATCATCATTCATTATAGAGTACACTTGTAGTAGAAGAATCCTAGAAAATATATGTATTAAGTCCTTTTCAAAGGATTCACAGAGGATTTCTCATAATTATAACTCGATATCATCTCAAATATGGTGTAGGGAAAATAAACCTGCACCCACCAATTATCAATGCACTCTTGATAACCAGAGAATCATGGGATGAATTTACTAGCTATTATGCAGATATTTCGGGAGTGCATTGATAATTGGTGGGTGTGGGAATTTGTTTTATTTATGGTCCATTATGTTCATAATCATTTTTTACGATATGTGTAATCATTACTATGATTGAAATTTTTTATCTATGAAATAGAAACAGAGTTCTAGAAATAATAAAAAAGCATCAATACCATCACACCTCTACCATAAAGTGGGGATGGGGGAAGCTTCACCTCAGAAAAAATTGGTACGTATTTTAAATCTATTGTTCTACTTTTATTTAAAAGGAAGGAACACCATAATTATGTTCCTATGTTTATATGAAGATTTTTGACTCCAAATCCAATTTCACTTCTATCCCACACCATTTTCTATAGAAGGATTCATGTACAAATAAGAACATGATACTAATAGAAGAAAATGTACAAAAATCCTGGGAAACATGTGTAAGTATTATATAATAAAAATTTGTTTTTATTTAAATCCCTATTAAATAAAAATGATCACACATTTAGTTATATTTTATATATGACATATTCATAGGAATAAACAAAACAAATACTATATGAATGAATATTGGGGGCCTAGAAGTGGTTCGAATAATAAGACCACATTAGAAGTGTGATTTTTGGGGTGACACCAAGAATATATTTTGAGAAAAACAACTATAGGAGGATCAAAGTGAAGAAATAAGATGGATGTGAGAAAGAATAGCTAACCTTGAAGAAGAATTAGAATGTAAGATAGATATGATTGAAATTTCAATAGGGGAATTAAATTGAAGAATAAAATCATGAACAAACACTATGTGGAGATATCATCTCCACCCCCAACAACTATGAGGCGATCCATTACCCTCAAAGAGATTTATTTGTCGATGTCATAAATGTTGTCAAAATTTTTTCTATTAAATGTGAATTATAGAGAAAATGATACCTTTCGTGAAAATATATTCTACAAGGTGATAATGAATGTGATTTACATCTATCAACACCCACCCATCACCTTGTAACATGGGATACATTGTTAAATATCGAAAGTGACAAGCTACATAGCTGATCACTTCCAATAGGTCATGTGTGAGTATCTATTAGGGTATACCATGAGATGAGAACTGAGCTACCTATTCCATTTTATGAGTAATATATTCATATATTTGAAAAAGATATTAGAAAATTCATCGCATGGTTGTCACATCTTATAAAAAACATTTTAACAAGGAGGTATTCATTTCTAATGTAGTTTCCACGCTAAAACTTTGATAATTAATAATAAAAGGTCTGAGCTGATGAATGTAGTTATAAATCGTCAAAGGGAAGGGTATTAATTGAAATGCCATCTCAAAACCATCTAAAAGATCGACTAAGTGATCAAAAATATCTACTAAATGAGCCATTACCCCACCCATCTTATATCTGCATTTATTATCAATAAAGGTCCATGTGGATATAATGTTAAAAAATGGTCATAATCATATAGTTTATTTTGATGAAAATTTATATGGAGAGAAAGATAAAAAATTCATTGGCGTTGAGAGTGTTTTTGTAATCCTCGACTATGATTAGCAAGACAACTCAGTTGTAAATGTATTCATAATGTATGTTTTCATGATATGATTTTACAACAGTTGATATAATGTGTTAATTATGACTAATCGCATTTAATATTTTTGGCATGTGTATATATAAAAAAAAATTAGGGATTTTACCATGAAAAAATGGGACTTGGAAGTCATCACGTCTCATCTACAGAACAAAAAAAATTAAAACCCAGAAAAGGATGAAATAGTTGAAGGTCTGGTCAAATCATTGGAAATAAAAAATTTCATTGACATGATCTATTTAATACAAAAAAGATTGGATAAAACTCTATAATTTAATAATATGAAAAATATTTTATTTCAGTTCATTATTTATTTATTTTTTGTGTTTTTAGGTAGTATTGGAAGCTCATTATGGCAAATTTGGATACTCCAAAGATTTATTTTTTAGATTCAATGCATGAATATATTACAAAATATGCACACATGATGGTGTTTTTTCAATTTTCAATAAACTACAATTGGACAAGTATCAATGTATATATAATATTATTTTACTATCAAAACACATATAAAAAATTACATATTCTTCTCAATGTTTCAGTAGTGTCTATAACAAACCAACTGAAAATATTGTGGTCATTATATCTGTAAATTTATGAGAGATAACAAATTCCATGAACAAACTAGAATGCCTGAAGATGTATTTTCGGAGATAATTACTATTGAATTTAAAATAATTATTAATCTTTTGTGTTTTTATATTTTTCCAGTACTACTATGACTATCAAAAGGTGTCATATTTATATGATGATATAGATGTACTCTAAAACAAATGAGATGCATACATGTTGGAAGAGTGTACACAAGAAAGACAAAGATGTAACTTCCATAGAACTAGTAAATTGTTTTGTATTGATGTTTAATTTTCTTCTTTTGAGTATTACTGACATTATAATTTTTTTCTTATAATGATGGCTTCCTTTGTTCAAGTCCGGCGGTTTGTTTAAATATTTTAATTCTTGTGAGAGATTGGACTTCGAGGATGAAATTAAGATAATGAAAACAAGTAAATTGGTCAAGAATGTATAAATGTTAATTCATAATACATGTGTAATTAATTAATTTATGTCATAATTTTACGTACTAAAAATCGAGAAAAAAAAAACCAATGACAAGTATCACTCAAATTGCCTTTTTTTATTTAAAATTGACATTACATTTAGAAAAAAAATATATGACATATAAAAAAGCATGAAAGAGAAAACATATTGTTTTGATACTTTAGGAAAATGTTACAGAAGTCATTTATGATTTTTAGTAATTAACCAAAATACAATATAATGAACAGTTTGTCCAGTATGACTTTTTGTATGAAATTTTATATTAAATTGACATTAAATTCATCCAAAAGGATAAGTGACATACTGAAATCCAAAAAAATGGATTATATTGATACTTTAGGAAAATAATAAATGAGTTATTTGTAAAAGTTGTAATTAAACACACCTCAATATTATGCATGGTGTGACTGATATGACTAAAATTGTCTATTATTTGTTTAAAATTGACATTTTAGATCAAAACACATCACTCCCTAAAAACCAAGAAAACATACTCTCACTATATTCATAATCTAAGAGAGATACTCATAGGTCATTTTTCACATGTATGAAGATGTATCAAATAAAACCAACACTCGATGTGACTGAAAATATTTTTTACCATTTTGAACTGACATTTTATAAAAAAAACAGAACTGGCAAACTGAAAACTATTCAAATGAAAATAGATTGTTTTAATACTATAGGAAAACTATCTTTATGTCATTTTTTACGTTTGGGAATCTACCAAACATCGACATTATGCATGGAGTGACCGTATAACTAAAATGTGTCTCTTTTTATTTAAAGTTGACATTAATTTATGTAAATACAACATGTGATTTTCAAGAAACAAAGAAAACACAGTAAAATTATTTTGATATTTTTGTAAAACAATCCATGAGTCACTTGAGACATGTAGGAGTAAACTGAACGTCCATAAGACACATATTGTGAATGTTATGACTTCAAGTGTGTCTTTTTTATTTTAAATTAACATTAATTTATATAAAATAGAACAACTAATATACTAAAAATCGAGACAAGACATTCATATTGTTTTGATATTTTAAAAAATTGATCCATGAGTAATTTGTGACATGTAGGAGTAAACCATATCTCGATAAGACCCATGTTGTGCCCATTATGACTCAATGTGTGTATTGTTATTTTAAATTGACATTAATTTATGTAAAAACAATAATTGACATACTAAAAACATAGATAATAAATTCAAATTTTTTCATACTTTAGGAAAATTATCCAATTGACATTTTTGACATGTATGAGTCAACCAAAACTCAACCCAATGCACTGTGTGGCCTATATGACTAAAAGTGCATGTTATCAGTTTAAAATTGATATTTTAGTTCTAAATGTTTCAATCAATAAAAACTAAGAAGACACACTCTAATATTCTTGATAATTTTGAAACGAAATTAAAATACAATTTTTTTGATGTGTATGAAGTAGTCTCACATCAAAACAATTCAAGATGTGACCAGATTAACTCATAATGCATGTTTGTAGTTTGAAATGACATTTTAGTAAAAAAACACAACTGGTATACTAAAAATCAAGGAAAAATATTCCGGTATATTTAAAACTCTATTAAAATGATATAAATGTCATTTTAAGGTTTAAGAGTCATTCAATCCTCAATACGATGAATTGTGTGGATGATATAACTAAGGGTATCTCATTTAATTTAAAATTGACATCAATAAAAGTAGAAACAACAAGTGACATATTGAAAAATAAAAAAAAATTCTAATTGATCTGTTAATTTAGGATAATGGTCCATTAGTACGTAAGGATGTGTAAGAGTCAACCACATCTTAATACGATTCACAGTGTGACCAGTATGACTCCAAGTGTAACTTTTTAGTTAAAATTGACATTAATTTATATAAAAAAGAACAAGTGACATACTAAAAACCTATAAAATGGATTCATATTGTTTTTATATTTTACAAAAATGATCCATGATTCATTTTTGATTTGTAGGAATCAAGCACACCTCAATACGTTGCATGTGGTGACTGGTATGACTAAATGTGTTCATTCTCATATTAAAATTGACCTTTTAGTTCAAAAAATGCCAGTCACTGAAAACCAAGAATGATTGTTTTTATTTTTTAGTAATTTTTTAATGTGATTCATTCGTCATTTTTTTATATTTATGAAGTAGTATAACATCAAAACCAAACACTATGTGACTGGTATGACTCATAATTCATATTTTCAATTTGAAATTACATTTTAGTAAAAAAATAATAGGATTACAGAAAAATGTGAAAATACATTCAGATTGTTTTGAAAATTTATGAAAAACGATCTATATTATTTTTTGATGTGTAGGAATCATCCGCTTCTCAGTACATTGAACAATGTTTCCAGAATAACCCAAAGTGTTTATTTTAATTTTAAATTGACATTAATTTAATAAAAAATGTTACATATTAAAAAAAGGAATTCTGGTTCTTTTGATATTTTATGAAAATGATCTATAATTAATTTTTGTTGTTTAGGAATCATTTGTATCATAATACGATTCATGATGTGGATAGAATAACTCAAAGTGTATCTTTTCATTTTAAATTGACATTAATTTATGTAAAAATAAAATGTGACATACTAAAAGTGAACAAAATGGATTTCGATTGATTTTATATTTATGTAAAATGATCCGTAAGTCATTTTTTATGCATATGATTCAACTGTACATCAATCCAATACATCATGAGACTGGTATGACTAAAATTTACCTTTATCTGTTTAAAATTTTTATTTTAGTTCAAAATGTTTCACACACTAAAAAACTAGAAAATTCTCTTTGATTGTTATGATAATTTAGGACAATGATTCCTAAGTAATTTATGATGTGTATGCAGTAGTATCACACAAAACTGATGAACTTTGAGACCAGTATAACTCTTAATGTGTGTTACTAGTTTGAAATGACATTTTATTAAAAAAATATCCATTCTAAAAATAGATTAAATTAAATCATATTGTTTTGACAATTTAGGAATATTATTTTTCAGTAATTTATGATAGGTCAGAATAATCCCCAACTCAATTCGACAGACAATCGGACTGGTTATCTCCAAATGTTCCATTATTTAAAATTGAAATTAATTTTAGTAAAACAACAATAAACATACTCAAAATCAAGAAAACACATTTGGATTATTTTGATATTTTCATAAAATGATACATAACACATTTTTGATGTGTATGAATCAACCCCACCTCTCAACGGGATTCATGGTGTGACTGATATAACTCCAAATGTGTCTTTTTCAATATATATTGATATTTTATTATTGTATTATTACTTATTAAGGTTTAATTAATTTCTTTATAGTATTACAAACATAATTATTGTTTTTATATATATGCATAATCATTTGATTGAGTTGAGATGGTTTGTTTGGAAATAGATACCAAGGGAAGACATTTTTTGAGAATGGATCACGAGCCTCAAATGATGAATTATTATTATTTTTAAATGATTTTTGGATAATTATATATGAAATTATAAATTATTATTGCAAATGTATAAAACATTTTTTTTATATACAATGGGTGATATTTTTTGTATTCCCAGTTTCACCTTAAATTTATAATGATTCATTTTAAATTAGAGGATTTTTAGCTTTTTAATGGTTGTGCTGTTATATTAACAGTAGAGTGAAACTATATTGGCTTTTATTAGTGCTACAAATAGTACTGCTAAAGTACCTAATTCATCACTGCTTTTTTCAGCATTGATAATGGGGCCCCTTTATCACCACTATGATTAAAAGCACTTTTTATCACTATTAAAATCCATTTTGTGTGATGTTAAAGATATTAAGTGTAGTAGTTGATGGTGATAAGGCTACTAAATAAATTTTTCACCATTCTTTTTGATGTTTTTTCCATATGGAACCATCCCATTGATTTTTCAAAGGTGGGTGCTGGTGGTAGATATGGTGGGTGGCTAACCCCACCAAATCCACCAGTGGGAGAATGGAGTGGGAGAGGAACTGGGTAGGGCTAACAACACTCTATAAAAGGGGATCTCCCCCAGTGGTTTCATCATCACTGACTTCTCTTCATGTCATTGGTGTATGTGAAATATTTTTTTCAATTTATCCCCATTATTCAAGAGGGATGCTATAGGGTTGTTCTCTTTATAATATTCATGGGGGTGTGTACCCACTTTTTCCCATAGTTATCCTTATATTTACCCATTGTTTTCTTACCACTTTCATATTCGGGGTTTCTACACATTACATTTTGTTTCCTTTATTTCTAAATTTTTTAAATTCTTTTAATATTGTGATTTTCATTTCATTGGTGGGAAACCACTAGGGGAGATCAAATTTCATAGGGTGTAGACCAGCCCTGCATGATGACTCTCCTGATTGATCATAATTACCCATTTTTTTAAATAATTCTTTTCATGAGGTCATGGAACATGATCCCAAGTCTAATACTTGTTTGGGGATTTATGTTCCACCTATATCTCCACCATTTATGAGGATATAGTTGGAATATGAGTCTCCATCCCAAAATAAGATGTCATTCAGTCCTATGTCAATAAACAGTAGGCAATACTGTCCTTAGTCTGAGAGTTTGAGTTAAAAATTGGTGACCTATTCTCCTGAGTAGGTAGTCATGGTATTGAACCAATAGGTACTAGATCATCCTTCTCTGGTATTTCCTTAGAGGAAATTTGTTCTTTCAATTAATTTTCCACTACCTTTTCTACTGTAGTTTCTGTATTCAACTTCTCCATGTCTGGAATGGTTTTTATTTTGAACTTGTCTTCTGAAAAAAATGAATTCTTTTCTGATGATAGGTTTGTGGGAACTGGGGTCCCAAAAAAGATACTCCTTCACACCATCAGCATACGCTAATAATATAGATTTCTTGGATCATTAATCTAATTTTTATCTATCCTCGTCATTAACAATTACATATACATGAATTCCAAAAGTACATAATTGGGAATAGTTAGCTCGTTCTCCAGTCCACATCTTCATCAGTGTCTTTAGATCAATCACCATTGTGGGAGATTAGTTGATCACATAACAAGAGATATTCACTACTTATGGCCAGATGTTCACTACAACATATCGAGTAAAGGGTAGTGTCGTCCTTTATTAGTGCTACGAAAAAGAAGTTGATAATATGGGGCCAATATCAGAACTATCTAAAAGAACTGATATATATTCCCATTATTGTCACTAAAAAAGTTGTTGATAAAGGAGTAACATTTATCAGCATGTTTATTAGATCTCATAAATGGTTGGTTTATCAACACTATTATTAGTGCCGATAAATGTATTTAATAAAAAATATTATTCATTTATATAAAATTATAAAATTTATTTTATAAAATATTATTAATTTATATATATTAAATAAAAAACTCATGTTTCTAATTAATATATATTATTTATTAATATATATATATATATTATTAAAAAAAATTATAATATTATGATTAAATAAATATATATTTAAATAATTATAATATTATAATAAAATTGTTAAATAATATATATATTTTTATTATGTATATATATTTATATGTATATATTTATATTTATATATAAATACTCTATATATAAATATATAATTGTAATTATAAATATATATAATTAAATAAAGATATTTTTCAAATGAAGGCATGACTTCATTGGTGGTGATCCACACAGGCACTTCGCCAATTCCATTGACCTTTCATCCATCAACTCAATCCAAATTTCTTCATTTTTACTCTTCAATGTGATTTCACTGGATGACCGAACGTTTTTCAAACTAGACACTCGATTTCCCCATCATTAATCAATGTCGGCTGTTGTGCCATCTGTTCCCTCTTCAATGATGCTGAAGATGAGTGATGGATATGTTGATGTGATACCCCCTTCAATATGATGATCCATGAACAAGAGTTTTTCCCCTTATAGGAAGGGTATGGATATGTTGTACCCTATTACTGCCATGAATATTTAGGTGAATTTTTAATAGTCTCCTTCGAAGAGTAGTGGGTTTCTGTAGGTCACCACCATAAACAATTTTTAGGTTCTTGACCCAGTGCAGGCGGTAACTGTTTCTTCCTGATGTAATGAAGTTGTTGTCCCCTCTATGGAAATTTTGACTCCTAATGTTAATGCGCATATGGATAAGTTTAGAAGGGATGTGCTTGAAGGGGAATGGAAACAGCCTAAGATGTGGAGGTGTGGCATCATCCAAAAAATTATGGGCGAGGATGTGGATAGGAGGATACATGTAGGCCTGGATAAAGTACGTCTTCCATGATTTATCTCTCCTTAGAGAAGGAAAATATTAAAGGGAAGTATATTTCACTATTCAATTAAAAGAACACCCAATCAAATTGGGAGTCTGGTGATGATTTTAATTATCTTGGTCATGGTTCTGATCACGACTATGGTGACATTTGACATGTTTTTCTTTATTTGGATGAGGGAATATCCATGGTTATGGACCCATACATATCTCCTTATGTTTTCATTAATTTTCATAAAATTTTAATAAATGGTCAGGATCATAACTTCTGGATATACCACATTATATGTTTCTAATGAATTCAGTCAATAAATATATTTTTGCACGATTGTAATTGAAGTGAATATTCTATGTATTCAACCTGAATGTTCATTTTTACATTATTCCCATATTCTTATTCATGTTATCCATATATGTGATGATTTATTATCTATACATTACTTGGTATATAATTTATTCATGTTATAGACATGAATCTATTTGATTATCATAAATAATTTTAAATAATAAATAAATTTATATAATAAATAAATTTATTATATATATAATTATTAATTTTTAATTATATATAAATACTTTTTAAATATAAATATTTATAATTAAAATTATATATATATATATATATTTGTGTGTATTTATTTAAATAACTATAACATTAAAATTGATATATCTTATATATATATATATATATATAATTGTATATGAATATTTATAAATATATTTTTATACATATAATTATAAATAATTAAATATTTTTAAACAATTATACAATTGTAATAAATATATTTTTTATATTTATAATTTTATAAATATATATAATTAAATATATATAATTAGAAATATATAAAAATATTTACAAATAAATATAAATATTTATAATTATTAGTCCAAATAAATATAGATATATTTAAATAATTATAAAATTATAATAACTACATTAATCTTATATATTTATAAAATTATAAATATAATAAATATATTTATTATAATTATATATATATATATATATATATTTATTTAAATTTATATTGATAACTATAAATAAATATAGAATTATTATCATTTTTAATTACAAATAAATGTATATTTTCTTATAGTTAAAATTATAAATATATATATATATATATCTAAATAATTATAAAATTATAAAAAAATATATAAATTATACTTATAATGTTATAAATATATATATCAGGTGCTTGGTTCTACAATTACAGTAAACACAAAAACACACCACATACACCAGCCAAAAACGTTATCCATAACCCCCCTAACATATATCCCACCCATCAAGGCTTTTTTATTCAGTACATGGACTAAAAACCCAGTGGGCATGATGCCCATAAGAATACCCAAAGGCCCAAAAACTAGACTGACAGCTTACTGCAGTGGTATACCCTTATCATAATGCCTATGTCATTTGGCATGCATCATGCTTGCATCAAGCCTACATAACCACATTCCTGCATCATGGTTGTGTCACCTCCCGCCATCGTCATACCTACGTCACCGCCTACCTGTGAATATTCATTCCCACCAGGAATTGAACCTAGGATTAATGCATGTTTACATAGTGACATTACCACTTGGGCAAGCTCCCAACTTCATGTAATAAATATATATATATAGGTGCTTTGATGTACAATTAAATTAAATACAGACACACCACACACATACTCCAGAATGGAAGACCATATCCCTCTACCGGATAGCCCACCGATCAGGCCTTATTTATTAAATAAATGGACTGATGGCCCAGTGGGAATGAAGCCCATATCATAGGAAAAATACCCAAAACATATCATAAAGGCCGAGTGAAGCGTCATGCCAGCGTCACCATTTTCCTGCATCACTGTCTGAAAGTGGGAACTTTCTCCCACCTGGATTTAATCCTAGGTCTCCTAAAATTATTTATATAATACATACATATATATATATAATTGCAGTATAAATAAATATATATTTATTATAATTTCTTAATTCTATATAAATAAATATTTTTTTATATTTATAATTCTATATAAATGAATATATATATTTAAATAAATATAATAAAACAATATGTTTATTATAATTATAATTTTATAAATATATATACATATACTTATATTAGGTGTTTTGGGTACAATAAAATTAAACGCGCACAAACCACACACACATGCTGGAAAGGTAGACCATAGCCCCCATGGGATAGCCCACCCATCAAGCTTTATTTATTCAGTACACGGCCCAATGGCCCAGTAGAAATTAAGCCTATTACATGGACAAGGGGCCGAAAAACATGAATGAATGCCTAGTTTTATATCATGCCCGCATCACTATTTTCTGGTGTCATGCATGCATCCCCGTCTGCATCCCTTCTTACTTGTGTCATGCCTTTGTCACTATCTACCTGCTAAAATTCACTCCCACACTGATTTGAACATGGTTCTAATGCAGGATTACTGGGAGGGTTTATAAATATATTCAAATTAATAAATATAATTATAAATATATAAAAATATCTGTAAATAAAATAATAATTATTATTTTGAATAAATACTGTTATATTTAAATAATTATAAAATATTATAAAATATTTATTATATATAATAATATTATTAGAATTATAATAAATAATGTTATTATAATTTTATATATTTCGGATATATAAATATAAATATAGTAAATATATATATATTTTATTTTTCTATTTATAAAAAATGATTAATTTATTAATAATATAAATTTTTTTATAAATATATATAATTATATAAATTTTTTATTATATATATAAATAAATATTTATTTATAGTTGTAATTATAAATGATGAAATATATTTTTTTAAATATATAAAATTATGTAAATATATATAATAATATAAATAAATTATTAACATTATCTCTTTATGTGTGGTTTTTAGTGCTGAAAAAGATACACCTTTATCAGCGCTATTGTATTACCACTCAAAAAAAGCATTTATCAGCCCTAAAAAAGCACTGATTAAGTTATGTTTTATCATCCCTTTCTATTTAGACTAGATAAAACATACATTTATTAGTGTTTTATAAGTACTATTGATAAAATAATTACTTAATTTTATAAATGTACCGTAATGATCGGCTTCGTCTCTTTCACACTTCAAGCTCTTTCGGAGTCCAACTATCACTAAGACGACACTCTTGTCGAACGCCACTATCGATGCTCCTCCACTCTTTCGCAACCACACTTCCATAACCCCACACTACCGCCACTGTTGTTGAACACTACCACTGCTACGCGCCGCTCTCCCCCAACTGGATAGCCTCTCAAGACACCGTATATAAGGTTGTTATCAGTCTATGTTCTAACATTTTCTATTTGGTGATTTTTTACCTCTATATTTTCATCATTTCCATCTTGCTTAATGATACTTATAACAATTATGATCATCCAATTTCATTGGTTTTGGTACACCTATTCATGGATATTTTTCATAAACTATTTATGATTTGATATTATTATCAATACATACATCTAAATTTTATTTATCCCAAAACCACTTTATTGGTCTATCGGTACCTAAATTCTATGTACTTTCCTAATGTACAACCTTGTAATCATTCATATCCCACGCACATGATCTTTCTTATTTCATTATAAGAGTTTGAAGCCTCTCTTAATCATTATAATTAAATCACAACATACTAACAAAAATTTTGAGTAATGTTATTCACTTAACTAGATCATTCAATATATTGTTTAAGCCATCAATTATCCAAGAATATTCATCCTTCACAAGCCATTCCTCAAACACGTTTCAAGAATTTTCATTATTATTATTATTTTAAATTTTCATTTTTATTAATGGGGTTTTACTCTTTTTATTATTGGATAATGAACTAAAATTATATAAAACTATATTTTATTTCCATGTTTTATCCACCCAAATTCTAATGACCTCCAAGGAGACATTCAGTTCAAAATCAATATCAACACTTATATAAATGAAGAAAATGTCACCAATATTGTCTTCATCTTTCGGTTTATCTATAACTACAACCATGATTTTTTAGGATTTCATTATTGTCCATGACATCCCCAACTATTTCCTCTAATTTTGATAAGAATGAGTACATCATGTTTTTCAAGAATTTCCCAAGCATTAAATTGGGTGGAAAAAAAATTATTAATGTAATTTAAAAAAGGATACTTTTTAAAGTAGTTATATTGTATTTAATCTTTCTTAATATTACATATTATCAGGACTTTCCATTTTATTCCATTTAATTTTACACTAATCAAGTAAATTAAACATTTTTCTTCAACCAATTTTATTTTTAATTCTCTATAATCATTATTAGAGGTGATGATTTCATGAAATTATTCATGTTCATGTACTTGATTCACCAATTTCATCAAGAAAATTTTGACTTGATCCTATAAAATTTCAAAATCAAATGTACTAGGTTAAAATTAATGATAAAATTGTCTATGGATTTGAATTTTCATCCAATAATTAACAACACGTATCATTCATCCACAATTTCTAGAATAATAATATCAAATGGAATGATTATTTTTCCTACATTGTCCATGACATCATCGCAAATTCCTACGATGTACATGATGGAATAGTCTTATATCTAAATAATTAAATCTATTGTGTTTGGATTACATTTCCAGAAAATATTTAGTGTCATATACAGAATAAGCCAATATAAATCAAAATGGGAATTCTAGAAAGCTCAATCACTGATATAAAATGGAATAGAAAAGATAGATGGTTATATATGTTTTAGTTGTTTATTTCATTTAACAATTACTAATAAACCCTATATAACAACAATCACTCATATATATTTAAATTTATTTTTATTATCTGTGACTTCCTTTAGATATGATGTATCATTTTCAATTCTCTCTACAACATCTTATTTTTATATGCGTTTTTGTATACCAAGTTCCCAATTTTTTATTTATCCTTTATATTTTCATTATATTTAAATGATTGAGTATTTAAAATTATACCCTAATTATACATATTATTATATGAGTTTCCATGAGGGATAACTGTTGTTTCCAAGTGGTATTATCCCATTTTATGGAATGATACTGATGAAAAGTATTTTGGAGATTTCCTAAATAGACTTTTCAAAAGAATTATTTTGGATTTAAAATTAGTGGTAATCATCGAAAATATTTTTTTAAAATTATTCTTCTACTAGTTGGATTTCAAACAAAGAATTTGGGTTATTTAAGTCATTTAAAAATGTTCTTTTATTTTTAAAGTGGTGAGATAACCCTTGTTATCTATATTTAAAACAATTTTTATCCTTGTTTAATTTTTATATAAACATTTTGGGTTTTTTAATGATTTAAATATTTTTAAACAATATGGGTTATTTCAAAAGTGGTTGTATTCTTCTATAGATTATAATTTGAATATTTTTTTTTCATTGAATGTTTTCTAATAGTTGTTTAATGGGTTGGGTAAATTTCCAATTGAGATTCTAATGTTTTTTGATAAAATTGTTGTGAAAAGTATATTATAATGGCTTATATAAATGATATAATTTCTTGGAATTAAAATCATGTTTTTAAACATAATACCCATTTAAAATTTTATAATAAATGGTATTCATAAAAGGTGTGATATCCACTTAATTCGCATTGATTATTTAATTACCATTTTATCTTGTAATCAAATACGGGGATTATTATTATTGATGAAAAGGATTGTATGAATATACATAGTGGTGTTTGACCATGTGTTTTATTATTTATTTTAATGGTTTTATTTTCAAATTACTTGAAAAGGGATTTCGAAATGTTTTTAATGAAGGAAAAAAGGAATGCGTTATTTTGAAGTTTTTGAAAACTTTTTTAATAATTATTGGAAAAGTGTTATAAAATGAGAAATGTTAGAATGGTTTTTATTTTAAAATAAAATAATGTGTGATTTTTAAAAATAGGGTTTTAGGAAACTATGCCTAGTATTTCTATAAATTGTTGGTTTTGAAACATGTTTTCAAAACTTTTATGATAGTTGGAAAACTCTTGGGGTTTTAAAATTTGAATTTCAAACATAAAAGTTTAGGAAATATTTTAATATCATATTTTAAAATGGTTATTTGAATAGAATTTATCGACTGAGAAATTTTTTTTCAAGTGATTCCTTTTATTTAATAAAAATCTTGGAAAAAGGATTTTACACATTTATTTGTGTTATTAATTATATAGTAAAACTATAAATAAAATTATTATGTTATAATGTATTTAAAAAAATATTTTTTATAATGTACTATTAATGTGAACTCTTAGATTTGGTAGGTTGTGGTGACCTACTAGACATTTAGATCAGTCATATATTTTATAGGTTCATATTTGTTCTAGCTTGTTTCGCTTGATTTACATATGCTAAGAGGGATATATAGATGTATGATGACCTAAATTTAACATTATTTATATATTTATTAAAATCATAATATTATAGAATCAAATAAGGTGGAAATGAATAAATAATGTAAGATTCTTAGTCATCTGTATAAAATAGTATAAAATGGATTTAAAGAGTTCATCAACTTTTCAAAAGATCATTTATATGAACCTTCCCAAATCATTTTTTCCGAGATTACACTATTTTTATTCCATACTAAATAGTCCATAGTAGTTATAAGAGCACATGATCCATAACCGAGTAGATGAGGGTTATAAATATTGGAATAAATATGGGAAAAAATAGAATGTAGCTTGTGGATGGGATAACACTACATCTTATGGATCATCTGATACGATTAATGTTAAGGAAAATGAATAAAATCATATTAAGGAAGTGAGTATAGATGAAAATGATTATTAAGATCATATTGAGGAAATAATAAATACAATTTAATAATAAAATCCTGGTTGTCCCAAAAAATTTGCGCAGTTAAAGAGTTGTGAAGAGACCTTTTTGTATGGTGCTTGCACATAAAATACACCATTGGCAGGCATACAAATACTGTATAATCTGAATAAAGGTAACATATTAAGTGAAAAATGTTTTACGGAACTACTTTATATATTTAATAACATTCTCATAGAAGATAATGAACTCACATCACTAAAATATGATTCCAAATGAGTAATAAACATTATGGGTATGCTATCTAAAAGTGTACACAGTTGCCTGAATAAATGGATTTCGATAATAGAAAAATGTGTAAAATACCTTCATCATTTAAAAAAATGTTCAATAAGTAGGTTATATTTTTTTTAATATACGTCATGTTACCTCATGTTATTATATATTCTCTACTCCAGTTATGTACTCTAAATAAAATGTTAATACACTTATGAGGATACTAAATTATGCACATGTTGGTGCTCCCAATCCCGAGGAATAAAAAGTCAATCAACATGGTATTTCTCTTAGTGTTAAGGAAAAATGACCATCTAGATTTGATGGTTCTCCCAATACTAAGTACCAATATGTTCCTCAACATGTTGTTGCTCCCAGTACACAGGTAAAATTACCATCTTCACATGCTGATGCTACTATTCCAGAGGAACATATTAATGTTGTTGAATCATAGGAAATGGTAGGCGATGAGGGATCATTGATGAAGAAAAAATAATAGTATCATAGTTTTATAGTGTTATTAAGATTAATTAATGTTAATATAAAAGGGAAATATACCAGGTCAGATAGAATGTGGGGGGCCATCATTTTAACCCCCAAAATTCCATGTTCTATAGTTACATTGGAATCGTTACTCAGAATTGTATTTATTTGATGTAGATTTGTGGAAACACCTTGTGCTAGGGTTTAATAAACCAATGTGGGAAGATATTATGGTAACTTTATTGTATCATTTCCTTATTTTACAAAAAAATAAAATAATGAAACAATGACTTACTCTTCATCATCCCTTGATGAGAGAATTTATATAAGATGATTGGAACAATAAATATGAATTAATTCTTTCAAGATAGATTCATCGAAATTTTTTCAAAATTCTTTATATAAATAATATTAAAGATGATGAATGGAAAATAAACTTTAACACACCACATATCTCTGAGAACCTGACAACCGAAGATTTGTGGGGTGTGTTTACTTGGCCATTCTTCAGGTGTGTCTTTTGAGGTGTATCTTGGATACTAATATGTTGTTTCATGATACGTGTATTCATATCATCAATTTATTTTTTTATTTATTAAACATCCACATAGTGATGAAAAAAATGAATGGGTAAAAAAAAATTTACCCCTACCGTGAAGGATGGATGGGGATTCACTTGAAAAAAATCATAAATATTATAAATCTAACAGAACACTTTTATGCGACATGCAAAAAACATAATTATTTTCCTCTATTTATATATATAATGATAACTTCAATTCCAAAGAAACATACACCTCATGACCTATAATATGGAAGGAGGCATATGTAAATAAATATGGATTCTTATCGATGAAAACACACAAAATTTTTGTGAATATATGTAATATTTAAATAATAAATATTTATTTTACTTTAAATCTCTATTACAAAACATTGGTTACTAATTTTCCTATATTTTCAATCATACATAGTCTGATGATTCAAAAACACATGTACGATATGAAAACATACTATATATGGCCTTAAAGTGTCCAAAATACTATGGGCACATCATAAGTTCGTGTTTTGGGGTGACACTTACAACATATTTAGAAACAAACGGGACGATAATGTTGAATAAATGAAACTGATCAAACAAATATTAGATACCCCTGAAGAAAAATTCCAATTGCAGAGAGAGTTGCTAGAAAATATTATAGGGGGAAGCAAAGGGAAGAAATAACTCAAGAACAACCATAGCGTGAAGATACCCCCTAATCCCATCTTACATTGATGTGAGCCATTCCACTGAAAGGGGTTTAATTGTACTGGTAATCAATATTTTAATAATTTTATCTGTGGAATTAAAATCGAACGTATAGTAAAACCTTTCTTATAATGATATTCTATAGGATGAGAATGACTATGATTTCTATCTATCAACACCCACCAATTGCCTTAAAGTGAGGGAAATGATGTTCAATTTCCAAGGAGATAGTCAACACAATATGACACTTCCAATAGGTCATGTAAGAGTGGTGATTAATGTTTATAATGATAAGATCATTGACTTAATTATTCCACAAGATGATGGTTATATTATTATGGTAGACTAAGCTGTTGGAACATTCATATCATGATTATCACATATTGTAAGAAAACATTTTGACATGGAGGTATTCATTTGAAATTTATTTTTCTAGATAAACTATTAACAATTAATGAAAAACTATCTGAAACAATGAATGTTATTACAGAACTACAAAGGGAAGGGTTGAAATGAAAGACCAACTCAAGACCATCTAATGGATCAACCAACTGATCAAAAATATCTTCCAAAATCACCTTTACCACACCCATTCTATATACCCATTTTCTATCATTCAAGGTGCATTTGGATACAAATTTAAAAAATGGATATAGCCACATAGTTTATATTGAAGTAAATTTATATGGAGATGAAGTTTATGACTTCATTTTTGTTGAGAATGTAACTGAAATCCTAACAATTATTGACTCAATGCCTCAGTTGTAAATGTATACATGAGGTATTTTCTCATGATTTTATTTTCCAAAAGTTGATATACTATGTTATTTTTGAATAAATAAATTTAATATTGTTTGAAGTAGTATATATAAAAAATAATTGAAGGGATTTCCCCACGAGACATATTTGGATTTGTTACCCCTCACACCACCTATAAAAAAACAAAAAATGGATTCCAAATAATTGGTCAAAATAGTGGTATGCCTTGTCAAAGAATTTGAAAGGAAACATAGGTATGACATAAACTTATTTATACTAATGATATAGAGGTTGAAATATAAAATTTAATCATTTAAAATTTTGTTTAATTTCATTCATTACATATTTCTTTTAATGTTTTAGGCAACATTGGATGTTTATTATTGTAAATTTGGATAGTCCACATATTAATTTCCCGGATTGAATGCATGGAAACCTAACAATCCAACCTTAGATGATGGTATTTTTCAATATTTAATATACTAAATCCATTGTTTTAGAACTAAAAATCATCTTATATAATTTATATCATCTTTTAATGAAGATTCTGTCAATATAGGGTGGTGCATCATTATTGTAAAAAACAAGGAACAAGGATAGGGGATAAACATGGGGACCATGAAATGTTCTGGAACTAGAAAATTATAATTGTATATGTACTAAAATTTCACTATCCAAACTCACAAAAAATTAAATTTCTTGTTTTTTTAATGTATCTACAATGTATGAAAAAAATGGAAATCATTGTGGTTAGTATGTTTTTAAATTTATAGACCTGAATGGCTCGAAGGTCTTAATTTTTATTGATTTTTGATAACCCCTCTTCAAAGGGATGAGGGGGAACCCTTATAATTCTCATATGCTCAGAGATTACATGGCATATAGGATAAAGAGATTTAAGGTATTAGGGAATTCAACTAGACTATCTACAAGGAAATACCCCTCCCCTGATGTGCATCATGATAGTATCTCTCCACCTACACATGGCCATCTAGCTCTGCTTCCAGTGCAAGAACAGGCTGCTCCTGATGGCATATACATAACCTATCATTGTAATAAATCTGTTTGACTCTGCTCTGATAGTGCACCTGCTCGTAATCCACATATAAGGATGCTCCTTTTTAAGTGTTTTTAGGTAAACTACATGTTGCCCGAAGGCCTTGAGGTGGCCCAAAGGCCATAAAGGTGGATTGCAAGCCCTACTGACCTGAAGGCCTGGGTGGCCCAAAATCCATAAGGACCCTAGGCCCAAACCAGTTGTCCAAGGTGAATAGTTCCATCATTGGTTTTTTTTAAACAACTACAAGAACTAATAAAAAGACACATATTCAAAAGAAAATATAGATTTTATTAGAAATTAATGGGAAGTATACCTGATGGAATAATGTACACAAATAGAATTATGATGATACTTCCATAGAAGTAACGGATTATTTCATATTTATGTATAATTTAGTTCATCTTAGTATTACTCACATTAGAATTGTTCTCTTATATAGGTGGATTCCTTTGTTCGTGTTGTGGGGGGGGTGATTATGATAATTATCAAACATGATTGGACTTCGACATTGAAACTCATAGTTAAATAAGAAGGTAATGATCTTTTAATATACTATGTTTTTCCTCATAATATTATTTTTCACTATAGTATAAACAAAATTTAAATTAAATTTTTGGCTACTCATGCTGACAATGTCTTCCATAAACATTTTCTCCCACAAAACCTTGTCACCATTATAGTGCCCACATTTATCACATTTCTACAAAGGCAGTGGAGGGAATAGGAAGGGAAGTGATAAATGAAGACACTAATGTTTTTCTTGTTTAAAAAATTGTCACTTTTTTATTTAAAGTTGATAATAATTTTAGTGAAAATAACATGTGACATCCTAAAAAACAAACAAACACATTCAAATTATTTTGATAATTTAGAAGAATGAGCCATGATTCATTTTTTATGATTAAGAGCCAATTGTACCACAATACAATTCATAATGTGACTAGAATGACTGAAAGGGTTTCTTTTTATTTAAAATTTATATTAATTTAAGTTAAATGAAAAAGTAAATTTCTAAAAACATACAAAATTCTTTCGTTTTATTTTGATACATTATGAAAAGGATATGAACCTTATTCTTGATGTGTATGGAATCAACCACACCATCATATGACATATAGGCTGACTAATATGACAAAAAGCATCTTTTCTGTGTTTAAAATTGACTTTTTTTGTTCAAAACATATCAATCACTAAAAGACTAGAAAACACAATCCAATTGTATTTATAATTTATAATAGTAACTAATAAGTCATTTTCGTTGTTCATTAAGTAATCTCATGTCAAAATGACACATGATGTGACATTTTGACTCAAAATACACGTTTCAAGTTTGAGATGAAATTTTAGTAAAAAAACATGCATACTGAAAACAATGAAAATCCATTCGGATTGTCTTGATACATTAAGACAATATTTTTTAGTCAATTATAATGTGTAAGAATTATCCTTACTATAATATGATGCATAGTGGGGTCATTATAACTCAAAATGTCCCTTTTTAAAAAAAAATTGAAAATGATTTTTTAAATAAGAAAAAAAAGAAATACTGAAATCTGTGAAAAAAAATTCGATTCTTTTAAAAATTTGAGAAAATGATCCTTCAGTCATATTCGATGAGTAAGAGTCAGCCAAACCTCAATACGACACACAATGGGAATAATATGACTCCATGTGTTCCTTTTTTATTTATAATTGACATTAATTTAAGTAAAAAGAACAAGAGACAAACTATAAACTAAAGAAATGAATTTTCATTGTTTATATACATTAGTAAAATGATATATGATTCATTTTTTATGTGTATTAATCAACTACAACACAATATGATGTAAAATGTGTTTGGTATGACTAGAACTAACCGTTATCAGTCTAAAATGATATTTTAGTTCAAAATGTATCAGTCATTGAAAACTAAGAAAACATACTATGATTGTTTAGATGATTATGGACAGTGATTAATAAGTCATTTTTTATGTGTATGACATATTCTCACATGAAAAAATGTACTATGTGACCAGTATGACTCAAAATGTGCGTTTTCATTTTGAAATGACATTTTATTAAAAAAACACAACTGGAAAAATTAAAACAAATAGAACACATTTTTTTATTTTTACAATTTAGGAAAATTATATATATGTCATTTTGGATGTGTAGGAATTAACATCACTCCAATAATAAACTTGATATTGCTATTATAACTCAAAGTGTCTATTTTTTTATTAAAAATTTACATTAATTTTTGGAAAAAGAACAAGTGTTATACTGAAAACCATGAAAACACATGTGAATTATTTTTATAATTTATTAAGATGATCCATGAGTCATTTTTGATGTGTAGGAGTGAACATAAACACAATACAATGCACACCATTAATAGTATGATTCCATGGGTGTCTTCTAATTTAAAATTAACATGAATTTAAGTAAAAATAAAAAGTGAAATACTTAAAATCCTAAAAAATCAGATTATTTTAATAATTTAAGAAAATGATTTGGGAGTCATTTGTGATGTGTATTAATTGGAAAAACCATAATCTGACAGAAGGTGTGATTGGTATGACAAAAATTGTCTATTATTAGTTTAAAATTGACATTTTAGTTCAAAACACATCACTCACTATAAAAATGTTCTTAGATGGTCTTTATAATTTAGGTAATTGATTTTAAGTCATCTGTGACATGACTAAAGAATTCTCATAGAAAATAGATGCATGACGTGACTGGTATGAATCAAAATGTGTGTTTTATGTTTAAAATTAATTTTTAGTAAAAAGACAAATTGCATACTACAAAATGAATAAAGGCAGTCTGATTTCTTTCACAATTTATGAAAATTGTAAATAAGTCAATTTCTATATGTAGGAATTAACCATTCCTCATTATGATGCATGGTGCGATAGGTATAACTCAATTTTTCACTTTTTTATTTAAAATTTACATTAATTTTACTAAAAATAATAAGTCATATACTAGAAAAATTGATAATTCATTAGGATTTTTTGATAATTTAGTAAAATTATCCATGAGTCATTTTTGATGTGCATGAGTAAACTTCACCTCAATACGATGTACGATGTTCCTGTATAAAACCATGTGTGCCTTTTTATTCAAAATTCACATTATTTTAAGTTAAAAAACAAGTTACATACTAAAACACAATAAAACACATTTTTATTATTTTTATACATTAAGAAAAATATCCATTTGTCAACTTTGGAATAAATGAATCAACCAAACCTCAATCTAATGCAGGTAACGACGAGTATTATTAAAAGCATTCATTATTAGATAAAAATTTATATTTTAGTTCAAAATGTGTCACTCACTGAAAATAAAGAAAATGTTGTACAATTATTTTTAAAATTTATGATATCAATTAATAAGGAATTTAGGATGTGTATGAGGCAGTATCACATTAAATAGAGGCATGATGCAATTTGTATGACTCAAAATATGTGTTACCAATTTGAAATGATATTTTAGTAATAGAAAAAACTAACAAACATAAAATAGAGAACACAAATTGGCATTTTTTTAAACTATTAGAAAAATATCCATCATTAATTTTGATGTTTTTTAATCATCCACACCTCAATCCATCACACAGTGTGACTGGAATAACTCTAAACTTGTCATTATTTTAAATTGGAAATTTTTTTACTAAAATAATGAGTAACATTTTCAATACTGTGGATACCTATTTGTAATATATTTATATTTAAGGAAAACAATCCATAACTCATTTATGATGTGTAAGAAGAACCCCATATCAATACGACACATGATACGAATAGTATAACTTCAAATGTGTTTTTTTCTTTAAAAATTACATTTTGTTAATGTATTATTTCATATTAATGTTTAAATTATTCATTCATTGTATTAATAACATTATGATGACCTGAACCTAGTTTCTCGGAGTTAGTTCTGTATTTTATTAAATTGGCATGATTTAAAGAAATTTGAATCTTGATGGAATGAAGAGTTTAGTACATTTGGAAGACCAGATACATACATATGTTTAAAATTACAACTTGAAAGGAAAAAAAATTAGAAACTCCTTTGACAACATAAATAAATCCAAGGTTATTTATCCATGTCATTAATAATATACCTCTCCATGTATTAGGATAATGAAAAATAAAAAAAGGGTCAGCTCAAATGCTCAGTAAGGGTATGAAATATTGAGGAAGATGTCATAAACATAAACATTAGGTATAGTGAATAAATAAAAATACATGCCTTTAAAAATGAACATGAAAACATTATAGAAGGAATAAGAGATGAATAAATAATTCCATAATAAAGAATAATCATGGGTATTCTACTAGTAAAATAACCTTAGGATAATTCAATTAATAGTTTCATAAAGAATGAATGCATAATGTCGAACATCATAACCACACAGTCAACGAATCGTTCCATGACAATAAATAATCATTTTGTGAAGGCCTTTTTCCTAGACAACAGTTTGTCTGTTGAGAACATCCAATGAATCGAGGGTCTATAATGGGCCCCAAACATAATGTACTATGTCTAATACATTCCACATATGGATGGGGATAAACATATACAACATATAATTTCTTATTGAAACTAACATATCCAATGTCCATAACCCTCCCCATACATTAAACGTAAACACAAACCATTCAGAGTAAATTGTTTGATTGTTTTAACATAGAAATTACAATGTAAATATAATCATAAACCATTCAGTTAAATATAGTAGAACATTTCATAAAAAATAAATCCCAAAAATACATAGGAATCAACAAGTGCATTGAAAGAGATGAAGATACTCTTATAATATCATCAATGAATTCATGAGATAAAAGAAATTTTAATTCGAAAAGAAGAGTTCCTTCGGATAATAATTTTTATAAATATAAAAGTAAAATAATTTAGTATTATCATAATAAAATTAATTGTTTTATAAATATAATTTTTTCTGAAAACAAATTATAGATATCCATTGAAAATATGTAAGAATTTAAGAAATTCCTTTGAACAAATCTTCTATTTCAGGAAGAATTTATGAAAGATCCTTTTAAAACATATAACTCCAAATAAATTAATGTAGGATTCTGGTTGGTACACATATATAGATCATTATAATAGAATATATTTTGGGTAGATATTAATAAATAAGAATTTAACTGAGGTATGTATAAAATAATAGTCACCAGAATGAAACTGAAGGTTCAGGTAGAAAACCCTCACCTCAAGCCCGATGGTGTACTTCACATGATCCTAGTGTCCTAGATAACCAAATTAAAATAATTTATTAATATTTATAGAACCTATTATTTAATTAATGGATATTTTATATTCTAATTATGTTCATTCAAGGAATTATTGATGGTTTTAGGAGGTTCAATTTTATTATTTGTGTGGGTTTTCTTCCATGTTATTGATGACCGGTTTACTGATATACATGTAAGGAAAAAAATGTGATATGAGAATGGTTGTCTAGAATACAAGTTTTATTTTATTTATTAATATGATAATATTACATGGTTAAAAAATTCAATTGGTTATTGGGAGTGATGATGAATCATTATATAAAACATTAATGATAACGGTTTGAGATAATTAGATGTTTTTGATCACAACGAACTCATATTGATTTATAAATAAAAATCTTGTGTAAAAAATTATTATAGAACCTGAAATCAATTATAATACATATATAATATTCTATTTCAACCATAAAAATGGTTTCCTGACAATAATTTAATATGGTAATAGAAATCGAAAACCCATCATCCTAAAAAGTGATAAATAATCACACCTCAGATAGTTTTTTCATTTCAAGTATAAAAGAATGAGAAATGTGATTTGATGATTAATTATTACATTATCATAAAAAATTTATAGTACATTAATTTCAAGTAAGTTATCATAATATTTTGGTGAATTTATGTGTGGAAATAAATAGAAAATAAAGGAACTCGAAATAAAAAAAGAGAAGTTGAGAAATCCCTTATGAAAATTTGGTACCCTAATGAAGTCAAATAAAATTAAAAAAAAATATTATGATGATAGAAACATGGTTCAACCATCATACTTACATAATATTGATATTAAGCGGTATATGTAATGAAATATCCCAATAAAATCAAATTGAAATTAAAATAGAATAACATAAAAATTGTTCTTGAAAAAGAGAAGGGTGGTAAATTCCCACACATTATAGAGTTACAAATAAAACATGAAATTTAGGACCTTGGGGGATTGAGGAAACCTAGTTAGGACTCCTAGGGAGGTAAAAATACCATATCTTCTTGGATTATGAATTTTTATTATGGAAAACTATGTAATGAGAGGGTATTTATAGAAAAAGATAGATATTGTTTTATTAATTTTAAAGGACACCTTATTAGTGGTATTTGCAAAACCATGGGATTTTTCATGGTGTTTTTCCATGGTATTGGCCACTTAGGACACCTATGATCAAATTTTAATGTACATATGTAATAAAAAAATTTATATTATTTATTACATAAATACGATTACATTAATCATTCCGAAAACTCAAAACAATTTTGTTACTACTAAAAAAGCTAATGTATTTTTTAAAATTCTCCTAAATTAAGGGTAAAATAATATTGATGTTCTGAATTCAAAAATGAAAAACATTTTTTGAAAATAATTCATGAATATATTTAAATTTTATTTTCAATTAAATCCCAATTTATTCGAATAATAGAAATTTTGAAACTATAATTCATTTTATATCACCTTGAGTAATTAAACAAGATCTTATTATCTTATAAACATAAAATAATAAGATAATAATATGGTTTTCTATTCATAAGGTTAATTTTAATGATCATATTACTTTTCATAATGGTATGTTACCATTAACTAAAAATTAATTTTATCTTATTAAACTCTAAATATATAACTATACAAAATTGGTTTTTTTAGTTTTTTGAAATTCAAATTCCAGAGATGGAAAAATTGTTTTTACTGTCTAGGTTATAACAATGTGTTGTTTTGTAGAGACTCGATGTTTCATGAATTCAGAATGAATATTATTTATAAATCCTTGGGGTGTTACATTCCCCCACAATAAAGAATTTTCATCCACAAAATTACCATAATGTTACCTCACAAAAAGATTTGGGTAGTTCTTCATCATATGCTCTTCTAGACCCCATGTTGCCTATTTGATTTTATGAATTTTCAAAGAAAAATTTACCAATCAACTCATATGATTCCCCAATAATCGTTATTTAGTGTCCACAATCTAATGGTATCATTACAGTAAGAAAATTCATGTTCTAATTATACACCTTCAAAAGTGAGGGCATGCATTGGGTCTGAAATTTAATTTTCAACAATCAGACATGGAACACATTTTGTATAATAGAAAGGATATGTGGTATTTCCAAACAATAATCCATATATCCAACTCTCTCTATAATTTCATAAGATACGATGTACCTAGGGCTCAGTTTCCCTTTCTTTCGAAATCATATAACACTCTTCAATATAGATACATTTATGAAAAAATGATCTCCAGCATGAAATTAAAAATCCTTCCTTAAATTATCAGAATAGCTCTTTTTTCAACATTTATCTGCTTTGATATGGGTTTTAATAGTCTTTACCATCGCTATTGTTTCCTTCGCTAGATCAAGACCCACAAGCTTCCTTTCACCAACATCATCCCAACATGTTGGTGTACACCATCTATTTATATACAAGTCGTCATATATTGCCATTTTAATTCTTGAATGGAAACTATTTTTGTAGGAAAACACCACCATAAGTAAATAATGATCCCACATACCTTGAAAATCAAGTGACCATGATCTCAACAAATCTTCTAAGGATTTGATGGTCCTTTATGATTTCCCTTAAGTTTGAGGGTGATAAGAAGTGCTCAATTGAATCATTGTATCTGAAAAATTCTAAATACATCTATTGAATTTCGATGTAAATTAGAGATCATATTCAAATACAATTGAAATAGGTCCTCCATGATGTCTCAAAACTACATTGATATAGATTTTTGAATGTTTCCCTAAAAGTAAATTCTTATTTATAGCGAGGAAATTTGTAGATTTCATAAATCAATCCACAATTACCCATATTGCATCATTCTATATTAGAGTTTTGGGAAATCCAGTTAAAAAATCCAAGGGGATGTCATTCCATTTACATGTAGGAATAGGTATAGGTTTCAGGAATCATCTAGGATGTTTTTGTTCGATGTTCAATTGTTGATAGACTAAATATCTTGATACATAATTACAAATTTCTCACTTCATGTTGTCCCACCAGAATTGTTTCATCAAATATCAATAACTTTTAGTGATACAAGGATGTTTGGTGAAATTCAAGATATTGGGACCAACCACTAAGTCCATTTTTTAATTGGGTATAGAGGGAACACATAATCTCTTCCCAAATTTCATCATTCCATCTGCACATATGAAGCCATACCACATCTTATATTTTATAAAATTAATTTTTTTGAAGGTTTTCGTCATATGGTTGAGATATTTTAATACTATATAAAAAAGAGGGTTGGAGAACCAATTGAGAAAGTAATGATGTTTCACCTTATTTGATAATTCCCATGTATATCCTTATTATATCCATGAATATAAGATCCACTTCAATCCTCATTTTTTTAACACCATGATCCTTCCGACTCAATTCATCATATTTTTTATTTTCTATTATTGGGTGGTATTGTATGGAACAATCATAATCCGTGACCAGTTTGAGATATTTTATATGCCTAATTTTGAGTTCATTCTGTGAGAAGATATACATTAGACACTAGTGATCCATATATATCTCCGTTATTTCACCGTAGAGATATTGTCTCCATATTTTTTGAGAAAATATCACAATATCTAACAAAATATCATGAGTAGGATTGTTCTTTTCAATAATTTTTAACTACCTTGATGAATAGGAAATATATCAATCATTCCACATAAGGATACAACCATGCCACTTATTTGACTCATCACTATAGATCTCAACCCCAAAAATCCTTGATAGTAGAGTTAGGATCATATCATTCACTAATTTTGTTTTTATTTCGTTGAAATATTCATCACAATATTTTTTCCGTAAAATCATAACCCATTTATGTGTAAGCTTGGTCATTGGGTTAGCTAAATGGGAAATGTTATGCATGTAATGTCGATCATAACCATCCAAACCAATATAAATATGTACATTAGTTATATTCATTTGATTATGACATTCTTGGATAACATGTTTCTTCACTGAATGAATAAATATTCTATCCTTAGAAAAAATATAACCTAGAAATGAAACTAATTAAAACCAAAATTCACACATTCTAAACATCCAATATAACTCATTTCTTATAAGAGTATTCGGAATTGTGCGTAAGTGATTTTCATGATCCTTGTAACTATTGGAAAATAAAAGATATAATCAATAAATACCACCACAATTTCATCAAGATAATATTTAAAACTATATTCATTACATCTATTAATAAAGAGGGTCCATTACTAGGTACAAAAGGCATTACTGGAAACATATAATGCCTATACATGGTTCTAAACATTATCTTTAGAATATCACCCTTCCTCAGTCGCAATAGTTGATATCCAAATCGATGACTAGCCTTTGAAAACATTGGGCTCCATGAATTTGATCAAATAAATCATCAATGAAAGGTAGGGGATACTTTTTATTTATTGTTATATCCTTGATCTCCCTATAGGAATTTCACAACCACATAGATCCTTCTTTATTTTTAATGAAATGAAATGAGGATCACCATAGAGAAACACTAGGGAGAATAAATCATTTATCACTCAACAACTATAGTTTTTTCATTAGTTTTACGAATTATATATTGAAAATTCTATAAGGAGTCATTGATATAGACATTGAACCATGAATAAAATCAGTATTGATCTCAAATTTTCACTCTTGAAGATGTGAACGTAAATCCTCTAGGAAAAAATAAATATATTCCTGAAAACTAGGTACATCCCTAATTTGAAAATTTATTTTCTACACTCATAGATATCAAGTTCTCATTCTCCATGAGAATTGAATTCATTTGACCTTATGAGGGTTTCTCTAGATGAGAAATATAGGGTTTTTTTCTTCCATAAATATAAGGGATTCCACATCATCTATGAAAATTATATCGTTCTTCTTCATGCAATAAATTATCACTTCGTGGTTTGAAATAAAATCCATACCGAGGATTATATCAAATTCCATTATGTTTATGATAAAAAATCAGTAGATAAAGAATGTTTATTTGCTATAATGGGCACTAGATCTCACATATTTGTTGCAATAAAACATCCCCTATGAGTGTTTACTGATAAATCCCATATTAAATAAAATTGGAAATATCTAATTTTCTTAGAAAATGAGAATGATATGAAAGATTGTGATAATCAAAAATAAAATAAATCATTGGCTATGATTGAGGAAACAATTAAAGTACATGCCACCACATTATTTGGGACCTCAAAATCAGCAGTTGTGATTTCATAAGCTTGGCCTTTCTCCCTTGGACTTTTTGAAAAAAAAATTCCTTGATGCCTAGTAAAATGATTTGCATAATTTACCATCTCCTTGAAATTATAGCATTGACCATTTCTAGAATCTCTCATCCCCTTAAAATACTGGGATTAGTGGCCTTTTATCCACACTTGTAACAAACACCTATTCCGTTCAAGAAAGTAAAGGGTTGTCTCTTCCCACAATTATTATGTGGTGAAGGATCAACTCTTCCCTTCGTGACCATTTCCATATTTCTTCTTCTAGTGTTTTCAGCATCCCTCTTCTTCTTCTACATTCGCTTAAAATCATAAGACCATGATATTTATATTTTCCTTCATGATAGATCTTGAGACTATATCTTCATTTGATAAGAAATTTTTGGAGATTAAGCCCTTCAATGTAATGTTTTTAAACAATAAAATAATCGACTAGTCTTGTTCCATGGATTTCATATGTAGTCTATAGGATGTCTTGCTAACCTGATGAAGTTAGTTTCAGAATTCGAATCATTCTCACCCACTTTTCCCTCAGATTAAGAAACGACCTTTCCATATATACTCGTTTTTTAGGAGAAATGTATTTTTCTAAGAATTTTCACTAAAAATTCCCCCATTTCATTTTATTATTTATTCCTACTCATTTTTTTGAATTAACGACAAACATTGATCCACTTCTCCAAATATTCTATAAACATCCATGACAAGATTAAATCTTTCTTTACATCACAAGGAGAGAAATATATTCTATAATGAACATATCCACTGCTCCGCTACGAATGGGCTTGTTGTCCCATTTAATGATGGGGATGGTAGTTTCCTAATGTGGTGTAACAGATCTCCCACACATTGTGGATCCAGATGCTCTATATGGGTAAGGATATTATTCTTAACCTGAGTTAGATATCTCCGTGCAGTTAGAAGTTTATCAACACAAGTCAGAGCACTAGTTCCAACATCATTATCTTGCATCAGAGGGAAATCTCTACATGGGGCACGTTCATTCATGAAGATTATATTACTTCCACTAGGGTTCATTTAAAAAAATTCACACACTAGATTAGTTTATAAATCATAATGTATTATCTCAACGTAAAAAATACTTGGCATAAACTATAATTCTATACATAGGTATCTAATAATCATAAAAATGTTTCATTAGGAAAAAAATTACATTTATATCCTTCATAATGTAATGTAATGAAAATTTGAATTATCCAAAGACTATCCCCTAGGTATTTCAAAACAGGTGCCTAGTAAGGCTCATTTTCTTCAACCAAGATACCCCATATCAATCCCAAAACACCTTTTCTGAGTTATTTCTCCAAGGTACATCTGTTACAGAACCACATCCACTAGTAGTATCCTGATAGGGATTTATTTTTAAAAAGACCCACATAATATATTCCATACAATAAATTTAGGGATGTTATTATATCTATAACCCCAAATACTATGTTTGGGTGTTATTACCAAATATATATTTTCTAAATCTAGTTTCCATGTTTTCTACTATATTTTTTCTGATACTAATTTTATTGTCCCAAACCTATTTTCTTGGAGATGGGACCTTATTTGATTAAATTAAAATGGTTATAACAAATTTATATCAATAAGTAATGAATAGCTTAGTAGTTTTGGAAAACAATATACATACATTAGTTCAACATTACAACTTGAAAGGAAAAACAATTTTTAAACTCTATTGACAACATCCTGAACTCCTTGGTTATTTATGTATGACATTCATAATATACCTCTTCATGTCCTAGGAGAATGAAACATAAGAAAGGGGTGATCTAAAATGCTCAATAAGTGTATGAAATATAGAATAAGATATCATAAACATAAACATTAGTCTTGGTGAATAAATAAAAACACATGCCTTTGAAAATGAACTTGAACACATTATGGTAAAAAAAGAGATGAATAAATAATGACACAATAAAGCATAATCATGGGTATTTTACATGTAAAAGTAATTTATGAAAATGAAATTACTAATTTCATTATGAGGGAATTCATTATTTTGAACAACACAACCATACCGTCACGACCTTGCGCTAAGACCATAAATAATGATTTTGTTAAGGCCTTATTCCAATACTATAGTATTTATCATGAGACCAACTGATGCATCGAGGGGATATAGAGGTCCCCAAACATAACATACTAAGCACAATTAATTCCTCATATGAATGGGTATAATCATATACAACATATACATTCATATTTAAAGGAACAAATGAAATTCCAATAATGTTCCCTAAACACTAAGCATAAACCCTAACCATTCAGAGTAAATCATTGAGTAATTCTTGAGATAAATACACTTTTACTTTGAAAAGAAGAGTTCTTTTGGAAAAAAATTTGTATAATACCATAAGTGATGACATATAGTATTTTAAGAATAAAAAGTGTTATTTTATATTGAAAACATTTTCTAATAATATATAATATAATACATGTGAAAATCTGTATGAATTTAAGAAATTCTATTAAATCAGACATATATTACAGGATGATTTTTGAATAATCCTTTTAAAAAATATAACTCCCCATTAATGAAAGTGTCATTCTGGTTGGTAAAAATATATATAACATTGTCACAGAATATATGAGTATTATAGACGAATAAATAATAATTTAATTGATTTATGTAGAGAAAAAGAGTATCCTGAAATAAAATGAAGGAACCGTAAGAAAACTCATACCTCAAGTCCGATGGTAATCTACATGTGATCTTTGTATCCTGAATAACCTAATTAAATACATTAATTAATTTTTCTAAAACCAATTATCTATGTAATTGATTTATTATGGTCTTATTAAATTCATTCATGTCTTTCTTGATGGGTTTAAGAGGTTCAATTTTATTGTTTTGGTGCATTTGTTTCCTTGCTATGGAAGACCGAATTACTTATATACATGTATGGAGAAACATGTTAGATGAGAATTTTTATCCATAATAAAAAAAAAATTATTAACATACATAAGGTTACATGGTTATATAATTTTATTGGTGATTGGGAGTTAATATTAATCATTATATAAAACATTAACAATAATTGTTTGGGTTAATTGGCGGTTTTTGATCACAATGAACTCATTTTTATTTATTATATAATATAATGTGTAAGATGATATTAACGAACCTTAAATAACTTATCATACATATATAATAGTCTATTTCAACTATCAAAATGGTTTCATGATAATAATTGATGATGGTAATAGAAATTGGAAACCTGTCATCACTAAATGTGACAAATTCGAACATCTTAGATAGTGTTTTAATTTCAAGTATAATAGAAAGGGAAAGGAAATACGATGATGAATAACTCCATTATCATAAATATATTATAGTATTTGTAAGGTACTATGGTTATAAAAAAAAATTTATGAAAGGATTCAGTGAAAGAAAAAACAATGGATCTCAAAAATTTAAAGATAAGTCGAAAAATAACTTAAGAAAAATCGGCACCCTAACAACATCACTAAAAATTAATAAAAAATTTTGATGATAGAAAAATCGTTATATCATCATTCATAAATAATATGGAATTTAATGGGAATATGGAATGAAATGTCCCAACATATGATAATTGAAACAAAAAGAGAATAACATAAAAAAAGTGCCTGAAAAGAGAAGGGTGGTATATTCCCTTACTTTGTAGAGTAACTCGTAAAACATAATGGTTGGGACCTTTGGGGCTTGAGGAAACCTTATTAGGACTCCTAGGGAGTTAAAAATACCATATCATTAATAATGATTTATTTTTAATAATGGAAAATGAGGTAAAGATTGTGTATTTATTGAAAAAGTGGGAGCATTTTTTTAAAATTTATAAAGAAAACTCATTAGTTGTATTTGAAAATCCATGGAATTTACCATGGTAATATCTCATGGTATTGGACACATGGGAGACCTCATTTTATATTTTAATGTATAATAGTGGAACATCATTTTATATTATTTATTTCTTCAATATGATATGATTAATCACACTAAAACCTCAAAACTGTATTTTTACTATTAATGAAATAAACAATAATTTTACCAAATTTTCATAAATCCATTATAAAATAATATTGATTTTCAGAATTCAAAAATGATCTATATTTACTAATATTAATTTTTAAAATATTATTAATATAAATTTTAAATAAAATAATAATGTATTCAAAAAATAAAAAATTTAAAACAATAATTCATTTAATATCCCATTGAAAAATTAATCATGATTTCATTAACATATAAATTTAAGATCACAAACAATTAATAATATTTACTATTCATAAGTTTCATATTACTATTCATAAGGGTATGTTACTATTTACCAAAAAAAAATTTTGTCTTATCAGACTCTAAATATGTTAGTGAACACAACCAAGTATGTCGGTTTTTCGAAATTCAAATCATATAAGAAGAGAGGAACTGTGTTTACTCTCTTGTTTCTCACAAAGTGGTGTATTGTAGAGACTCAATGATTCATGAAATCATTATGATATTTATTTATAAATCCTTGGGGTGTTAAAAACATAATATCTTTTTTTCATATATTTGAGGAATATTTTGCATGGGGTGAGATGATTTGCTTGTCAACTAATATAATGGGAGAGAAGTATTGAGTGGGGATCATGAGTCTCAATAGATGAAACGTTAATTTTTTTAAATTATTGTTGTATAATTATAAAATTAATTTTATAAAAAATTGTTTATAATGTATATATCAGTGCATTTTTTTAAAAACCCTGGAATGATATTTTGGTATTCATTAAGTCAATTAAATTTATATAGCATTGTTTGAAATTAAATGTTTTTTTAGGTGTGATGTGATATTAATAGTAAATTGCATCCATATGGGCCTTAATCACAACTATTTTCAGAACTGGTAATGGTTTCCCTTAAGAAGAACTATTTAAAGAGCTAATAATGGGGTCTTTAATGAGTGCTAATAATATTGTTGATTATGGGTGGTCATTATCAGCACTTTTTTAGTGCGAAAAAGGACCCCCTTTATCAGTGGTTTTTTAAAACATATAAAGGGGACTATATTATGGCTATGAATAAGAGTTCTTTTTAAATATATTAAATGAAATTTACCACATTGTTAAAGGGAATATTGTATTAGTGGTTATGTTAATTATTGCAAGCATCATCATTTCTCTTGTTCAATCCAACAATGTTCTATTCATCTACTCTGTGAATCCTTTCTGATGATGAGTTTATGACAATGTGAACTATATATTGATTCCTTCATGATGCCCATAAGTCTCCAACTCCTCTTTTGTATATTATCCACCAATGTTATCCCATAATCACTTTATATTCTTTCCAGATTCTAGATCCTTCCATGCATTGAATGTTTTGAAGACTTCCAAAACTTATATTTTACTCTTGATTGGGTACACCCAATATCAGCTAGAATAAACATTAATGAATAATAGAATATACCTTGCTCCACCCAAAGATATAATCATTATGGGAGAAATATAGGAATGGATCAACTCTAAGATATTACAGCTTCTTATTTTTTTACGTCAAGAAAATTAAACAATGTTTCTTTCATAAAAAATGATCACTAAATTGTAAGGATATCATTGTAATCCCAGACAAGAAATTTTTATTTAATAGAATCATTAGCCCTCATTTTGAATTATGGCTCAGCATCCGATGCCATAAAGTCACCAATGCTTCCATTGAGGTAGTTGATGAAAGAACAATATCCTTATCAGTGTATGTTTCACCAATAATAAAGTACATGTTATTTGAGAGATTCTCTGCCTTCATCACGATAGGCACGCCCTTCAAAATTATCATCACTCAATTCTCAGTTAGATTGGGTAGTATGATATTTATTATGTTGTGTACTAGTCTAGACATTACACATGCAGTGGAAGTAGTAAGTCAGTATATAGAGAATCCAAGACAAGAAAATTGGAGAATAATGAAGAGGATTCAAAGATACATCAACGAGACCTCAAATGATGCATTATGTTAAAGAGGATCAGATTTCACTAACAGTGCAAATGTTGATTAAGAATATTTAGGTGATTTAGACTGGTATAAATCCACTATTGGTTATGTGTCTACTCTTGCAGTAGGAGTTGTGAGATGGATTTCAAATTTGTAGTAAGTTGTGGTTTTATCCATGATGGGGGCAGAGTGTATGGAAGCTACATAGGCTTGTAAAGAGGTAATTTGGATGGCAAGGTCGTTGTAAGATATTGGGGATATATAGGGGAAGATTCCACTATTTTTTATAGTAAGGGAAACTTTTTCATTGCATGGAATTCATATTTTCATTCCAGGATGAAGAACATTGGGTTAAAATATCACTTTGTCCGATATATGGTGGCGGAATAAATTGTGGACATGTAGAAAATGAAGACTAAAAAAATAAGTCACATTTCAGAAAAATATGGTTGATTCTGATATGTTCAGATGGTGCATATGCTTGAGAATGTGTATAGATTCTTGGGAAGCATGTTTAATAGATAGAAATGATTTGTGAATATGTGATTAGTTCTCAATAAAATATTCAATAAGTAGATGTGTTGGATGCTTTTTTTATAGATGGAACTGCCCCTTAATTTTTTAAAGGGGGCTGGGAGTGGTAGATTTGGAAGGTGGCCAACCCTACAAAATCCACCATTGGGAGAAATCAGTGGGAGAGGCACTAGGCAGGGATCAATATACCCTATAAATTTGGATCTTCCCTAGCAGCTTCATCAACCACTACTTCTCTCCATACAATTCTTTTATGTGCAGTCTTTTTCAGGTTGTTTTCCCATTACTCAAGAGAGATATTATGATAGATTTCTCCTTATAATAGTGAGGAAATTTGTACCCACTTTTACACATTGTGATCCTTCGATTTTCCCTTGGGTTTTTACCCTTTTTATTGGGGGGGTTCACATTACATCTTGAGTCCATTATTTCTATATTTTTCATATTATTAAATCATGTGATTATCACTACACAAGTGGGAAGCCACTAGCGGAGATCCCCTTTTATAGGGTTCAGTTAGCCTTACCCGGTGCCTCTCCCACATGATCTTAAAGAAACATTGTCTCTCATATCATTCCTTCTATGAGGTATTGGAACAAGATCACAAGTCTTATTTCTATTCAGGGATTCATGTTCCTCCGACATCACAACTATTAATGATGATACATATGGGATCTGGGTTGCTTCCAAAAAAGAAGATGTCGTTCCATCCCACATCAATAAAAATTACACAATATTTATCATATTCACATAGATGGAATAAAATATGGGTGTTATTTTCTCTCGAGTTGACCATAATGGTTTAGAATCATTCATTACATGATCATCCCTGAATGTTAATTCCTCAGAGGAATGTGATTCTTCCTTGGATTTTCCTCCACCACGACTGTTGTAGTATTTATATTCTCTTTCTCTATTTTCTGACTGGTTTTCTTTTTCACCCTATATTTTTAAAAAATTACATCTCTTCCGATGGTAAATTTTTTGGGAAGTGGGCTCCCCAAAAAAAAACTCCTTCGCACCATTATCATACCCCAAGAAGATACCTTTCATGGATCTTGAATCAATCATCTATCATTCCTCATCATAAAAAATTGCATATACAAGACTTCCAAAATCTTGTAACCAAGAATAGTCAACGAGTTTACCCTTCCAAATCTCTATGAGTGTCTTCATATCAATCACCATTGAAGGTGATTATTTGATCACATAACAAGCTTTAATCACTAATTATACCCAAAATGTTCACTACCACAAATCGGGGCATGGGAATCACTAACCTGTAACAGTGCTAGGAACAACACGCTAACAAAAGTGAGGCCTTTGTTTGTACGTGATAAAAGAATTGATAAATGGTAGATTTATAATTTATATTTCTAGCACTGACATTGGTTTTTAATAAAAATATTATTAATTTATATAAAATTATTATATTTATATTAAAAAATAATATTTATTTATATACATTAAATTCAAAAACATGATTATAAATAGTTGATATATTGTAAATATTATATATATATATATATGATAATTCTAAAAATTATTAATAAGATTATTGTTAAATAAATTTCTAAATAAATAATTATAATATTATAATATATAGTATCTAATAATAGATATATTTATTAAATGTAAAAAATATATATTTATAATTATATATTTATAATTATTTATTTATAATTATATTTTTATAATTATATATATATACTTCTTAAAAATATATATTTATAATTATAATTATAAGTATATATATTTAAATAAATATATTTTTCAATTAATATGGTCTATACATATATTGATTTTTTAGTATAATTGACGTGCACTTGTTATGTATTCATCATGTGTGTTCATTTTTATATTACTCCATTATTATTATTCATGTTTTCCATATATGTGGTGATACGTTTTTTATGATCATTACATTACTAAGTATATGTCTCATTCATGTTCCTCCCATGAATCTATAATGTTCTCTTAAATACTTATAAAAATACAATAAATATATTAATTATATTTTTAATATTATATAAATAAATTTAAAATATAATAACTTTTAATAATAATTATTAGAAAAAATATATATTTAAATAATTATAAAATTATAATAGATACCTCTATTATAATTATATATATATATATATATATATATTTTATATACAAATATTTATAAATATATTTATTTATACTTATAATTATAAATATCTATATATACATATGTAAATAATTATAAAATTATAATAAATGTATTCATAATTATTATAAGTTTATAAATATTCATAATTAAATAAATATGTTTATAAATACTTACAGATATTTATAATTATAATTATAAAATATATAGATATATTTAAATAATTGTAATATTATAATAAATAGAATAAATATATATAATTATAAAATTATATATTTAATAAAAATATTTGTTATAATTTTATATTTATTTATATATAATCATAAAAATAATTAAATATATATATATATATAGAAAACATTTTGTTAGAAGCAGAAGCCACTGCAAATTTATTTTGAAAATGGGAAAAGTAACAAGTAAGAAAGATGGGGGACAAGATCACACAACAAGCCTCAATCAAAAAAGAAAAAAATGGGACATCACTCCCCAAAACCATAATCAGAACCATTTTCCTCATCAATATATTCCCATTTGGATTCTGATTTTTTTTATTGAGTATCTCAGTTTACATCTTAATGAGCCTTTCTAGATCCAGCATGAGCTGGGCCTTTGTTGCAGACCTGGTGGACACCCCAAGTCCTAGTGCATCATAATTCCCATGTCCACATCCATGAAATTTTGTATGCCTCCCCTAATTCCAGGTTTTCTAAGGATGTTCCTACAAATGAAGGCTTGGAATATCATTCACAATCTGAGCCTTTACCTGTGATCCTTCATCCTATCCCAATACTTGAAACCTCATCTAGACTGGAAGGCTCGCTGACCTGGTATGAAGGAGGAGGATCTGACTGCACATGATGCTCCACATTAATACAAATAGGAGGGGTATTCCCATGAAAAGAAAGTGGTTTCGAATTCTTGTACATATACAATATAAAACCATCTTCCTCACCTAGATTGGATGTCGATGATTTCCTCCCTTCCTTATATAAAATATCATGAATAGCTTTGTCAAAATGGAAGTTACAACACTACTTGTTGTCGTCTTCATGTCTAGACTAGATGAGGAAATTTTCATCATGGAATTTCCCTTTCTATAGGAGTTCATAGATTGTTTCTGTAGAATCTATCTATCCACATCTTGTTAAATGGATTTTTCAATCTTTGAGTCATTATTTTCCTTTGGTGCCACATCAATGTCTTCCTATTCTCACATGTACAATATTGGGAATGAAACATGTACATCATCCATTACATTCACACATGCATCTGGAGTATCCAAGGTAGGGTATTTAACCTTATTTGGGGATTATCCCATATCTAAAACCCTCTTTTGAGGTGATACCAAGCCAGACGTCCCATCGATAACACCTATATCTAATCCATCAAGGGATGAAAAACACACATAGACCTATTCTATCCCATTCAGATTAGGATGAAACTTATGCCTCCCATTCATAGATTGAATGGGTTTCCTAGATCTATTATTTCATGTATTATCCTCATTGTCCTGAGAAAAACATTGATGGAAAAAAAGTTTTTTTTATAGGTTGATGAATCACTTCCACTCACCAAAAAATTTATACAAAAGCATGACATCTTCTCATATTCAATTTTCTGATTAAGATCATCATTTTATGTTGAAAGAAATTTTTTTTCATCCAGATTAGAACATAGGACCACCAATTCCAAAATGATGATGTAGTAACTGAATCTAACTATTTTACCCTCCTTTTCTAGCTTAATAGTAACTCTACTAGCTAACATAACATCATGGAGGATTTTGAATTCCACAAGATCCAATTCAGACCAAACAATGTATCCCACACTTGCACAGAAGTGTTTATTACCTCCTTGTGACTGATTTTTCTTTCCCACTCATGAATGTTCATGAAACTAGATTTAAGGGATACCAATCCAAGAACCAACACCTTCATTTCAAGTTTCTATAAGGAAAATAGGATGTGAAAAAAGCCTCTTCCACATGAAAAGAACTTGTAATTGCGGAAACCCGAGTCCTCGGAAATACAAACTACAAGAACACTCATAATCTACAGCTTAGTACCTTTCGGTAAACTGGAAAGACCAATAATATAATTTTTAACAAGTTAAAACCTTTAAAAAATGACATTAGGATCATACTTTACATTATAAAATTTTTCTTTGTGATGAATCATACCAGTTGGGAAAAATTTGTATGGGGAGAATCCACTTCCATGAAAATCCAAACATGAATCAGACAAACCATTTCTACCCAAAACAATCGTATCTTTACTATGAGTGGATTTATGAAAAACTATAGAATTCTTGTGATGCTAAAATCAACAAGAATCTCATAATTTTTCTTCTATCAGAGGGGGAGACTGATAAGGATCACTAATAGACAAGAGCGAGGGAGACATAGGGTAGTAGGCTAAGAAGTTGTTGAAAATAACATCTTCTATGAATGAACCATATCACTTGAGGCTTGGATATTTCAAACACTAAATGTTATGGAATAGTTGTGGGAAATTGAAATTTTGATTTACCTATTCCTTCTGAAAGGAAGGGTGATCTGGATTTTGTGAACGCTGCTCCACCTTTACCCATTATGGGACCTCTATTGCACGAAACTTCTTTTAGAAATGAGGTCTTGAATTTATTTTTTGAAGTTGTGCCTCGTATGAAGATTCCTGATGGTTGTCTTGATATTATTAGCGTTGGAGGTGTGCCACCTCTATCTAATTGCACACCCTCAATCATTTTACATTCAATATTCTTGCTCATGGGAATGCCTCTATGATAGGTTGTGATGGTTTTAATGGTCATGAAGATGACACTAAAGTTGATCATTTATTATTGGAAGAGAATTTATCCTCTATAATTGATGTTGTGAATGTTGTTCCTAAGCATGTGATATCACCATCTATTCCTTCATCTACCATGATGGTACAACTAGTTGCTTTAGGAAGCTCTTTTATGGATAAATTCTCTCTTCAAACTGAAATTGTATCTACTGCTGGTGTGTCGCCTGCACCTGAAGATCAAATGGATTCTGTGGCATCATCTACTACTTCTCATGACTTGGGAACAATGACACCTAATGTCTCTATGTTTTCTAAGGTTTCTATTCCAGCCTCTTTAGCTGACTTGGAGGCTCATTTGCATGAATATGTGAATCATAATGTTTTAATGTGTTAGAGTCTATGAACTCTCTTGAATTTGAAAAGAATTATTTAGAGTGAAGTGAGAGAAGAGGTAATAATTTCATAGTTGATACTGTGGTAACATCTCTTAATCTATCGAAGTAGGATAACTTCATGGAACTCCATTTAGAGAAACCCCCATATAAGGATATGCTAGTATAACCCGTTGGAGGATGTAAAGGAAAATATGATGGGATGACTGTGGATAAGGTGTACCAAAAAGTCATTGGGGTAGAGGATAATGACCAAGATGATGTATGGCAGACCACAAAAGATATAGAAGAGTGGAAGACACCTGAGAGACTGAAGAGGACATGGATTTGGAGCACGAAATAAGGGATAATCTTCATTTTCCTGCATTTGTTTGATGATGTATAACATTATAACATGAACTATCAATGTTTATTTGTTGTTTTTATTTTATAATAAATTTTTTTCAGGAAATGGGGATCACCTGTGGTCTGAAATTTTCCGTTACATATATATATTAGGTATTTGCGGGTATGACTACATCAATCACACACACAAACCACACACATATGCCAAAAAGTCATTCCATAACACCTTATGTGACAGTTCATACATCATGACTTTTTTATTCCGTACATGGACCGAATCCCTAGTGGAGATGAATCCCATTACAGGGCCCAAGGGGCCACAAAATTCCCCAAAGGCACAATGCAACATCATGCCTAAATCAGTATTTTCCTGCATCATGCCTGCATCACTGCTTACATCAGCAACTACCTATGTCATACATGCGTCACCACCTGCCAGCAGATATTCACTCCCACCTGGATTTAAACCAAAGTTTGATGTATGATTATGGGGATCATTTATAAATATATTTAATATTAAATAAATATATTTATAAATATATAAAAATATTTATACATAAATTCAAATAATTATAATAATAATTAGAAATAAATATAGATATAATTAAATAATTATAAAATTATAATAATTATATTTAGTATACATATTAATAATATTATAATTATAATAAATAAAGTTTTTTCAATTTTATATATTTATTATAAATAACAAAAAAAATATTTCCAATATTTCCAATATTTTTAAAATTATAAACACATAAATTAATAAATATTTAAAACATTTAAAATTTTGTAAATATATATAATTAAGTAAATATAATTAATATACAGATATTGGTATTTTTATTTATTGTTATAATTTGAAATAATTAAATATACATATATTATATATATAATTTTATAAACATGTATAATAAAATAAATTAATTATAAACTTTATGTAACACCCCGAGCTTCCATGATACGCTTCTCATTCAATAATGCAATGGCTTGCATTGTACGCAAGTTCGAGTTCTAAAACACCGTGACTAATAAAAGTAGCCGTTATGAATAGTAATAACCACTTTTTAAAATTATAGAAATTTTATATTTCAATATGGACTTCATTTTTGGATTCGGAATATCGAAATTAGCCTATGTTGAATTTTTGGTATTTTTCTAAGAACGTCTAATTTTTTATGAATAGTGAAAAATACTTAAAAACAACTTTTTTAATCAAAATAATCTATAGTGATAAATTATACTATTTGTTGGTTTTAAAGTATAATTAGAATATATTTTTACCATTTTATCCAATAGTGGTCATTAGAATTAATTTAACATTGAAATTGGACATTAACAATTGCCAATCTTTTGATATAAATTGTTTCTTAAAAACACGCTATTTGTTGTGACAGCGGGAATTAATTATAAAATTAATTAATGCAACTTATATTTTTGGAATTTTGTAAAATAGACATCATTTTTGAATTCGGAATATCAATTATAGCTTAGGGTGAAATTTTGGCATTGTTCTGAAAAACTTCAATTTTTGATGAATTGTGAAACCACTAAGTGGTAGTTAAATAACTGATTTTTCGTTTAAATGAAATATTACCACTTCTATGATTTGATTTTCAAAAATCCGACATACATGGTTGTCATTATGAAGTAAAATTTGGTTCAATGAGATTAAAATAATTTTTTGGTGAATAGTAACTTTTATGTTCTTAATCGTGATTAGAGGTAATTAGTGTAGTTTAAGGTACAAATAATGTTTTAATAACATGAGATGAACATTACACTTGTCCTACTCCTATTGGATGAGTAATGGCCGACCAAGACAACCCATGGGTCAACTTGGGGACACCATGGATCCACTTTAGTTGGAAAATGACATATATATATATTTATTTAATGTTAAAATTAAATTGACACAAACATGAGTTGTTTTACTAAAACAGTTTTTAAGTGGGGTTACACAAGTCCAAATTTTGATTATAAATATTCATTAGAAATATAACAAGAGTTCCTACATCATAGTATTTTTTTTATAATTTTTAGACATTAAATAAATTAAATTATTTATGACATCATGATGATGCAGCGATGATCTCATTATTTAACGATTTAAATAAAATGAGAAGATAATGCAAAATCCAAGGCTTACACTTGTCCAAAGACTATTGGATGAGGATATTTATAAACCTTATCACCTTAGCCTCGAATTATATAAGTGTGGTACCTTTATAATCCGTAAAGCATTGTGAAATAATGTAACATTTCAATTTTCCAAAAGTGCCCCTCCTCTCCACTTATAAAAGGCCCCCACCTCTCCCACCTTATTCACACCTTCAAGCCATTTTGCCCGGCCAAACCCTGCCCGAATACTCTCCCAACTTCCCCCTATTACTCCTAGAAGCCTCACTTTAGTAATAACTCTTCCCAAGGAAGCCTTTGGCTCAAATCAAAAAGAGTTACCCGATTTTGAGGTAATGTCTTCTCTAATGTTGTTTTGTTTTATTTTTCTTCTCCAACCCCCTAAACTCTTTTTATTCATTTCTTTTGTAACAACACCAGTATCCTCAATATACTAGGATGTTGTTATAAGAAGGATTTGAGCTACACTTACACACACCTACATCTAATGGTTAAAGAACATACTGTTTCTGTGGATGGCGAATTTCTGCCTCACGAAACGATGATTGTTCAACACTCATATAACACCTTCAAAGGTGGCCATTAATATGTCACTATTTTTATATATGATATATAATATGTTTATTTTTTTACTTATGCTTCTGTATTTCTCATTTATGGCATACCTTATTATTTCCATTATGGGTAAAACGCGATAATTTCATTTTAGGAAGTGCGGACTACCGCCCCCTCAAAGTGATGTGAATCGTTAATGCCATATGTGGGATGTATAAAGGATGGAGTAAATGGTATTATACACTATATTATACTGGAATTATATTATACATTTATGTCATTATGATTTTGTTCCATTAAATATGAAATTGAAATTAAAGTAGCGTTCATGTGTACGTACGGCTTACCGTCTCCATGAACGGTGCATTTCATTTATTACCTCTAAATGTTACGTAATATTATAAATGAATGTATATACTGGATATATAAGATATATATATGACATCTAAATAATGGATATAATTCTGGAGATAATGGATATTCTACCACATAAACAACTTGTAATTATAAGAAGTTTATTGTTGACTCAAGTACCAAAGATCGACAAAACGACCGTTATTAACTTAAATAATTACATAATGTTCATATCATTGTAATAAGTGATATAATAAGGATAATAAAATTGAAAATGGTTATTAATAAGGTATATATTAACTCTAGTTTATTATTCAGGAGGTTAAAGAACGGTTGAGTCAAGTCAGACATGAGGTAAGGGAATTTCTTAACCCAACTTCCATTCTTTGGGTTAATCTCCTACTTTCAAATTATGTCATGATATTATTATGTCCTATTTTGTATTTTTAATTTATTTATGTGTACCTATAGTGAATACACATAATAGATCTATTTTATTTTAAAAAATTTATTTTAAGGACTTCGTCTCAATCTCCTTTCATTGAGGCATATTTGGTTTTATACACAACTTTCATTTATACGGTGTATAAACCCCTTTGACTTTTAAGTTTATTCAAAAGGAATCTTTTTTATACGAAGCGTTTTACTAAAGGACAAAAAGGGAATGTTTTTCTTTCCGTACATATGCGGCGACAACGACTTCTCTACCACCGTGACCATTATTTGAGTTTCGGCTTCCTCTACAAGCCATCACTTTTTTTTAATGAAAAATAAATACAAAGTTTTAACTTTCTTTTATTTTGGTATTGAAAATGGTTTTGAAAGCGTTTTTATTATATCAATGTGTTGTATTGAAATCTTGTGATTGAAATGTGGAAATGTTATGTTTCCTTTATGCATGTTTTATGTGATACGATTATGTTATGGTTTATGATATGTTTAAACCTATTCATATGAGGAATGCATTGGACTTAATAAGTGACGGGTGGAGCCCGCTATAGCTCCTCGATGCATCGGCAGGTCTCATGAGACAAACTAGTGTCTTGGAACGAGGCCTTGACAAAATCATATTTGTGGTCTTGGCACGAGGCCTTGACTACGTGGTTATGATAGTCTGGCATTATGCATTCCATCATTATGAAAGTGGTTATTGATATTGCATGTGATTATTCGACCAGTAGAATATCCATGTGAAGAAGTGAATGGAATTATCTCATTTTACTTTTTCCATATTATGTTGAAGTTCAAGTTTAAAAGGCTTTTGTTTTAGTTATACATTGCCTTAAAGTTTTATGTTTATTTATGAAAGCTTCCGCTATATTGTTGACCTTACTGAGCATCTGAACTCACCCCATTCAATGTTTTAATATTTTCCAGGATGTGAAGAAGTATTTTATGAATGACCTGCAGGGATAGTCAGAAGTGGATATGAGTGTGGACTATGGAGACTTTGTTATTGTAGTTTTTCACTTTATGATGTAATGTAGCGTTTACGATTGTATCTAGTGTTTCCAAGGCTACTAAACTAATCGGTCTTTCGAGACTTGATCTTTTGTGATCATGCCAATGTTACGAAGTAACGCACCGGCTCTGGGTAGCTGGGGTCGGGGCGTTACAGTTGGTATCAGAGGCAGTTTAATACTAACCTTGGAAGCAAGATTTAGATAAACTCTGATTAGAGAACATAGCCCAAAGATAGACTTTGAGGATTGGTATATAAGAACTTCCTAGAATTTTGTTATTGTAGAGATTTTGTGAGTTTTCCGAGCAATACATCCCTGTCTGGATACGAGCAGGTAGAGGTGGCTCTGGCACAGATGTACCTAGGGGTAAAACCCGAAAACACCGCTTTGAGATAGACTCAAACGGGAACTGGTGCACGACAATGGGCCTTGCTGCACTCTTGGTTACGACACTCCCGGGGGATATGCTTAGGATAATTCTCGTTTTCTTTACAAACCACTATGAACGGTTATGAGTATATACCTACTCAAAGAAAACCTTTTTATGATTATGGATTATATCCATAAATAGTTCAATTTATGTTAAGTATTTTATAAGTATGGAATTATGTATTTTGATTCATAAACTAATCTAGTTTATGCCATTGTATAGAAATGGCGCCCAGTATAAGGAATGTGAACTCCAGAAGTACGTATGATCCAAAGAGTAAGAAGGATCGTATCTTTCACGGTATTAAGCCAACATTTCGAAGGGAAATAGTCTCCCATGTGTTCTCAACATATGAAGAAATAGTATCATGTGTTAATAAGATAAATAAAGAATTCTCTGAGTCCTATGGCTTTGAAGCGAAGCAAGAGACGAAAGGGATGGAAGAGAGAATGATGGATAAAGGGATGAGGGGAAAGAAGAATTTTCCAATATGCAGTAATTGTGGGAAGAAAAATCATGGAACTTGCCTAAAGGGAATGGGAGTTTGTTATAAGTGTAGAGAAAAAGGACACAAAGTGCGTGACTGCAAGGGTAAAAAAATGGTTTCAAATGTACAATGCTTCTTCTGCAAGGATTGGGGACACTACGCAAACCAATGTCCAAATCATCAGAGTATGCCCCAAATGATGTTATTGGATAATAATCAAGTTATGATACTACCACAGATGAGGAGTAATGATTAGAGTTCTTATGTTGTTATTAAATAATTTTGTAATTTGAGTGTTGTATCAATGATGTACTGGTTATAATAATTATGGAGTATATAAGGATTGTACTGCAGTATTATTTCATCAAGGACTTGAGATTGTGTGTAACCAAGAAAAGTGACTCCACAGTAGGTTATATTTTTGGAAAATATATGGTTGAGAGAAAGATAGACCATAATATGGTTCTGATACTGAGATTGTGATTTTGGAATAAGACGTGATTGATTTGGATACATTATATTGGATATACCTAACATCCTTGAAACTGATTGATGTTTTGTATACATTTTCGGATAGAAGGAGTATATCTAGTATTCTATAAGGAATAAGGGATCATGGTAATTCAGTATGTTTAAAAAGAATACATGAGGAAGGTGTTCACATGTTATTACATGGGAAAAAGGATCTTCATTATGTTTACCTTCCTTGTAAAATTTGGACTGTGAGTTGGACAGAAGTATTTTGGATAACTATAAAGGTTGGAATGGATTAAGTTGAACCATGGATAGTATTGTTAAAGGTTAAAACATTTCTGATGATTATTTTTGGAATATTATAAAACTATAGTTTTAGGAAAAGGACAACCTGCAGGGTGGGGCATAACCCGTCACGTCGGACAAAGCTGCAGGAATCGAACCCACAATCATAGTGCGACAAGCCTTTTTTCCTACCACTAGCCTACAGGAAGTCCCTAGTTATTACAAAATAATTTTACTAATCTAAATGGTATGTGTTAACATTTGGAACCTTATACAATTAGGATATGTATAATATTTTTGAGTTCTATTATCTTTTTGAGTGAAAGATGAGTTGAAGGTTTAAACTCTAATTTTCAAACATAAATATATATATACCTATCTCTTATTCAATGAATAAATTAATTCTTAAACTTCAGTAAAGGGATATTAAAACAAAAAATGTGTTATCCTAATACCTTATGTCTTGTTGAACTGATGATATTTTAAATCAACATAGATTGAAGGCTTTGAGGCCCTCAATTTGACAGTTGATTGTGATTGATGACCTCAATCACTCCCTACAAATATTTACGTTTTTCCTCCAATTATATGTCTCTAATTGCCACCAATGTTCTTCTTATCGAGATCATAATTTGGTGGTGACTTTCTTATTTCCATTTCCCTCTTATTAAGGCTAAATTTTATTAATCTTATTTCCGATGTGGGTTTTCCACAAAGGTATTTTCTCTTTTCAACCTTTTATTTTCAAAGAAAAAATTTCAAATTGCGAGGACGCAGTTTATTGAAGGAGGGCAGAATGTAACACCCCGAGCTTCCATGATACGCTTCTCATTCAATAATGCAATGGCTTGCATTGTACGCAAGTTCGAGTTCTAAAACACCGCGACTAATAAAAGTAGCCGTTATGAATAGTAATAACCACTTTTTAAAATTATAGAAATTTTATATTTCAAAATGGACTTCATTTTTGGATTCGGAATATCGAAATTAGCCTATGTTGAATTTTTGGTATTTTTCTAAGAACTTCTAATTTTTTATGAATAGTGAAAAATACTTAAAAACAACTTTTTTAATCAAAATAATATATAGTGATAAATTATACTATTTTGTGGTTTTAAAGTATAATTAGAATATATTTTTACCATTTTATCCAATGGTGGTCATTAGAATTAATTTAACATTGAAATTGGACATAAACAATTGCCAATCTTTTGATATAAATTGTTTCTTAAAAACACGCTATTAGTTGTGACAGAAGGAATTAATTATAAAATTAATTAATGCAACTTATATGTTTGGAATTTTGTAAAATAGACATCATTTTTGAATTCGGAATATCAATTATAGCTTAGTGTGAAATTTTGGCATTGTTCTGAAAAACTTCAATTTTTGATGAATTGTGAAACCACTAAGTGGTAGTTAAATAACTGATTTTTCGTTTAAATGAAATATTACCACTTCTATGATTTGATTTTCAAAAATCCGACATACATGGTTGTCATTATGAAGTAAAATGTGGTTCAATGAGATTAAAATAATTTTTTGGTGAATAGTAACTTTTATGTTCTTAATCGTGATTAGAGGTAATTAGTTTAGTTTAAGGTACAAATAATGTTTTAATAACATGAGATGAGCATGACACTTGTCCTACTCCTATTGGATGAGTAATGGCCGACCAAGACAACCCATGGGTCAACTTGGGGACCCCATGGATCCACTTTAGTTGGAAAATGACATTAATATATATTTATTTAATGTTAAAATTAAATTGACACAAAAATGAGTTGTTTTACTAAAACAGTTTTTAAGTGGGGTTACACAAGTCCAAATTTTTATTATAAATATTCATTAGAAATATAACAAGATTTCCTACATCATAGTATTTTTTTTTATAATTTTTAGACATTAAATAAATTAAATTATATATGACATCATGATGATGCAGCGATGACCTCGTTATTTAACGATTTAAATAAAATGAGAAGATAATGCAAAATCCAGGCTTACACTTGTCCAAAGACTATTGGATGAGGATATTTAGAAACCTTATCACCTTAGCCTCGAATTATATAAGTGTGGTACCTTTAGAATCCGAAAAGCATTGTGAAATAATGTAACATTTCAATCCTTCCAAAAGTGCCCCTCCTCTCCACTTATAAAAGGCCCCCACCTCTCCCACCTTATTCACACCTTCAAGCCATTTGGCTCGGTCAACCCCTGCCCAAATACTCTCCCAACTTCCCCCTATTACTCCTAGAAGCCTCACTTTAGGAAGAACTCTTCCCAAGGAAGCCTTTGGCTCAAATCAAAAAGAGTTACCCGATTTTGAGGTAATGTCTTCTCTAATGTTGTTTTGTTTTATTTTTCTTCTCCAACCCCATAAACTCTTTTTATTCATTTCTTTTGTAACAACACCAGTATCCTCAATATACTAGGATGTTGTTATAATAAGGATTTGAGCTACACTTACACACACCTACATCTAATGGTTAAAGAACATACGGTTTCTGTGGATGGCGAATTTCTGCCTCACGAAACGATGATTGTTCAACACTCATATAACACCTTCAAAGGTGGCCATTAAGATGTCACTATTTTTATATATGATATATAATATGTTTATGTTTTACTTATGCTTCTGTATTTCTCATTTATGCCATACCTTATTATTTCCATTATGGGTAAAACGCGATAATTTCATTTTAGGAAGTGCGGACTACCGCCCCCTCAAAGTGATGTGAATCGTTAATGCCATATGTGGGATGTATAAAGGATGGAGTAAATGGTATTATACACTATATTATACTGTAATTATATTATACATTTATATCATTATGATTTTGTTCCATTTAATATTAAATTGAAATGAAAGTAGCGTTCATGCGTACGTACGGCTTACCGTCTCCATGAACGGTGCATTTCATTTATTACCTCTAAATGTTACGTAATATTATAAATGAATGTATATACTGGATATATAAGATATATATGAAATATAAATAATGGATATAATTCTGGAGATAATGGATATTCTACCACATAAACAAATTGTAATTATAAGAAGTTTATTGTTGACTCAAGTACCAAAGATCGACAAAATGACCGTTATTAACTTAAATAATTACATAATGTTCATATCATTGTAATAAGTGATATAATATGGATAATAAAATTGAAAATGGTTCTTAATAAGGTATATATTAACTCTAGTTTATTATTCAGGAGGTTAAAGAACGGTTGAGTCAAGTCAGACACGAGGTAAGGGAATTTCTTAACCCAACTTCCATTCATTGGGTTAATCTTCTACTTTCAAATTATGTCATTATATTATTATGTCCTATTTTGTATTTTTACTTTCTTTATGTGTACCTATAATGAATACACATAATAGATCTATTTTATTTTAAAAAATTTATTTTAAGTACTTCGTCTCAATCTCCTTTCATTGAGGCATATTTGGTTTTATACACATCTTTCTTTTATACGGTGTATAAACCCCTTTGACTTTTACGTTTATTCAAAAGGAATCTTTTTTATACGAAGCGTTTTACTAAATGACAAAAAGGGAATGTTTTTCTTTCCGTACATATGCAGCGACAATGACTTCTCTGCCACCGTGACCATTATTTGAGTTTCGGCTTCCTCTACAAGCCATCACTTTTTTTAATGAAAAATAAATACAAAGTTTTAACTTTATTTTATTTTGGTATTGAAAATGGTTTTGAAAGCGTTTTTATTATATCAATGTGTTGTATTGAAATCTTGTGATTGAAATGTGGAAATGTTATGTTTCCTTTATGCATGTTTTATGTGATACGATTATGTTATGGTTTATGATATGTTTAAACCTATTCATATGAGGAATGCATTGGACTTAATAAGTGACGGGTGGAGCCCGCTCTAGCTCCTCGATGCATCGGTAGGTCTCATGAGACAAACTAGTGTCTTGGCACGAGGCCTTGACAAAATCTTATTTGCGGTCTTGGCATGAGGCCTTGAATACGTGGTTATGATAGTCTGGCATTATGCATTCCATCATTATGAAAGTGGTTATTGATATTGCATGTGATTATTCGACCAGTAGAATATCCATGTGAAAAAGTGAATGGCATTATCTCATTTTACTTTTTCCATATTATGTTGAAGTTAAAGTTTAAAAGGATTTTCTTTTAGTTATACATTGCCTTAAATTTTTATGTTTTTTTATGAAAGCTTCCGCTATATTGTTGACCTTACTGAGCATCTGAGCTCACCCCTTTCAATTTTTTAATATTTTCCAGGATGTGAAGAAGTATTTTATGAATGACCTGCAGGGATAGTCAGAAGTGGATATGAGTGTGGACTATGGAGACTTTGTTATTGTAGTTTTTCACTTTATGATGTAATGTAGCGTTTACGATTGTATCTAGTGTTTCCAAGGCTACTAAACTAATCGGTCTTTCGAGACTTGATCTTTTGTGATCATGCCAATGTTACGAAGTAACGCACCGGCTATGGGTAGCTGGGGTCGGGGCATTACACTTTATATATTTATCGTCACTTTTTTAGTGCTAATAAAGATGATTCTTTATCTATGCTATCAGAATGCTAATAATGGTATGTATTATCAACACTTTATATTTCAGAATTGATAAAACATACCTTTATCAGTGCTTTTTAGGTATCTCTGATAAAAGCGTTAACCAATTTTATAAATTAATCCAAAGATTTAGCTTCTTCTCACATAAACTTCAAGTTCTCGTAGAAGTCGGCTGCCCCTACATCGTTGTTCTGGACGAACCCCGCTACCATCGCTTGTCCACTCTCTCCCAACTGCACTTCCATAGAACTTCCACTATTGTTGAACCCTACTACCTCCATTCCCTACTCTCCCCTTTCCACACTACCTTTACACAGCCGCTCCACCACAATGTCATGCCTTTTGCATCTCTTTATGCCCCTCCACCTCTCTTCCTTCACCACCACCCTCCTTCTCCTTCATCATCATTGTTTGCATTGCCTCCATACCTTGCTGTCATCTATCCCTCCACAGTAGATATGGTTATTATCATTCTATCGTAATACATATTCTATATGTGATGTTTTTCCTCTATATTCTCATCATTTTCATTCAACTTGATGATGCATCCAATAGTTGTGAGATTATCATTTTGTTTAGTTTTGGTAAATATATTCATTGAGGTTTTTGTTCAACTATTACTGATTTTTTCTAAAGATCATTAATTAGGTAATAATTTCATTAACATTGGAACCAAATTATTGGAATATTGATATCTACCAACTATATATATTCCCAATTCAACTCATTTCCATATTTTATAGCCTATTCAAATGATATTTCTTTTTCTATTCAAAGAGGTAGATGAATCTATTAATCATCACACCATTATGAGAGCTTCCTTACATCAATTTTGACTTACAATATTCTATTGAATATATCATTCAATAAATTGTTAGGCCACCAATTATCCAAGACTATTCTTTATTCATGAGCCATACCTCAACCAAAATTCTACAATTTTAATAATTTTTTTTATGTTCTTCAATATCCATTTTTAGTATTGTTTTTTTCTATATTTTTTAATAGATAATGATTTTGGATTATTTAACAACTCTATTTTATTTCATTCTTTTAGCCCTCTAAATGTTAATATACCAAAAGGATACATTTAGTCCAATATCAAGATCAAATATTCTCTCAATTCCAATTGGTTCTTATCATGGTCTTCATCATTTGATTTAATTATAAATCCAACTATGATTTTTTTATATTTCTCTACAGTCCAATACCTCCACAATTATTTCTTAGGAATTTATTATGAACGAGTACCTCAATTTTTTCATAAATTTATGTAGTTCTAACTTTTATGGAACCAATATTTAGAGAAGTTTTTTTGAAATGGAATCCCTTGAATGTATTTCAATTATAGTGAATAATTATTCTTATTCGATATTTTCATGACATTTCATAGTATTCTTTTTGGATTTTAAATCTATCAAGTACATTATACCTTTTTCTTCAACCAATTAAAATTTTAATTATATATATTCGTCATTAGTGGTGATTAAGAAATGAATAATATTCATGTTCATTTAATTGATTCACCTCTTTCATTAAAAAAAATTGACCTTGTTCTTCTACAATATAAAAACTCTAATATCATACATTAAAATTAATGAAAACATTATCCATGGATATGAAATTTTATCCCATGATTATTAGTACATATCATTATTACACAATTTCTAGAATGATAATAGTATATAAAAGGATTAATTTCCCTAAATATACTAATAAATAATCATAAATTCCAATGATTTACTCTAAGAAAAATTCCTATAGTTAAAGAATAACATCTACTGTATTTGTATTACATTTCTAGAAAATATTTATCAACATAGGCTGCATATCCCCCTATAAATCAAAAAGCTAATTATGGAAAGTTCAAGAACTAATATTTAATAGAATATATAACATACATAGATCATTATGTTTTAGTTGAATATATCATTGAACAATAAATAAAAAATAAACTCTTAGAAAAATCAATCTTATATGTTCTAATTTATTTTTATTGTATATGATTCCTTATGGAACATGGAACATGATGAAATTTTTTATATTTCAATGGTGAAAAAGATGTTGATGCATTGTTGCATTAGATGTTCCATTAACACATTACATTAATCATAGTTAATTCAATCAAATATCCCATTTATAATGGAATTATTTTTCATTTATTGATATGGATTACATAGATTTGAGGTTTCCATTTTAATCCTAGCTACAACACCTTATTCTTAATAGATTTCTTATATACCAAGTTCCATTTCATTTCCTTTTTTGAGTCATATTTCCTTTATCCTTAAATTATTATTATTTTGAATGTGTTTCCTTAATATACTTATGGATATATGAGTTCTCATGATGTATAAATAGTGATTTCCAATTGGTTGTGTCCATTTTTATGGAATGATATTCAATGAAAAGCGTTTGGGAAAATGCCAAGAATTATTTTTTGGAATAATTATTTTTGTTTTAAAATAAATGGTAATCAATGACATCATTTTTTAAAAAATTTTATTCTTATAATTGGATTTAAAATCAAGATATTGTGAGGTTTGAAATTGTTAAAAATGTTGGAATACGTTTTTTTAAAGTAGTGAGTAAAACGTTGTGACCTATAATTAAAACAACTTTTTAAGCCTTGGTTAATTTTTATATCATCGTTTTAGGGTGTTTAAAGGTATTAATATTTCTAAATGGGATAGATTATTTAAAAAGGGTTTGTTTTCCCATGGGGATTGTATATTTAATCGTCTTGCACTTTTTAATTGTTTTCAATGGATACTTAAAGGGAAATGTAAATTCCGATATAAGATTCAAATGAGTTAACATAAAATTGGTTTAAATAGTAGATTAGGATAGATTTTATAAATGATAAAATGTATTAGTATTCATGGAATGTTTTTAAAAGATAATGAACATATAAAATTTTATAAAAAATTAGTTTTCATAAAAGTGGTGATACCATTTTAATCCCCTATGATTCTTGTATAGTCATTGTATATTGTAAACCAATGTAGGGATGATTATTATTGATGACCTAGTTTTCTTGAATTAACATTATGGTTCTTGAACATTTTATTTCATTCTTATTTGTATGGTTTGGTTTTCAAATTGTTTGAAAAGGGATTGAGAAAGGTATTTAAAGAAGGAGTAATGGAAAGTGTGATTTTGAAGTGTTTTCAAACTATTTTAATAATGATCATGAAAGTATTCTCTAATGAGACAAAATTGAATGGATTATATTTAACTCTCCATGAATGTGTCAGTTTTGAAAATTGATTTTTAGGATACCATTCTTATTTTTATTAATATGGTCATTTTTCTAACATGTTTTAAGGGAGTGTATGATAGTTGGAAACATCATTGTTTATTGGAATGTTTATTTAAAAATGTGTTTCTTGGAAATATTTTAATGATAAATTTTAAAAATATTATTTGAACAAGTGGTATTGGATGACAATTTTTTTTTCAAAGTGATTATTAAAATTAAATGAAAATCATAGAAAAAGTGTTTTAACACAATTTTATGGGTTACTACATATTTGGAAAACTGTATAGAAAATTTTTATTTTTGTAAGGTATTTCAATCTAGATTTTTGAGGATGATGTATGGAAGTGATCTCTTAGATTTGGTAGGTTGTGGTGACCTACTGTACTTGTAGATCACACATATATTTTATAGGTTTAGGATTCTTATGTATTGCTTTTCTTCAATTGATCTTCTGAGATGGATATATTGTTGGATGATGTCCCTAGTTGATTATTTTTTTAATTTGTTAAATATTAATATTAATGAATAAAATATTATGGAAATGAATAAAGAGTTGATGGATGTCAATCATCTTACCAAAGTGTATGAATATGGAGCGAACGAGTTTATAATGTTTTCAAAATATCAGGCTTATGACCCCTCTCAAATCCATTTTTCATGTTTATACTATTGTTATTTAAGACTAATTACTCTAGTGGGGTTGTAAAAACAATTGAACTATCATAGAATAAATCATTGTTATAAATGTTGGAATAATCATGGTGTAAATGTGAATGTCTCTAGTGTTTGGGAAAACCCTATGTTTTATGGATCATATAATATGCTTCCTTGTGTGGAAAATGAACAATATATTATCCAGAATGTGATTATAGATGTGAATTATGAGGAAGTTCACATTGTGGAAATGAAAAGTATAGTTGAATATGAACATCGTGAGTTCCCAAAATTGGATTATATGTTAAAGAATTATTCCTTGATGACATGGTATGATGGTTGCACTAAAAATAAATCACTGTAAAACATATTTATAATTTGAATTTAAGAAATAGGTGGTGTTATACAAGTTTTAGAGAACTAATTTCTCTCTTGAATAAAATTCTCCTAGAAGATAATGTTCTCCTGAGATGAATATATGATTCCAAATGAGCGCTACTCTCGATGGGTATGATATCTTAAGGAATAAATGCCTACCCGGAGGAAGGGACGTGGATAGTATATATATAGATCAAATAAATTCTTCATTTAAATAAAAGATAGTTCAATAAAAATGTTATGTTTTTCTTCATATACATCATGTTGCCTCTTGTTTGTATCTATTCATTGATGGATTTAAATACATTGTATTAAATGTTATACTAGTTATAAAGATAATGTATTCTACACATTTTGGTTCTCCTAATCTCAATGATCAATATGTATCTCAACCTATTATTTCTCTTAGTTCAATGTAAGGATAACCTTATGCATATGTCGGTGCTCTTAATCATAAGGAAGAATAAGGATGACAACTGTTTTCTTGTCCACGTATAGAGGTACAATGACCATATGCACATGCTAATGCTACCACTCTCGAGGAGTATATGAAAATGTTGAATATGAGGAATTGATAGGTGATGAAGGACCGGTTATGGATAAATAAATTTATAAAAACATTTTATAGTGTTAGAAACGATCAATAATATGAAAATCAAAGACATGAAATATGAGGTTGGATTGATGTGTGGGGCCAACATGTTAACCCCAATATGTTATTGTTCAATAGATACATTGGAGTCGTCACACTGAAACATGTGCCGATTGATGTAGATTCATGGAACTATGTTTTTCTCTATCTTGATATACTGATGTGGGATGATATTACAAGAACATTATGATATCAATTTTTAATTTTCGAAACAGTAATAGAATGAAACATTCACTTACTCCTCATCATCCATTTTAGAATACATTTATAGTAGATGAATCCCAAAGGAAATATGTATTTATTCTTTATGGAAGTATTCACATTGGATTTCACACAATTATAAAAAGAAATCATCTTAACAATGTGGAAGGAAAAATACTTATATACCCACATATTTTTTATGCATACCTGAGAACCCAATAATCCTGGGATGCATTTACTAGTCACTGTATTGATGTGTCTTTTTAGGTAAATTGTGGATAGCAATATTATTTTGAATTATACGTGTATTTATAACATTGAAATAATTTTCATTATGAAACAGAAACCGAGTGATTAAAATAAGGACAAGAAGCAAAAAAGATGTACCCCTAATGTAATGTAAGGTGAGGTTCAATTCACTTGAAATAATATTGGTACGTTTTATAAATCTACTGTAGTATTTTTATGCGGCATGAAACAACATCCTAATTATGTTCCACTATCTATATTTATATTGATTACTATAAATCCAAAGACATATCCATTCCACACTATGTTCTATTGATGTATGAACATGTAGATAAATAGGGAATACTAATAGATGAAAACACATAAAATTTCTGGAAAACACGTGTAAGTATGAAATAATAATTTTTTTATTGGAATATCCCTTACATAAAAATTATTACTTATTTTCCAATATTTTATAACCAACATGTTAAATGGAATAAATAAAACCAATAAGAAATGAACACATACAATCAGTGGAATTGAAGTGGCCAAAACATTATGGTCGTGTCCGAGGTGTGGGTATTCGGGGGACACCTTGAACTTATTTTGATAATGTAAAAGGGAGATAATGATGAGGAAATGAAACAAATGAAGGAATGTCTAGATACCGTTGATCAAAAATTTCTATATAAATGATATTTTAAGGCCACATTTATAGTGGGGAGCACAGAAATGAAACTACACAAGAAAAACCATTGTGTAAAGATTCTAACCCATCCCATTATTTTTGAGGAAACCCACTCCCTCAAAGAGATATCATAGTTGTGGTAATAATAATAATTATTTTTTCTATGAAATGATAAACAATTAGACACTGATAACTTTCTGGTATATATATTCTATAGGGTGAACATGACTCTAATTTATATCAATCAACACTCACCCGTCGCCTTGTACCATGGGTTAAAATGTTCAATATCCAAGTTGAAAGTCTACATAATGGACCACTACCAATAGGTTATGTGAGAGTGGTGATTAATCTATCTCATGATCCAAGAGTTGATCTACATTTTCCACTTCATGGGGATGATATTCATATGGTCAACTGAGATTTTGGAATACATTTCACACAGATATCACATCTAGTAATGAAGCTTGTTGAAAATTATTTATTCATGAAAAATTCATTATTAATTTTAAAACATTAAAAATTAATGAAAAAAATTTTATATGAAAAATTTTATTTTATATGGAAAAAGGGAAGGGGTGAAATGAATGACCGACTCAAAAAAAATATGAAGGATTGACAAACCGATCAAAAAGATATTCCAAAATCACCTTTACCCCAATCATTCTATATCCCCATTTACTAATATTGAAGTTTCATGTGGATAAAATCTTTAAAAATGGTTGTAGTTATATAGTTTATTATGAAGGAAATATGTACATTGATTAAGTTCAAGACATCATTAGTGTCGATAATGTATGTGAAATCCGAGACAATGATGGGATAGCTATCTTACCTATAATTATATTCCTGGTGTATTTTTTCATGATTTGATTCTCCAAAAGATTATATACTATGTTAATTATAAATAAATACGTTTCATATTTTTGGTAGGTGTATATGTAAAACTTTTAAAAGGGATTTCTTTGTCAATGTTTTTGGACTCATTAGCCCTCAAACCACATCTATAGAACAACCAAAAATAGAAAGGAAATAAAGGATGAAATATTGACAGGTCTGGTCAAATTGATTGAAATAAAAGGTAAAATAGATTGATTCACCCTAAAATTAATATTGTAGGGGAAAAAATATACAATTTTATCATTTAAAATATATTTTAATTTCATTAATTACTTATTATTATTTATGAATTTAAGTAGTATAAGACTCTCTTTTTGGTTAATTTAGGTACTTCAATGATTTATTTCTTATATTCAATGAATGGATAGACAATAACCCAAACACACATGATGGTGTGGGTCAATTTGTAATACAAAATATCAAACTTTTTAGAACTAATCATGATGTTATATTATTTATATTATATTTTAATGAGGTTTATGTTATGATAATGTGGTGAACCAATATCGGGAAAAAGAGTAATGAGGAAAAGGGATAAGAACCAGGATCCTGACAAGTTGTACAGCTGTACAAGTATCAGGGTATATACTATAACATTTCTCTATCCAAACACACATAAAAAATTTCTTAATTTTCTCAATATTTCTGCATTGTCTAAAACAAAACAATGTAAAATATTATGGTTATTATGTTGGTCAATTTATGAGAGAGATCATATTCCATATACATACTAGAATCCATGGATAGGAATTTTAGATTATAATAAGTATTTCATTTTAAATATTTATTAATCATTTGTGTATTTAAATTTTTCTATTACTAATATTATAGTAAAAAAGACTCATATTTACAAGATGGTATATATTTTCATAGAAATTAATTGCAAGCATACTTAATGGGTAGCATGAATATTTGACTTACATATATGTAGTGTATTTTTACATATGTATGATTAATATACTTATTTTTAGTATTCATCACATAATAATTTTTTAATTATACAGGTTGATTCATTTGTTTAAGTTGGGGTGGTTCATTTGAAGATGCTCATTCTCATGAGAGAAATAAATTTTAGTATTCAACATATAATTTAATGATAAGGTATTTTCTTTAATATACTATGTTGTTATTGATAGTATTATATATTCTTTACAGCATTAACATAAACTAAATTTAAATTTTGACTACTCATACAGACAATGACTTCCATAGAAATATCCACTATGAACACCTTGTCCCCCTATAGTGTCCCCATGTATCACTTTACATCAATGGAAATGGAGGAAACATGTTGGAAATTGATAAATGTCGATAATGTAGTGTTTACAATTCTACAATGTGTCTCTTTTTTATTTAAAATTGACATTAATTTTTATAAAAAGATTAATGGAGATAATAAAAAGTTTGAAAACACATTCTGAATTTTTTAATAATTTTTTACAGTTATTTATTTTTCATTTGTGACATACTAGATTCAACTGAACAACAATACGATGTACTATGTGACTATTATGACTCCAAGTGTTTCATTTTATTTAAAACTGATAGTAGTTTTAGTAAATAGAAAAAGTTACTTACTAGAAAACATGAAAACAGATTTGGACTATTTTTATACATAAGGAAAATGATCTATGATTTATTTGTGATGTGTAAGAATTAAAACACACCTCAATTCGATTCACGGTGTGACCGGTATAACTAAAATTGTCTATTATCTGTTTGAAATTATTATTTTAGTTCAAAAAGGGTTACTCTCAAGAAAACCTATAAAAATTCTCTAAATGTCTTGATAATTTAGGATACTGATTAATATGTCATTTTTGACTTTTATGATGTTTTCCCACATCATACCAACGCACAATGCAACTGATATGAATCAAAATTCATGTTTCCAATTTGAAATGTCATTTTAGTAAAACACAATAACTTGAATATTGAAAAGCAATAAAAAAACATTAAAATTGTTTTTTGTAATTTAATAAAATGATTGATATGTCATTTATGGTGGGTAGTAATGAAGAAAACCTCAATATGATTCACAATGAGGAAATTATAACTCAAAGTGTCTGATTTTTATTTAAAATTTATGTTAATTTTAGTCAAAAAAAGTGACACAATGAAAAATGATAAAATAAATTTTTATTGGATTTTTAATTTAGTAAAATAAAAAATGATTATTTTTTAATGTGTAGGATTTAGCATAACCTCAATACAACAAACATTGTTAACAGTAAGACTCCTGGTGTGCATTTTCTACATAAAATTATCATTAATTTATGTAAAAGGAACTTGTAAAATAATGAAAAATAATAAAACAAATAGATATTTTTTTGAAACATTATAAAAATGATCTGTGATTCATTTCTGATGTGTAGGAATCAATGACACCAAAATACGATTCACAATATGACCGTTGTAAATAAAAGTGTCCATTATCAGTTTATAATCGACAATTTAGTTCAAAACATGAAACTCACTAAAAAAGAAAATGCACTCCAATTTCCATTATAAATTAGGAAAATGAATCAAATGTAATTTTTGATGTGTCTAATTTAGTGTCACATAAAAACAACACATGAGGCAATCAGTATGACTCAATATGTGTGTTTTCAGTTTGAAAAAACATTTTAGTAAAAAACAGAACTTGCATTCAAAAAACTGAGAAAAATCAATATGATTGTTGTGATAATTTCAGAAATTTATATATATGACATTTTTGACATGTTGGAAACCACTCCACCTCAATATTATTCATGGTGTGGCTGGTAGAACTCAAAGATATTTTTTTAAAAAAAATTGGCATCATTTTAGTAAAAAGAACAATCATCATAATGAAAAATAAAAAAACAAAAACATATTTTTTTTTCAATTTACGAAAAGGATCCCTGAATCATTTCTTCCTTTTAAGAGTCAACCACACCTCAATATGATGCATGGTGTGATTGTTATGACTATAAGTGAATTTTTACTTAAAATTGAAATTAATTTATTAAAAATAATGAGTGACATACTGAAAAATGAGAATACACATTAAAATTGTTTTAATAATGTATAAAAATGATACATGAGTCATTTTTAATGTGTATGAATCAAACAAACCTCAGTCCTATACACTGTGTGACTATTATGACTAAAGAATTAATTATTAGTATAGTGTTGATATTTTAGTTCGAATTGTCTAACTCATTGAAAACATAGTAAACAAGATCTGATGGTATTGAACATTTTAGAAATTGAATTATAATTCAAATTTACATGTATGATGTAGTCTCATAGATTTCAGACTCACGATGCGACCAATAAAACTCAGAATGTGTTTTTCCAATTTGGATGGACATTTTAGTACAAGAACAAAACTCGCATAATAAAAACAGAGAAAACACATTTGGATTATTTCCATACATTATAAAAACAATATATAAATCATGTTTCGTGTATAAATCAACCTATAATAAATATGATTGATGGAGTGGCATGTATAACTCAAAATTTCACTTTTATTAAAAAAATATTTAAATTAATTTTAGTAAAAAGAACATGTGACCTACTGCAGACCTAGAAAACACATCCAAATTGTTTTTATAATTTAGGAAAATTATCCATGAGTCATAGTTTATGTGTGGGAGTCAAAAAAAACTCGATACTATGAACAATGTTACCATTATGACTCCCATTATGTATTTTTAATTAATATTGACATTTATTTAATTAAAAAAGATCAAGTTACATACTGAAAACAATGAAAACACATCCGTTTTGTTTGAATCCCTTACATAATTTATACATGAGTAATTTTTTATGTGTATGAATTAACAAAACCTAAACCTGTTACATGGTGAGAAAGGTATGAATAAAATTATTTGTTACCAGTTTAAAATTGGCATTTTTTGTTCAATATGGGTGAGTCACTAAAATCCAAGAAAACACACTCCAATTGTATTGATAATTTTAGAAATAATTTTATAATTCATTTATGATGTATATAAATTAGTCTCACATAAAACTGATGCACGATGCAACCAGTATGACTCAAAATACATGTTTCAAGTTTGAAATGACATTTTATAATAAAAAAGAGAAATGATATTTTGAAAATATGGAAAATGAACTCAAATTATTTTGATAATTTAGGAAAATGTTTCATCCTTAACTTTTGATACTTAGGAATTATCCACACCTCAATCTGATGAATGGTTTAATCGGTATAACTATAAAAGTTTCAATATTTAAAATTGATATTAATTTTAGTAAAAGAATATGTGAAATGATCAATACTAGGAAAAACATTTATATTGTTTTGATATTTTAGGCAAATGACCATAACTCATTTTTTTACAAGTAGAAATCACTCCACGTCAATATTACACATGGTGGTACTGATATAACTCTAAATGTGATTTTTTTATAAAAAATTAACTTTATATTAATGTTGTTTTGATATGAATTTTTAATTTATTGCTTTATAGTATTAATAACATAATGTTTGTTTTCTTATATAATAGGAATTTTTTCTTTGGTTGAGATGTTTTTTGTGGAAACTAATACCTTGGGTGGACATTCTATAGAGGAGATCATGAGTAGAAAAAGATGAAACATTAATGTTTTTAAAGGATTATTGGTTAATTATAAATGTAATTATATAAAATATTGTTTGAAATGTGTATAAAATTATTATTTTTATATAACATGGGATAAAATAATTTTATTCAGTATTGCAATTAAATTTATCTTTCATTATTTGTAATTATAGGTTTATGGTAGGTGTTTTTTGATATTAATTTCACATTGAATCCTGTTAGGCCTTTATTTAAGCTATTTCTAGTTCAGTTAAAGGCCCTCCCTTTAGCAATGCATTTTTAGTACTAATAAATAGGACCCCTATCAAATATATGATTAAGAATTCTTTGTAGTGTTGTTAAATGAAAATTTTCATGATTTTAAAGGGCATTTTTGTAGTAGTGGTTTTGGAAATTCTTCGAGTCTTCAACATTTCCCTTGTTCTATCCAAAATGTTATTTTCATTTGATCAGCCACCCTATTATGCCAGGAAGTGTATGACACTATAAACTATCTCCTAATTCCTTTTTGTTGATAAAATGTATCAAACTTCTTTCTTGAATATTCCTTATCATTGTTAGTCCTCACACACTTTATCTTGATTCCAGTTTCAATATCTTTATGTGCTTTGAATGTTTTTAAGACTTCAAAAACAACCACATTCATCTTGACTGGGTACACCTATAAACTCCTAGAATAACCCTTAAACAAGGATACAGTGTACCTTCCTCCTCATTGGGATATAACAAGTGCTGGAAAAACATTAGAATAGGTGAACTCTTAGATATATTTTCTTCTTGTTTTTTATGTGTAGGACGTTAAAATGTTTTTATTTATAAAATAATGATCTTAAAATGGTAAGGATAAATATTTAATCCCAGACAAGAAATTATGAATCTCTATAATCTTTAGGTCTCATTTTGAAATATGGGTCAAATTTTGATGGTATAATGTCATCAACGCTTCCATTGAGGTAGTTGATGCACCAAATATCTCTGCCTCTATATGTGTTTCACAAATAATAATCTACATGTTCTTTGAGATCATCTATTCCTTCATATCCATAAGAACTCCCATTACAATTATCATCTCACCATTATCAGTGCGAGTGGGTAGTATTATATTTATTATGGTTTGTACTATACCATAAACAACACATGCCATTAGAGTAGTTAGTATGTACATAGGTAATCTAGTACGGGAGCATTGGTGATTAGTGATTAGGATCATGAGATACATGAAATATACCTCAAATACTATATTATGATATGAAGGTACAAATATCACTATTAGAGGCTATGTTGTTTCATATTATTCATGTGATTTTGTTCCTATGAAATCAACCACTGGTTATATGTTTACTCTTATAAGAGGATTTGAGAGATGCATGTCAATGTTGAAGACAATTGTGGAATTATCCATGATGGAGGAGGTGTACTTGGTATCTATATAGTCTTGTGAAGTGTAGATTTGTATTAGAGTTTTTTTGGAGGATCTTGGGGAAATTGAAGGATGGATTCCATTGTTTTTTGAAAATCAGAGTGCCTTTGAAATTTCAATGAATACATATTTTCATTCTAGTATGAATCAAATTGGGGTGAAATATCACTCTTCCCGTGATTTGATGGGGTATGGTAGTTTGGACATACATAAAATTCACAATAAAGAAAATATGGATAATTTCATGATGAAGGCACCAAACTCTGATAAGTTCAGATGGTGCAGATCCTGATGTAGCCTTGTAGAGACATTAACAGCATGTTTGGTCGATAGAATGGATGTGTATAAATGTTATTAGTTCCCAATAAAATTTATAATTGGTAGATGTGTCCGAATATTTATTCCTGATGGAAAGCCCCCTTGTTTTTTCAATAGAGGATGGTGGTTGTAGATGTGGTGGGTGTCCACCCCCCAAATCTACTAGTGGGAGATGGAAATATGAGAGTCATCGATCATGGTTAGTAGAACCATATAAAATGGGATCTACCCGAGTGGTTTCATCATAACCTTCTCCTCATCATCTCATTAGATTATGTAATGTATTTTTGAGGTTGTTTCCTTATTATACAAGAGATATATTATTAGGGTTCTCTTCTCCAACTAGTTAGGGTGTGTGTATCCAATTTTAACCACACTAATCCTTTTATATTAGAGATGTTTTAAACATGGGGGAGGGGGTTCCATGTTACATATGGGTTCCTTTATTTCTATATTTTTTGACATTATTTTTTCTTATGATTATATCTGCACTAGTGGGCTGATTAATTATGTTTCCTAAAAATTCTACACATCACTTTGTGATATTTTTGGAAATATGAATCATTCAAGAAAATATTGGGTCTCTTGGTATGTTTATTTTCCCTAATTAATGATTGAAAAATACCTAGTTAAGATCACCTTCACATAACCATTTGATCCTCAATTGTGCTCGGGATATCATTCTTGTTTTAGTTTCATATCTTTTAGGGTTGTAACAACTAGGCCCTACTAATAGCAATAAAACCCCTTCTTAACATGGTCATTTGGGTCTTGTCCCACCATGTACCACAAGTTCCCCACAATCACATGGTCCCCTACTTGGGTGCCACCCACATGACCGAATGAGTCATAAGATTAATGAATGTCCCCACAGGCCAACAGAAGTGTTTTTAGTGTTCTTTTTCCTCACTCGCACAAACCTTGGAAAAATTCCTAGAGGGTCAACCATCTGGATCACTACCCCTGGCCAAGAACAACTAAATGTGGAGTTTTAATCATGTAGGCTATAAAAAATTAAGGTTCACGTTGTTGAAAATTGTCATATCATTTATTGACTCCACCATTTATCATTCTAGGGGTGTTATAAGGATGTTGATCCAATTATAAATCATATCGAATAGAGAATCATTCTAGTCATTCTACCAAAAGGATTCAAGCCGATCAATATCCTTACTAAACTCCTCTAGATGCATAGACTGGGGGGGGTGATTCTTTATCCATGAATGAAGATCAAATATAAAACATTTGGTATTCTTGTATATCTGTATCGATGCATGACCCTATATAGTGTTGCTCCATGACTCCAAGACCAACTGGATAAAGCCCATTTCTATCGCCCATAGGCCAGAAAACATAATATTCTCTCCCTTAACATTCCTATGATTCAAAATGATATGGATGTGTGGATAGTTATCCCATAATAAGTGAAAAAGGTGAGAGACCATAAAATCTGGTTAATAGGAGATATCATGACTATTTACAAGTCAAAAATCAAGTTAGTACTAGGTTTACACACTTCATTGTTGGTCATTACACAGTATCAACCTATCTCCCGCATAGCATGTATCTGATAATCCATTTCCAATCATAAAAGAGAGAAATCATGACCGAATTTATGAAGAATTCTTCTCAAACATTCATTATACCTTATCATGAAATTATTTTAAATTCCCTTAAGTAAAAATGAGTTCCATATTAGGATCATTATCCTTGAAGATATCTTTAAATAGATTTTCCCGTGGACCCACAACTTCTGAAATAGAGAAATGAAATTAAGGAAACCATGATTTATTACTGGTACATAGGGAATAAACCAAGAAAAAGAAGTAGTTAATCAATTGTAGCTATTATTAATATCCATTTCACCCCATTTTGAGATACTAGAGACCTTAAGACATAGAAACCATATCCACATATTCCCATTGTTGTGATAATAAATGATTGGACCCCATTGCGAAAATAATCCAAAGATTAAATGATGTAAAAATTGATGAAATAAATGGATCATTGATTTAAAATTGACCCCCCAATGAAAATGGTAAAAAACATAGTAAAATAGAAGGATATAACTATAGAAAAAATGGGCACACACTCCCTCATTATAACAAGGAAAAACTCTCTTATAATCTCTCTTGAATAAATGGGAACCAACCCCAATGTGCTTCGTCCAAGAATGAAGGGATATATTTTTTATAATGTGAAAGGTACTCTATTTGTCAAAAAAATAATGGAATTTACTCTTTTCTTTGCTCGAGATCCTCTAATAGACTTATAATAAAAATAGACTCATTGAAAACTGTTGTAGCTGCTATTTACTCCACCTCTATTGTGGATAAAGCCAAAAAAGACTTTAATTTTGAAATCTAGGTCACAAATCCTCTTAAAAAATTGAAAACATAACAATTAGTGGATTTTATAAATTAAGAATCACCTAAAAAATCTGAATCAACATATTATTTGGCAATGAAATATGATCCTCTATAACATAATTCAATATTTTTGATCTCTTTGATGTATCTCAGGATCCTCTTCATAATGATCCAATGTTTCCATCTAGGATACACCATGTATTGACTAACTGCTCCTAGTACATGTGCAATTTATGGCATAGTAAAAACCATAACATCAGAATCCCCACTACTGATGCATATGGTACTTGAGACATGTTTATGGTATCTGCTTCACTAATAGGATTCATTGTAAAGGATATCATGAAATTAATAGTATGTGGGTGAAGATATTTGATTACATTCGTTCATGTTCATGAATTTCAAGACATTACATATGTTATAATTTTATGATAGTCATATCATTGAATTATTTATGTCGTCATAAATTATCATCCAAAGAGTCTTGTTTTCTGGTCTCATGTCCTTTATATCAAACTTCCTAGCCATCTATTCCGTCATATCCAGGATATGATATTTTTTTGGGCCAACAACCAACATGTCATCCACATACAATATAATAATAACGAAATCATTTACATTCAAAAACCTCATATATGAACAAGGATCTGAATAATTAATGATTTAATGAAGGCTCGTTATATAGAAATCAAATCTCTTGTACCAACACCTCAGTGCCCGCTTGAGACCGTACAAAGATTTATTCAATCACAAAACCAAGCTCTCTTTTTATTGATTCTAGAAGACCTCACAGTTAGACCATATAGATCACTTCATCAATATCACCATGAAGGAAATTCATCTTCAAATCCAGTTTCTCTAGATATAATCTAAATATATCACAAATCTCTAGAACTAGTTGAATGGTCATCATTCTAACAATATGAGAAAATATATTATTGAAATCCATACATTTCTTCTAATAAAATTTGTTGACCTCTTATCATGCATCATATCATTCAACTTACTCCTTTCCACACCTATTGGTTATAAAGACACAGTTTTTACTGATATCCTTCCTTCCATTATGTAATGGGAGAAGATTCTGATTCTTGTTTTGGTATAGGCCTTCATGTTATTCTTGAATCACCTTCAACCATGAAGATACATCTAGAATATATGTCACACACAAAAAATAAGTTTGCTATCCATACTCCACCAATAAGTAGAACAAAATATTTCTCTTAGTCACATGTTCTGAGTTCTATATTGGTTCTCTTATCTCTTGAGTTGACCTTCATGTTCCAAATTCGACTGGTACTTGGTTATCAAGCTCTGTTAATTCCTCAAAGGAAACTAGTTCATCCGTAGATTTATCCTCCTGATCTTCTATTGTTGTTTCAATATTTCCATTCTCTATGTCCCAATTGGTTTTAATTTTCCCATTTCCTTCCTCAAAAGTGATATCTTTATTGATGATATGATTGTAGGGAATGGGGTCCCAAAATGATACCCCTTCACACCATCTCCATACCCCAAGAAGATACATTTCTGTGATCTCTAATCCAACTTTGATCATTCCTAGTCATTATCCATTTCATATACAGTACATCAAAAAGTACATAATAGAGAATAATTAGAAGGTTTACCAATCCACATCTCAATCAGCGTATTAAGATAAATCACAATTGATGGAGGTCTATTGATCACATAACAAGTTGTATTCACTACTTCTACTCCAAATGTTTTATAAATTCATACAGTCATAATAGTCTACCTTCTTCTATTCAATATAGTTAGTTTCATTCTCTCTTCTAGTCCATTCTACAATGGTGTGTATTCAAAAATGAACTATCTCTTGATTCCTTCATGTTGACAAAAATTATAAAAATTATCACTTCTATATTCTACACCTTTTTAAATTCAAAGATAGTAGATATAATATTTAGATTATGGCTCCTTCCATGATTTTATGGTTTTGAAGTCATCAAAAAACATCCAGCTCACACATGATATGGTATACCCAACAACTCCTAGAATAATCATCAATGAATGATAGAAAGTACCTTGACCCTCCGAGGGATATAACTAGTTCCTGACAAATGTCAGAATGGATAAACTATAATTTCCTGTTGTTTTATATTGTTGATATATGAATATTACTTTGTGTTAATTTTTTAAAACAAAACTATCACAACCTGGAATGGATACCATTGTAAGATCATGCATATACTTCTAGTCCACAATAATCTTCAGGCCATGTTCTTTCATATGTCCACCGATCTGATGCCATAACATCAAAAACTCTTCCATTGAGGAATCCTATTTGATATCTTTATCTACCTCCCTATACACACTCCATCACTATTACAAGGAGAAAACTATCTAATAGCCACACATGAATAATTTGGAAACAAAATCAAACATACCACTCATTGGGACCACCCATGATAAGATCAGTGATGGTGCTGATGAGATTCTAAATATAGAGGATTATCATGACTTTTACAGGAAACCCTCACCCTTTCTGGTTTTCTCAGCTGGATCAATTGGTGGGATTTTCTACCAACCACACACCAACCACACCCACATCCCTTGAAAAACAAGTTGTTGAACACTGTCTATGGAAGATACTACTGATACCATTATCCCTTAAACATCATTCTATAAAGGAAAATCATATGGAACCATGGAATAAGGAATAGATGAACAAAAATGGTCATCTTGATCATTGTTGAAGAATCCATATGTCTGTGGACCAAGATGTGCAGGGATCACATGAAATAATGAACAATTACAGATCAGGGAGAAATGATGAGTCCCCCCTAAGGGTCCAAGATCACACTATTGATGGTAGCTTGTAGGAAAAGAGATTAGACTATATATAATAATGAATGTGAACTAGGTGATGTTGAATGTCGAACAATGACCTAAATTTTATCTTAAACTCTGACCGTTAATGGGGAAGATGAAGCAACAACCTACCCTGGAAGTTATCCTCTTAATAAGATTGAACTAGAGGATATTAATCTCCCATCAAAATCATAGGATTTCCACACTAGCCTTGGGTATTCCCCTAAACAAAACCTGGGTGGTGCTGATGACTATTTTGGTAGACATGCAATGATTGGGCTTAAAAGAAACACTACAAACATAGATGAGGTATAGATAAATAAATGTGGGGTTGAGAACATTATTATGAAACCCCCACATGAAGCGGAATGGGTGATGAGTGGGGCTAATCAAGGTCTATTTGAATGGACACTCTGGACTCCATCGTCACCTCAAGTCGGATAGTACTTTTATAAGCATAAGGTAAAATGATGATATAGTCTCCAATCCTATGTAATAAAAGAGATTTTGGTGAAGGGAAGCGTAATACTAGGTAATGATAACCATACAACAGCTCGAGAGGTATTCCGTTCAGATGGAACATCCATCAACCAAAAAAAGTGGCATTAACTCTATCATCCTATAGATATGTATCTAGACTATAGTGATTTAGAAAATCCACAATGGAGTCTATCATAATGAAAATGGACATTCGGAACTGTGGTGACACCTTGACCGGATAATCAAAATCCCAAGAGTTTACAAAGTCATAGAATAGGGGAAGGGGGTTTATCCAGTCCAAAATATTTCTACCAACATCCATTTCAAGTGCGATGATGCTTCTAAAAACGAATTAATCAGAACATTAATAAACTAACTAATTCCATCAAATGAAGACTACTGATCCAATGGAACTGTACGGAACTATTGTCACTTTGATGAATGAGAGGTGGGTAGGTACAGAGCTTATATTAGGAATAATATGATATTGACCAATACTATCAAGCTGAGAGACCCCATCCCACATCGAACTAACAAGAGGAGGAAGAGGGGGAGCCCCTAAAACAATATTCCTTCCCTCAATGGTTAGTTGGGATCACCATGCGCTATAGATATGGGTTAAGAAGCATGAAATCACAATGACCCATTCTATGTTTTCATTCAATTCAAACCATTCCATTTCATTTTTTGTGGTAGATTACCTAGATTCTTTATTTTTTAATAAAAATATAATTTTGGAGGCTTCTAGTATATTCATAAGGGGTTGGTCTGAAGAAGAGGCAACAATCATTAAATATTATCTTTGTATTACTTCATTATCAAAAAATAATTAATATTACATAATAAATATGATATAATAACATACATATCACCTATATAAAAATCTGTTATTATGTTAATGGAATAATATAAATTTATATCCTATTCTATTAAATGAAAAACAAAACCATTATTTGTGAGTACGATGGACTACTGCCTCATAAATAGATATAATTTATTTTCGTTTATAATCTCTCATGGAAATGTATGATGATAAATTAAATATTTATATATGATATTCAATATATGTTATTAATTCATAATGATTAACATTAATATACATTTTTTCCTTACTATCCATGGATAAATTATAGCATCAATCATTTGTATATCAGAGTACCGTCTTTAGAAGCCATATGATTATATTATATTATATCACCAAATGAATGATATATGTATGTGAATTAAACCGAAAGTATAAAATATCAAAATTCTAGTCGATAGTGTATGTTATACAAACCACAAATTATAACCAACTCATAGTATATAATTTTATAATTATAATATCTCTCATACATTACAGAAATTGCAACCCCTAGTCCAAATGAACTATAATATAATCTACAATTATAATAAACCATTCAAATATATTGGTATGAATATTTATGACTAAATTATGGAAATTATTTTTATTTATTAACTATAAATAATATAAGAATCATCTATAAGAAAATGAAGTCTTCTCTATAAAACTGTATTTTTAATAATGATAATTTATACAAGATTTTCCTAGATAATTTAAAATTAATTTTAAACAATTTTAGTTAATTTACTTTATAAAATGAAGTTAATTTTAATAATTAAAATATTAAAATTTTCTTAGGTTGAATTTCTAATAATGTTATGAATCATTTAATTTTTTTGATTAATAGTTAAAATACTGGTTTGTAGTGAAATATTCTATTAATATTTAATTATTACATTAATAAAATATATTTTTAATTTGGTTTATAATATAATTACCTCATGTAGTTTAAAATTTAAATAATTAAGTTAATAAAAATCTAAAGTTTAGTTATTATTTTACATAAAAACTTCTATTGTTATAAAATTTTATTACTGAAAGCATACTTTTTCTTTATGTCTATTGGTGTAATTTTAAATTGAACTTTCCCACGTCAATGAATTTAATTTTAAAATATTGATTTAATGTTTTTAAGGCGAACATTTATATTATCAAATAATGTAAAATTATTTTTAAATATTTTTCAATTGTAAAAGAATGAAAAACAATTCTCATAGTTAAGGAAAATATTGGATTACCTGGGGATAAACTATCCTTATAAGGGATAAAATGTACTAAAAACCAATATAAAATAGAGTATAATTCCATATTTAAACCATATCATATAAAATATTCTGTAATATTTTATTTGTAACATTTTTTTATTTGAAAAACGTGGTTAAACATTTTTATTTACCAAAATTATCGGTGTACCACCCACTTATATTATAAAAGAAAACCCGCTCTCGTAATTTTTTAACACATTAAAAACATTTTTGTTTGGAAACATCACACAAAAATCAATTCACAAAAACAATAAAAATTTCCTTTAATAATTAATTTAAAAAAATTCCTTCATTTGATACATTATCTACATTCATTAAGAGGTGGTCTAAGAAGTGATAAAATTCCTAGCTATAATTTTTTTATTTATTCTTCTACCTCTGTAATATCATCTTCATCTTTAATTATATAATAAAAATATTTTATTCAATATAATAATATGTTATTATTTTATATTAATGAATTATATCAATATCACTTCACTAAAATTGGAATTGATATCTTTTCTCATGTGTTTGGCAGACTACCACATCTCGAAATGATTTAATATGTTTTCCATCAACACCTCTCACGATTGAGTATTATTGTGGATATAAAGAATATATATAATTTATATAACATAAATGTACATATAGATCCATAATATAATAAATATATTCTTAAATACCATTACATAGTTTATATTATTACATCTCCCGTGTGTGTGGAAGACTTATTCCTCATGAAGCAATGTATTTAATTTTTCACTACTGATTTATTTGAATAGTAAAATTGCTATATTTAATGAATAAATGTGATATTATTGAAATAATTTTGATATTATTAAAATATTAATTATTTTAAAATATATTATATTATTATATTTATTACTTTTTTATTCCAAGAAAAATGATCACGTCAGTCGCGTGCATGCCGACTACCACCTTCAGGAAGTGATGTGACAATATTTTTATGACAACACTAAATAGATGATATATATATGAATATTTAAAAAAAAATATCTTATTTATAATATTATTATAACTCTATAATGATAAAATACTACCTTCCTTATTTCAAATATAAACATTTCAAAAATTGAATCATTACTCATGTGTACGAATGACTTGTCGTCTCCATGATGGTAGGATTATTCATTTATTAAAACTATCAGTACTGTAAGTTATAAAAAATTTATTTTATTTTTAAATATTATCTTTACTTATGGTTATCATTCAGGAGATTATGGTTCTATATAATATGAAAAATAATCATAACATTCTTGACAAAACACAAATGAGAAAACAAGGACATTAACACCCATAAACAATGAAAATATTGAATGATTATTAACAAATTTGTGAAAAGATGTTATGAGAGGATCATATATAAAATTATGAATATTAACATCATTATATAAATTGTTAATAACATGTTTAATAACACATTATATATGGGTAAATAATTTTCATAAGATAGAAAGCATGATTTAAGGTACTTCATCTTAATTTCCCTTCAATGAGGTATATTTTATTATTGTGTAAATAATTTTTTTCATATTATTAATATAATTACCCTTTAGAACGTAATAACATGACTAAATAATAATTCATGGTATTTAAATTCTCAATTTAAAAATTTTACCAATGATTATATGACATAAAAGTTAATAAGTGATTAAATATTTTAGAAATCAATTTATTTTTATTTTATTATAATACATCATCATTTTCATTGAGATTAGAATATTATATATGTAATGAAATTTCAAAATAATATTAATTATTCCAATTTTTTAAGGTTTGTTTACATTTTATATTCAAAATTGATTTATTTCTTAATCCTCATTTTAGCGTTCTGATCGTTATAAACAATAATTTTAAAATCTCATTTTCATCATGATTTTTATTCATGAATTTAATTTGAAGGAAATTATTTAAAAATTATTTAATAATCATTTCATAAAAATCTTTAATATTCCTATCTTATAGTTATTCATTTTTTATGTTATTTTACTCGTTTAGTCTCATTCATAGAAAATATAAGTATGAAAATGTTTTTATGTTTATACTAATTTTTTTTCAACTCCATCAAAAATAAATTTTCAAAAAAATTGTTTTATTTATAATGTTTTTATCATTTTAAAATTTATTTATTAATAAATTTATGACCCATATTTTAATATTAAATTTTTATTCAATAGGTCCTTCATTTTTTTTTCAAAAACCACACTCTTTTGGATTTTTCCAAAAAGTTAATGGAGTCTTTGTTTTAATATTCTCAACACATATTTATTTTTTATTATCCTGACCACTATATGTTTTTAATAATCTTTTACATGTTTCAAAGGTTTTTTTGAGGTTTTTTTTATTTTGGGTTTTAAATAATTGTTTAATACGTGATTTTTAAAATGAAAAAGAAATTTTCATAAAAAATATTTTTATTGATATTTTTATAATAATTAATTTTATAAAAAATAATATCCCTTTATTTTACATATACTCTATTAGGGGTATGTTGTATTAATATCATATTTAATTGTCAGTTGTATGTTTTATGATAATTGTTACTAAGTAATGTTTTGCAATTCATTTCCTTGTTTCATTTTTAGTCATTAACATTCCCACGAAATATTTTCCTTTCAATAACCATTGGAAATTAAATTTTAGATAGATAAAAATATTTTTTATCATATATATTATTATTCATTAAAAAAACACATGTCTATATATGGTGTATTACTATGAATGATATTTATTTACTGGGTAAATAATGATAATTCATACTAATTAATCAAAATAAATATTTAATTTTAATTCATATTTTTCATGAATCAAATCTATTATTCAATAAATGTCGAATGATTTTGATCTACATATAAGGGTGGGGACTAAATATAGATTTCCTAGTGATTCATCCACAGTCTCAATAAGGGAATCATTAAATAATTATTGAATGGTTTTTTACCTATAGTGTTTAACCATCTTATGAAAGGCTTTGTCAATAGATGTATATTGTTAAAAAAACATTACATAAAATAATTTAGTATTTCATAATTAATAATGTAGTTAATATTTGAAATTTTATTTTCATAATGATATTATATATGGACGAATTTCGTTCCCTACTATTTGGTTATGTTGAATGTATTATTATTTATTAACCTTTCTTTATTGATTATGAATTATATTATTATCCATGAAATTTTTATAATGATATTATCTCTCAATAAATATCATTATATATTTATTTATTATATGGATTACATTTCTAGTCATTTACATTTCTATATGGATTATGCCTCTTCTTATTTTCAATGAAAATTTCAAAATGATATTACCTCTGAATGCATTTCATTGTTAATTGATTTATTAAATTGAAATTGTTTCTAATTGTATTCCTTTCATAAGTAAAATTCTCTTTTAATAATATCTTACACTATATTTAACCCTCCCAGATAATTTGATCTCATCCTTATTTATTTTCATCTCCCATGATTCAGGGAAGTGGAAAATAAATGTGGGAAACATGGGAAATAACCATGTTAATTCCCTATTCTAATGTTTAACCATATGAAAAAGGTTAAAATTATATTGAAATAAAATGGATGAGGTAATTATGTATTGTGATTCAGGATTTGAATTGTTGATTTTTTTATTGGTGAAAGATTTTTAATATGATTTTTGAAACATCTATATTTTTTTGATAAATCTTAGAAGTATATGTCTCTTAATAAAAATTAGTGGTATGGATACCATCATGGGTTTATGGGTTTAAGGTTTATTATATGTTCAAAGTCATAAACAACCCTATTGAAAACTATTGTGGTAGTAAAATATAATGATTGCTGATAATCTTGTTAAACAATTATGGGAATATAACCCGTTGGTTTAGTATATGTTTTACTAAAAAATAAATATAATAAATAATTCCCTTACATTTTGTGGGAATATGTTTAATTATATTTTTAGAATTTATTTTTTATCTTATATTTTATTTTGAGATATTTATGGGTTACTAATTTATTGGAATGTTATAAGAATTATGTTAATTTATTTTGAAAAATGGGCAACCCATATTTAAAATGCATCCTATTACAAGCCGAATTGTCGTGAGCCCTAAACCCATGTTCGATAGAATATAATGGATTTGAAACTAACATTGTCTTATGTGATTTAATGGTAAATATTTCATTTTTTTGTTAAAAACTATGAATAATAAATATTAACAATGAACCAGTGGTGTTAATGTTGAGTTTCAATGATTAATGTATTATATTAGATAATATTTTCTAATACTATTGGTTTTAATATGTAGTTAGCGATAAATGGAAATAATTTTCATTATTTTATGGATCATATAACATGTAAATATTTAATTTCTGTGATACATGCATAAAAATTCCGTTTGGAATAATCATTTCTATAAGTAAACAATGAATTGGAAATTGATTAAATAACAACCAAAGGATGAAGTTATTTCAATGAAATAAAAATATTTTTTTATTATATTAATTTATATTATTAAATAGTAAAATAATTACTCATATATTAAAAAATTATTGTTAAAATTAGTTTATTTATATTTCCATTTTTTAGAATGAATCAAATGGACTTTTAAATTATCATATATTTATGGATTTTTGGCCTATAACATTCCATTAATCAATCACATTCTTGTGATAAATGATCACAACCATTATCTAGAATTATTTTTTATTTTCTTCTATATACATATATTCACCTTCCAAATATATTATACAACGTTGAAATTTAACTATATATTATTCTATATGATGTTTTTTTAATTCCATTTTTCTTTTATTAAGAGGATGTTTTATTTACCATTTTTTTAATATATTGGGTTTCAATAATGGACTTTTCAAATATCAATCCACTCATTTCCTAGAAGAATATCAAACCGGGGGGAAGAAATTTTTTTATGGGGGGGAGAATTTAACACACCTCAAAATATAAAATAATATTAATTTATTTGATAATTTATGATACATGAAACACCAAGTAAAAAAACCAATAAAATATATTTATTTTAATTAAATCCCTTTCATAGCATATGGAACATGAAACCCCATGTATAAATGAACTATAATATAGTATACCATTTTAACCTAATTGTAAAAATGGATTCAATAAATATTATATTCTAAATTATCAAAATTATTTTTATATATAATGTAGATATTAAATATTATTTCTTTTATAATAAGAAGATATATTTTCGAAAAAACCAAAATTTTCTAAAAGATTTTTTACTCAGATTTTGCGTAATAAAATAATATTTTCTAAAAGAAATTAAAATTTTCTTTTTAAAATGAGCTGAATTTTTGAAATAATAATGCTAAAATTATCTAATGTTGGATTTAGAAAATATTTCGAAAATATTTTTTTTGATAAATACTGAAAACTAGTGATTTTAAATAGAAACTAATTTATTTTAAAATTATTTAAAAGGATAAAATATGCTTTAATTTTTATAAAGTAGAATTGGTTCAATTATATTAATATTAAAATAATTTAAGTCATTTTATTCAATTTAATTATTTAAATTTGGTATGAATACCCTCTATACTAGTGTTATTTTTCACTTTAAAAAACCACTTTTTCATCACATCTGCAAGTATAATTTTAAAATGAATTCATCCAATTAAGTGAATTTTATTTTAAAAAATGGAAAATGTATTTAAAATAAAAATATTTTATATTATCTAATAATTTCAATTTAATTTTTGACCATTGTTAATATTGATATATATAAAAACTAATTATCGTTGTAAAGTTTAATATTGGTTTACTGGAGGATATACTAAGAATATAAGGGTTAAAATTTCTTAAAAGGTTGTAAACTAAACCAAAATTCCATATGTCGACCATATCAAAGATAATTATGGGGAATAATCTTATTTGGAACCTTTTACAAATAAAAAATGATGATACAAATTCTATTTTCAAAACTTATAAGTACTATACTAATGTCACTTAAAAAAGACCACCTCCTATCATATTTTATTCACACCATAAAAAATACTATTTATACTATAATAGAAAAAATAACATCCCACATTCCATTACATAATCATATAATCCATGGATTTTTATAAATCCATTATAATAAATCATTATAAATAATCCTTATTTGTTTCTCTATGAAGATGTAAAATTCCAAACTACGTGTTTCTGTATCATTTATTCTGAAAACTCATTAAATTATTCTTATTTCACCCTTATATATAAATAAAATTATATTACATATAATATGATTACAATATATTATGGAAATGACCTATATCTATCTTCTCTTCCCATAAATAAAAATTGTAATGTTTCTCTTGTGTAAGGCCGAGTACCTCCTTGCAAACTCATATGACACATCTTCCATCAATACCTCTAATGATTGGGAATGTAGATAATGATAAAGTATAAAAATTGTATTTATTGAAAAATTATACCCATAGAGTTATTATTTCATATATATAAATTTTTAATTATGATTCACTATGGGAGATGATTATGCCCCTCGTTTTTGCAGAAGACGACCTCCACAACAAGCATTGCGATTTGTTTTTTGCTAATTATTTACATTGAGGGTAATATGGATAATTTAAATTACTAAATGTGATATAAATAACATGGTAATGATATTTATGAATTATTTATCATTATATAATATAAAATATTACTTTCATTTTTACCTTTTCACTCATTAAAAGATCAAAACATCGTTCTTGTACTTGTAAACTGCCATCTTCATGAAGCGATGTGACACTATTTTCATCAAAAAACCAAATGAGTTAAATACGTAATTATTTTTAAAGAAATAATATATTATTTTTAATATTTTTACTAATTAATAAATAAAAAATTATTGTCATTATTTATATAATTATCATTTGAAAAAGGAGACATTACTCATGTGTATGTATGACCAAACATCTTTATTATTCTAACATACTTAATTTCTAAAAACCATATTTCATGATTATTATTATATGTATAATTGATGTATATAAGTAATATTAATATAATTTTTATTATTATGGAGATGATGAAACTATATAATTGGAACATAAACTAGAACATTCATGATAAAGAATGAATGTGTAAATAATGATGTTATGACCTGAAACAAGCCAAATAATGAAAGAATAACAGTGAATAAGTGATATTACTTTATAAACGGATAATAAATGTTATTTGAAATATATAAATTCTTCTAATATAAGTGAATAAAAAATTAAAACAATATTATAGGATTCTATATAATTTCCAAACTAGTGGAAGATTTAGGTTATGGAATTCATCTCAATTTCCCTTCATTAAAGAATATTTTATTATTATTAATCTAATTTATTTTTTATTCTATACATATTACACAATTTACATGTAATATCATCATTCCATAATAAATCCTGTTATTTAATGATATATTTTGAATTATTTCATCCAATTGGGGTTTACTTGAAATTTACCAATTCATAAAGTAGTTCATAAGAAAATTTGTATTCAATGGGTTTTATTACATCATAATTGTATTTGATATCCTAATATAATAAATTTATTTAATTTTGATTATATTACCTTTTATATAAATTTTTTTATCTTCAGTAATATTTGATTACCATAATCAATATATTGATTATTTATCACTTCAATGTCCTGATCATGAAAATTGTTTATTTCACAATCTCATTCTAATAGAGATATTTTATTATGTAATATTAGTTAAATTAAATTATTTGATTATTTTATAATTAAAAAATTTATTTTTTACCTTATTTTTATTCATGATTTTTCATGTAATATTACTATTTTAATTCTCTTTAGAACTTAATATATCGTAGATTATGTTTCTATGAGAAGAATATAATACATTATCTTCACTAAGAAATATGATTTTCTTTAAAATATATATTTTTATATTAATTTTATCTAACAAAAAACTTTTTATCATTTTATAATTTATTTAATAATTGTATTTATAACCAATTTTACTATTTAATTTTTTTGGAAAGGAATATTTATGTTATTTTAAAAGTAATGCATATTTGGATTTTACCAAAAAAGTGATATGAATCCTTATTTTAACATTATTGGTATGTAAAAAATTATTTCTATCATTACTACACAATGATTTCAAGAATTCTCTATAGGGTGGAATGTTATTTTGAAATAAATGTTTTCTTATAATTTTTTAGATCTTTTTATTTTAAAATGATTTTTTTAAATTGAGAAGTATATTTCCACAAGAATGATATGGAGATTTTTTTGGTATTTATATTCATTAACAAAAACAAATCCTTATTTTAAATATACTTCACTAGGGATATATTATGTAGTTACCATCTTTATTCTTGCAATGGGTGGTCTAGGACCTTTTTGATGAAAGAAGGTATTGAAATTGACATTAAAGATTCATTTTTGTAGTCATTAACATTCTATTTATGTACTTAAATTCCATTGGTCATTGAATATTATATTTCCCCCAAATATCCATATTATTTTTCAGGGATATTAATATTTCTTACACCATACCGCATTTATTTATATATATTTCACTTTGAATGTTTTTTAATTTAATTGGAAATATTGATAATCAATATTCTTTTTTCAATGTAGATATTTAGTGGTAAGTCATATTATTTAGGAATTAAATTAATTATTCAATATTTTATGAATTATTTGGACCAAATGATATGGGTGGGGCCCAAATATTGATATCCCCCAATGTTTTGGTAATCATTTGAAGAGTATCATTGTGATAGAAATATATAGGTTTCTACCATTTGTTTTAGACCATATTGTGATTGAACATTATGATAAAGGTAACTTGTGTATGAGAACATGACATCAAATAATTAAGAATTTCCATTATTGAGTATTTAGTAATTATTATCAATGTCATTGTCATTAGGATATTATCATAGTATTCATTTCATTGTCAGATTATTTATTTAATGGTTTGTTTGTTTCAAACCATTTCATATTTATTACGCATTTTCTTATTATCTGTGATAGTTGTTTTAATTATATTATCCTAGGATGATTTTCATTATCAATTTTTGGATTAAATATTATGTGTTTATAGTTATTTACCTTTTTATAGTGATTATGTATTAAATTATAATCCATTTTATTTTTGTAATGATTTTACATATGGACACATTTCATTCTAATTTTTTTAATTAAATGCTTTGTGTTTCATGAAATTTACTTTTACTGGATTATTGTTATTCATTCATGATATATTTCTTTATATTTTACCCTTAATAACAATTTTGGGTCGCCATATTTTTTTTATTTTTTCAAGAATCGTGGATGTGTACTATGTACTATAAGAAAGGATATTATGGAAGGAATAATGATAATCTAGAAAAAATATTTTAATTTTAGATTTCAAATGAAAATTTGGAATCATGTATGTTTTTGTTTTACCAAAACCACTATATTATTCAGTCTTCTGGGATGTTATTCCTTGTATATTATTCCAATGTATTATAGTAATACACCAACTCTAGGTTACTATAGTCATGATCACTAGAGAAAATGGATTTAAATAAATAATATGATATTTATGATATTTTGATCATTCTCAAATGATAAAATAAAACTGCTCTACGTTCCATAATGATCATTTTAATAATAAAATGTTACACAAGAATATGTACATTATATTGGATTTCCATTTGAAGTTTCGTTCATTTTTTATATCCTTGATTTATGGTTATTTTTTAAATATATCATTTATATATAATAATTATAATAATTCCATTATTATTATTATGATTGAAATGATACAACCATGAACCCTTTTACCATGGTAAACACATCAATACCATTTTAAAATTATGTATTAAGATTCCCCAAAACACCTGATGTGGACATAAATCATTACGTAGTTAAACATGATATTAAAATAATTGAAGTGAATAGTTTATGTAAAAGGGTATAAAAATATTACCTAATGATTAGAAAACCAATCTTGATTATCCATTAAAATATTATTTTGGTATGTATAAACATAAAGAGAGGAAAATTAAATGAAACATTGTATTTTATATAAATAAACATAAAATAATAAATTATTTTTGTTTTAGTATTGAAATATCAAATAAATCCCATAGAGGAGACTTAATCATAATCATTTAAAAATAATGATTAAATTGTGAAATAAACCCTTACCTATAATCTGAAATCCTTATTATATTTTTTAACCTAATATATAATAAATAATTATTTTATATGAATATATTTTATTAACATAATTATCTATTTTAAACAATATTTGATTTCATTATTAAATTTTATCAGAGTTTTTTAACAATTCGTTATTAAAATCATTATTCCGGGTGATTACACTTTGTTTTTTATATGTTTTTTGGTTAGTTTTAGTACTCGTAATTTTATCATGGTTCAATCATATACATCATTTCAATACATATATAAATATACCATGATTATGTGAATAATAGGATGGCCCATGGTTTTGAAATTTATTGAAGAACAATAAAATGGTGAAAAATACAGAATATAATCATTTGAAAAGTCATTTAATAACCGAAATACCACATTTAAGGAATTAGTAACCACTTATACCACTTGGGTTAAATCACCTTTACAATGTTTTAGGATTATACCATGTCCCATCATTGACATAATCTGATGGGGATGTATTGTTAACCGGACCTTGGCCTAATGTTGAGTTTTTCATCTTAATGATTTTGCTTCGATGAGCATTACCAAAAAAATTCCAAAAATACCTCATTGATATTGGACCTATTACATATACATAGAAATAAATGTGACCTTACATAATAAAAATATGAATTGTCATCCATGAAAATTGTTTCTATCTTATTCCCTTTCTCTTCATCAGAATATTTTTTTAAAATGTCCTCCTTATATTGGTTATCACCAACAAGAACAATGGGAGAATAAAATGTTATCAATGTACCAATTTTTCTCAATATTATATTATAGATAGTTCCTTTTTTACACTTAAATAATATTCAAGGGTCAATCTTAGATTTTTTCCCTACCCTTATGGTTAAAATATGTAGTCGTAATTCCATAATGCCTCGATCAGTCATCAATCTCATCTTGCATGACAATTTCATTTTTCAGATTCAGCATGGTCAGAGAGAATTACATCATCAAAGACCATAGATTCCCCAAATACATTAATTATAAACATATTTACATTAAGGGTGCTATCCTTATTATAGTATTGTTCAACACTAAATCGGATCCATGTACATTAATATTTTAGCATGGATCATGCACACCCTAATCATGTATTTCCTTTTAACCCTCATTTTGTCACAACCTATTGGTTCATGAGACCCTATTTTACCTCTTAAATTGATTCATGAAGCGATTGAAGGATCCAATATCCCATCATTACCCCCATTTCATCCTTTTTCTTAGGGGGTGCATTTTTCTCCAACTTCATGTAATGCACATGTCTACAAACTGATACCATATGACCAATATCCTTGATGAATACACAAAAAGGAAGAACTAATTAATACTGAAAATTTATCCCCAAATAATTACCATTGTCTATGAGGATATAATTATGAAGGAGCGGTTTACAAATTCAGCATCCACCATCACCCTTTCATAATATCCAATATTTCATTCAATTGTATTTTTATCTTACTTCAGTGGATCAACTATATATTTGGAAATGTATTTAAGAATCAAATGGTTCAAAAGACCCAGTTAAAACATGATTCCTAACCCAGATAATGGATTTTGTGTGATTTTTATTATGGGGTTAGATATTGAGATCATAAGAAAAAACCCAAAAAACCCTTCATTGTGGTTGTAGAAAATGATGTTCCAAGAAACTAAACACTAACTTTCTGACTGAAAAACCAGATAAAAATATTCCTTATCTATTGGAATAATTTTTTCTAAAGAAAACTCTATAAACTAGAGAGCTACTATTTGATTTCATCACTACTAAAATTCATTTAAAATATTTCCAAAATCAATTGGAAAATCAGTGAGTAGAAGAATAAATCGAACCAATAATCTAACATAACATGGTAAACCTTGAAAAAGAACCTCCCATCACCAGATCTTGAGATTCATGGAACATTTGAGGGAGTTTCAGTTAGATCGTAACCATTTCTAAGGACCTCTGCAAAGTTGAAACCCCTCTTGGTTGTATTATTGGGCATTGTAAAAAGAAGATATGAAGCATCCATTTCAAATAGTCCGAGAATAGTGAAAAAAATAAAAAACTAGAGTTATTATATATATATATTATATATTAAATATATAAATGTAGAATCATCTTATTTATTATTGTTTTACCCAAGACTATTAAGTATTTTTCCGCATGTTTCATGTATTGTGGACAGGAGTGACCATTTCATGGATTATTAGGAACACCAGGAACTGAAGGGGAATTGTGAGTACATACAGGCTGAGGTCTGGTCATATGGCTACAAAAAAAATTAAAATTATCTTTTATATATGTTGGACTCGATGGTTTAAAAACTCTTTTCGATGGGATTATATTCGGGACCAGTTTAAATTAATTCACTTTACATTCCTATCATACTCATGTTGTAATATAGTTGTATGGATGAATTTGGTTATTAGGTGGTTTAAATTTTATAATTTTGTTAGATTGAAGATGTGGGTGTCCATACAAGTACATAGGAAATTCCTCATATGTTAGTGATATGCATACTCAATGCTTGTCACTACCCAGTAACCTATTGGAGGCTGTCTTGATGAGTTGTGACATGAGCAGTACTGGATGATAGAAAAATGAGTCACGCCATTCACAGAGATGGTTTCTCATATGTACAAATTAATGATGTTTTTATTTTTTGAAGGATTAAAATAAAATAATATTATATTTTACCCTTTATATTAATTTTTATATCATTTATATCAAATATTTAAATTCAAATCATAATAAGAACAATCAATGACATATGGTAATCGAAAATGACCTATATCATTTTGTTAAAGTGGTAGTCCACATGAACCAATGAGAAATACATTCACTTCCCAGATGTTGGAAAAAATGTTTGGTAATGGAGGTTTTATAATCACAAAAATATTTTTTCATATTTATTAAATTAATGTTATAATTATATTGTAAATAAAAAAAATAGAAAATAGAAGAAGTAAAAAAATTATTCTATTGATTATTTCGATAAATTATTATTTAAAAAAAATTGATATCCCTTAAGGATGGTAGAGTGGAAATTTTTGTAATACCAGTACATCAAGAATATGGATATCAATTGTGTAGTGGGATTGTGTTAACAGTTGGTAAAGTTGAATAACTTGAAGGGTGTGTTTACGTGAGGGGAAAAAGTGACATTATATAATACGGGGAGGGTTAATTCTTGAATAACATAAATGGTGAAATACTATATATTTATATATATATAATAATATTTTGAAGTGTCATAATCGAACAAAAAATTCTATAATATGATGTGATAAGATTGAAATAAACTCATCCAATCACATTTTGGAATGTGTTGGATACATGTTTATAAATTTATTCTAGTTAAATCACCTTAATCACATGATAATATAAATCATGATTATTTTATTATTAACCATGATATCATAATTATATAGTGAAACCTAAAAGGGTTTATCAAACAAATATTTGATATGCTGATTCCAAATTTTGAATCTTTTTTATCATATTTCAATTATATAGTGGGAGTAAATTACTTTTATAAAATGAATGAAAAACAATTGAGAAATATTTTTCATTTGAAAATTACCCATTTAGGAGTAAAAATTTATTTTTATTGAAATAACTTAATAAAATGGTATTTATAAATAATCAATGTTGAATGGTGAAGCAATTAATTTTGATAGAATGTTTTACAGTGCTAAAACTATATTAAATCTTAAAAAAATTCCATTAAATTACAAGGACCAAACATAGGTAATAATTTGAATAAAATGAAACTGATAATTAAAAAATGGCATGGTATGGCTAAAAATTTTAATCTAAAGACATTTAATTTATTATTTAACACAAAACAATAGCTATTTTTAAATAAATTCATATAGAATAGAGGCATGTGTGAGAAAAATTTTAATTTTTTACCGATGGTTTCATATAAATATTACATATTTTACAATGGGGAATTTTATAAATATGATTAACATTCATATTTTAAAAAGTAAAGTTGAAAATATTAAAATATTATTTATTTTTTCTAATTATAAATAATTAATCAATTTTACAATATTCAATTAGTATAATTAGATAAAATTAATTTATGAAAAAAAACAACAGACAAATAAAGATTGGTTTTTTCTGAAAAATGTTTTTTGATGTATAAATAATAACATAATAAAAAATATAGTCGAAATAATATTTATATATAAATAATTTTATTATTTATAACTAAAAGTGACTTCTATTATTTTTGGAAAAATTTCAATTCCTTATGGGGATTTATTAACTATTTACATGGTTATAATAAATCACCATTTCTCTCATTTAACATAAAAATATACACATTATGAAAAATATAAAAAATGTCCATGAGATATTTTTTCTATTCTAATTTAAGAATGATATATTTTTTATTAAAGAAAATTAATAAAAGTGTTATAAATTTAATATTTTGTCTCCATAGTGGAATTGAAAACCACTATATAAAAAATATAATCTTAAAGAAAGAAAATATTTTAATCAATATATTTTCTAACAAATATATAAATAATTTTCAAAATGTGGCTATTCATATTAATACATCAAATAAAAATTTATATGTTATAATGAAACAAATAATTTAATAAAATTTTATAGTATATCAAGGTTTAAATAAAAATATTGTTTCATGCATCGCATTTAATAAAAAAATATAATTTATTTAATGTGAAATATATCATAATGACTTAGTTAGTTACAATCTACCCAATTATAAAAATTTGACCGTCAAAATTACAAAAATATGATAAATATAAATGAGAAATCTTATTCTTCATCACATCATCTAGATCCCACATGTAAGAACCCAGTTCTTATTTTTGAGGTACGAGCTTCTTCTTTTTCCTTTTCCTTAAGTGTTTTTGAAGAAAAATGGAAAATGGGGAAAAATTATAAATTTCAAAACTACACGCCGTGTACTTTATCCACATGTCGTGTACTTTTGGTCGTCTTGGGATGAGTACAGGGGCGGTGTAGCCATGTCAGCGACAAAGGGTGTAGGAACCAATTACACGCCGTGTAGTGGTACCTTACACGCCGTGTAGTCAGTCGTCAGGATTAAACAGTAAGGTGGTGGAGTCACCGCCAGTTGGGCGATAGTACACACCATGTACTCTAGAGTAAAAGTCGTGTCCTCATGTCGATGGATGAACATTGTGCCAGTGCTGCCAAATGATCAGTTAAATGAATGAAGTACACGCCGTGTACTCAGAAGTACACGCTGTGTAATTTTTTTCGGCTTAAAACAGGAAGTAGCCTCCTCATTTGGCAGAGGAGACTCTTGAACCATTTTGGAGCCAATGGAGGAGGCCCGATCTTTGAAGATCCATCGGCCATTCGTCTGGAATCCGTTTTAGCATCAGACGATTTCGTTGGAACCGCACGGGTAAGCCCTCTCCTCTCCTTGTAGCGTCCTGTCCAATTATTCTCCTACCATAAGTTAGTTACTTTTTTTTGGTTTTTGGTATTCGTCAGATCTATGCCTTTCATGGGCGTTTCTGGAGTCAGCATTCGGGTATAACGCTCGTTGACATATAAGGTCGGTGGCTTGGTGTATAGTTTTCCTACTGTAGTGTGTTTTGTGCGTTTGTGTGCCACGAACCCATATTGGGGTGTCGTGTGGCTGAGGCCGTTTCTATATTTAATGCCTAAAATTTCATAGGTGTCTAAATTGTGATAATAAAATATTGGTTGGGATCGTTTCTTCGATCAAGAACCACCCCTAGGGTGTGTTCTGCTGTTTAGCCGTTTGGCTAGGATACTTGAGGGTATGCCTTTATAGTAGTAATTGTATAATTGCCTTGAGAGTAATTTCTTGTTACTGCTTGTTTACCTATTGGGCATGGACCGGTTAATATATTAGCCTGAGGGCGTGACTATATTATCCTGAGGGCGTGACTATTTTAGCCCGAGGGCTGTCGGTTTTCCACCTAAGGAAAACCTTTCGTATGCCTGAGGGCGAGAATTCTATTACTATGCCTGAGGGAGAGATTCTATATAGCATGAGGGTGAGATTCTGTATAGCCCAAGGGTGAGATTCTATATAGCCTGAGGGCGTGGTTCATTATGTTAGCCTGAGGGAGAGATACTGGGTGGCCTGAGGGTGTGGTGTTTTTGAGCACAGAATGATACTAAATTCAATGGATTAAATGAATAATAAAACGGCAATTTAATTGTTAATTTAGTTACATTTTATTACTTCTTACATTATTTCATTTTACTATTGAACACAGTTGTTGCATGCTTACACGCAGTTGGGAACATGTCTTTTTGAGTGCCTACTGAGAAATATTTCCCACAGACTGTTTGGGTCATTCTTTTTGGCCCAAAAGATTAAGTTTATGCAGGTGTATATAGGGGAAAGAGTCCCTATACAGGTACTTGATCGTTGATGAGGAGTAGGAGGGCATGGGACTGATCCTAGGATCACGATGTCACTGCCAGCTCTTTTCCTTATTTTGTTTTATTCTGTATTCTACTGTACTGTATTGATGTATAACATGTTCTGGCTGTTTTCTTAGAACATAAAACATGTAACATCATCATTTATATACTGTTGGTTGTATCCACTGTTGTAGTTTATTCTAGTTGTGTATGTTTACTTCTCCCGCTGTTTTTCGTTGTATGTTTATTTTGTATTCCACTGTGCTACACATTGACAAATGAGGGAATAGTTTCCACACTATCAGACCTAGGCCCTCGTTGCTAGTCGGAAGCCTCTAGCGTTTTGGGGAAATGCGCTTGAGGTCTTGTGGAGAACCGGGCTGAGGGGACCCGTTGCGTGGCACCCGAGTCCGGGATGATACAAAGTGTTATCAGAGGGGTTTCTTTTCATTGACTTACTATTTGTAGTCATAGTCATGGATAGGATGTAACGGTAGTTGGTAATAAGTTTTGCCCGGGCGTATCTAACCTGTGTACAGGGAAAATCCAGTCTACCTCATATTTTGGATTATTTTAATTTTTCAATTTTATGGTTGATATGTTTTCACAATTCGGGGACACACTTTGATTGTGATGTTTATATTTTATCTATGGGTTCTATTTAGTTGCAACCCTATGAGATGAGGGAATGTCGTCTCATGCATCATATAGGCACATGCTAGATATCACATGCCATGCATAGTTTCCATGCCATGTCATTGCATTAGAATTTTCCTGTTGTTGTGATAGTTGTTGTGCTAATAAAGCATTCTATTGTGATATCTGCTTGATAAATACCTGCCTTGTGATATGGTATGTTTGTTTGAGCTTGTTTATAGAATGGATGCCAAGCATTGGTTTTTGGGGAGTATGGGCCCCCATTGACCAGAATTTGGTGGATCATTGACGGTTTATTGGTTATAACACAGATAAGATGTCAAACTTTGATTTGTGGGGAGTATAGGCCCTCACGGATCAGAATTTGACACGTAGGTGTTGGTTTTTGGTATTTTCTGGGTTCCGGGGAAGTTTTTGAAGCAAACTATCTGGAAAACCCAGAATACACACTGTGTAGGACCCCATACACGCCGTGTGTGTTCTTCGGTTCGGGAAGAAAAATGAACTTTTTGAGTACACGCCGTGTAGTCTCTCTCCGTGACACAAACCGTGTGGGCGGCGACACGGGGTAATGGAAGGCTTGGGTGAAACACGCTGTGTAGTTTTTTTACATGCCGTGGAGTGTGACCTGGAGTACGGTCGTGTAACTACAACATAGGTCGGTGAACTCCTGTACAACATGCCCTGTCAATGATGAACATGCCGTGTAGTATGACTTGGGGACTCGGCCGTGTAACTAACAACACGGTCCGATGTCACCTCTCCCTAAACACGCCGTGTACCAGTGGGACACACCGTGTAGTCTTGTCAGAGGACAGACTGTGTGGAGTTAGCCGTGTGGCTGGGAAGCAGGATGGTGTACACCCCCTGTGTGGGTGTAACACACAGTGTGGATTAAAGCCTAGTAGTCGGCCGTGTCTCAGACGACACGGGCAGTTAGAAAATAACACTGTCCACACCGTGTAGATATTATAAACGCCCTGTAGTTTTGTTGAATGGAAATCGTGTGGCTTAGCTGTGTAGAAGGACCCGGGCAGGGGAAGGGAAGTCAATTACATGCCGTTTAGTCAGTGTACACGCCGTGTAGTCTTGTTGTACAAATTTTTAATGCTTTCTTCCTCTTTCTTCCTTGTGGATTCTTCGCTTTTCGGTCATAATAATATTGAATATGAGGCATGCTTTTGACCTTCTAGTGTCATGACGCCAAGACAACCGCGAGTTGTTTGCCAGCAGAGTGGTGAAAATTATACTCCGGAGATGGTGGGACATGGGCTACCAGTTGATCCTCCAGTAGAGCCAGATGCGGCGCCAGCTGCTATACCGGACACAGGCGCAGATGCGCAGTTCCATGAAGGGTTTATGTGGTTCATGCAGACCATTTAGGTAGCACCGAAGGCTTCCACATCTATGTCCGAGCTGACGCATATCTTTCTGAAGCATCATCCTCCTATGTTTTCTGGGGATGGCGGACCACAGGCTGCAAAGTCTTGTCTAGGATCGATGCAGACTATTTTCCAGCACATGGAGACGCCTCCAGGGCGGAGTGTCAAGCTCGTGACTTACATGCTGTATGATTTTTCCAAGAGGTGGTGGGATGTTACCACCCAGTCAGAGAATCACAGGAACATGGCATGGGAGGATTTTCAGGCAGTCTTCTATGACTTATTCTTTCCCGAGACGCTGAGGGAAGATAGAGCTCTAGAGTTCATGAATCTGCAGCAGGGTGCTATGTCAGTGATGGACTATTCGGCTTGTTTTATAGAGCTTTAGTGTTTTTCACCCGTGCTAGTGGGCGATGAGATGTTGAGAGCCAAACGTTTTGAGGATGGTCTTCAGTATGACATTCGAGCACTGGTGAATGTTTTAAGGTTGCCTATTGTACACGCTATTGTTAACCAACCACTAATTTCTGAGTGGAATCTGCGGGAAGCTAGTGGTGTGGGACAGGGCGGTTCAGAACCAGTTACTAGTACTATTTCTACTGGCAAGAGGAAGAGACAGATGGACTTCTCTCAGAGCGGCAGTACCAGCCAGGCAACTTCTTCAGGTGGTCTGGTCAGGTGCTACCAGTGTGGTAGAGAGGGGAACAAGAGACGTCATTGTCCATGAGACCCATTTGAGTGTCGAGCTTGCAGAAAGATGGGTTAGTTGCAGCACTTTTGTAGGGCGTTACTACTAGTGGCTAGTGAGAGGGGTTCTTTGGAGACTCTGCATGTGGGAGCAGGACCAGTTGCTTCTTACCATTCTAGGAACTGGAATACGTCAGGGTGTGCAGACAGAGATGGCGGTCGTGGCCGTGGTAGCCAAACACTAGGATTAAAGAGGTAGCAAGGTGGGACAACTCAGGGTAGCTAGGCTGTGTCGCAGGGCCACAACACTGGGCAAGCATATGCAATGCAATAGACCCAGCAAGAGCATGATCCTAGACTTTTGACAGTAAGATGTACGATTCTAGTAGATTCTGTTTTGTCTTTATTACTTCTTAATATGGGTGATAGACATTTTTTTATATATGTACCCATTGTGGAAAGCCTTGGGATCGGTGTTTCTAATTCTTCTGATATCATGGCGCTAGACACTCCGTTGGGGACTAGGACGGTTGGTATGCGTCAGTGGAAGGAGTTCCCCCTTGAGGTTGGAGGGTGTCACTTTCTTTGGGACCTCTATGTCTTAAAGATGACATGCTATGATGTCATTTTTGGTATGGACTGGTTGGTTCCTTTTCGAGCCTTTGTAGACTTCTATCGTCGCACGGTACATTTCACGTCACTAGAGGGCCGAGAGTTTCTATACAAGGGCGAGTGGGATGTTCAGGTGAGTCGAGCTGGACAAGAGAATCATGGGCGAGGTGGAGTCACAACCAAGATTGTGAGTTTATATCTGGATGATCAGGGGACTTTTCAGACAGTTTTCCCTCCAGTTGTATATAGTTTCAGGGATGTCTTCCCGGACGACATTTCAGGTCTACCTCCAGTGCGTGAGGTGTATTTCTCTATCAAGCTAGTGCCAGAAGCAACATCGATGTCCATTCCTCCTTATAGGATGGCCACATCTGAGTTGTAATAGCTCAAGAGGCAGTTAGAGGAGTTGTAGTCAAAGGGAATTATCCGACCCAGTACTTCTCTTTGGGGTTCTCTGGTCCTTTTTTCTAAGAAGGCGGACTGTACCCTTAGACTTTGTGTGGATTATCAGAAACTTAACCAGTTGACGGTTAAGAACCGATATCCCTTGTCGAGGATAGATGATCTATTTGTTCATCTTCGTGGAGCACGAGTGTTATCAACGATTGACTTGAGTTCCGGATATCATCAGTTGCGCGTGAGACCATCGGATATAACGCTTACAGCTTTTCAGAGCAGATACGGTCTGTATGAGTACTTGGTTATGCCGTTCGGACTCACGAACGCACCAGCAATTTTTATAGCTCTGATGAATCATGTGTTCCAGTCGTATCTTGATTCCTTTGGGGTAGTATTTGTGGATGACATCTTGGTGTACTCTCACACTCTACATGACCATTCCAACCATATTGAGATCGTATTGAGTACACTGAGAGAGCATCGACTATATGGTAAGCTCTCGAAGTTCCACTTTTGGATGGACCAGATTCACTTCTTAGGTCATATTATCTCAGAGGCAGGAGTTGCAATGGACCCAGAGAAGGTGAGAGCGGTAGTTTATTGGGAGCAGACTAAGAACGTGTTTGAGATACGGAGTTTCTTAGGGCTGTCTGGTTACTAAAGATGCTTCATACATGACTTCTCCCTCTTAGTAGCACTGTTGACAGGTCTGACTAAGAAGGGTGTGAAGTTCGTTTGGTCAGAAGATTGCGAGACAACTTTTCAGGACCTGAAGGGAAGGCTAACATCAGAAATAATCCTACTACTCCCAGAACAGGGAAGAGCTATATAATTTACTGTGATGCATCAGGGATTGGGATGGGAGACGTTTTGATGCAGGGTGACCGAGTTGTTGTGTACGGGTCTCAGCAGTTGAGGCCACATGAGAGAAATTACCAGACACATGATCTCAAGTTGGCTATAGTTTTTCATGCGTTGCGCTGTTGGAGGCACTATCTATGGGGAGATAATTTTGTGTTTTTCACCGACCACAAAAGCCTCAAGTATATCGTTACTCATCGTGACTTGAATCTGAGCCGGAGAAGGTGGGTTGAGTACCTATAGTCCCTTGATTTTGAGCTTGCCTATACACCTGGTAGAGGTAATGCAGTAGGTGATGCACTGAGCAGAATGACTCAGATACAGGCAGTGCAGGAGGCCAGTGGTGAGTGGCAGCTTCTGGATTTGTTTTCTGAGATGCATCTGGAGGTGCATGACAGTCAGAGGTAGACTTATTGTTCCTCGTTAGCTGTGGATTATACCCTCCTGAACAAAGTTATGGTGAGGTAGGTATCGGATTCAGAAGGCCTAGTTTTACGGGAGTCGGTAGCAAGTGAGGAACCTCCTCCGAGTTGGACGATAGGCGATGATGAGGTCCTGTGTTTCCATGGACGTGTATGGGTTCAAGGGGACACACGTGAGGATCTGATGTGGGAGTTTCATGCTTCAGCCTGGGTAGTTCATCCCGGGGATACCAAGATGTACCGTGACTAGAGGCATCAGTACTGGTGGCCGCGTATGAAGAGAGAGATATTAGTTTTTGTTATGAGATGTTCCACCTCTCGGCAGGTGAAGGAAGGGCATCAGAGACCAGCCGGACTGTTACCGCAGTTACCCATTCCAGAGTGGAAATGGGATGTTGTCGCGATTGATTTCATGACGGGATTACCGAGGTCACCTTGAGAAAATGAAACCATGTGGGATGTTGTGGACAAACTCACGAAGGTGGCTCACTTCTTGCCGTTCAATGAGACCTTCGGTGTGGACGAGCTAAAAAGGTTGTATATCTGAGAGATCATACATCATAATGGGGTCCCTCATTCTATCGTTTTCAGATAGGTATGCCCACTTTACGTCTCGTTTCTGGCAGAGTTTGCAGAGGACGCTGGGTACACAGGTGCTTCTGAGCACAACATACCACCCTCAGACAGTTGGGTAGTCAGAGCGGATGATACAGGTGCTAGAGGACATGCTGAGCGCATGTGTCCTAGACTTTGGGGGATATTGGGAGAAGCATATACCTTTAGTAAAGTTTTCCTATAACAATAGTTTTCAGGATACTATTTAGAATGAACCATATGAGGCTTTATATGTTAGGACATCCCGATAACCATTATGCTAGATAGAGGCAGGTGAGGAAGCATTACTGGGGCCACAGCTCATACAGGAGACATCTGAGCTGGTCCAGTTGATTCAGAAGCGGATGGCTACCGCGCAGTCTTGTCAGAAGTCTTATGTTGATCGCCGCAGACGACCTTTGGAGCTCCTAGTCCGGGATCAGGTTTTCTTGTGTGTTTCACTGAGGCTGGGATAGAAGCGGACCAGGAGACATGGTAAGCTTTCAACAAGGTATGTGGGGCCATTTGAGATTCTGGAGAGAGTCAGTCTAGTTGCCTACCGGTTGTAGTTACTGCAGTGGTACCGAGCCATGCACGACGTCTTCCACGTGTCTCAGTTCTGTCACTACCATTCAGACCCATCTCAAACCTTTCAGCATGAGGAGGTTGAGCTTCAGAATGATGTGTCCTTTGAGAATCATCTGATTCGTATTGTTGACAGGAGCACGAAGGTTCTTCGAGGCCGGTCAGTTCCTCTCATACGGGTTCTATAGCAGCATGGATGAGTGCAGGGTGAGACCTGGGAGTGGGTGGCCGACGTACGTGCTCAGTGGCCAGAGCTGTTCTGAGCCTTATCTTCACCACCCTTGGAAGGGAAATTCAGGGATGAATTTCTATAAGGGGGGAAGTTTGTAAGAACCCGGTTCTTATTTTAGAGGTACGATCTTCTTGTTTTTCCTTTTACTTAAGTGCTTTTGAAGAAAAATAAAAAATGGGGGAAAATGAAAAATTTCGAAACTACATGCCATGTACTTTATCCACACACCATGTACTATTGGCCTTATTAGGATGAGTACACGGGGCGTGTAGCCATGTCGGCAACGAAGGGTGTATGAACTGACTACACACCGTGAAGTTGTACCTTACACACTGTGTAGTCAGTTGGCAGGCTTAAACAGTAAGGCGGTGGAGTCGCCGCCATCTCGGCGACAGTACACGTCGTGTACTCTAGAGTACATGTCGTGTCCTCATGTCGACGGATGAACAATGTGCTGGTGCCGCCAAATGAACAGTTAAATGAAATAATTACATGCCGTGTATGCATAATTACACGCCATGTACTTTGTTTTTTCGGATTAAAACATGCAGTAGCATCCTCATTTGGAAAAAGAGACTCTTGAACCATTTTGGAGCCAAAGGAGGAGGCCAGATCTTTGAATATCCACCTGGTGTTCATCTGGAATCTGTTTCGGCTTCGGACGATTTCGTTGGAACCGCACGGGTAAGCCCTCTCCTCTCCTGGTACCGTCCTTTCCAATTCATCTACTAACGTAAGTTATTTATGTTTTGTTGTTTTTTTTCTTTATCAGATCTACGCCGTTAATGGGTGTTTCTGGAGTCGGCGTTTGGGTATAAAGCTCGTTGACGTATAAGGTAGGTGGCTTGGTGTATAGTTTTCCAACTACTGTGTGTTTTTTCGTTTTTGTGCCACGAACCCATGTTGGGGTGTCGTGTGGCTGAGCCCGTTGCTATATTTAATTCCTAGAATTGAATAGGTGATTAAATTTTGATAATAAAATGCTGGTTGGGATCATTGCTTGGATCTGGAACCACCCCTGGGGTGTGTTCCACTGTTTAGCCGTTTGGCCAGGATACTCGAGGGTATGCCTTTAAAGTAGTAATTGTAGAATTACCTTGAAAGGAATTGCTTGTTACTGCTTGTTTACCTTTTGGGCATGGCCCAGTTACTATATTATCATGAGGGCGTGACTATATTTGCCTGAGGGCGTGACTGTTTTAGCCCGAGGGCTGTCGTTTTTCCACCTGAGGGAAACCATTCGTATGGCTGAGGGTGAAAATTTTGTTAAAATGACTGAGGGGTATATTCTGTATAGCCTGAGGGAGAGATTCTGTATAGCATGAGGGAGATATTCTATATAGCCTGAGGGTGTGGTTCACTATGTTATCATGAGGGCGAGATACTGGTTGTCCTGAGGGAGTGGTGCTGTTTAGCAAAGAACGATTCTAAATTCAATGGATTAAATGAATAAAAAAAAGAAATTTAATTGTTAGGTTAGTTAAATTTTAGTAATTCTTTATTTATTGCATTTTACTATTTCTCACTGTCGTTGCATGCTTACACGCAGTTGGGCACGAGCCTTTGGTGGGTGTCTACTGAGATATATTTCTGACACCCTATTTGGGTCATGCTTTTCGGCCCACACAGATTACGTTGCTGCAGGTGTAGATAGGGGAAAGATTCCCTATACGGGTACTTGACCGTTGCTGGGGAGTAGGAGGGCATAGGACCGAGCCTAGGCTCGCAAAGCTGCTGCCAGCTGTTTTCCTTGTTTTGTTGTATTCTGTATTCTATTGTACTGTATTGATGTATAACATGTTCTGGATGTTTTATTATAACTTAAAAAATGTAACATCATCATTTATATATTGTTGGTTGTATCCACTACTGTAGTTTATTCTAGTTGTTTATGTTTACTGCTCCTGCTGTTTGACGTTGTATGTTTATTTTTTATTCCACTGCGCTATACTTTGACAAATGAGGGCTTAGTTTCCCCACTATCAGACCTGGGCCCTCGCAGCTAGTCGGCAGCCTTTGGCAATTGGGGAAATGCGCTTGGGGGCTTGTGGAAAACCAGTCTCGGGGCACACGTTTCGTGGCACCCGGATCCGGGACGTTACACCACATAGATTCCTCAAATTTATAGATTCAAATCAAAACATTTACACAATGAGAGGTATAGTTTCATAAAATTTTTCTTAATGATCATCAATATCTATGGGTTGTTATTAATAAGACATATCTTTATCCAATTGTAAAAACTATATATTTACTAAATTTGAGGGCTCAGGTATTTAATTTATAAGAAGAGGTAAATATAAAAAATCTTGAAATTGAGGGAGATTTTTCAGAATAACAATGTAGTTTTCTAACAACATGATAATATTAGGAATTTTAATGGGGATGATATATCGATTGATAAACATACCCATCATTCCGAATCCATTTATTTCCTAGGAATATTCATAGGGATAACTTATAAATAAATTTTATCTCTATTTCACCAATGAATGTATGTATAAATTTATTATAGACACTATGCGAGCCCAATTTGATTTTAATTAGATTAAACCCTCTCTAACATCTCCTTAACTTGATGAAATTTTAATATCATTATTTCTCAAAATTTATTATACCACAATAGTTTATTACACTTCTTATAATTATGGGATCCATACATATACATATGAATACTAAATTGAATTATATTGTTATAGTAAAATTACACCAAAGGAAGGTGTTTTTACTAACCACCATATAAATACACCGAGCATGATCACAACATATATAAAAAACATTGAAATGTACACTATGGAAAACCATCTATATTGTAATGATAAACAATACTATAACACATCATTATTTCTAGATATTGTTGGAAACTCAAATAAAATATTGAGATAATTGTTTTATCAAAATTAGAAACAACAGAATATTTCATTCTATATTTCTTTAATACTTCATAATTTTATATTTAGGAAATATGATCAAGATAGAATTTTCTCTGCAATAAATGATGTGTTTTAACTTTTTAGGGTGATTAACTACACTTGAAATGAAATTATTCCCTTTTGATGTGTGGAATAGTCCGAAAAAACAACATTTCATAATATTTTACACTTATAATATTCCATACGTAATAGATGTAACATCCCATTAAAAATATTATATCTTCCTGAGAATTTTATGATACAACACACATAATAATATAATTGAAAAAATCCATATTCATATAACCCTAATATAAATAGTCTTTTAGTTTTATATACATAACCATTTATACCGAATGAATAAGGAATGATGTACTATGGGATACATCCAATATCTTCTTCTCTAACTATAGTATTTATGGGGCACATTCATTTAATATAAACCAAATATTTCCAATGTTATCATGGTTAAGATTTTTAACATTATTCACCTTCTTCTTTAATTATACATCTACCCTATATTTATCCTTAATCATTAGGGGATGGATTGTTAAACATGCATGGATGAAAGATAATCTCATGCCATATAAATCATAATTTCATTAACTATATTCAAAAAATCTATTAACATTGGTTTTCCTTCAATACAAATTATTGATAAACAATCATGTTCATTATGAATCAAATAATGATTATATAATAGTTTTAGTTATATCATACCTTTTACCATAAAGATATTGTATCTATATCATAAACAAAAATATTATGGTTTCCAACTCCAAATAATGATATGATTAAATTTTAAGATGAATTTTTAATATTCAAGGGAAATATTCTCTTACCATATCATTATGCCTAAGGACATGTCCCAATGCATTCATTGAAGCATCGATATATATAAAAATATATTATATAATGTAAGGTAGTTTATGAATAAGAACAATAACCAAAATACACATAAATTAATTGAAATTATCTTTTCAATAATCTATCAATCTGTTTATAACCCCCTTACAAGTAGATAGTGGTGAGTAATATCTCACAAAGCATTAGTTGTATCATTCGAACCATAGAAAACTAGTGGGTAATTTCATTGTGGTTGTTCTAGAATGTAGTAAAATAACTTTTATGTATGGATCCTCAGATATACGATCACCAATGATTATATATCCCATGAATAATTCAATCTCTATCCAAAATTTATTCATTGTAAATTTTATCTATAAACAATCATTTTTTTCAGGCCTTTATAAATATTCAAAAAAATCGTGATTTTCGTCATTATTGTTTGAATACCTAATAATATCATAGATAAATAATACCAACAATTGATCAATTTAATATTTATAGACTCTATTTAGTGAATCCATGAGGATATTTTTACTATTTGTATGTCCAAATTTCATCACTAGAAATTACAAAAGACCAAAACTCACATAGACGGATGTCATGGTTATATCATCATCCTTGATCCATAGTTGATGATATTCAGATTAAAGATCAATCGTGGAGAACATAGATCTCCACATAATTGATCAAAAAGATCATTGATATGTTATAGAGTATACATTTTCATAATAGTGATCTAGTTATGTTCATGATAATCAATGAAAATACATATTGAACTTTCTATCATCTTTTAAAAAACAATAGGTTCATCCCATTGAGAAACACTAGATCAACTAAATCCCTTATCAATATTATCCTTTATTTACATCTTCAATTCTTTTAAAAAAATTAATTTCAATTGTCAAGGAATATTTTACATATGTGTATCACAATGTTTGAGTTATTTTGAAAATTCAACAGCTATATTTCTAGGATACATTGGAATGTGATCAGAAATAGATAATTACATTTATATTAAAGAGAAATAATTTCACAGACAATTTTTTCCAAATCCATGTCCAATAATTTACCTTCAGGAATACATATAAATACCTATATAATGGAATTAATTTCTCTATTTGTTCAGGTCTATCCTCAAACTGATTAATGATTGATTTTATTATTTATAATATCAAATTTAATGTCCATTTCTCAAAATTATATATATTATCTATACTTATAGATCCATTCCATAAAAAATTTCATATAAATTCAATTAGTGAAAAAATATCAATATTTTTAATAATATCATTCCCGAAAACATATATCATAGGAGGGCTATCGACATGAGATATAATCATCAAACTATTATAGGTTTGCACTGCAAACTAGATATCTAATTATTGAGGTAGTGATGTGACAACATTAGAAAATTATTCTAATCTAAATGGTGGTAATAACAAAAATTGATTAAATAATTATAATTATAGTTGTTGATGATATTTTGAGCATTAACCACATATCAAGGATCTTCATTGGATAGAGTTATTTAATAATCTTTTCCTCCTTGCAATTAGTTTTGTGTTTTCTCTTGAGGATTGGTACATTTTCCCAAATAGTTACCATATCCTTGTTGTTAAAGAATAATATATTGATGGAATATCACATACAAATTAATTCATTATCATAATTTAGTTCTTTTATAAAATCTAAGAATAATCTTATTTCTATTAACAATGTACAAAGGTGTTTCCTTCCAAAAGTATCACTTATAGGAAAATTACACTATAACTTATTTCCCTTCAAATATTTTTCTGTGCCATTATCTTATTATCATTATTTACATTAATGAAATATTTCTAGATTAATTCTTCCTACATCTATGTAACTCATGAAACCATATCCTTATATGATGAGAATTTTTTGAGGTTTATTTTTCTTGAGAAATTTCATTAATATCATTATTGGGATGGAAAATATTTATATTTTTATAATGTATATAGTATATATAATCCCTTTCTAGTATTGAAATGTTATTGTCAAATATTGCATAATTTTCTATATAATATTTCTATAAAGTAATGATTTTTCTTATCATATATTGTCGTTCCTCATGATGAAATATTTTCTCGAAGAGAACATCCATAATATACTACTTATATATTAATAATATTTCATTATAATACTTAATAATTTTTATCAACATACATAATTAATCTGCATCAACCATGGGATGATAAACTACCATAACAAATTCCAATCTTTCAATAAATCCCAAAGAGGGAAATATATTTTTTAATAAACATATCCATTTCTCATCTACAATTAGATTGTTGGATATATTGAATGATAGATGTTTTAATCTCATTAAATATTCTAAAATTATTCAAACACTTTTAAGATCAATAAATATATATATATATATAATAAAGGTTATTGGTGAAATTCTATATCATATTCTCTAACATTGTTATAATATGATTATTTCCATAACTATCATTATTATGTTTGCAAGAGGACAATCCATATGTAGATTATGTTCGTTGTTAAAAATTCCAATTATTCCCATAGGAACCATTAATAAATATTTTCAGTCAATGTATTAAATAATAACATTGTGAATAAAAATGTATAATTTTGAAACTATTGAAACGCATAACAAAAAATGAATATTTATTCATAACTGTTTTAAAAAAATGTCACAATTGATAATATCTAAAGTAATAATTTTTTTCAACAAATTTATTATAAGTTTTTGTATTTTAAATGTATAATATCATATGAATATCATATGGGAGTTCCAAATATGGTGAAAAGTAAGGGAAAAATGCTTATGAACCCTATTTATGGACAATACATACTCAACTAACTTCTTTAATGGTTATTACCCCAACATGATTCTTCTAAAATACTAATTCCACCTATTTTATCCATACATGGATGTATTTGAATAAAACAACATAATATCAATATTACCATAACATTATGTTGTTATAAAATAAATATAATAATATTTAAATTCATTCATAGATTTATGTTCTTTAATGTATGTTTTTCTAAATCTCATTTAAAGGATTATACTGAAAATCCATCAACACCCATTATAATTACCCCAAACCTTTTATCCCATATGTGATTAAATTTTTTTTACATTGTTACTAGTTACTTGAGATCACATTCAGATGGAATGAATTGTTTTTTAGTCTTGGATAACTAGATTGATATTTAAATACAAGATTAAGTTTGAAAATATAAAAAGGAAATTTTCATATTCTTTTGTAGAATCATTATTCACTCTGGAATATCTTTTCATATCGATATTAGTACACATCATGGATTCCTATGGAATGGAAACATAAGAAATGGTTGATATCATATTATCAGTAAATGTATCGATACAAAAAAATAAAATATGCAGTAAATAAGGAATAAATAATATAATAATAATAAATGATGGTATAAAAATTATGTATAAAAAAATTAATGATATTGAAACATATAAGTATATATCATAAATAGTAAAATAATTACTTCTAGTTCAATATAAAATTCAATAATGACGGAATTCATAATGACAGATATCATAATTTAATTGAGGCCCCATCCAAGACATCAACATAAATGGGTAAGGATTCATCATAATACCTAACAAGTACTGTCTCATGAATCCTAGGGTTTAATCAAGGTGTTATGAATATTTTTGTCCACCCATCACTTAATGCATCCAAATCAGTCATTATATGAATAAAAAATATGATATAATCAACATTACTGAAAAGTACAATAACTATCCACATAGTAATAATGAACACAAGAAATGTTAGCACATTACCCATTCAAAATGATTATAAATCACTAAAAGTAATATGGTTAACATTATCATTAGATTATATACTCAAAAATTCATAACATTTATCAAAGGATTTCAACATAGATGAATATTTATAAAAAAGATCACTAGAAAATCTCATTAGAAGAATAAATTTTAAATAATTAAGTCTCATATAATAACATTTACAAATTTTAGGAAAAAACATTTTAATTTTGATTTTCAATTAAAAAGTTTATATTATTCTAAATTTTATTTTTATTCTTGATGGTAGAAAATTTGGTTCGTGAAGTGTAATTTGAATCAATAATCCATTTCATAATTTTTGTAAAGATTGATGACCACATCATCAAGGAAACAACAAGAATATTCCATTTTAAATAATTATATTAATATTAATTTTTTTTAATAATTCACTTTTAAATAGTAAAATAATTCCCACAAAAAATTTCAATTAAATATAGACATGGAACACATATATTTTTGAACAAGTATAATAACTGATATTAAAATGAAATATTTATTTTATGAGTAATTATGCAGAGGAGAATGAATGTAAAACATATAATTTTTGGTGAAAACTAGAGAAAAAAAATATATATTTGGATTTAGATATAAATATCAAATAATTCCCCATGTAGAGACTTTAATAAAAATTGAACTCAATAATGATCTGATTTTTAAATAAACAGTAACCTATGGTAAGAATTCCTATGTATGTGTCAAAAAATACTATATAAAAATATTATAATTTTTAAAAAATTGACTCAATAAATATGTATTAATACCATATATAGTTTATTTATAAATTTTACCTTCCAGTTATTAATAATACATTATTTGAAACACTATTTCAATTGATAATTACTTTTTTCATGTATGTTTAGGTTTAGTAGTTTTGGTACACAAACATTAATCATGGTAATATTGTCCCCAAAATACTATAAATGTAATTAATATGATATATATATATATATATATATTGAATCACCCATAAAATATAGTGAAAGAAATATGTATTACATTGTTCATGGAGACAGTTAACCGTACTTATGCATGAATGAAAATTTCATATTTATATGGATCCAATGAAAGGCTGGTAAATAGTAACTACCCTTTATAGTGTAATTATTATATCCAATATATCATATATAAAAATGAAAACCATTATAATAACTATCCATTTTAGATGGTTATGGAAAACGAATTGTATCTCCATATAGAAGATTGACTTGACATGTATAACCGAGTGATACAGTCACTTACAAATTAATGAAAATGAATATAGGAAATCATAGTACCATAAGAAAAATTATTTTTTTAATTTTTATTATGAAATTTTTATTTTATAAGGATAAAATATATTTAGGGGAGGTTAAAGAAGAATATAAAACAAAGTGATCAGTTAAGGTTATTACTTTTTACTTTAATGAAATCCTTTATATGTTCACTTTTGGACACTATGATTCTACATTGGGGAATAAAAATCATCTAAAATATGGATATGGATTTTGGGGATCTAATTTGTTTGTTTTCATTGAAATTAGTTGTCCAATATGTGTAATGATTTTTGTGGATGATGTGCCCATTTTACTGAGGGGAGGGGTATTTTTCCAATTATATAAAATAATAAATAATATATATGCATCATCATGTAAAGTCTCATGATGAGATGTAAAATATAATTTTATTATGTTTTAAATATAAATAAATACATACAATTTCATTTGGAAAAGTGTTTGATACATTTTATACCTTATCATCTAGTTAAATCACTTTAAACCCATTTAAACCTTAGTCCAAGTAATTTAATATTTTACCAAGATTACAAAATAATGTGTCAAAAAATAAACTATTTTGTAAAAATGAAAATGATTATAATAATTATAAATTCAAAAACAATTTTATCAAATTTAATTTCTATAGGGGTAATAATTACATTTAATAAAAGAATTAAAACACAAGAAATATTTTCTTCATTAAATACATTATTTAATAGTGAAAGTCATGTTTACTTAAAATATAATATTAAATTTATAACAATAAATTTTTATGGGTAAATAAAAACAATAAGAATTTTTTTCATTTCTATGATGTCATAACCAATCTATATATTCAAAATACACCATTAAATTAAAAGAGTTAAACACGTTTTTAATTTGAAAAAAATATAACTTCTATTTCACAAAAGACAATATTCAGTTCCTAATATTAAAATAATTATTTGGAACAAATTATTTAAATTTTATATATTACTAATTTTTTAAAATACCCATTATATTGGGTAACATAATGTGTTATTTTTACTTCAAAGTTTTACCCTAATTTTTAGAACCAATTTACATTTATCATTAGTGAAAAATATTTATTGTGGTATGTATTCACAATGACCAAAGGGTATGTTGAACCAATAAAATTATAATAATTATCCTAATGAAAATTATGAAATACATTTATACAATTTCAATTCATATAAGTGGCATTAATTAATTTTAGTTATAAATAAAAAACACAAAGAAAAAAATTGTTTAAAAAAATGTGGTTTAATTGTAAAAATGAAATTATTCAAAACTAAATTACAGAAACTCTTAAAATTTAATTAATTATATTATTTTTAAATAATGTCTTATTATTTTATTTTATTATTATATTCATATAATAATTGTGATTTTCCATGAAAATTGATTTTAAAAAATATCAGCATCTTTCACTATTGACAAAAAATCAATATTTTAGGAAGATTCCAAAATTTACACCCTCAAATAATTTTTTTTAAGACTTAAATATAATATATACATTTTTTAAAAATATTTTATTGTTTTTACAAATCATAAAATTTCTCACAAAACTCAACAAAATCCAATTTATTGAAAATGTATTCTTGATGCATAAAATGATTTTTTGAAAAACTGAGAACATATTTATCAATATACTATATAAAAATTTAGTATATTATTTTTGAAATATTTTTTATTTATATTCACACATCCAACTGTAACAACTATTTAATAATAGACATATTTAAATAAAAATATATTACTAAATTTCCCAATAATCTTAATTTTTTCTATGTACCACATGCTATTGATGAAATTAAATTTATTTTAAAAACAATATATGAAAGAACATCATAGGTTATTACAATACATCCAATTGAGATAAATATAATATCCAGGTACTTGATATGTCATCTTTTTTTCCAATAGATTAGTTATTTCAATGAATGATATATGCTTCTTACATATGAAGGGATCCAATATATATACACAATAATGGGGATTAATATGTTTTCCAATATGGGAGAGATTATTTTTCGTAACCTTTTTCAACTACAAAATAAATCATTATGAACATATTACCCTCAAATATTTCTTCATTTACTGGTTTATAGAGGGAATACATATATTTCCTAGGGGTGTTGATATAGATTCCATTCTAAAAATTATATTACATAATTCATAAATGAAATACACATTATTTTCTTATGATATTGAGTTTTATAATATAATTTTTATTTTTATTTTGATATTAAAACATTTAAATCACTGGGTTTTCATATAAATTGATAAATATAACATGTTTTCTCTTTATCTAATCCACAAGGTTGCTACAAAACACCCTATGATATAAATTATAACATCCGAGACTCTTGAATCCAAGAGTCAATAGTTATATTGTGATATTGGTACAAATTGAATTAGTTACCATATGAACCAACAGTTTAGAAGTCCTAGAAGATCAAATACATACATACATTATAGTTGGAAAATATAATATAAAAATTCAACATATTCAGATAAAATGATTATTCCTTAAATAATAACACTGAATGTTAAACCATGTATTCATTTATGATTTCTATGGAATGAATGAAAACTAACGGTGAACTTAGATTCCGAATAAGGAATTTCATTTACAGAAAATACTAAAAATCGTAATTGTTGAATAAATGATATCAAATGAAAAAAATATTGGAATCTATAATAAAATAAAAAATTTGAATTATATGTCTTAGATAATAAATGAAAATGTTTACAAAATTAATAATTAAACTGATACTGATGGAATGCCTAATGTTATATAATAAAAAAAAGTATATCAAGACCACATGGAAAAAAACAATACATCTCATTGAGGCTATTTTCAATAGATTTTATTATTATGGGAAGATTCATAAACCCAAACCAACCCATTTTGTCCTATGGGACATTTCAATTAATCAAGGGGAAAAATAATTTTGTGACCAACCCATCAATTATTTTGGTCCGATTCATTTAATATATGAGTAATATAGACTATTCATACCATTTCCTTATAAAATATTTTCTATATAAAAAGTTTTTATCAGTATATTTTGAAATAAATATTTCAAATAAATCCTTATTCAATAAAATAACATTGATCCCTTGGAGGACATCTGTTAACAATCCTTGATTACGTGGGTTATCTTGAAAGTAACATAATGCACCATTATCAAAGTAGTTTAGTGGAGAGGGTATAAAAAAATATCTCTTTAATTGAAAGAAGATAGTTTTTTTAATCCAAATATTTAATTCATAGGAGGAAATGAAATGTTTTGTAAAAATCATTCACCATGATTCCTTAAGATCTTGTGAATATTGGAATGTATATCTTTCGGACGTGTCCCTCTAATGGTGCAGTCTTAGACTCAATAATAGTGAATTTGTCACGACCCGTCCTCGGGGCCCGTGCCGTGACTACCCCAAGCCCGCCTTCCATAGGCCAGGGGCTGGCGACTAGCACCAAGGCGTAAAATCCCAGTAAACAGGGAAGGCATTGCCTTTAAGTAACAACCACACAGAGTCAGCAAGCGGAAAGTAAAGTGCAGAAAAGTAAAGGGGGCCGGAAATACAAGCCCAACGGTAAAGTACAACTGAAAAGTAAAGTACAGCAACTGAAGAAAAGACGGCGGCCTCGTGTCGTCCACTGGCAATCCCACCTGAAGGGTGGGTACAGATAACCTCCAGGCTCCTCGGGTCCCACGTCCGCTCCGAGCACGTCCCGCCCAGTGGTCCACCTCCAGGTACCGTCCTGCTCCACGCCCCAACCGCGATCAGCGCTGTCCGTCGTCTGCAACCAACACAACAAGGTGCGGGCATAGCCCGTGCAGGGGTGAGTACAACTACTCAGTAAGGACCCCGAGACCCCCGAAGGTCTCCCGAAATCCACAAAGGATATAGCACAAAAGAAAGATGCAATCACGAAGTAACATCTGACTCGACTTAGGTATATGCCCATACACATACCTAAGTCCCCAATTCTAGCTCTGCTCACGAGCTCAAGAACAACTCAATCCACAAAGGAAACAAGACTCAAATCCACAAGGAGAGTAACAGTAAATCCACATAGGATAGTTCAACACAATCCACAAAGGAGAGTAACAGTAAATCCACATAGGATAGTTCAACACAATCCACAAAGGAGAGTAACAGTAAATCCACATAGGATAGTTCAACACAATCCACAAAGGAGAGTAACAGTAAATCCACATAGGATAGTTCAACACAATCCACAAAGGAGAGTAACAGTAAATCCACATAGGATAGTTCAACACAATCCACAAAGGAGAGTAACAGTAAATCCACATAGGATAGTTCAACACAATCCACAAAGGAGAGTAACAGTAAATCCACATAGGATAGTTCAACACAATCCACAAAGGAGAGTAACAGTAAATCCACATAGGATAGTTCAACACAATCCACAAAGGAGAGTAACAGTAAATCCACATAGGATAGTTCAACACAATCCACAAAGGAGAGTAACAGTAAATCCACATAGGATAGTTCAACACAATCCACAAAGGAGAGTAACAGTAAATCCACATAGGATAGTTCAACACAATCCACAAAGGAGAGTAACATAAGATTCAGCTCAACCAGGATTTTCATTATCGAAACCGTAAATGTTGAAGAGCCCCATCTCTGAAGTGTACAGTGGTCCTGTCACGACTCCGAGGTACTGCTCACTAACCTAAGACTGCTGAAGTACTCCTCCTGTCGAGTACCGCGGGTCTGCTGCCAACTACCGGGCGCTCCGTCCGCTGAGGGTCTGCTGCCAAATACCGGGCGCTCACCCAGATAGCCTACTGAGGTACTCCTCCTGTCGAGTACCGCGGGTTTGCCGCCAACTACCAGGCGCTCCGTCCGCCGTGGGTCTGCTGCCAACTACTGGGCGCTCCGTCCACTGGGCTAGTCGACTCACTCCAAGTCGAGTCGGTCAAGCAGTCATCAGGTCTCAGTCATTTACACGGTCTCCGTACTCCGCACGCACGTCTCCACCGTCGCGGGTCTGTCGCTACAACCAAGCGCACACACTCCGTAGAGTATCGCGGGTCCGCCGCTACAACCAAGCGCTCCACCGCCAAGGGTCTGCTGCTGCATCCAAGCGCACCACCACTGTCAAGTACCACGGGTCCGCCGCTACACCCAAGCGCTCCACCGCTCAAGGTAAAAAAGAAGATTCAGCTCACACAGGTTCGGTAGCACTGTTCCACGTAGGATCGCTGAGTGCAGTAGTCGACGCAGTCCACTGCGGATCTCTTGCACAGTCGTCGCCGCAGTCCACGAAGGATCTCTGCTCTGCCGTCGTCGCAGTCCACGGAGGATCTCTGCTCTGCCGTCGTCGCAGTCCACGGAGGATCTCTGCTCTGTCGTCGTCGCAGTCCACGGAGGATCTCTGCTCTGTCGTCGAAGCCACAGCCAGCACTAGGGTTCCCGCACTTAGCGAGCTCGTTTAGGAGGGTCCGCTCCACGAGCCGAGAGGCTGATACATCAACTGACACGTAGTCCGAAGTTGATGTATCCAAAAGTTCCGTATCGACAACAGGATCTCAACGCAACAGACGGCGCGTCAATCGGACGCCCGGTCTGAGAGTTATTGGCATTTTCGTCCCAGGGGCCCGGTTGGTTTTTAGGGCAAAACCAACCCGACCGTACTCCGCCTGTATCCGATCCTCGGGCGGAGTATGCCAAAAGTTCCGTCTCACTTAGAGGAATTCAACGAAACAGACGGCGCGTCAATCGGACGCCCGGTCTGTTAGTTATTGGCCTTTCCGTCTCACACCCACCCTGGGAAACATCCCAGGAGGTCACCCATCCTGATCACTGCTCTAGGCCAAGCACGCTTAACTACGGAGTTTTAACTACGTAGGCTCCCGAAAAGGAAGGTGCACCTTGAGTATAGTATACCGAAACGACCGTCTCGATCCAAGGATCGCGTAGCCGCTGACGGTTCGTCAATCGGAGGTCCCAGGCCCAAGATATGGGCGAAAGACCGAAGAGGGCCCGAAACGGGGGTTCTGGGTCCGGGGCGACCCGGCCCGAACCCCCCCTGGGGTCGGCCGAACCGGGTCGGCCTGACCCGGCCCGACCCGGCTAGGCCGGGTCCGGTCCGGCCTGGGCGCGGCCCGGCCGACCGGACCGGCCGGCTCGGTCTTCGGCCGAGCGGCCGAAGAGCCGCCGCGGGTCAAACCCGCGGCTTTGGGAGAAACGCGGCCCGCGCGGGCCGCGTGCCGGTGGCCGGACCGCGGACGCGGTCCGGCGGTTCGCCGCCGCCGCGGCTCGGCCGCGGCGGACTCCTCCGGCGGCGCGCCGGGCGCCGCCGCCTCCGGTCGCCGCCGCCGCCGCGCCGGCGACCCGCGCCGCCGTCTCCTTCCGCGGGCCGCCGGAGCTGCTCCGGTGGCCCGATTTCTTTCCCGTCTGCGCCGTTGCTCCTCCCGGGGGACGATCTTCACTGCGGAATCAACAAAATGCCCTTGCCGCACGGTTCGTCGTCGTCCGCCAAATCCGCACAACAAAAGAGATCGGCGGAGGGTTGCCGGGTCTTGTTCGTTAGACCCGCACCCTCCGCGTTTAGTCAAAATCCACGGGAGGAATAATCAACAACAATTTTAAATAAATCAAAATTGTCGGAGATCATGTTCTTCACTTTAAAAGAATAAACACGGGGAAAAAGATAAAATAATCCAACATCCCTTACATGTCGTCGTCGTCGGACGAGAGGTCGTCGCGGAATTGCTCGTCGCGGAAGAAGGGGGGATCGTCGCGTCGTCGCGGTATCCGGCGTCGCGTCGCCAATCTCCGGATCAAGAACAAACAGATTTAATTAATTAAATCCGTTGTTATTGAAATTAAGAAGGGAGAATTTAGAAGTTTCGATTCTCACCTTTAACCGCCGATCGCAGGTTCGCCGCGGAAGAAGAGGCACCGAAGAAGAAGAGGGTCGCGGAAAAGCTGTTGACGTCGCGGATCGTGCGTCGTCGGATTCCGGTTCCGGCGTTCTTCGCGTTCTTCGCGTTCTTCGCGTTCTTCGCGTTCTTCGCGGAGAGGGTGGAGGAACGAAGATTCTCTCAAATCCTTTCCAAGGATTTTTAGGTTGGTCTTATTTTATAAACATGCCAACACGAAACCGGTTAAGAAACGATCCATCAATTCGAAAGAAACGACCCATTTAATTCACGAAGAAACAGTCCATTTAATTTACGAAATAAACCGCCCAATTAAATGGTCTGTTAAGAATTAAAGAAAACGCGTCGGTTGACTTTTCAGTTACTTTGACGGGTTTTCGCGGGTGCGTTACTTAGCGAAAGAAACGGCGGGGCTCGTGCGGGTCCCACCGCACAAATATCCTACCAAGGGGTAGGATATTTCTGGATAGCATCCTATCCAGTTCAACTCAGTTCAATCCGCCTTTAAGTGACTTTAAGTGGCTTCCAAGCAGTTTAAGTGAAATAAAATAAAGTTGTCGCACAACTTTATTTTATTCTGACTTAAAGCCGCAAAATTTAAAAACCACGTCTTGAGCAAACGCAACTCCGGAAGAGGCGTTTCTAAGCAAATACCGGCGCTGCGATTTCATCGGTGCCCTCAGAATTCGATTCCGGGCACCGGTTCAAAAGATAGAAAAACCCGCTCGTCCGTTCACTGAACGTACCCGAGCCAAACTTCGGAAATTGATTCCGGGCACACCGGGCCTCGGAATCAGGTGCCGTCTGAAGCTGCGCCCTTGTAAAATTCCAAAGAAAAATTAAGAAAAAAAATTTCCTTGAAATTTGCGGGTCTTTACATTACTCCCACCTCAGGGCTTTACGTCCCCGTAAAGATACATCAAAAACTAGGGGAACAAATGGGGGTACTGAGCACGCATCTGAGCCTCCCGCTCCCAAGTGCTCTCCTGGAGGTTCCCGTGCTGCCATCTGACGCGCACAAGAGGAATCGACCGCCCACGTAGGACCCGCTCCTGTCGATCCTCGATCTCCACTGGGACCTCCGCAAAAGTCGCCCCATCGTCCACGTCCAGCTCCCCAAAGTCGATGATGTGCGTCGGGTCGTGCACGTATCTCCTCAGCTGAGACACGTGAAAGACATCGTGCACCCGGTGCAACTGAGGTGGTAGAGCCAGGCGATAAGCCACCTCCCCTATCCTGTTGAGGACCTGGAAAGGCCCATCGAACTTCGGAGATAACCTGCCGCCTCGGCCACATCTCCGAAACCTCATCGGGTTGAGACCGTATAAGAACGTGTTCGTCCCCCTCGAATTCAAGAGGTTTCCCTTTTTAGGTTAGAACTGAAACTCAAAACTCCTGCTGCCACAAGGGTAGGGTTGACCAACTCAAGAGTGATCGGCCACACCCTCTTATGCCTGAGTTTAACATGTGCTGCCCAGGGTTTCCTTTTCGCCGACCAAGGAAAACCCATTCCGACGTTTGCCTAAAACAGTCAACCGGGGTATGATTTGTGAATCATACCCAGATCAACGTCGTAAGGCCTCTACGCTGCCACCAAGAGATTCCAACCGAAACTCTCGCCTCGAGGTCAAATCACACCGTCGGCGTAAGTGTGATTATCGAGTCTCCTCCCAAAGGTATCTCCAGACGTGAGGGTCAAGTCTACGGCTTACCCGGAACCTCTAGGTCTGGGACATGATTCGTGGAAGGGTTGAATGATCGGTTCCTATGTCTATAGATATGGCAGCTCGTAGTAGACATAATTCGTACCCCGAATCATTCTTAGAGTTCCTGGGTCACACTCCTTGACCGCAATGCAGCTACTCTCCTCCCCAGCCCTCCTGCTCCCTGAGCCTGGCGGGGACTACTAAGTCGGGTGGTCGTAACATGTCGAAATGTACACCACCACATGCTGCTCTCTAAGCTCCGCTTCCACGTCTGCTACCCTGCAGATTCATCTGTCCTTAGCACTTCCTCCTCCTGAAACATTTTACACGCCCGAGTCTCTGAGACTGGCGCTAGTTTCCTGCCTTTCACTGCTAACGTTCACAACCACAAAGGTTCTCTCTAGCATCCTAGCATAGGTAGAAATGCATAGAGGAAAAGTAATGGTTCGGATTTCCCTTAGACACACTTCGCTCAGAAGTTCGAGTCTAAGGAACTGATCACAACGTAACCAACGAGTACTACGATTGATTGGTAAGCCACGATGAGTGCTCTGCTTCCGACATGTCCTACTGTCGAAGCTGTATTAGCTCCAGAAAACTCACAACCACCTCCTCAAGCCAGTCCTCAGCCGCCTACGAGTCAGGCTCACCTCGAAACTTGAGGGATATCTGGTGCTAAAACATATGTAAGGCACTAAGCCTGTGATTCTCTGCTACCGGTACCGCCGGTAGTGTCTACTGACCAACAGGTAGTGACATAGCTGGCGCACTACCCGTAGGTACTATCCCAGGTATCGGTTCGCGTACCGAAGCCTCATTACTATAAGAACCAACCTCATGGTCACTCACTGGAAACAACAGAAGCTAAGATCATCATCCGCTCTACTAGTATCCAAGCTAGGCGTAGAACTCTAGCAACCGCCTCCATCCAGTCCACTGCTGCCTGGGAAATCTGTCTCGCCTCGTATCCTCAGAGGCCTCTACTGCTGGAACTCGTGCATCGCGCTCTGCTAGCGTGCACTGTCAGCTAGTGGCATCCTCTGCCTAACGGGTGGTGGTGCTGCTGGTACACCACCCGAAGGTGCCAACACTGAAAAAGGGCCCTGCACCGGAGTCTCGCTGCTCGGTGGGCCATCATCGAGAACTCTCTCGGAACTCCAGCTAACTATCTGCATGGTGACATCCTGAACAGTTGTGTCACGGTCAACGATTTACACCTGGTGAGCTGACCTGGTTTGAGCTGACTTTAAACCTTTTGGGAAACACACACGCAATCAGTGTTTTCGTGCATTAAGTTGGAAATCAGAAGTCAGGGTCCTGGTGTACGGATACGTCGGCCGCCGCACCAACACTGGGCTCCCTGAACTGATAACCACACTCAATACACTAAACACTATTGCTTCACATAGAAAGAAAGGACGATCAGAGTCCGCGGTAGAACCGACCAGCTCTGATACCAATTTGTCACGACCCGTCCTCGGGGCCCGTGCCGTGACTACCCCAAGCCCGCCTTCCATAGGCCAGGGGCTGGCGACTAGCACCAAGGCGTAAAATCCCAGTAAACAGGGAAGGCATTGCCTTTAAGTAACAACCACACAGAGTCAGCAAGCGGAAAGTAAAGTGCAGAAAAGTAAAGGGGGCCGGAAATACAAGCCCAACGGTAAAGTACAACTGAAAAGTAAAGTACAGCAACTGAAGAAAAGACGGCGGCCTCGTGTCGTCCACTGGCAATCCCACCTGAAGGGTGGGTACAGATAGCCTCCAGGCTCCTCGGGTCCCACGTCCGCTCCGAGCATGTCCCGCCCAGTGGTCCACCTCCAGGTACCGTCCTGCTCCACGCCCCAACCGCGATCAGCGCTGTCCGTCGTCTGCAACCAACACAACAAGGTGCGGGCATAGCCCGTGCAGGGGTGAGTACAACTACTCAGTAAGGACCCCGAGACCCCCGAAGGTCTCCCGAAATCCACAAAGGATATAGCACAAAAGAAAGATGCAATCACGAAGTAACATCTGACTCGACTTAGGTATATGCCCATACACATACCTAAGTCCCCAATTCTAGCTCTGCTCACGAGCTCAAGAACAACTCAATCCACAAAGGAAACAAGACTCAAATCCACAAGGAGAGTAACAGTAAATCCACATAGGATAGTTCAACACAATCCACAAAGGAGAGTAACAGTAAATCCACATAGGATAGTTCAACACAATCCACAAAGGAGAGTAACAGTAAATCCACATAGGATAGTTCAACACAATCCACAAAGGAGAGTAACAGTAAATCCACATAGGATAGTTCAACACAATCCACAAAGGAGAGTAACAGTAAATCCACATAGGATAGTTCAACACAATCCACAAAGGAGAGTAACAGTAAATCCACATAGGATAGTTCAACACAATCCACAAAGGAGAGTAACAGTAAATCCACATAGGATAGTTCAACACAATCCACAAAGGAGAGTAACAGTAAATCCACATAGGATAGTTCAACACAATCCACAAAGGAGAGTAACAGTAAATCCACATAGGATAGTTCAACACAATCCACAAAGGAGAGTAACAGTAAATCCACATAGGATAGTTCAACACAATCCACAAAGGAGAGTAACAGTAAATCCACATAGGATAGTTCAACACAATCCACAAAGGAGAGTAACATAAGATTCAGCTCAACCAGGATTTTCATTATCGAAACCGTAAATGTTGAAGAGCCCCATCTCTGAAGTGTACAGTGGTCCTGTCACGACTCCGAGGTACTACTCACTAACCTAAGACTGCTGAAGTACTCCTCCTGTCGAGTACCGCGGGTCTGCTGCCAACTACCGGGCGCTCCGTCCGCTGAGGGTCTGCTGCCAAATACCGGGCGCTCACCCAGATAGCCTACTGAGGTACTCCTCCTGTCGAGTACCGCGGGTTTGCCGCCAACTACCAGGCGCTCCGTCCGCCGTGGGTCTGCTGCCAACTACTGGGCGCTCCGTCCACTGGGCTAGTCGACTCACTCCAAGTCGAGTCGGTCAAGCAGTCATCAGGTCTCAGTCATTTACACGGTCTCCGTACTCCGCACGCACGTCTCCACCGTCGCGGGTCTGTCGCTACAACCAAGCGCACACACTCCGTAGAGTATCGCGGGTCCGCCGCTACAACCAAGCGCTCCACCGCCAAGGGTCTGCTGCTGCATCCAAGCGCACCACCACTGTCAAGTACCACGGGTCCGCCGCTACACCCAAGCGCTCCACCGCTCAAGGTAAAAAAGAAGATTCAGCTCACACAGGTTCGGTAGCACTGTTCCACGTAGGATCGCTGAGTGCAGTAGTCGACGCAGTCCACTGCGGATCTCTTGCACAGTCGTCGCCGCAGTCCACGAAGGATCTCTGCTCTGCCGTCGTCGCAGTCCACGGAGGATCTCTGCTCTGCCGTCGTCGCAGTCCACGGAGGATCTCTGCTCTGTCGTCGTCGCAGTCCACGGAGGATCTCTGCTCTGTCGTCGAAGCCACAGCCAGCACTAGGGTTCCCGCACTTAGCGAGCTCGTTTAGGAGGGTCCGCTCCACGAGCCGAGAGGCTGATACATCAACTGACACGTAGTCCGAAGTTGATGTATCCAAAAGTTCCGTATCGACAACAGGATCTCAACGCAACAGACGGCGCGTCAATCGGACGCCCGGTCTGAGAGTTATTGGCATTTTCGTCCAAGGGGCCCGGTTGGTTTTTAGGGCAAAACCAACCCGACTGTACTCCGCCTGTATCCGATCCTCGGGCGGAGTATGCCAAAAGTTCCGTCTCACTTAGAGGAATTCAACGAAACAGACGGCGCGTCAATCGGACGCCCGGTCTGTTAGTTATTGGCCTTTCCGTCTCACACCCACCCTGGGAAACTTCCCAGGAGGTCACCCATCCTGATCACTGCTCTAGGCCAAGCACGCTTAACTACGGAGTTTTAACTACGTAGGCTCCCGAAAAGGAAGGTGCACCTTGAGTATAGTATACCGAAACGACCGTCTCGATCCAAGGATCGCGTAGCCGCTGACGGTTCGTCAATCGGAGGTCCCAGGCCCAAGATATGGGCGAAAGACCGAAGAGGGCCCGAAACGGGGGTTCTGGGTCCGGGGCGACCCGGCCCGAACCCCCCCTGGGGTCGGCCCGAACCGGGTCGGCCTGACCCGGCCCGACCCGGCTAGGCCGGGTCCGGTCCGGCCTGGGCGCGGCCCGGCCGACCGGACCGGCCGGCTCGGTCTTCGGCCGAGCGGCCGAAGAGCCGCCGCGGGTCAAACCCGCGGCTTTGGGAGAAACGCGGCCCGCGCGGGCCGCGTGCTGGTGGCCGGACCGCGGACGCGGTCCGGCGGTTCGCCGCCGCCGCGGCTCGGCCGCGGCGGACTCCTCCGGCGGCGCGCCGGGCGCCGCCGCCTCCGGTCGCCGGCGCCGCCGCGCCGGCGGCCCGCGCCGCCGTCTCCTTCCGCGGGCCGCCGGAGCTGCTCCGGTGGCCCGATTTCTTTCCCGTCTGCGCCGTTGCTCCTCCCGGGGGACGATCTTCACTGCGGAATCAACAAAATGCCCTTGCCGCACGGTTCGTCGTCGTCCGCCAAATCCGCACAACAAAAGAGATCGGCGGAGGGTTGCCGGGTCTTGTTCGTTAGACCCGCACCCTCCGCGTTTAGTCAAAATCCACGGGAGGAATAATCAACAACAATTTTAAATAAATCAAAATTGTCGGAGATCATGTTCTTCACTTTAAAAGAATAAACACGGGGAAAAAGATAAAATAATCCAACATCCCTTACATGTCGTCGTCGTCGGACGAGAGGTCGTCGCGGAATTGCTCGTCGCGGAAGAAGGGGGGATCGTCGCGTCGTTGCGGTATCCGGCGTCGCGTCGCCAATCTCCGGATCAAGAACAAACGGATTTAATTAATTAAATCCGTTGTTATTGAAATTAAGAAGGGAGAATTTAGAAGTTTCGATTCTCACCTTTAACCGCCGATCGCAGGTTCGCCGCGGAAGAAGAGGCACCGAAGAAGAAGAGGGTCGCGGAAAAGCTGTTGACGTCGCGGATCGTGCGTCGTCGGATTCCGGTTCCGGCGTTCTTCGCGTTCTTCGCGTTCTTCGCGTTCTTCGCGGAGAGGGTGGAGGAACGAAGATTCTCTCAAATCCTTTCCAAGGATTTTTAGGTTGGTCTTATTTTATAAAAATGCCAACACGAAACCGGTTAAGAAACGATCCATCAATTCGAAAGAAACGACCCATTTAATTCACGAAGAAACAGTCCATTTAATTTACGAAATAAACCGCCCAATTAAATGGTCTGTTAAGAATTAAAGAAAACGCGTCGGTTGACTTTTCAGTTACTTTGACGGGTTTTCGCGGGTGCGTTACTTAGCGAAAGAAACGGCGGGGCTCGTGCGGGTCCCACCGCACAAATATCCTACCAAGGGGTAGGATATTTCTGGATAGCATCCTATCCAGTTCAACTCAGTTCAAGCCGCCTTTAAGTGACTTTAAGTGGCTTCCAAGCAGTTTAAGTGAAATAAAATAAAGTTGTCGCACAACTTTATTTTATTCTGACTTAAAGCCGCAAAATTTAAAAACCACATCTTGAGCAAACGCAACTCCGGAAGAGGCGTTTCTAAGCAAATACCGGCGCTGCGATTTCATCGGTGCCCTCAGAATTCGATTCCGGGCACCGGTTCAAAAGATAGAAAAACCCGCTCGTCCGTTCACTGAACGTACCCGAGCCAAACTTCGGAAATTGATTCCGGGCACACCGGGCCTCGGAATCAGGTGCCGTCTGAAGCTGCGCCCTTGTAAAATTCTAAAGAAAAATTAAGAAAAAAATTTTCCTTGAAATTTGCGGGTCTTTACAGAATTAGTGATTTGATTCTGAAAATTTACAAAAAAAGAATTTATTTTTGATTACCCCTATGTGAATCATTTCTATATATTCCTAAACATTCCATTATATATATATGGATGTATTTAATATTTAAATTTAAAAAACCATTTCTCTACCTAAACATGGATTATTTTTCTAAAGTGGAAAATGAAACAACTAAATTAAAGGAATTTGAGAGAAGAATAAAAATATATACTTTTAAATCCATTTAATTTGATGAATAATGTGTTAAAACTATTCCATATAAATGTATAAAACACATAATAGATAACAGTTACTGATTAGAACTAGAGTTATATATAATGAAAATTGAGCTAAAAACCTAATTTATGGATCTGGTGTCAATTTCATCAAAACCAATTAAAAATACGAATTAAACATGTTATTTAAAAAAAATGAATAAAATTATTTCATGATATTACATATAAAATAGTTTTTATATACACCAAATAAATGAAATTAGGTACATATTATGAAATATATATCATGGAGATAAATTTGAGATGGAAAATTATTACCTATTGAAGTGATTTAAGTGATAGAAATTTAAAATCCAATATAATATAAATTTCCATCATAATAACATACTTTATAACATTAAACATACTAATTTAAACCAATAATCTTTATAAATTGTTGTTCTCTTTATGATTTTTTCAATTTTTCACAAAAATTTTTATAGTTTTTATCTTTTTATGTGTTTCAAAATATCGGTGATTGGATTAATTATTACAGTAATGTGTGTTATTAGTAGGTAATAAATGTTACATTATGGGATAGTTTTTAATAATTTATTATTTGTATATTACATTCATGATGGTTTTGGAAATTTTCCTAAAATATGAATTAGATAATAAACATGTATTGGGGAGTTTTTACAAACCCATCATATTTCATTAATTGGATGATTTAAATTTTATATAATATATCTAGAACAAACTATAATTCATTATATACACATTTATATTATATTATAATTATAAATATGTTATCATTGTCATCCATAATATACATGTGTATCATTTGTCGAATTGGTGGTTTAACTGAATGATACAAGAAAGTACCATGAATAGTGTATGATAATTTAATGATTTAGTGAAATATCATTATGTCAATGGTATAATAATCATACTTATTATTTATTCGTGTGATATTTTATAATTAAAAGGAATTTTATGTTTCTATAATGGATTTTTAAATATTTTACCCTTTAAATAAATTATTATCCTCTTATTATATTTTTATTAAATGATTATTGTAAAGATGATTGTTTATATGTGATATCATTAATTGGATACTAATATTTTCATAGAAAAACCTTAAAGGTTTCAAAAAATAATATTTATCATATAAAATCATTCTTAAATCCATCCATGTAATGCGTCTAATAAAAACGAAACACATTAAATCTTGGAGATGTTCATCCACAGAACCCATAAAGAATGTATTTTAATCTATGGGGTGTACGAATAAATAGTGATAAAACTATTAATATTATAAATTAAAATTATATAAATTGTAATAATAATATTAAACTAATTTGTATAAAACTATTATTACTATAGTTAATTAAGTAGTAATCCAAGTATTTGATAATACTCATGGTGAGGAATTCCCTTTTCATTGGAAGTCACCATATATTTTAAGGGAATAGGATAAAAATTGATAATAAAGGGGATTTGTTTCCTATGATAGGGTTATATAGAGACAATAATGGAAGATTATTTTGAGAAAATATAATTGGTTGTGTTCCTTGATGTGGGGATGATATTACCCTTTTATTATGAAATATGAGGGTGCTTTTTGGGAACACCTTTTCATTTTAAATTAATTCTATAGAACATATAAATGGTCAATGGATCATAAAGGGATATAAGATTATGGGAACTATGTAGTGAATGATTGAAATCTATGAAATCCAAATATTGGAATGTTCATTAATATTTTTTTTTGATTCTTAAAAAATGATAATATCAATTTACCCATTTAAATATACATTGGTAGTTAATTTAATATCTTATAAAATGATTTCAAATAAAATGGTCATTAAAAAATATTTTAGCCAATTTTATAAATTTAATTTCATTATTAATTTATAATTTTTCAAATAAAATTTCTAAATGTGAGAGATGTTAAATTTAAAACAGGTTAAAATAATTGAACAGACACCAATATCGAGAAATGACATTTTTAAGATATATATATATATATAATTTTGGAAAATGATTTTAATTACATTAATTTATTTTATTGTATGGGAAATAAACATAATGATTATTTCATATAAATCCAAAATTTAATATCCATTGAAAATTCATGAATCTATAAAAGGAGTCAAAAGAAGTTTTAATATTTATGTAACTTTTTAATTAGCTCTAAATATTATTTTCATTGGTCATATAAAATAAATGAATATTTTCAATAATATTTTTTCCCATAAATTAATATTTTATTACTGATGTGGGTTTATATAAATCTAGGTAATTATTATATAAAAGTAAAAATTGAAAAATTAGATGTTCCCTAAAAACATATTTTTTATGGAACATTATGCTTTTAAGAAAATAATGGAATATTACTACTATGTTAAATTCAATATTATGAAATAAAGAATGGTATTTTTATAGTAAAGATAAAAATAATTAAATTAACTTTCAAATAGAACAATGAAAAATGGGTTAGTTAAGAGTAATTTTTTAAATAGTTCTTTATATTAAATTTTTCTTATGTAGTAGAGTCTCGAGTGTTACACTTTGAATGATAATGCAACCTTCCTACACACGTAGTTTTAATTTCCCTAAACAAATAATTATCAATGGTTTTTGTATTACATTTTCTAAATAAGTTATATAAACTAATAACAAATGTGTATGTATGATAATGTTTTGGAAAAAATAAACTTCAGTTGAACCCATTATATCAAAAAATAAAATTAAATGTGACATAGGGGATGAACTATTCAAGATAATTTTTTCATATTCATATGGTGAATATTATGATTTTTTTTGTAATTTTTTAAATGTATCATGAATATAAATATGAAAAATGAAGGTATCATGAAACCATAATATCTTATAACTGAATAGGTGAGAATACATAATTTATTTAAAATCATATTATATTTATATTATGAAAAAAAATGTGAGTCTCTAGTGTGACGTAATGTATGATGTTTAATATATAAATATAAATTAATTCACGTCATTTTTTAATATTTTTATTAGAAAATGGTATTTATCAATGATGTAATGGTATATTATAAAAGTTATAAGGATTATGGGAAACGTATATAGATTATTCAATATTAGTTCTGATCAAAAGGTTGGGAAACATGTAACAATTGAATAAATATCATTGAATATTTTTTCTATGAATTGTTATATTGTGGTCTATAACTATAAAAGGACACAAGACTATGTTATAAACAATTTTTAGGTTTAAGATAATATTGATTTTAATCCAATAATTGGTTTATATAGTATGAGGTATAGGTGTTAGATACAATTTATATACATATAATTGATTATTGGTTATCTGAAAAATTGATCCACGATATTTTTGCGAAGGTGATCGCATTGTGGGTTCGTTATATATATTCACTAGTGTAAGACTTGTTAAACTATTAGTTAATACATTTGTGTGTTAAAGATAGAGGTAATTTTTAGAGAATATAAAAATTATATATGATTAATTTATTATATATTCTAATAGTTATATAGATGGAATATTTTTGAAAATTTAGTATTAGGGTATATATGTATTTCAATATATAATATGAAAAATGATTAATGTTGTTTCTATTAAAATAAGAAACTAAATATATAATTAGTCAGTATGTCTATTTTTGTATTATAAATCATGTCACTAATTATTAACATGACTGTAATACTATTATCTAGATTTATTAGTGATTTATAAATTAATTAAGAAGGATGAAATTTATTAAATGGGTTAGACTGTACCGACATGAGATTTTGGACAGTTTAAATTAATAATATTTTTGATATCTCCCATCATGGGTAACAATTGCCATATTTAAATCCCATAAAAAATAAATATATTGATATTATATTTACATGATGAATATAATAATTTTCAAATTAATATATAAATAATAAATTAAAATAATTACATATTACAATTTTTCATTTTTAGAGATTTCAAAAATGATTCCTTTTGAAGAAAAATTTTAGAATTTTGTTATATTAATTTTCATTAATAACTTGAATTTATCAGAATTTTTGTATAATAATAATAAATATTTTTTGTCAAATTTTTTTTGTAAACATTACATTATATAGAATACATTAAATAAATAAGATCAATGATTTTTTATGTTTAAAAATTAATTTTTCATTAAAATTAGAAATTTCATTATGGATTTATGTTCATATATATTACAATATATAGAAATTTTATAATTTTAATTTGTTAAATGTAATTTATTTCATAATTTTTAAATTGAAAATTAGAATAAAATTAATTTATGAGAATTCTTTAAAATAATTTAATTTAACGTGAATTTTTAAAAATGTATTTTTTTCTAAAATAGAAGATTTTAAGGAAATATCGATAAGAATTTATAAAATAAATGACCGTGAAATTTTTTTATGGATCAAATTTTTATTTAAAAATTAGAACCATACATTTTATAATACTATTATGAATATAAAAAATTAGTTTAACAATTTACGTAATATTTTCCTATAAAAAATATTTTTATAAAATTATAAACATTTGATTAGTATGATAATATTCAGTTTTTGGTTGATTTAAAATCACGAAAACCATTTTTTTTTAAAATAAAAAAATATATTGTGAAAATCAATTGTATTTTTATTTTTCACCTACATAAATACTTCATGCCTAAAAATACAATCTTTTGAGAAATGAGGACATTACGCTTTACATAAAATATTATTAAAAATACATTTTCTTATAGATTGAACACATATTTGTTAAAATGGATTTAAAATTTTTAAATATATATAATTTTATTTAATGTTAAATTTTAATTTTATACATTAATTATTACATAGTTTTTGAAAATTTAATTTCTATAGTAGACCAAAAAAGGTAAAAAGATAAAATTCAAAGATTAAATCCAAAAAAAAACAAGATTAGAACATTTTTTAAATGAATGGATGAAGTATGATTGACATTTTCTCATCCCAATAAATTATTTCCCATTTTATAGTCTCGTTAAAATTAAGAACATATGATCTCTATATATTATGTTTAAATAATTTCAAAAATTCCATTCCCACAACCTATAAAAAGGGCATCTCTTCACCACTTCTAGGCAAAAACGAATTTATGATATCATATTAAATTTTAAAAAAAATTCAACACATATATTCCTAATCATTTTTCATAATCCTTTAGTCAGAATATATTATCATATGTCCTCTATTTCGAAGGACTCTTCCAAGGGAAATACCAAACCCTGTTTGTTAATATTTTTCCTAAACTCAATTATTTAATTTATTACATTTCAAAATATAATACTATAAATCATATATAGTGATATTATTATTGTTTGTATAATGATTATTTCTATTCTAAGAGAATAACCATTAACTATGTTTCAAATTTTCCGATAAGATAAACTAATCCTCCCCTTATGCATTGTACATACTACAACTACTATGAATAGACATGATCCATTTTCATCAACTAACATCTCACCTGTTATAACTGTAAAATTTTCGTTTTTTTATTTAAAATTTTTATTTTATATGAATATAAAAATTAATACCATCTTTTATTCCTTCTTATTACATGATAAATGAAATGGTTACCCTTGTTCAATGCAGACTATCACCTCCTCTAAGTAATGTATCTAATTTTTCATCGAGTTTTACTACTATTTTCTAATATTATTTTTAACTATTATTCAACTCCTTAAAAGTGCATATATATATAATTTTTTTATTAATTATGTTATTCAAAAATAAACCACCAAAATAGTTTTATTATCCATTAATTATGGTATGTTAATTTTATTTTCCTCATAGTAGTCTATTTATAAAATAATATTAAATAATATCCTCGATTAATTTAAAAACATAATTAATGATAATTTCTAAAAAATAATAAGATAAATATTTTTTATTTAATGCAAAAATTAATATTAATCTCATTAATTATGATAAAAATTCCCTTTCCATAAAAATCCATGAAACATATTCATCATTGATTTATTCCTCTAGTATCACAATTAACCGAATAATATAATGAAATTACAAAATTATAAATAATTAAAAAAATAAATTAAAATACATTTTAGGATCCATGAATTATTAACAATAATATAATAATGAATAACAACACCACTATTCTAAAACATGTTAAAAACGTTCATGATAAATCACACTCGATATTAAAATAGATAATATATTCCAAATCTAATCCTGAGAAATATTATAAATTATTTTCATAACATTTTATGATATAAAAATATTTCTAAATATTATATTAAATTATTTATGTTATATATAAAAAAAGATCATGTTCATTTGACAATGTGACGAAACTAGGTATTTGTTTCATGGTCCTTATTCTGACCCATTGATAAATGTTTTATTTTTCCACCATTACCATTTTATATTGTGTTATATTTATTTGTATAGAATATATTACTTTTTAAAATTTCATTTAATTCATGGGATATAAAATTAAAAATCATGTTCATCAATTCTTTTTTTTTCAATCAATAAATTTGTTTCCAAAGTCATAAGTGTTTCATTTTCACGTTTTCAACACCTTGATAATTTTTTAATACTTTACACCTTCAATTTTTTATATGATTTATTCATTTCACTATATTATATAAGTATAATAAAAATAATTCATCACAAGGTTTTTGAATTTTTATTTAATGGTTACTCTATCATACTCTATTTATTTTTATATACTATAATAGTAGGGGTTTTGTTAACTCAAATCCTTTTTTTGAGTTAAAATGATTATTCTTCAAATTATTCAATGAAATATTGGATTTTTATTCCTTGTGATTTTATTTCATGGTACCATCTATTTCACTTTGATTATAATGATATTTTAATCCAAATATTTTTCCTTGACAATTCCCTTCCCCAAAATATATAATTATTAATAATAGTAAAAATATTATTTGATGAATGCTTCCACTCCTTGTCTTTGTTTCCCATTCCAGATAATATTATTTTATATAATTTTAATTAAATAATTTTTTTCTATCTCATGTCACCTAAATATTTCTATTTTCATATATTCTAATGAGGTTTTTACTCTGTTAGGATGTGTGTATTCAATAATGATATTTATTATCACTAGAAAATGTTTTGAAACCATTTAAATATGATTTTCTATCATCCTCTAAAATTTTATTTGATAATAATTATTTCACATAAAGAATATATTACTGAAGATTATTATTCAAAATTCAATAATTTCCATTATTTTCTAATAATTGGTTTGAATATATATTTTAAATGTGAAATTTATCTTACGTTTTTATGAATCTATTAAAATTCCCATCTTCAATCTCTTTTTAATTTCATTAATTGTCTATGAAATTTCTCTAAATTTGGTTTTTTATATGAATTCTTTTCTTCATTTTCATTTATTTGAACAGATATAATATGCACCATAGGCTTATAATTTATTTCTTTTAAAATTATTAAAATGATCTATAATATTTATTACATCAAATGTGATTTTTATAAAATATAAAAAAAATATTTTTAATATATTTCACTATCATTTGAAATATCTATTATTTTATAAATGATATTTGGTCACATCATATCATTTAACATCTTTATTTATATAGATTTTGAAATAATAGTTTTTATATGAGAAATGATAATTTTCCATATGAATATTAATTGAGAAAGTTTTTGAATTATTTTTATACCCTTTATCAATAACGTTTAAATACTGTATTCTCTATAATAATTATTGAGGGGTATTTATAATGAATTTTACTGAATATATTTGGATACCCAATTACACTCCCCGAGTATACCATCTTCTTTTAATTTGTGGAATATACACAATTTATTTATATGATTCCATTTGAAATTTATATAAAACCCATTTTCATTCCTTGTTTTCCATATGGTTAGTGATGTATTAATTATGATACAAACACACACACACATATATATATATATGGTGATATTTTTGGGATCAAAATCTCCATCAAATTCATTAGTATATGTTTTTGTATCATGAGTTAGTTAGGTAAAGAGATAATTTTTTTTATTTATTTGATTATACATTGAGGACTCTCAAATTTTAAGTATATGACATACTTGGTTTGTTCCCAATGGATTGGGAATCAATTGTTTTCACATATTTTATAGATTTTAAAAATATACCTATGGAGGATTAATAAGAAATGTATATTTTTTCAAACCATAATTTCAATACATTGTTTTGATGGATTCTAAGGATCATCTATCCTATATTGTATGAGAGGATATTATTTCTCATCCTTGTCAACCATGTGTGTTCATACGATTTGTAGACCGTCTATATCATCATTCATTACCATCATGGAAATTATGAATTAAATTCATCTACCTATTCAATGGATATAATTACATTCTAATAGAATATATAGAGTTTATAAATCCATCCTCTCTCCTTCCACTTAAAATTTATTATGAACATGGGATTATTTAATCCCTCTACCAATTTAGTTGACATTTTTGTAAATTATTGTTTGGGCCTTCAAAAGAAAATGTCGGTGGGTTTTCCAAATTCTCAGAATATTCTCATTCACTATGATAATGAATATTTCATTGTTAATATTTTTTCTAGAGATGATCACATATTTAATTTTCATTCCATCACATTATATGGTATTATAATTTTGTATGGAAAAATTAAATTCATTTGTAGGAGATTTGTATTAGTCATCCATGATTATCCATCATGTTTGAAAATATTGTGGTCTTTAAGCTTCCCTAAAGTCTGTTTTGTTGATATATTTTTATGATTTATGAGATAGAACAATTTATTCACCCTTTATCCCTTTGAATATATTTAGATATTAATATTTAAAGTAACCTAGTTAATGTACAATGGATAAGAATCTAATTTTAGTATAGGCCAATGAATGTGAATGCCTTTGATACCATTAATGATTTTAATCATCACTATTAGTAGAATTGACATCCTTCCTAGAGTCTACAAAATATAATGTGTGTTCCCAAATCATGTGTCATGGAAGAACTCAAAAAATAGTAATGGGGATGTTAGAAAGAAGACATCAACAGAAGTCGCCATGTTGAAAAATTGATGAACCTGTTTTGATCTCCAATTGATGAAAATGGGGTCAATATGATTTTCAATAATACATTGTAGAATAAATATATAAATATTTTTGATGTTCCAAGGATCGAATAACAAATGAGAAAGGGGGGGGGGGTGAATCAGTTGTTAGACTTTTTATATGTTTCAAAAAATTAAGAGACATAACCCATGCAACATGTTAAGATTTATTTCCTTATCAACCTTTAGCAAGAAAATCAAGCATGCATGAAAGGTAAATCAAGAAAGGCATCCAAGATTTACAAGGTTCGACCATAATAAGAGAACCTGCATCCTTTCCATAGCCACTCCTATGGGTCTATGGAAATCCACTATAATGAAGAAGTGAATACAACTTGTGCCAACTCCAGTTGGACACCTTCTATCTACCAATAGGAATGATTATACTCCCTCCTGTCGGTTTACAATTTTTCCTAAAAAAATGAGCCAAACACAAGAATAATAACTTTGTTAAGCTGCTCCACAAATTCTCACTCTGAATATACAATCTTATTTCTTGGATCCTATTTTCTGAAACAAGTATTCTCAGTAAGGAAATAATGATTTCGCAAAAATTCCCACAACGAATATTCAATCCCGATTTCGTGAATCTGATTTTCTGAAACCGGTCTTCTCAGTAAGGAAATAATGATTCCACACAAATTTCCACTCAAAATATTCAATCCAGATTTCTTGAATCTAATTTTCTAAAACCGGTATTCTCGGTAAGGAAATAATTATTCCACACAAATGCTCACACTAAATATTCAATCCTGATTTCTTGAATACAATTTTCTGAATCCGGTCTTCTCAAACACTCAATAAAACTTCTTCAAAATGGTATAAGCTTTTTACATTGAATTCTACAAAAGTCCTCCATTTCCCTGTGTATAAAAATTTGTGTTTGAGTGAATGATATGAGAACATATTTATAACCAACTCAGAAAACAATGGCGGGAGAATTGAATATCTTTCCTGCTTCCTCAAATCGAAAAAACTCCGCAAATCTCTCATATTTAATCATCAATCTATGAATTCTTAAAATCTCCATGAATTTCACCAAGATTTATGCAATGTTGAAATTTGGGTTTTGATGAACTCTTAATTTATTTCTCGGAATGATAAATTTGGATCATTGTTCTGAAATCTGGTTCAGGAAACAGACTTCGAACATCTGGTTCAGGAAACATACATCAAACATTTGGATCAGGAAGAAGACCCGAAATTTCAGGCTCAGGAAGTAGTCTCCAAAATTCTAGCATAGGAAGTAGATTCCGATTTTCTGTCTCAGGAAGTAGACTCCGAATTTCTGGCTCGAGAAGTAGACTCCAAATTTATGGCTCAGAAATTAGACTCTGAATTTCTGGATCAGGAAGTAGACACCGAATGTCTGGCTCAAGAAGTAGACTCTGATTCTATGGCTCAGGAAGTATACTCTGAATTTCTATCTCTGTTAGTAGAGGTCGAATTTTAGGTTCATAATTTCCTCAGAATTGTTCTTAGTGAAAAACGTCAATCCTCTTCATTATTTATTCAACATCTTTTATCAAGAGACTTTTCATGATGTGTGAAAAATCTAACATCAGCAAAGCATCGTCTGATTTTGTCTAGAATGTTTGAGAAACATTCTTAACTTTTGAATTCTTATACATCAACATAATCTTCTTTAAGGAAATCTTAAGAAACCAGAAACTTCAACTTTATGTAACACAAAAACATTTTTCAACAAAAATATTAGTTGTAAACAAATACAAAAAATTGTTAAAACACTACAATGGTTCTTCAATCCCCCCCTTTGGATTTTTTGTAATCCCTTGTTAACAAGTTTTTACCTCTTAAAAATATTCACATCTCATGTTATGGAATGTTACCAAAACATAGCCTTTCTCAAAATGAGAGTGTCCTGACACAACACTACTAGATAAATTAATGTTTTTGAATGATTTTTATCCATCGGTGACAATAATGTTTTGTGGCCAGGTAAGGATAAACATCACCTTACTCAAAATCCCCCACAAAATTTATCTTTCTCCATCTCAATTTTAACTTCCTCTCTCATTTTATTTCTCTCTCCCCCCCCATTATATGATAACCACAACATTAGATATAAAAGAAAACAAACTCTCCCACTTTGAAAACATAATCCAAAGCATGGTGGTGGATCCTTCCTTATAGGTTTTAGGAAGTCATTGGAGGAGTATGAACATGGAGTTGCAGCCTCAGTTCAACAAACCTTACCTTTGACACTGCATTTGTAAAAATAGCAGCAACCTGATACATTGTTGAGATATATTCTAGCAAGACTTCTCCACCAACATATTTATCTTTTAAAAAATGATACTTTATATCAATATGCTTTGATAATGAATGTTTAACAGGATTCTTGGAAAGATCAATGGTACTTTGATCATCATAGAGTATTTTCAATGGTTTAGAAACATTCACTTTCAAATCATCCAGCTGAACATTCATCAACAACATTTGAGTACAAGCCTGAGTAGCTGCAATATATTCAAATTCTGCTGTACTTAATGTTACTAAACATTTTTCCTTGTTGTTCCAACTCACACAACATTCCCCTAAGAAAAATGTTCCTCCTTATGTTGATTTTATATCATTACAATCACCAGCCCAATCAGCATCAGTATAACCATGAAACATCATCTCATTGTTTCTCTTGTATAACAACCCATGTGAAGTTATTCCTTTATCATATCACGTGATCCTCTTAACTTCCAACATGTTTGATTCTTTTGGATTACTTTGAAATTGGGAACAGAGATTCACAGCATAAGCAATACCAGGCCATGAAGCTGTTAGATAAAGAAGACTTCCTATCAACATTCGAAAGTCTTTATGATTCACATTGTTCCCTAACTCATATTTGCACAACTTTGTTATCACTAAGATGGGTGTTGAATCTTCCTTTGACTCATCCATGCCAAACTACATTAATAATTCTTTGGAATACTTTTCTTGTGATAATAAAATGGAGTTTTCTCATTGTTGAACTTGTAATCCAAGGAAGAATGTTAATTCTTACAACATTGACATTTCAAAAAATTTCGTCATCTCTTCAGAAATATTTTCACTAAACTTTTATTCCTCTCCAGCAAAAATTATATCATCCACATAAACGACTATAATTAATGATCCAGAGTAAACATCTCTAACATACATGTTGCTATCAACCATTCATTTAGAAAATGTTATCTTTCTAAAAGATCTTCAAGCTTCGAATACCATGATTGTGGAGATCGTTTCATCCCATAAAAGCCTTTCTTCAATTTTAAAACTTTGTTTTCATCCTCATCATGTAAATACCCACATGTTTGTTCAATGTAAACTTCTTCACCAATATCACCATTTAAGAAAGATGAATCTACATCCATTTGATAAACCTTGTAATTCCAATCAGCATCTACTGCATGAAACACTCAAATAGTTTCCAACCTTGCAACAGGGGAAAAGGTTTCATCAAAATCCAAACCTTATACTTGTGCGTATCATTTATTCAAAATCATTTGATTATTTCTTTTAACTTATGCATGCTCAATCAATTTAATTCGTTAAACCCACTTTGTTCCAATAACATTTTTATTTACTGGCCTAGGAACATGTTCCCATGTTTCCTTCTTATCAATCTGATCCAGCTCTTCATTCATAACAACCACCCATTCTTTATGTAGAATATCTTCTGAAACTGATTCTGGTTCAACTTTTGAGATAAGGGATATCTGATTTTATAATATTAACTTTATTCTTGTCTGAACTGGAGAACTCTGATCCCCAATAATATTTATTGATTCAACATGTTTTCGTAAGGTTGGAAAACTCACATTTCCTTACCCGGTATCATTTTATTCCCCATGTGATTCATCTGAGTTACTTTCACTATGGAGGGGATTCCTTGATTTATCATCCTAGGTATTCTTAACATATTTTTTGATGGAACATGTATTCTCAATTACCGTCACCTCATTTGAGTCCACCAACTTCTGTAAACTTTTGTTCCAACATTTGTAACTTCTTCCGTTCGGATAATATCCCATAAATATTCCATCTTCAGCTTTCTCATCAAACTTTCCTTTGTCTGGGTTTTTTATTTTGAGAAAGAATGGACTTCAAAAAACATTTAAGTAATTAAAATATGTTTTTTTGTTATTCCACTTCTTGTAAAGAGTCATGTTGGTCTTCGGTCTCAATAAGAAACTATTTTGAACATGTAAGAAGAGCTAAAAGCTTCTCTCCAAAATAATTTTGAATGTTTGTATTCTGATAACATAGTTCTTCCCATCTCCACCAAGCTTCTATTCTTTCCTTTCTAATAATCTATTTTGTTGTGGATTATAGGGAGCACTATACCGATTTATGATACCATTCTTCCTTAGATAAGCTTCAAAAGCATTTCTTGTGAATTTGGTACCATTGTCTGTTCTTAACTTCTTTATGGAAACTCCTAACTCTTTCTCAAAATCTCTTCTGAAGAATTTAAACCTTTTAATAGCCTTAGATTTATCCTTCATCATTGTGATGTTTTTTATCCGAGTGAAATCATAAATAATGGTGATAAATTATAAATCACATTTTTTTGATTGATGTCTCATCGGCCCACAAAAATCAGAATGAATAAGCTCATGTGGTTTGTAAGACTGAATCTCAACTCTTTTATGACATTTTTAGTTGTCTTTACTTTCTAGAAAGTAATACAATCATCTTCATCTCTTCTTTTTAATTCTGGAAAATTTCAAACAACATCAACATTATAAAGCTTACTCATTTTCTTCTACCCAAGGTGGCCATGTCTTCGGTGCCACAACTTGTTTTCATCTTTAGCACTCAAATAACAAGAGTTTTTGGATTCCCCGATTTGAAAGAGATTCCCACTGGTTCTTTCTCATTTTGAAATCACTTTTCCATTTTCACACTTTTGATGACATAAGAATCCTTCCTAATGATAATGTCATTTCCATCATCACAATGTTGACTTACACTAAATAAGTTATCTTTTATCCCATCAACAAGAAGGACTTCTTTAGATTTCAGTTTCTCTGGTTAAATCTATGTCGTTCCAATTCACTTAATTTTCAAAGAACAATCATTGCCGAAAGTATCCACTCCTTCATCATGACTTTCAACATGCTCCAAGATTTATATATCACCTGTAATGTGTTAGGAACAACCACTATGAAGAATCTATGGTTTGTTCCTCTTACTTGCTTTCAAATCTGTCTCAACAACAAAATCGCATTCATTAACCTCCTTATTTTCAGCTCTGTTTTCTTCCATATCATAGGAAACATGTTCTGGAAGGAGATTCATACATCGTTCGGCATGATGACCAGACTGATCACATCTTCCACAAACTTCTTCCAAAAATTCAAATTGATTATTTGTAGGAATATTTCTGACATCTTGAGAATTCTCCTTATCAACATTTTGTGAGTATGGAATGTTACTAATTCTTCATTCACTATTTCATCCACTTTGCTCAAACCATCTTCCGGGTAGAAATAAATTGTGCCAACAATTATAATCTCTATGACCATAAATTCCACAACACCAGCAATATCCCTCAATTATTTATTTTCTATTAAAGAATGATCTTTTTTTATAGAAACATTATTAAGGATGATAACTTTTTTCATCTCTAGAAAACTCAGGATGTTGGCCTTATTTTCTTTTGAGTGTGTTTTCCACTGTTTAATTATTGATAGGTTTCACATATCCTTTCCCCACCCATGTTTTACCAATACATTTTCCATAACCTGAAATGTTAAAATAATCAGATAAAACATTATTTTTTATAGGAGAATATTTCACTTTATTATCATTGTATGCCTTCTCAGAAATCATGGAAGTCTTGACCTTGTTGAATTTTTCATTCATCTTAATTAGGGTATTTTTGGATTCAATAACTTTTGATTGAAACTTGTTGACCTCTTATCCTTTAGTTTCCATATTATTTCTATGATCTTCAATACTCTTTCCTTGTTCAGCAATTCTATGTTTGTAACATAATATTTCTTAAATGTATTCATATTCATTCTTGGTAACATCATTACTTCTGTCATGTACTTGTTCATGATTTCTCTTCATCACAGAAATTTATTTCTTGAGAGATTTATTTTTCTCTAGACATGCCAGATGTTCATATCTTGACGGATATTATCTGTAAGATTCTACACCACCTTCTTCACTCTTTGAGGAAACATTTTTTTTCTCAACATTTAAAATTAAGGTCTTGAATATTTCTTCACATTTATCTTCTGAAGAATCATTTTCGGATGATTTTGATACAACATTCTCGCTCAAAATACTTCGTGTCTTTCCAAGAAAATTATTCTTGAATTCTTTAGAAGTCTTATCTTATTTTTAATTCGTGTTATAATTCTTCCATCGAGGATTCTCATTAGCTGCATCATGATATTCTCCAACTTTATTCATAGGGAAATTCATTGAAAATTTTCCGATTCCCACACACTCAAAGAATTTGAGAGGAAGTTTCCCTCCAGACTTTACTCATCTCCTTCGATTGTTCTTGGATATGAGAGGCATGATTTTCTCATTCAATTCTTCATCTTCCTTATGAAAAGACTCGCAAGGATCTGCTTCATCATCATCTTAGATTTTTAACTTTCCCATTCCTTCAAAATCCATTTCATATTTCATCTTCTTATTAATTATTGGAGCTTTCCATATTTCATAAGCAACAACAAAGTTATGCAGTTCATCAATAGGTAAATCATCCTTATCTTCTAAAGTTGAAATTTTAGATTCAGACATTTCTGGAATATTTCTCATAAGATTATTCACAATTGTATATTCTTCCAAGTATTCTCCTAATCCTCTAATGTTGCATGCAATTTATTTAACTCTGGTGAAGTTTTCATCAATTGTTACATCATCTCTCATACTAATGTCCTCAAACGTACTACGCTAAATTTGTAGCTTGGCCTCATTGACATTTTCATTCCTTCCAAAACACTTTCCAGCTTGTCCCGCATGCTTTTTAATATTGTGAGACCCATCACCTTCTGATAAAAGTTTTATGACAAGTACATGAGAATAAAATTTCTAGCCTTTCCATCAACTTATATGTTCCTATTATTAGAAAATGTCATAGGAGTATTCTTCTCCATAGGTGGAAAGCCAATAGTAACATCATCATTAACTTCAAGGCCAAGAGATACAAGATAAGGAATCATCCTATTTTTTCATCCATAATAAGTTTTTCCATTGAATGTATGAATTACTCTACTATTGACATAATTGATATTCTCCATGATAAGGATAAAACAAGGGAACCACCCACTAATACCACTTGAAGTTCCAAGGATGGAATAACAACTGAGAGGGGGGGGGGGGTTGAATCAGTTGTTAGACTTTTTATACGTTCCAAAACATTAATATACATAACCATTGCAACCTGTTAAGATTTATTTCCATATCAACCATTAGCATGAAAATCCAGCATGTAAGAATGGTAAATCAAGAAACGCACACAAGATTTATAAGGTTCCACCTCAATAAAACAATCTACCTCTTTTCCCTAGTCACTCTTGTGGGTTTATTGAAATCCACTATAATGAATATGTGAATACAACTTGTGCCAACTCCTGTTGGACACCTTTTATCTTCTGATAAGAATGATTATACGGACTCTCATCAGTTTACAATTTTTCCTTAAAGAAAAAATGAGCCAAACAGAAGAACTAATTTTTTTTTAAGCTACTCCACAAATGCTCACACTAAATCTTCAATCCGATTTCATGGATCTGATTTTCTGAAACCAGTCTTCTCGGAAAGGAAATAATGATTCCAAACAAATTCCCACTCTGAATATTCAATATTGATTTCTTGAATCTGATTTTATGAAACCGGTATTCTCATCAAGGAAATAATGAATTCCTACAAATGACTACTCCAAATATTCAATCCGGATTTCGTGAAACCGATTTTATGAAAATATTCTTCTTAGCAATGAAATAATGATTTCATACAAATTCCCACTCTGAATATTCACTCCGGATTTCTTCAATCCGATTTTCTGAAACCGGTCTTCTCAAACACTCATGAAAACTTCTTCAAAATAGTAGAAGCTTTTTACTTTTAATTATACAACAATCCACCTTTTCGGCATGTGTAAAAAGTTTCATTTGAGTGAATGATCTGATCACATATTTATAGGCATCTCAGAAAACAATGGAAAGAAACATGGAAATCTTTCCTGCTTCCTCAAATCTCAAAAACTCCGCGAATCTCTCATATGTAATCTTCAATATTTGACTTCTTCAAATCTCCATAAATTTTCCCGAGATTTGTGAAAAGATGAAATTCAGGTTTTCATAAACTCTTCATATCATTCTCATAATGATAAAGATGGATCATGGTTCTGAAATCTGGTTCAGAAAACACACTATGAACATCAGGTTCAAGAAACAGACTCCGAACGTCAGGTTCAGGAAGCAGACTCAGAATTTTAGGCTCAAAAAGTAGACTCTGAAATTCTAACTCAGGAAGTAGATTCTGATTTTCTGGAACATGATGTAGGCTCTGAATTTCTGGCTCGAGATGTAGACTCCGAATTTCTGAACTAGGAAGTGGACTCTAAATTTCTAGATTAGGAAGTTGACTCCAATTTTCTGGCTAAGGTTGTAAACTCTGAATTTCTATCTCATGTAGTAGACTCTGAGTTTCTGGCTTGGGAATTAGACTTTGAAATTTAGGTTCAGAATTTCCTTAGAATTTTTCTTAGTGAAAAACATCAATCGTCTTCATCATTTCCTCAACTGCTTTTGTCATGATACTTTTCATGAGGTTTGAGAACTATAAGATCAGAAAAGAATCTTCATATTATGTTTAGAAAGATTGAGACACTTTCATAACTTCTGACTTCTTATTTTTCAACATAATCTTCTTTAAGGAAATCTTTAGCAACCAACAACTTCAAATTTCTGTAACTCAAAAACATTCTTCAACAAAATGATTTATTGTCAACAAATAAAAAAACATTGTTAAAAAACCACAAAAGTTCATAAAATTTTTATGTTGTGATAGACCTATAAACATATATGGAAAGTGGTTATGTTTAGATAAGATGAATATATAAACTTGTGGTTGTTATATAGTCTAATACATTTTACGTAGATCAGAATCACTATTTTTGAAGGCAGACATATAATTTATAGGGAAACATGTAATTTTTCAGGTTTGGATTCATCAATTTTTTTGAATTCTATATCCCATAGTTTGGCTGGAATTCCTAAAACATACCTTGTATGGCCCCCTATTTCATTTAATTAACAAATAAATTTTTAATAATATATATATAATGTTTTGGGTGATGGTTTGGAGTGTTTGGGGACCCTTTTAAATGTTTTTGGTGAATGTATATAGGTGAATGGCAGGTGAATGGTATGTGAATGTTTAGTGTGAAATTTGATACATCCCTAGAAATCCATTAGAAATTATAAAGGGGCTAAGTGGAAGGAACATTGGAAGGAACACGATATTACCAAATCGTGCGACTTCCGAGGGGAAACTATGAAACCTGAGATAGTGTGATTTGGCATGACTGCAACACAATTTGGAAACAGTCTGAGACAACCATGCACAGTTCCTACTTGTGACCTAAGTTGGAGAATTGTTAGCATACAATATTAATAACTATGTGACTAATAGTGCCTGGTTAACAACTAGATCCACACAAAGTGGATATAGATTGGTTTTATGTTTTAACACATCATTTCCACAAATCAATCCTAACATAGAATTTCATCCTCTCAATGGATATAGAGGATTATTACATTTATTATGGGTAAATATTAAGGACTATCTTTGGGTGTTGAAGCAGAATTATTATGGTAAGTCATATTTTATGGTGTTTTTCCATTAAATTTCTATGAAAAAATTATCCCTCTCTTTGGTTTAATAGATCTATATCCACTATGTATAGATATGATGTAGTTGATACCAAATGTGATTATGTTTGGATTTGTTAATGATAGTGTAGGATGTTTATAACTTGTTTTTGAGATTCATCTCTGTTTCCTTGGAATTTTAGTATCATTATTAGTTTCTTCCATAAAATATGAGGTATCTGGATTAAATCATGATTCCTCTATTTAAAATATAAATTATTGTTTTCAAATTTATTTTTATGATTGAAATTGGATGTGAAATTGAGGTGATTTGTTTATTGGAAACCTTATTTAGTGACGATTTTTAGAATTGTTGAAATTGGGATTTTTTTGGAATGTGGGATTTGTAACATGACTTTACAATTATTATTTTAAATGTAATGTTTTTTTGAATGAAAAGGAATTTCAATAAAATTTTGGTTTTATTAAAAATTTGAGTATGAATGGATTTCATTAATAGAATGGTTTTATTGTAATTGTTTAAATGTTAATTCTATATTTTTTAGCATAATGGTTTTGTCTGTTCATGTTAATTTGTGATAGATAATCGTAAGGAGTCACAACCATCATTAGGGGGATTGATAATGGTCAAGGATCTCCATCGTCAAAATGGTTCATTATGTGATGTCTTTGTGAAAGGATGACTCACCACATGTGATTATAGGGATTTTTAGGAAACATGTAAGGTCGGATGTGTGTATATAGGGAATGCAATGGATTATCCCATAATTTAAATTGTGAAATTGTTTCAGAATTTTTTTTTTCTTTCTTGGGAACTTGGTATTGTTTTGTGAATTTTTTTTATAAAACATGATTATATTGTGATATAAACTATTTAGAATCTATTTTAAATGAGATTTTTTATATAAATATGATCACATGTTTTATCCTAGTAGTGTGAAAAGGGATGTAATTTTGCTAAAGCCTACTAAATATCATTAATCACCCATTCATTGGATGGTTCGTCCTTCTGAAAATGTCTTTTATCGTCACCTAGTAAATTGAAAATTACCGTATTTCTTATGTGGATTTTAATGATACATGGGAAATTTCTTGGAGTTGGATAATGCGGACTTCTGAGCATTATAGTTTGGTTATTGGGTCATTGTATTTTATTAGATATGTCTTGCACTATTTATTTGGTTGTTTTTTCATCTTTATATATGAAAATCTTTTATAGTTATTATTGACATTAATGGTATTTTTTGAGTTGTATTCAATTTATATCATTCATTATGTAGGGGTTTATCTGGTCATTATATGTTTGTTTTGATGTTCTATTTTAAAATGGAAAATTGTCCACTAGCTGATTATGGATCCCTTGAAATTTATATCTTGCCTTTGGTGTCATGAGAATGTCACCTAATTCTACGTAACATCCCCCATCATTCTCAAGCCAATGGGGAGTGGAGAGAAGATACAAGTGGAATCATTCTTGGTGCCTCTAAATTTCCTTATTTGAAAAGTGGTATCATTTTTTCAGCCCATAACTAACATGTGGTCATCTGTTATTTTGGTCTTGGAGTTGAAATTATTAATATTCTATTCCATAGGTCGGGTTTGTGGGAATGTTTCAGATTATTGGGACATGAAATGTTCGGCATTGAAATATGTTGTTATCCTTTTCAGGTTCAACATAAATTTACCCAGGAGTTGGGTGTAGAAGTGTTTTTGGGACACTTATAGGATTTGGAATCTCAATGTCATGGGTTTAGACACCAAGACTTGCATGAAAAGGATTATAGAAATGATATCCCACCAGGAGTGAATATTACTTTTGAGTAATGATTTATAGTTTTGGGTGAAAGGATGTTGATTTTTGGAAAAAAACATTATATATGTTTTAAAATATGGCATGTTGAAAAGTTATTAAATGGTTCTTTTTTAAAATAGTTTGATTTTTAAAATAAACTAGAGATTATTAAAAAATGGTTGAAAGTAGAAATTTTTTTTTTGGAAGCAGTAATTCTGATAATTTTGATGTATAGAATTTGAAATAGTCTATCCATCAGTTTAGATGGTGTGAGACTAATTTCATTTGTCATGTTTCTAGAAAATGATACCTAACAGGCATCATAGAAACTAAATGGAAGACACTGGTTGGAATTTGGATTCACTTTCACCATAGGTGAACTAATTGACTATTTAGTGTATTGTCCATGCATTTCAGGTTTTGGATAGCTAAATCCTTATTGATTATCCAAGTCATTTGGATAATTCCTTCCAAATCAAGAGGCAAATTTTACTAATCTTTTATGATGATTTTGAACTAGAAAATGAAGTAGTGTGGCTGAATAGGATAAATCAAATCATTAATTTCATTTGCTCACTAGTAGAGTTGAATTTCAAAAGGGAAACATAAATGTTGAAGGATCATACACTCTAGTGGTGGTATTTATCATTTTAGAAAAAATTTGTCAAAGTTATTACATTGGAGGAATTTGAAGAGTTGTTCAACGAAACATTCCTTCCACAAATGTTAATAAATCAAATATTGACATAATTTTGAATCTTGAAGATGGATAATATTTTATTCATGTATTATGTGGATAAAATCAGGAATTTTGTGTTCTTTTCATTATATTTTTATGCTAGTTAACACTTTAAGGGACACACCATTAAATCATGGATGAGGTGGGAGATTCACACAATGATAGTTGTGCTGTGTTTTATAGATTTTATAGAGATGGTTAATCACAATATGAAGGAAGGAAGGGACATATCAGGAACTATGAAAGGATGAATCGGGTTAATACCTATAGAAAATTGGGGGAACTATATTTCTAAGAGAAATAGGAAGAGGGAAACCTATATCAATGGTGGGAGTATGTATTAATTCCAACTGGATGGATCAATTAATCATTCTAAAAAACCAAAGAGCCATATGGGATGTTTTCATTGGGTTTTTCTCAACCACATGAAATGATAGTGTAAAACACCATCATGATCATTCCATATTTTTAATCATATGGGTAATCATCAATGATATTGTCACAATTCTATGAGGTTGGACATTTGGGGCACTTCTTAGGTGTCACCGAAGCCCTATTCTTCGACCATATGAGGAAAATTGAATGGATATCATCAACGAAATATAGAAATCCATTTTTATTATAAGAAATCTCTGCTTCCACAGGTATCACAATCTATATAGGAAAATAATGTAAAAAGTGTAGTTATAAATAAAATATATCGAGCTGAGAATGTTTTTTGTACTATCAATATATACTATCTATGGTGCATGATATTATTATTTTAAATTCTACCGTTAAGTATGAGTTTCTTGATATGGGTCCACTCATCCGTTTATTTCTTCTAATGATATTTATTTTCAATTTTTATATGTTTTCATGATGCCCTTGATGTTAAAACAAAATACTATTTTTGGTAAAAGAGAATTTCAAGACTTTTTGGGAAGAGCATGTTATATAATAGTTGATAGATACAAAATAAAATGGGATTTCACTGTTCTTGAGATGGATGTATATGATATAATCCTTATTATGGATTTATTGAATACATTTAGTGCTCACATCAACCGTTAAAACAGATTTGTTAGTTTAAAAATAGAATATGGAATCAAGCATCTCTTTATAGGGGCCTAGAGTGTAAAGGGGATTAAAGCGGTCTTGTTTCCACCAACAGTTTGAATTTTCTCATAAAATATTGTATCATTTACTTTTGAATCAATATAAAAGATCGGGAATTACAATTTACGTGTAGTGGTTGATCACTTACCAAATGTTTTCCGTAGAAATTTTGTGGGTTACCATATACAAGGGAAGTGGAGTTTATGAATGATCTTCTTCTAGGGACTCGTCCTACTTCCCTTCTATATTATTGGATGGACCAATATAATTAAGGTTATTGAATGTGGAGTTAGAATAATTACAATGAAAATTGTTCATTTTGATGAGATCGTCTCTATAGGATGTACTGGTCTTCTTTGTAAAAAAGGAAATGGAGATATTTGGTTATGTGTGTATTATCATAAGTGTAACAATGTTATAATAAAGAACTAATATCCCCTTCTACACATTCATGATACATTTGATTAATTGAGTAGAGGTCAGGGGTTATCCAGAATTTATTAGTTATTAGGATATCAACAATTATATGTTTGGAGGGTGGATATTACAAAGAGAACATTCATAAGTAGATATAAACATTATGAATATGTTTTAATGACATTTTATCTTAGGAATCAAAAAATAGTATTTATGGTGTTGATGATTGAGATATTTCAGTAATATATCCATTATATTGTGTTGGTGTTTGCGTATGATATACTGGTTTCTTCAAGGACATGAGATGAGTAAGAGGAAAACATTGTAAAAATGTTTGGAATCATGAGGGATCATCATTAATATTCCATATTATCAATGTTTTATTTTTAGATACAATAGGTACACATTATTGGCCATATAATTTTAGTAATAGGTGTTTCAGTAGACATAGAAAAGATATAGACTATTATCTCTTAGAAACTACATATGAATGTTTTCGATAAATGCAATTCCCCTGGTCTAACTGGTTATTACCGACCTTTTGTTCGTGAATTTTCATGACTGGCCTCACTTGTGATATCATGGAGAAAAAATAATGTTCCATGTTAGTGGTATGATGAATTTAAGAATTATTTTCATGAACTTAATGTTCAGATTTAATTATCACCAATAACTATTTTTACATAATTTTGAGAAGGCTATATGGTGTATTATAATTCATTAAAATCAGGGATGGGATGTGTTCTCATTTAGGGAGTCCATGTTGTGGAATATGGTGAAAGTTACTTTAGTTTTCATGAGAAGAACTAACCACCACATTATTAGGATCTTGTTTTCATAGTCCAAATATGAGGAAATGGAATCATTACCTATTTGGTGAGAAATTTTTTATGGTTAGAGATCATAAGAGCTTTTAACATGTTTTTACATAATATAATTTGTACCTAATACAATGAATATGGATAAAGTATCTCCAAATGTTGGACATTGACTTGATGTATACACCTATATAAGGGAATTTAGTGGAAGATTCATTAATTAGAAGATAAAATTCCCAATTAGAAAAATGAATCAGATACGATTGAGTTGATGTCAACCCCATCTGACAGGATCATGGAATGTGAAGACTGTTTTAAGGTAGTGTCCTTCTATCTTGTTTTTTCATTACGGATTTGATAGAGGTGGGTAAAGAGGGAAAAAATATTATTTATAATGTGTTTCTATGATGTCCAAAATAAATGGTGGGGAGACCACTGAGGGACCAAAGATGGATGAAAATTCAGTTTTGTGGTCTAGAAATTGGATGGTCATAGATAGGTCTTTTCATGAAAAACATCTTTATTCTTAGGAAAATTCAATATGGGCTATTCATTCTGGAATACAAAAGAAGTATAAGGCACAAAACTCACATTTATTGTCGGTCAGAATAAATAGGAAGGTGGATGGTTTTGTTTCAAGATGGTCTACATGTCAGCATGTTATGGAAGAGTATCAATGACATGTAGGTACGTTGTAGTATTAACCTATTCTATTTTCAAAATGAGACTAGATAAAAATGTATTTTGTAACAGGTCTCCCAAGAATGGTTTGTAATCACAAATCCATGTGGGTGATAGTGGATCAGATCACATATTCAGCTCATTTCATTTCTATTCATTAATTTCTTATGATGGGTGATTATTCAAAAATCTATATTCAATATTTTCTAAATAATCATGCATTTTCAGTCTTGATAGTGTCAGATAGATATGAGAGGGTTATTTCATAATTCTAGAAATCCTTATAGAAATCCCTTGGAACTTAGTTTAGTATGAGCATGAAATATCATCCCCAGATGGATGGGATATCCCCAGATGGATGGGATATCCTCAGATGGATGGGATATCCTTTGGGACTTAGTTTAGTATGATAGGTTTTCTAGGAATACAATTTTGAATATTATAATAGAATAAATAATTTCATTAATTGATATAGTGGTGTGAAAATTTATTTTTTATAGATACATTAATAATTTACATTTATTATTCATTATGATAAAGAATGTCAAAATGTCCCATATAAATTAAGTAAACTCATTCTCCAGGAAAAGAATGTATGAAATTGAAAAATACATAAAATTCCCTCTATAGATGATTTATTTCCAAATAAATTCATCTATAATGTGAATTTAAAAATATAGACATGGATGATAAATATAAAAAAATTAATTCTATAATACAATTAAAACATGGTTGGAAGTTAATGGCTTCATTAATTATTGATATAATCATCACAAACCTTATTTATTATAATGAATAGTTAAATTATGTTCATTATTAATTTACTTGATAATGGATTTCAGGTTTATAATTTTTTTATTTTCTTTAATATGATTTTATAGAAAACTAAATAATTATATATTTTCTATCCACTCATCTTGATGATATCCAATTCAAATGTCTAAAAATTCATTAGTATGTTGAAATTTTTTAAAATTTCAATTGTTCCATTAGATCAGAAAAAATAATTATAATAGAGTCATAATTTATATAAATTAATTTAAATTTTATAATGATCAATGAATTTATTACATGTCAAAAAATCATATCATTTATTTTTGGTGACAATACACATGTAAATACAAATATAATTATGATTTAATAGTAGAATTAATGGTTAAAAATTCACGATATATTATATTTATAGAATGATATTAATTTTAAATGTATAATTTATATTAAAACGTCTATAGTTATGAAGATGTATGAATTGAGATGATAGAATATGAAAAAAGTTCCTTTAGTGAAGAAGTTATTCACAAATTCATACGAGTGACTTTTTGGTTTCCCATATGTTGGAAGAGGAGATTAAAAGGGATTATACTATAATAATGGAAATATTTTAGTATATAAGATGTTGTAGATTCTATTTTCACATGTTTTAATGATATAAAAAGGATGTGACAGAAGAAATAATCTTGAAAAATTCTATTATGATTTATACCACCTCTTTAGATAACCTCTTTTTGTTAAAAATTACACATTTTTTTATTTGAATTTTGTTGAGACCAGTAACTCTAGAATTTAGGTAGTGATGTCTAGGATATATATGGGAATTATTGGCATAAATAGAGTTATAAAATAGTGTGATGAAGAGAGGAGAGGTGATGCATTTTTATAAGAATGGGAATTGGAACAATAATAATGAAATTATTTTTAATTTACTATAATATATTATTAATTGAATAAAATGGAAAATTGATATTTTTAGAATATAGGATTACTATGAGTCTAAACACACTAATATTTTAACTCTTGATATCTCCTTATTTTAACATTTGTTAATCCTTTTGAATATTCCCAAAGCGTCAATTTTTTTGACACTACAGATGTAAAGAGTTTAACGATGAAAGGAAAAGTGTCTAATAAATACACTATGTATGATATTATAACACATTTACATTTAATTTTACTATGATTTTTAATGAATTTTCAATCATTTAATATTAATTTTTTTATTATAAATTGGATTAATGTAAATTTTGAAACAATTCGTTTAATATTTAATTAAACACATCATTATATTAATGAAATTTCAATATAAAACATTAGAAATAACTCTAATTTTTTATATTGATCTATAAATTTCACAGGCACACTAATTAAACTACAATATATTTCATTTTGATTTTCTAATATTATTTACATTATTTTTCTGTTGTTTTCACAAGCACTCAGTCAGTGTTGCCTATGAATATAATGTAATTATAACATAACTAAATTTTAAAAATATATATCATTAAAAATAATTATTTTCATTTATATATCAATTTTTGATTAAAAATTTCCTAGTTTTATCCCAAGGAAATTTTTTTGACATATTTTAAAAAGGGGGTTACATTTTTTATAAATGATTTAAAAATATATTATGGTAATTATATTATAATTTTTATAATAAATTGTGATTTTTTAACATTTGATGTTCATCATGTGGACCCACCAATTAAATAAAATTATTAATTGATTTAGAGAGATTCAGATGTATTAACATGTTATTTTTAACCTTAATTATTCGATTTATGCTCATCAAGGTGATAATATTTTTTTGTCACTATTCATAATTATAAAATAAATGTACTATTTACCAAATAAGGACATACATATTAAAAATATGAAAACATTTTGTAGGATTCAATTAATCAAATTAGATGAATTTAAATTATAATTAATAATAAAAAAGCATTGTAAAATATTGTTTTTATAAAAATGGATCCTCAATCCTAATAATGAACTTATACCAAAATTATTTATAATAATGATTACTATGTAATTAATTGGATTATATAAACATAAATTATTCTAATTTTATTTCAAGATAAACTGTTTCATTTAAATTACTTCATATAATTAAACAAAATTATTTTTTAACCAAATTAATATTTTTTACCATTAATAAAAAGTCAATATTTTACTGAAAATAAATTCACCATAAAAGAACATTGATTCTGTATTTCTGAAAAATTAAATTAATTTAATAAAATTAATATTTGACATTTTATAAGTAAATTTTATATGTAAAATCATATAATACATAAAATCATGTTTAATTAGAATAAAACAATAATCCATTATGATTGATAACTTGATTAATTTCCTTATAAAAAATATTACTATATAAAATTTATCTAATTAATGTTAAAAATGAATGAATTTTTTTAAACATTATTCCTTGGATGGTATTGCAATATAGAACTATAATGGCCAAAAAACCTTGGTAATTTATGAACTCTATCTAAAATTTAAAATCAATACATTTTACAATGTTGAATGATGATGTGCTGAATAAATGAGTAGGGATGTAATAGTGTAATTCATGACAAGTTTGGGAATGAATAAAGTTTTATTCATATATTATAGTGATTCATATTGAACAAGATACCCTTATATTGTCAAATTGGGGAATGTAAATAGTTAAAGTGTTGTAATTTCTATGGTCTACTATAGAAATGGAAGTAGATCAATGGTGAAATCAAATGGGATTACCATGATAATAAACAATAAATAATAATGAATGGGATATTATAATTTACCTATGGAAGTATCTAGATGATTTTTTATTGGTGTTCTTTACCATGTGTGTGGTCAATGAAGAACATAATGCTCTAGTCCTGAAACTTATCTTGTGGCTAGAATAGAAGAGTTAAAGCTCTAAGATATTTTACAGAGGACCGAAAAAATATTGGAATAGAGAATAAATCATTTAGAAAAAATTTATCTAGGAAAATGATAGTATATTATATTCATTTGAGTATGTATTCTCCTTAAGAAATTTTTATAGAATATATATATATAATTAATTGACTTGTTATGAGAAATCAATCTATCATAGGGGAAACAACATTGGGGTCCGGATGAAACATGAAATTAGTGGTATTAATCTAAATATTATAAATTTTTTGAGGAAGTTGACCGTGTCTATTTATTTATTTATTATTAAATTGATATTTTATAACTTACATCCTTTTATATATAATTTAGTCTTTCGATTCATCCTTGAAATCATATAACGGACCTCTTAGAAGTATACGACTAACCCCTCTATCATGAGGAGTAATGGGGTTGGATAATATTACTCATTTATGTGTTTTTTATGAAATAGTGGTTCCCATTATTTTTTTGTGTCTTCAATAATAGATCATTTTTAGGGTATCCACATTTCCCATTATAGTATATTTTTTAAAAAATTGTATTGAATTTGAGAATGATGTGGGAATAATGATTTTTCTTAGATATATTCATATGTTTATGTTCATCCCATTTATCCAATTTTCTTTCTATTTTATTTAATAATTCTAAGCTGCATTTGATTTTGAATATGTGATATATATCTATGGTTATTTGTCAATCAAAGGATTGTCCAAATGTTTATGATATTCAATTCCTTATTCAATCCTTTATGATCTATGATTTGTTATGTATAAATTTATTATATATCCTAATTATACATATATTATCTTCTTATCTTTTTTATGATAATAGATATTTATCACTCAAGGAAACACTTACTTATCAGTATTCTTCAATAATTATTTATTTATTAATTAATTATTATTTAAATGAATGTAATATGTATGATGTTTTAATAAGTTTATTATTTATAGGGAATGTGGGGATAAGTTGAAGATTAATTATGGAATAAAATATTTTTAATATGATAGTTAAATGTATTTTAGTAAAAATACAAGTGGGTATTTTTCAAAATTACTTTTTTAAAAATATCTAAAACTCAAATACAAAAAAGAAATTGTAATAAATTTTACCATAACGTTGTATTGAAGTAATATAAATGAGATGGTTATGATCAGGGGGTGTCATAATTATACATAAAAAATGTAAATATAAAATCAAAATAACATCAATAATAATTATTATAATATTATATGTTAAACAACAACACATAAAAATTCTTTCTATTTCTATTAATATTCTACAAATGAACAAGAACATCATTATTTCATGATTTTCAAACCTCATTTTTTCTACTAAAAATATACGATTGTGTAATTATGATGAGTGAAAGCAATATAAAAAACATAAAAAAATGATCCATAATAAAAAAATTCCACAATTCAAGATAACCAAGGTATAAAAGGTATGTAAATAATTAACAAATTTAAGAGTTTATATTCATATACAATATTGTTTAAACCAGTTTATCATATTTCTAGGTTATATTAATATAACCACCGAACGAAGTCAATCAATTATCAAAATGAAAATTAAAAATTTATATAATATAAGTATTCCTAAATCCCCATGCACATTATTATAAATGAAAACATTACACTATTCATAATGATAACTAAATATAAAATTACTCCAAAAAAGGGGACCATAGTTGTTCCTGCTAAAAAATGACTTCCATAAAAAAACATCTGAAAATGAAATCCTATTATAAAAAACCCACTAAAATAATGTATAGAAAAGAAGATAAAATATAATAATGTATTTGAATTAAGATATGATTAATAAAATTACTTTAAGGAATGGGTTATAAAATTATATTACGTAAATAAATAAACCTAAACATGAATCAAGAGGAATAAAATCTCTTAAAGTCTCTTATGGGGACCAAAGAGAAATAAAAGGGTAAAGATGTGTTTCAAAATTTTAAAATGATTTGATAAAAGTGAAAATAAAAAACTATAATAGTAAATTATTTGAGTAACCCTCAAAATGCTGGTTTACTATACATTAGTAGAGTTTAAACTAAAATATCCCATGATTATAAAATATAGTTTCATTTAAATAAACACTATATCGATAAAATTCTTTTCATGTGCCTCTGAAAAAATATACCATCTTTATATTTGTTGAACATTATAATAAAAATTTAATAAAACAAAATCTAATCAAAAAATAACATAATCAATTAGAAAATAAACATAATATACGATTAAAAGTGCATAATAATTTAAATTGATTTTTTCAAAATAGGTATGTTATCATATTATATATTTTGTTCTTATTTAAAATATATTTTTAATATTTTCATATCATTAATATTATTGAATAAATTTTTTAATTTTTATCATTATATCAATATTATCCTAACGGTAATCTTTAACATTCTTTAGAATAAATAATATTTAGGTTATTTGAAAAAATACGTATTTTCACAATTGATGGAATTTTTAAAACTATAATAATACTCGAGTGACATAATATTTTTTGAATATTTTTTAAATTAATATATATATATTCATAAAATATAATAACACTATTAAGATCATGTCTTTTATAAAGATTCCTCATAGATATTTTAGGAATATTTTATCTTATTTTAATCACATTATTGTTTGGAATAAGTTATTAGTATGTTTAGTTGTGTTTTGGATGAATTTTGAGGGTTTTTAGTTAGTGTATGGTTGGTGCATTTTTTTCAAACCCGCATTCTTCCAATCAAGCCATAATCCCTTTCATCATCGGATAATGTGGTCATGCACTATTTTCAAGTGGTATGATGAACCGTGGAACTGATGGAGAACCCATACACTCCACTAGATAGTATGGCACATGGTTAGGGAGCATATTTTTTCTAACCATGTGGAACTTCTTGGAAACCATATGCATGGAAACTTAATGACCCTAAATATTAATGAGAAATTCATTAACCCTTGGGTTGTATCCCTAATCATACAAACTCAATCTAAAACAAATTCCTTTTCTATTATTGGATTCTATGATTATTCATATGCACCTCGATCCTCTTCTATTACAATTTTATGATCTGATGGAAGAATCAACTCCTTTTTGGTATGTGAAATCTATTTTAATTTGGATTCACTCTCTTCCATCATTTTTACTCGTTGGACAGGGGATTGATATCCCCTATTTTTTATGGTTTAAATCTTCAATTTAAAATATATAATTATCTTCTTGATTGTGGGTTTTCATCCTAGATATCCTTCATTGTTTTAAATTAATTCATTTTATATTGAATAAAGTGTTATAGATTTTGATGCGTTTGTCCACAATATGGAGGTAGGTTCTCCAATAGATAATCCAAATATTCTTTATTAGGATGAATTGTATATATTTGTGACATTTATTTCCCCCATTTACAAATTACATTAATTAAATAAGGTGGATTTAATTCAATGAAACCGAGAGTCCGATTATAGATCCCATTGGATTAATTAGTTATTGTAAGACTAGGCTGGATGGAAACCCATGGGATGTGGAAGCTACTATGAAATTATGATAAGTTGAATTTATATGGGGTAGGATGAGTTTTTTAAATGCAACTAAATCATTATTAAAATTTTATAAATGGGTTTAATTTGATAAATAAATTTACCATTAAGGATTAGTGGGTTATATATGTAGTTAAATATGAATAGAGTAATGGGAAATTTTATAGGTTATTATTCATTATTAACGTAATGAACATTGGTTTTTATTGATAAATGTAATGTTTCCTCATGATGTGGAAAATTTACAACAAGTTTAATGGTGCTGATCCAAAATAAATATATATATGATATTTTTATTTTTTGATCATTGAGGTGTGGATTAGGGAATGAAGCACCAAATGCCCATTAGGTTCCGTAATAATTGTCTTTTCCCCTGATACATGCATGTGATCAATTAGGTTTGGGTTAGAGAATAATTATAAAAATACACATGGGGGTGAAAAGACTATTCTATAGGCCCCTGATATATTTTCATTAGAATGATGTTCCATGTGCCTAATATAATAGATCTTATACATCTACTCAAGGTTAAATATTGAAATTTTAATGAAATAAAATAATTAATTCTCATAAAATGAGTAAAACATGAAATCACTATAATGTATAGTTTAGACTCCATCACATGCCAAATCAGTTATGGTGCAGTTATAAAAAGATAATAAATGTAAATCCTATTTACTTTTTTATTTGATATTTATTCTTTATAAAAATACATAAAATACTATTGAATAATTTTTTCTAATACATCTTTTGTGGTGGCCTAAAGAGTTTTACCCTCACCCAACTCGGGCTTCCTGATTATTACTGAAATAAACAACATTTTTGTAGTACATGATAAGTGAAGATCCCTAAGTTACATGTGTGAGATGAGCTTCAAAATGGGCCATAGATGAGGGAACCACACATGATCCCATGTCATTTATGGGATGTGTTAGTGTGTTTTTATTTCTGATATTCATTTTTCACACTCCACATATATGGCATGTCATATATTTTTCATTATATTACCAAACATTTATGCTATTTTAGGATTCGTCATGAGATATTTGTAGTTATTGAATTTTGTAGTATCCTTGTAATTTTTAGTATCATTTGGATATTTAATATTGAATTTAGATATGTTTTTCTTTGATTAATAGGTTATTGTCCACTCATGTAACATATTAGTCCCTCCCTTCATGTTGGAATCCATTGGAATGGGGGCACCTAAGGTCATATGGAATACTAGCTTTGGGAACTGGTATATAGGACCCTAAAAGATGCATTAAAATGTTTTGTCAAATGAGTTTTATTTTCTCTTCAGTTTTATTATTATTTGGGAATGGTATACAACTGTTAATAATGAGTTAGGCCACAGTCATGAACACATGATTGTGATTATATAACCCTTGTTTATGGGAAAATCTTAGTTCAAATTTTTTTATATTTCTCTCTGATGTTTTTTTTAAATTTAATGTTATTTCATCTTTGGTTATGCACTATTATTTTCTAATATTTGAAGCATAAACATTTAAGGAAATATAATTTAGTAATGATGCGCCATTATTAGAACATAGAAATTTATTTTATATGCATCATATTAGCCATAAATAAAAAAAAGTCAAGAGTTTGTTTTAGGTAATGAAATTCTAGTTTCATTATTTATATATTTAGAATGCAATCGTTCATAATAAGAATATTATTATTAATTTTTTTTTCTAAATATAGAAATTTTAAATCATTAAAATATGTGCATAGTGGATATTTTATGATGTAAAAACGTTTAACCCATTATGAGCAATAGAATAGGAATTGTATGGTTAAGGGTTGTGATATAGCCTCAGTTTTGAAACTTTAGTGGGCTATGATGGATGTGTTTTTACAAATTCATGTGAATCCCTATTGTTAAAAAGTGTTATTGATTTGTTATGTTTCTTAACATATGTGTTTGAAATTTTATATACAAGTCATATTGAATAATGTTTTTTTGGTATGATGACATGATGAAATTATGGGAAATTTGCCTCCAATTTTAGGACAATTTACCATGATATTTCTGAGTGAAGGAGAAAGAGAGAAGATAAATTTTTACTTTTCTCCTTTTATAGAGCTCATGGAAGGATTATCTTGGTGGGATATGGGGAATATATTTGATCTGACACTAGAGTTCCAATTACATCACCCTCCTACCACTACTGAATAGGATGAACTTATGGAAGAATAGTTGGGAAATGAGTTTATCTAGATATTCATGAATATTTAGAGACTCATTTAGATAAAAAAGTCAATGTGGATTCTTATATGATTCTAGGCTCAACAAAGAGATTGTGGGAATTTTCTTCATGAGATGAGAACTTTGAGGGAATGATATGAATGGATATCTAGGTGATGTTTATTGTAATATTTTATAAAGAGACACTGAGAAATGAGAATTAAGAAGTGTTTATAATGTTGAACTGGTGAATCATGTCAGTGATGAACAATTCTGGTCACTTCAATGACAAGAATATTTAGTAACATTTCCCAACATTTTACAGAGATAACGAAACTATTGTGAGATGTTTTCATAACAGTCTTAAGTGTGATATTATGTCCCATTTTAACATCATCTAATGAATAATTTTGATAAGTATGTGAATTGGGATCCCATTTCATTTGATAACCTAAAAGAGGCTTACATTGGAGGAAATGCTGATTCATTGGATTATTGGGAGTTTTTCACTATAGGGTTATGTGTTTCACTCTCATAATTTCTAAAAATTCAATAAAATGAAGAGTATAAATGGGTGAAGGATCAGGTACCTAGGGAAATAATCATGATAATTTCAATCATTTTTGTAGTCCAAGAAATTTTTATAATAGGTTTCCCTAACCAATAGTATATTGTTGAGATTCTAGAACGATGGGATATATACAACGGTTTTTCAATAATCAATCATAGATGGGTATGGATGGAGAAGAGAAATTAACTAGAGTAAGAGAATGGGGTCTTCAACACCATACCCGTATGGTTGTTAGAATACTATTATCAATGACAGTCAAGGTGTAATATGTGTTAATTTAGGTAAATGAATCTCATGTTAGTATAATAGTGTTTCATATGTGATATAGAATACAAAGTAGGGAACGTGGACGGTTTCTTTCAAATAGTTCATCCATTACTTGTTTATAGAGAGGTTGGACCATTAACAGCCATAAGATCAATTCATGTGTCTTATATACTATCTAGATATTTATTTGATACATGATCCTCACATTATTCTATAGTAACCAAAATTCTGAATGTTTTTAGTGTGAATGTGTAGTTTTTAGGGGTGTAATGGCGATCGACACACTGCTGGGAGTGCGGTCAAGGGATTTTATTTATTAAATGGGCTTTCTCTTGAGGTTGGTGAGTATCATTTCATTTTGGATATTAACATGGTTTAAATGTTATGTTTTGACATGATTTTTGGTATGTTTTTTTGTATTGTACTAATCCCACAATTATTGTTATCATAGAAGAGTGACAATTAAATATTATGATGAATGAAATTAAGTACATCTTAGAGAATGGGGTATCCGAGTTGGATATGCATGGCCTATAAACAAGATATTGTGAGTGATCAACACAAGGGATTCAATTATTTTGATGTATAATGGGTTTGTTACGAAAAATATCTTTCCACCCATGTTGGATCTGTTTCATGATGTGCTTAATAAATACTTATCAAGGATGCCACAAAATAGATATTTGGAGTTTATAATTGAGCTCATTCCATGAGATAATAAATTTTCTATTTAATATTACCAAATGGAAACAACATAGATTTCTTTATATTAAGACTCAGCTAGAGTAATTGATGCACATTGGATTTATCCATTCTAGTATGTCACCTTGGGTTTCTCTAATTTATTTCATTGAATATTAATGGATTGTTGTTTTTACGTGTCGATTAACAGATATTGAACAGGATGATAGTGGTGAACTGATATCCAGTTTCATGTATTGACGAACTATTTGTGATCTCATTTAGGATGAAAAAAACATCGGTTTTGTTTATGGATTTTATGAACCCAATAATCACCCTATAATTATTGAATTATGCGGTTTTCATTAATAATGACATCATGTTGTCCTTGTGGACTCAAGATGATCATTATATACATCACAAGATTATATTGAGTACACTAATAGAAGATATGCCACAATCCAAGGTATATAATATTAAATTCTTGAGAGACAAGGTACATTTCTTATGATACATCATCTCCAAGGATTATGTGTCTAAAGAAAGAGAGATATATTTGGGAGTTATTTATTCGGAGCAACCAAACCATTTTCATGATATAGGAAGCCTTATGGGATTGGAAGGTGATTATAATAAATTCATCACAGGATTTCCCCATTAGAAATAATACATTTTGGATTGACCAATATTGTGTTCAAGTTTGAATAGTCTAGAGAAATTTATGATGATTTCTAGGAGTTGAAGAAGCTAGTACAATTATTTTCATCTTAACCATGATGGGTGAGGTGTAAACAATGTTTTCATATGCATCTCGGATCAGACATGGAGCTTGGTTAATGTAGATAAATCATGTTCGGGTATATGGAACTTGATGGGTGATTCCAAACAAATTGAAATATTTTTCGCACGATCTCAAGTTAGTTGTGGGGGTTAATGCCTTGAACTGTTGGTGTCATCACTCAGTTGTAGATAATATTTCTATAAAAAAGATCAAAAAAGTGTGAAATATATGTTTTTGTCAATGATATTTGAATTATACAATGTATTGGTGGGTTGATTATATGAATTCAATTGAAATTGAGCAATCCAATATGACTCTGAATGAAAATAGTTTTTCTAGAACTGTTAACAAAAATACACAGTCTTAAATAGTAAAATAGTTCAATCGAGAGTGGAATATGGTTTATTATCTAGAATAGATTCATATTGAGTCTTGGGATGGCTAGTAGAAGATGACTAACATGTCCTTATCAGTTGATTCCACAATTTTAATCCAAATAAAGGAGAGTTAGTATGAGGATCCCATCTATTTATCATAGAGGGGATGTTTAGAAGGTGGTGGGTCAATATTTGATTAGACTATAGATGGGGATGAAATCGCCTATGTCTGGGTCCATTTTGTTGTGAATACATGCTTCCATGATGAGATGAAGAATTAATTTCATTTCTCAAAGTGTGTGGTGCATCAGGGTTAAAGAGAAATGTAATATAACCTATATTGACAGTATTTGTGGTTAGTCATGAATATAGAAATTGTAGGGTTCCTTACACGATGCCACAATTGTCAGTAGGAGAAGGCATAATATCAATGTAAAATTGGTTTGTTAAAGCCATCACCCATTCTAGAATGGATGTGGGATAACCTTAAAATGTACAGTTTTTTAGGTTTTCTAATAAATCTACAAATGAATGACTTGATTGGGGTGAGTGTGGACAAGTTGAGTAGTTTTACCCATATATTATAATTATGGATTCTTTCATATTTTATAATTTCGGTGGTATGTATGTTCGAGAGATAGTCACCTTTCATGGGGTTCCATAATGTATATTTTGTGATCAGGATTATCACTTTTCTTCATGATTATGGAATGTCTTACCAAAGTTATTTTTACCACGGTGTTTTTATGAATATATTTTCACCCCCAAACAAATTTAAATTCAGATCATACTATTCAAGTATTGAAGGATAGACTATGGAAATTCATCCTAGATTCAGGTGGGTCATTGGGGAAGCACTTATCAAAGGTTTAGTTTTTCTATAAACCCCATTATTAGGTGAATATTCACATGGCACCATATGAGGCATCATATGGTTGTCCGTGAAGATCACCACTATGTTTGGAGGGAGGTGGGAGAGTTAGAGTTTTTTGGACTGAGTCATGTGTTGGAGACATAAGAGTATGCTCAATTGATTCAGAAACATATCGATATATAATAGAGATGATATAAGTATTATACTAATCAACATAATTGAACTCTGGAGTTAGTACTTGGAGATCTTCTATTGTTTTGGATGTCATTGAGATTGGATCACCATCTGATATATAAATAGTGCATATTGGTAGTTTGGATAGTAGGTCCATCAATGATTGTTGAGATGATAGGGCTCGTGGAATATCAATTAGATCGTACATAGAGGTATAATATTATGAATATTTTTCACATCTATCAGAAACTAAAATTAACCACCCGACACCTCTCATGTGATCAATGTTGATGATGTTTCACTTGATAGTGATGCATCCTTTGAAAATAATCTGATTCATATTGTGGATTTTAGTGATAATTTTTATAGGGTAATAATTGATCATTGATCTGAGTGTTTCTTGAAGGTTTTACATGTTCAAGATGAAACATGGGATATGAAAGTAGATATAAAATCCCATTATCCAGAAGTATTATTCATAAAGGCATATAAATTCATGGGAGTTAATATCGATGAAGATCTATTATATTGTGGGGAGATTTTAAGATCATGATATTTATGGATTTGTATCATATTTCTTTTCATGAATATTCTACACCTATTTCAATATCATTTTGGCCAGAGTTTGGATTTGGTGTGTCCATGAGGGTTTTGTATTCTTTTGGAGGGTTTTTGGGAAATGCATGGTTGACACACGGTATCTCTAAATAATGCACCAAAACCTAATAAATAATGTACCCCATCACACATGGAAATGGGGGCATTGCATTATTTTTTCAAAGATTAAAAAACCTTATGCCTCATAGAGACACCATGTACCCACTATAAAGTAGTGGTAAAAAGTTTGTACATCCGCTGAAACATCCCAAAAATGTTTCATGTAGATATTTAATGCCCCAAAATATTAATTAAAATTTAATAAAAACCATGGTTTATTTCTTTAATCAATCTGGTTCAACCTAATACATATATATTTTCTCTTGGATGTTCTCTATAATATTACTAGTTTCAGAAAACATGTTCTATATAAAAATAAACATATGGTGGAATTTGATGAATCATTTTCATTATTTGACATTTTCCTTGATTGGGTTCCTCTCCCACCTGTATTATTTCACATTTTTACTGGGATGAATTTACTACAAATGTGATTCTTTATAACTATGTTTTAATGGATTTTGCATTATTGGATCATGTTCTTCTGTCTCTGTCCTAGATCCCTTTCACTATTGTGATTTTAATTAGTCTACATCAAATTAAGGGCTAATGTTTTGTGATCATTCTTCAATGTGCATGAGGTTATACGTCTAATGTCTAACTCCAATAGTCTTTTTATGATAGTGTGTGTGGAATTGTTCTATTTAAATTCCACCATGTCAAATTTATTGTAAATTCATATGGTTAATTTAATTAAAGGAAATCAAGAGTCCCTTCATGGATCTCATGGAACCCAATAAATATTAAAAGATTTTACATTGTGATAACCTATGAGGTGTACAGATTATCTTGAAATTATGAAAATTTTAACGTAAATGTTAAATTTTGGTGTTTTTAAATTAAGCTAAATACTTATTTCATGTTGAAAATGGGAGTTAATTGGATAAATATTTTAAAATATAATTGTTAATTATTTGTGTAATTTTTTCAAAATGAATGGATTAATGTACATTTTTTAATGTTATTTATAATGATTAATGTAAAGAAACATGGTTTTAATTGAAAAATTAAATGGTTCTCAATTATGTAAATGATTGATAAGAAGGTTAATGGTGCATAACCTTGATGAATTTATATGTGATGTTATTTTATTATTTTATGAATGAGGTGCGAGTAAGAGACTCATGTTCCAAATACCCATGTGGTCCTAGATAAATAATCCAATAACCTGATTAACTCATATGAATAATGAGGTGTTTTCATGGACTAATTCTAAACATTTCCATGGGTTTATATAATGATTCTATCTATCCCTGATATATTTTTATTAGATTAATGAACCATGTGACCGTGATAATCCTACCTAGACTACTGATCATTGGTACCAAGGGAAATTAGAATTATATTTTATAACGAAATCCATTTGAAAGAAGGATATTTGATATCCCTATGGTGTATGGTTCACAAATTGGAATGGGCTTGAAGACGTATAAAGTTGTTTTCTGAAGAGTAGTAAATGTGAAATGTGTTAACTTATTTGATTTGATCTTTATTATTTATACATAATTATTCACTATTATAGATTTATCATTTATTAATTATCATTGGATCTTTCCTAAAATGCAGGATTCACACAATACTGGACCAACCTAATTAGTAAATAAATATACATCATGTTTGTTGGACATTATAAGATAAATATACCTCTATTAGATGCATGATTTGGAATTTATGATGTATCATGGATGAAGGAACTAGACATGGTGTCACAAACCAATGAGAGGTTTTCACATGAATTTATTTTGGGGTTTCTTTTAGATGATGACCCACACATGTCACGAAATAATTACTAAATTAGTTTATATAAAATTTCATATATAATTGTAATAATCATCAGATGTTGGTATTTATTTAATATTATGGTATCTTGGTATTTGTTTATTATCAATAGGGAATTGTATATTGATTATTATTTTTCATTAAAAAGAAGGGTATATCCTCCCCATGTAACATATAAGGCCCTACTTTCTAGTCAGAATCCTATTTTGAATTACTAAGAGGTAAATCTTCCAAGGATAGGAAGCCTCACTATAGAAACCAAAACCAGCATAGTGGAAAGTATATTAGCCATGGGAAGGATCTATTACCCATTAAAATAATAGAGTTCCTTTCGATCAATTTTATAGACTTGGTCAATTACATAATCAATTCCCCCAACCATTAGTACTGTGACTAGCTGGTAGTATGATGTGACATCTAAAATGGTTCTACAAGAACTCACGATAGATTGGTAGAGATGTAGGAGCTATAACAAACAATATTACGAGAATGGGTCTTATACATGATACTGGTCTTTCATCTAGAGTACTAAGACTTGTGCTGGTTGAGGAGGATGTCATGGTATGATAGGGAAGGAGAACCCAAACCCATAAGAATGTGTGACTATAGGGACTTATAATATAGAATAGGGATTATGGTCAGGACAATTTCAAGTAGATAAGAATACACTTTTGGATAAAGATGCTTAACTATTGATAGATAGCGGTACAATTCATGTACCTTCTATTCTTCATAGAACATTATTTCATACATGATACCCATTTAATTTTAAATTTTCTAAACATGTGAAGGGTTTGAGTTTGATGGTGGAGTTTTTAAGTTGTGTAATGTTGATGGACACATCATTGGTAATGTGGTGGACATACATCTATTTATAAAAGGTGTGTTCTCTCAAGGATTGTGAGTATAATTTAGATTAGTATATTTACATCAATTATATGAAATATTTAGTATTCATTTTGGTTGGGATTGCTCGGTATCATACTGATCCCACATTGATTGTAACCATATAAGAGATTCCTTTACATCTCCTTAAGTAAAAATAATTGTTCTTACTGGAGAGTGTATATCCATGAAGGCCATGCTGGGCCAGTTCTGATCAAATTTGGAGAGTTCACCACCTATATTGTAATTTTTTAGATGATGGGGTTGTAACTCATTGTTTCATACCGAAAGTATTTTATTATTTCCAAGATGATATTCTTGAAGACTTATCGTTGATACATTTTGAGTGAGATGTGGTAGTTACAATTTAGGTTATCCAGCAAGGTGAACTAGTTTCTATTCCACTATACCAAATGGAACTGACGGAGTTTCATGATCATAAGACTCACCTTGATTAATTCCTGGATATGTTATTTAACAGTATGAGTACATCACCTTGGTGTACTAATAATTTATCTATAAGAAGGTGGATAGAATGTTATGTTTATATGTCATTTATAAAAACTTGAATGGGATAAAAATAATGAACTGATATCCTTTTGCATGTATCAACGATATTTGTAGTAGATGAGGGGTCATTGTGTGTATTAAATTATTTACATGGGACTATAGTATTATTAGTGAACTGGGTTTCCTTCTTATATAAAACGAAAATATTTTAGAAGAATATTTGGACAATACTATTTTTTCATGATTTCATTTGGGAAATTGAACAATATAGACGTGTTTCTGGCATTGATGAGCTGAATCATCCACCCATTATTAGAATAATTTGTGGTATTTTTTTTTGTTGAAATTATATAATTCCCCATAAATTCATGATGATCACTCCATACATCATTAAATATAATTAATTACACATAGTGAATATAGGCTATTCCCTAGTTTATATAATTATCTTTTCTATATCAACATGGTAGATTTATTATTCCACATCATCTCTGATGATGGTGTATTAGTAGATCCAGAGAATGTTCAAGAAGTTTTCTCTTGGGAGAATCCCAATAATTTTGTTGACATGTAATGTTTTCTGGGATTGGGTTTTATTATCTAATAATCATCAAGGAATGTTATTATTTGGAAGCACAACATTCAGATGTTTCCATGATGGGGATAATGTTTGAATGGTCTATAGAATGTAAATATTCTTTTCATGTTTGATGTCAGTGCATGAAAATCACATTTTTATTTATCCTAGCAGTGATCTGTGAAGAGTACACAATGTTTTGTGATGAAATTGGGAAATAGCATGGAGAAGTATTGATAAATAGTCATAAATTCCTTATGTATGGATTTGTACAAGTAAAAGAAAATAGTTATTTATCCATTTCCCGATTACAAGTTGGTAGTTGTGTTTCCTTTAATGAAGAGTTTGGGACATTAATTTTTAGGATAAATTATTACTATGTATAGTGATTCAAATTGTTTCAAATTTATATTTTTACAATTATAGTTGAATTTTTTTAGAGTACATGCATTAATTTTATATAGTAATTTTTTATTATGCTAGGAAATACAACCATGAATTATAATAGTGTTTCTGATATATTGAATAAAAAACACACAAACTCAAGGAGTCTATGATTTTAGTTTTGATTCGACGATTATGGATTTGTTGGATAAGATGTACATATAGTATCAAGAGTGATAGAAAATGATGAGACTTGTGTCCTTATTAGTTAATTCCACGCTTATGATACATATTAAGGAAAAGAAGTATGAGTAACCAAATCATTCATAAATGAGATAAATTTAAGAATATTGGTAATAAAATTTCTATTAGATTGTAGATGAAGATGATATCATCTATATATAGGGTTGTGTTTTGGTTAAAATGTGTATGCATGATGAGATTATGCATGAGATTCCATTCTTTATCTGTGTTGTGCATCCTATTATGAAAAAATATATTATTACCTACATGGAAATTTTTTGTGGTGAGTAATGAATAAGGAAATTTTAGGGTTCATGATATGGTTCTACATCTATCATCGGGTTAAGGATGAGCATGAACAACCAAGTTGTTTCTTACTGCCTTAACCCATTTTACATTGGATGTGTGACAACATTACTGTGGATTCATTTGTGACCTATAAGGATGAATGATATAGGATAAATTGACGCAAGTCCTTGGTCAATACATTAATTACCTATGAATGAAAAATATTCCACAGCAATGATCATTCTAGATGAGGTAGGTCACACCACACAAAATTTCTATAATCACAATATATATTTTAACTATTAATAAACAAAATAATATAAATTGGAATAGATTGAAATGTGAATAAAATAATGATATATATATATATAATTCAGGAAGAATGAATGATCACATAATGATGTTAAACAGAATGTAGATCCTCGTAGGAGAACACCCAGAGTGAAACTTCATCATATCATTATTATTTTATAATTAAAATAACAAATACACTATCATATGATTGAATATAATCTTATACCACTATTTGTGAATATATATTTCATGGAATATTCATTGAGAAACCACAAATCCACCACCCCAATTGACGGAAAATATTATAGAAGATAAAGTCGGGTGGTAAGTGGAGACACAAAGGCGCGGTACTCTTTAAGATCCTCAGTTACCCAACTATAAGAAAATAAGAAACAACAAACATGAATGTGTAATGACATAGGTTCAAAACTACATTGATCCCATAATTAATAACTTAGATTTATTACTCATGATCAGGAGTTTTTGAGATCACAATAGAGTAGAACAATTTTGAATAAGAAAATATTTAAAATATGGAAGTTATATAAAGAATAAGAGTTAAATATATTTAAAATAAATAATATTTTTACAAATAAAAGAAATTAAAAAACTATATGATGGAGACACATATAATTTCCAATGTTTTGAGGAGAAGAGGGGATACAATTTTATAGGTAAAAGTAGTGATATATTTGTATTCATTATTTTCCCTCCAAAATATTAAATGTATTTTACATCATTAGTGACTGAACTTAATATTGTTGTCTTTAAAAAATAAAAAATTTATTTTACGTTTTACCTCCAAATTCTAGCTTCATCATCCTTTTGTATAAGATATTTTGGACCTATTATAAAATGATTTTGTTCATTCCAAATGGACCATAAATCCTCATTCAATGTTGCATGTCAATTGGCAACATTAATGAGTTAATAACTTCTTAAAATATATTTATGAACTATTTTAATTAATATTCACTTAGATCGATTTAAAATGACTACAATTTGATGTGTATAGATGGATTTATGCCAAATTATTGGACGTGGGATTTAATCTGTCCACCCGAACAATTTTTTGACTTGATTGATTTTTAGGGCCTATGGTTATTTCAATCAACTCATAGTACCAAATACAATGTTATAGAAAATAAATTATCTAATCCTCAAAAAATAATCAATAAAATCACAATAAATGATAAATATTTATTCATAGAATACCAAAGTGATTGAAATCTGGAAAAATTCATGATTTATGTAATTTGCATGTTTTAGTCCAAAACACACCGTAAGTCCAAAATTGATGGAAATATGATGAAACTGTACAATTTGGTGGGATTTAATAATTTAAATACATATAAAAAATGAGGAAAATGTTGGATTAATCATTTCCACACAATTAAATCATTCTTTTCAACAATAATAAAATTTCAACAAATAATTCAGAGGGAAACAATATTACATACATTCAAATTCCAAGGGAAAAAATCATAAAATTTTTAATTTAAAATATAAAATTCAAAAATAATCATTCAATGTTAATTGAATATCTCATTTTTCTTAAAAATATCCAATGAATGTATTTTAATTTTTCACATTAATAAATGATGGTAAATCTCCTTTCATCCATAAAAGTTTCATAATTCATTATTACTAAAAATGTCCAATCATGATCTTCAACTATTTTCAGTCATTTCGCTCATATTTCATTATAAAATTCAAGTACCGTTATGATAATTTCACGAGAACATGATCTTTATCTGAAGGTTTTTAAATTCTCTAATTTATTCAATTTTTAATTAAAAAATTCAAATAAAATCATGAAGGATTTAATTAAAAGTTAAAAAGACACTAAGGATTATGGTTGGTGGAAATAAAAAATTAAAAATCATGGAAGAGTTTAATATCTAAATCAATGTGAATGATATAAAATTTAACATCTTAATGAAAGTATCCCCTTCATGGTTGAAACTCCCACAATCGAAGCATTCAATGAAAAGGTCCTTGATATTGAAATCATGATAAATGATGCACAACTTCTTGAATTTTTTTTACTGTTATGTATTTTTACCCTTTTTCAAAGAAATTTTTTTTTAATTTTTTTAATTGTTGAAAATTATCCTACGAATATACCTCACATCCATCACCAAAACCCATACTAAAAAATCATTGGTCCAGTGATGGTGAATTTTTATTTTATGAATTCATAACCCATTCTTTTATCATCTTCTTTCTGTAATGGAAAAAAATAAATATATATAATGAATAAAAAAGTATATTTTTTATGACAATATTTCCACCACAATTTCAACTTACAAATAACTTTATCCCTTTCGACATGAATCCATTCACCCCTGCACTTCAATACTAATATATCATGAATGTTCCTAGAGGTTGGTATGAATGAATAACAATTGATAGAAACATGGATCGTCCCTATAAAATTCATTCATGGTCTCTATAAAATAAAGAAGGATTGATGTAAATGTTCTATTTTAAGGATAAGATAAATAAGAAAGAAACTTCAATAATTTTAATTATTTTATAGAGTCATAAATTTTAAACGTTTAAATGAATGATCTGGTCGGTGAAATGTCCTAAGATCACTCTAAAAATATTCTCAAGATAAATTTGATGGGCATGGTCTAGAAATAATCTCAGGAATGGGGGATGTGATTTAAGACAATCAATCTTGTCATGATTAATAATAATAATCCATCAAAATGAATTTTATAAATTTATGGCATGAAATATGTTAGAGAAATTTCATATACATGAATCAATTAATAGGCTCAAATAATGATTCATAAATTTAACATCCATGGTTCACTATAATAATCCAATTCTACATTTTACTCATTAAATGTCTTTTATATTGAAATATAAAACACAGTATCAATGGAATCCAGAAACTCATGTCTACTAGAAAATTCATGTGAATCATAGTTCACACATGGAAAAGTAATTTTTAGATTCGATCTCTAAATATTTTCTTGAAAAAAAATGTAAGGAGTCAAAAAGATAAACATTAAATGTGAACTCCATTTGAAATTGATCTTGTTTTTTTAATCTACAGTTTTGGTGTCCCCTTTTTCCATTATGAACATATAAAAGAAAATTACTCATTTAAACATATGTATTGTGTAATTTATGCTCAAAAAGGAAATATGGGGAAATCTACATTCTCTATTAATCCAAAACATTAAATTTAAATCTAAATTTATATGATTGAAATTGAATGTATTAGTAATAAAGTAAAGGCTCAATTTTGGTATCATCCCACCATTGGGACCTGAATGTTTACTACCTCCATAGGGTATTACTAGATGTTATCAATTTTCTGATGATGGGTGTATGTTGTTGGAATTGAATGAAAACATATATATTTTCACATATTTTAGTTATACATTATTATAATTGAGTATAATTCCATGTATTGGGTACACCGGATTTGAACCCTTTACAATGTGGCAGAGTTAGAATGCCAGGGTATGATGAAATTTTTAATATAATACTATTTCAGTTTTACTTCTGAAACATAATCTTATATATCCATTGTTTTCATGAGGCATGTTGCATCAAAATAATAGTCCATGGGGGTTTAAAAGAGTAATTCAATTTGAATAAAATAAAAAATTATGTATCAATATCAAATTATACAATATAAATGAATACAGATTTTGGTTGGGTTTCCTTTGGCAAAGCCACATGGATATATTTTTTTCCTCTCTCTAGTAGGTGTTTAATGTGTTAAATGAGCTCTAAATGTTCCCTGATAGGTGAATTTTGTTTTTCTTCATCTTCCTCCACTGCGTATTATGACTGTGATGAATATGAATATTCAAAACTATTAAAAGTTTAAAAAAATTTGTTAAAATAAGATCAAATGAGTTTGAGTTGAAGAATGTATCATATCCCTATGTTGGTTCAGCCCAAATATCTTGTTTAGCTGAACAAACGTCTTGGATTTGAGCAGTCGAAAATGTAGGTGGGTAGTCAGACTCCTACATTTCTTCGATCTTCGTAGAAAACATTTGTTAAGAGTAAAGGGGAATATTATTGGACCATTTCACCCTCATTAAACTATCTTAGGAAATGAGATGAATCAATTATAATTCATGCCTCCTATTTAAAAGAATAATTTCATGTCCTCTCTCGGGCCAGTTGTGAATTATTTGCATAAATTTTCCAAATTATTTGATGTAAAAAATAACCTTACTTCTCTAAAAATAATGGAAACCCCATCATAGATATTACCATGTGAGATATTAATAGGTTATTTCACTTATGGGTAATTATTCCATGAATTAATAATGTAGTCAGTTGAAAACCACATGGAGAAATGATTTTATTTATTTTCAAATTGGTGGGTTTTTTTTGTAAAATATTCTATGAATGTGTCATTATTCCATGTTAATGGTTCCAAATTTATGCATGGGGATTTTTATGTAACACATAGTAACTACTTTATTTACCTAAGCATAGAATATAGTACCCACCAAGGGTTGGTCTCAGAAAGGCAGCTAAAACAGAATTTAATTTATATTATCATTATTTACATTTTAAAAAATATAAAAATTAAATATATAAATTGGATGAGTTATAAATATGATTTTAATATTAAAATCAATATATAATCCATGAATAACTAATGATGACATAATGATGATACACTAAATGGAGATTCTCCCATGACAACCACTAGAGTGAACCATCATAGTCTCGTTATTAGTTTCAAAAGTAACTAATAAATACAATCAATTTTATGAGTGGATATCATCTTCAAAAAATTATTTTGAATATATAGTTCACTAAATGATCATTGAGATACTACACATCCACCTCCTTGATCGATGGAAAATATTCTAGAAGAGAATGTGAAAGATCATGCGGTGTGTCCATACACAAAGGAGCCTCAACTACAAATACCACCTAGAAATAACTATTAGAAAACAATAAAAAATAAACCTTAATGTTCAATTACTTTGGTAAAATAATGGATTGATCCCCCTAGAAAATACTAGAGTTAGTTACTCATAATCTGGAATAACAGAGTTCAATGTAGAGACGAATATGGGTGAATCAACAAAGATTTTAAAAATGAGAATTAGTGGAAGAATAAGAGTAACATATATTAAAAATAGATAAAAATATTATAAATAAAATAAACTAAAAAAATATAGGATATTTCCACTTTTAATTTTCAATTGTTTGAGAAGGTGAAGGGATACATATTTATAGGAAGAATGGGTGGGATTTGTTTCTCAAGAATTATTCATATGAACTAATATTCATATTTTACCCATTTAACGAACTAATGTGATTATTTAGTTTCTTGAATTTTCATTGAAATTATATCTCACTTACTAGCCCCAAATTTTAGTTCTATCATTATGGTGTATAAGAATCTAAGGCAAAATTACTGTGTGATTTTGTTTTGGGAGAGTGATGCCTAAATATTTATTAAATGATGAGCATTGAATTACTAATTTAATGAGTGAATAAATCCTTAAATTTTAATTTGTAAACTCGTAAATTTATAATATTTCAATTTAATTTGTAATAACCACAATTAGAGGTCTGTTTTTAGATTTATGCATCATTTATTGAGGTGGGTTCCACTTTATCCGCTTAATTTTTTTTTCAAATTCATTAATTTTTATGAACCTTTAGTTTTTCTAATAAGATTGTCATCATTTTTCTATAAAATGAGTTATGGAATTTGACACCCCAATATTTTATAATATTTTCATTTTATAATAAATAAAATTTTGGGTTCTAATAATTTATACATAATGTAAAAATTACGGTATATACGATGATAACATAACTTCTATTACATGCAAGACCGATTTTTACTACCTTTTAATGGAAATCCAATTTTAAAACTAAATTTTGAAACATTAATTAATTTTATTTTTAAAAATAAACATAATTTTTTAATTTAACATGTCAAATTTAGCATAAGTTGAGTTTTTGAGTTTTTTATGAGAAAATTCAGTTTTTGATGAACAGTGAAAATACTATAATTTAGTTAAAATCAGCCATTTTGTTTAAATAATTATTAATAATGAATTGTAATATATAGTTTTTTAATCATAAAATTAGATAAATAGTGCATCTATTTATAAATTTATGTTTCGTAGAATCAATTTTACTTTTAAAATTAATATAAAAATGTAACAAAAATTTGATCATTTTTCCACTTTAATGAACTGTTATTTCGCCCAATCCTTCAGATTAGCATTAATTTTAATTTTCCCAATTTTTTGGTTTGATTTTTGAAAATAAAATATACAATAATGTAATTATTATGATATTTTTGGACTAATATGATCAGAATTATTTTTTACCAAAATGATACATGAATTTGATTAAAATTATTTACGGTGATTATAGTATTATTAATATTTATAAGGGATTAACCATTAATATTAATGAAAAAAATTACATGTAAACATGTAAAAAATAAAATGGATTAAAATAATTGGACCATTTCCCCACTTCATTCAAAATATATGGTCTATTGTGATATTATTTAATGTATGTTTTGTAAGGACCCGACCCTAGTTGCCCAGAGCAAGTGCCTTATTTGATTACGTTGGCATACATACAAGGAAGATGAATCCGGAAAGACAGATTAGTTTAATATTATTTGAAACAAGTTACATACATAATTTTTACATTACAACATGAAAGGAATCAAAACACTATTTTATTCCACAAGAAACATCACATCTCCAAGATTATGCTTGTAAGTCATTCATAAATTACTTCTTCATGTCCTGAGAAAATGAAACATAAGAAAGGGGTGAGCTCAAATGATCTTTAAGAGTAATCAATATAGTGGAATATAATATAAACATTAGAAATAGTGAATAATTGAAAACACATTCCTTTAATAATAAACATGAACACATTATGGTGGGGATATGAGCTGAGTAGATAATACCATAATAAAACACAATCATGGGTATTATACTAGTCGAATAACCACATGAACATACAATTACTATCTTAATGATGCGGGAAGTTCATATTTCGAACACTTTTAATCATTTTTTCATGTCCTCGGCCAAGACGTCTATTGATTAAGGCCTCGGCAAAAATCCATATATAGCTTTGGGAAAGGTCTCAGCCAATTCCATGTCTATTTCTCTCATGAGACCTACCGATGCATCGAGGGGATATTGTGGGACCCAACCATCACATAATAAATCCAATGATTTACTCATATTATCGAGGATAACCATAAACAACATATATATTCATATTGAATCTATCATATGAAATGTAACTATCTTTCCCCAATCATTAAACATAAAACACTAACCATCCCGAGTAATATGGTGAATGATTTTAGGATAGATCATCCACAATAGAGTCAGTAATAAACCATTAAATCAAATACGTTGGATTAATTCATAATTGATTAAACACAATAAAACCATTTAATAAACTATAGTTTTGAATTATATGAATACACTCTTATAATACCATTAAACAAATTTGGAGTTAAATACTCTTTTATTTTTTAAAAAGGGTTGTTTTGGAAAAAACATTTTATAAATCCATAAGTGAAGTAAGGTAGTATTTTCATAATAAAATGAGTTATTTTATAATGATAATGGTTTTCAAAAACAAATTATATAGTTCCCTTGAACATAGGTAAGAATTTGGGAAATTCTCTTGAATCAGGCTCATATTTTTGAAACAATTTTTAATGTTCCTTTTAATTCATGTAACTATCCATAAACTAAAGAAGGATTCTGGTTTTTAAACATATATATGATACTCACACAGAATATATGAGGACTAAATAACAATAAATAATAATTTAATTGAGGTATTTAGACAATGAATGTACCCCGAATGAAAATGGATATTCGGGTGAAAAACCCTTACCTTAATTCCAAACGTGTTCCGCTCTTGAACGTAAGATCGTAGAATATGAAGTTATTCTTAATATTAAATTATTTAAGAAATTATTATCCATGTATTTAGTTTATCATAATTGTTTTTAGTTCATTTATACCCTTATTTCTAAGTTATTATATTGAATTTCATTGTTCTGGAGGCTTCATTTTCTTTATTTTTATAATCGGTTGGCTTGTTTTTAAGTAATAGACTTCATGTGTAAAGGTTATAAATCACTATAATAGGAATTATATATTTTTTATGAACATAAATAATTTTTAATGGTCATTTCTATAAGTTGGTTACATGGAATGAGGAATAATTAATAGATGACAACCCCTTCGATTATTCAGCGGTATTTTGATTATTATGAACTAGTTTTGTCATATAACATAATTAAATGTATGTATTATGGTTAATGAATCTTAATTACGTTATAATACATATGTTATAGTCTGTTTCAACCATAAATATGGTTTCATGACCAGTAATGGAGAAGAAATTGAATAACTAAACATTGTCGTCCGTGATGGCTATAAATTAGAACCTCATGGATGATGATTTCATTTATAAAAAATTAAAAGGGAGGGAGTAATAATATTTATGATGGTTCTTCCATTCACATGATATAATACAATATATATATGATATTGTAATTATAATTATCATTTGGATAGTGGAGGCGAGGATAGGATTTCAAAAGAATATAAATTGAAATGAAACCAAATGAAAAAGAAGGGTGCTTTACCTCTTGAAATAACCTCCTTGAGAAACTCCTTAAGGGAAGGGGTTTTGGTATTTTGGTAAGACCATAAGCTTAATGGAAATGTGGAGATACTAGGAAAGGGTAATTGGGAAGAAATTTGATGAGAATAAAGGCTTAGAGGAGTGAATATAAGAGGGAGTGGGTAGGGGTTTTAATAGTGGATGAGTGGGGTAAATGTTGAATATTTAATTCATTATTTTATTATTTCCCTCAATAAAACCAATACTGTTGTTTCATGTGACCCCTAATAGTAATATGCTCATGTGAGTCCGATCCAAGTGTCCTTGCATCACTTTTGATGTCATGAATAGTGTATTTAACTGATAATTTGAATATATTGTATTTTATCGTATTTCACTATTCATAAAAAATTCTAGAATTTCAAAAAATCCCAAAAATTCACCCCTACCATATTTCGATGTGTATAATTCAAAAGTGAACTCCATTTTAAAAATAATAATTTTCTAAATATTATTAATTTCATTTTTAACTATGGACATAGTTATTTTGAAAAATAACAATCTTAATGTGCAATTAGTTTTATTTCTCATTGAAAAACTCATTAAGATCTCATTATCTTATTTCATTAAGAAAATAAAATACTAATATTATTTACTATTTATAAGGGTCATATAATTATTCATAAGGGTATGTAACTATTCACAAAAAATCAAGTTTGTTCTATCAGACTCTAAATATCTTACTGAACACAAATCTAGATGACCATTTTTCGAAATACAAACATAGAAGAGGCAAAGTTTTGTTTAATGGATAAATTTCATTATATAATTATAGTCAAAACCTTTTGGTGTTACATTATACCCTCCTTACAAAAATTTAATCCTAAAAATTCATAGAATATTAACTAAAATGATTTGGGGATGTCCTTAAGTTAAGCTCCTCAGGCTCCCATGATGCTTCCTCTGTCTTATGGTTCCTCCATAGAACCTTTACAAATCAACTATTCCGATTTCTCAATATGGGTTCTCTAGTATAAAGAATCTTGATAGGATCTTCACAATAAGATAGATCAGGCTCAAGTTCTACTTCATCATAATTGAGTACATGTGTTCGGTCTAGCAAGTACTTTTTTAACATTGACATGTGGAACACATTGTGAACCTTGGAGAGACTTGGAGGAATTTCCAAATGGTATGTTACTTCTTTAATTTGGTCCAAAATTTCAAAAGGTCCAATGTACCTGGGACTTAATATTCCATTCTTACCGAATCATATAATACCCTTCCATGGAGATACCTTTAAGAAAACACGATCACCTTCTTGAAACATCAAATCCTTCCTTCGGTTGTCTACATAACATTTTTTTACATACTTTGAGCTAATTTGATATGGTTCTGGATAATATTCAACATCTCCGTTGTTTCTTAAACAAGTTCTGAGCCCACGACCTATCTTTCACCAACATCATCCCAACAAGTTGGTGTATGACATATCCTCCCATATAATACTTTATAGGGTTCCATCTAAATACCATAATGAAAGATATTGTTGTAGGAAAATTATATGAGAGGTAAATACTAATCCCACATGCCTTGAAAATGAAGTGAACCAATCCTCAACATGTCTTGCAATTTTTGAATAGTCTGTTCTGATTGTCCATCAGTTTGTGGGTGGTAGGTAGTGCTCATACAAAGATCAGTATCTAGGGCCTTCTGAAAACTCTTATAGAATCATGATGTAAAATATGGATCACGATCAGAAACAATTGATGTGGGTACACCATGAAGTCTCACAACTTCATTAATATATTATTTCAATATGTTCAAGTGTTAGATCTTATATTATAGTAAGAAAATGTGTTGACATGGTATGATGATAAAAAATGACCCATATTGCATCATTATTTCTTGGAGTCTTTGGTAGTCCCATGAAAAAGTCCATCATGATATTATCTCATTTCCACTCAGGTATAGGTAGAGGTTTCAATACCCCTCCAGGATGTTGCCTTCCGGCTTTCACTTATTGAAAAACCATACATCTTGACACAAAATCAACAATCTCCATCTTCATATTGTACCACCAAAAATGTTCCTTCAAATCTCTATACATTTTAGTGCTACCAGGGTGTATTGAAAAATTGTAACTATGAGAATCATCTAATAATTCTATTTTTAGATCTGGTATATCGGGAACACAATGTCTCTTCCCAAATATAAAAATTACATCTTCATATACGAAGTCACTCAATACCCCATCATTCATAGCATTAATATTTTTTTAAAACTCCTCATCATCAGCCTGTGAAATTCTTATCTTTTATAGTAAATATGGTTTGGAAAACATTCGAAAAAACATTGACGTTTCACCTTCTATGGTTATTCCAATATCTATCTTTACTGGATCCAAGAAAATGGGATCCCTTTCAACGCTCGTCTTGTTCAAAACTCCATGATCCTTTATGCTCAAATAATCTTCCACCTTATTTTCCTTCCTCGGGTGGTAGTATATCGTGAAATCAAAATCCTTATGTAGTTCGAGCCATCATCTTTGAGTCATGTAAAATATACTTCAAACTCTTGAGATCAGTATAAATCTCACATTTTTCAGCATAGAGATAATGACTCCATATCTTCAATGAAAATGTTATAGCTGATATCTCAAGATCAAGAGTATGATAGTTTTGCTCATTAATTTTTAGCTGTCATGAAGCATAAGCAGTAACGCTATAATTTTTCATAATGACAAAACCAAGTCATTTCATTGAAGAATAACTATAAATAAAAAATCTTTCATTCCTCGATGGTTGAGTAAATATAGAAGAATTGACTAATCTTGTATTTTTTTCTTCGAAACATTCTTCACAATATTTTTTCCAAACTAATTTAACCCCCTTACGTGTGTGCTTTGTTAGCGGTTTAGCCATTCGGGAAAGATTCTGCATGAAATGCCAATAATAACCTACTAATCCAATAAAACAGTGTACCTAAATTATGTTTGATGGCATGGGCCAATCTTGGATTTCCTTTTTATTCACAGGATCAACTTGGATTCCATCCTTGGAGACAATATGGCCAAAAAAAGAAATCTCCTGATGCCAGAATTCAGACATGCTAAACTTCCCATATAACTCATGTCTTATAAGAGTCTTCAGGATAATGCACAAGTGACATTCGGGATCTTCTTAGATTTTGGAGTATACCAAGATATCATTAATAAATACCACTACATAATCAGATAGATATTCCATGAAAACACTTTTCATTAGATCCATGAAGACAGAGGGTGCATTAGTCAATCCAAAGGCATAACTGTAAACTCATAATGACCATACCTAGTTTGAAATGTTGTCTTCAGAATGTCTTCCTTCTTCACACACAACTGATGATATCCAGACCGAAGGTCAATCTTCAAAACGTATTAAGCTCAATGTAGTTGGGAAAATAAATCACCAATTCGGGGAAGAAGATACTTATTCTTTATTGTAATAGCATTGATTTCCTTGTAATCAATTCAAATCCTCATGGATCCATCTTTCTTCTTGACAAAGAGGACAGAAGCTCCCCATGGAGAAACACTAGGGAGAATAAATCCCATATTACTCAATTCCTCTAGTTGTTTCTTTTGTTCCAAAAATTTCTCAATGGTCGTTCTATAAGGAGACTTCGATATGAGCCTTAAACCAGGAATTAAATCAATAGAAAACTCATGTTGTTGTTCTAGAGGATAACCCAGTAAATCTTCTTGAAACACATCAACATATTCTCTCACAATAGGTACATCCTCTATTTGAAAATTCCTTTCCTCACCCACAGTTATTTTATTCTCTTCCTCCCCAATAATTTAATTTAGTTGAGCTACTGGGGGTGGATCTAGATAAGAATTAGGTGGGGATGATTCTGCTCTAAAGATAAGTCGTTCATTATCATCGTCATCAAAAAACATAACCTCCTTCTTCTTACAATAAATTTTTTCATCATGGTCCGAAATCCAATCCATACCGGGGATTATATCAAATTCAACCAAGGCTATGACCATTTTCTCAGTAGATAAAGAAAATTTATTTGACCTAATGTGAATTGATTCACAGAACATTGTAGCAATGATACCTCCCTTAGGAGTTTTTATTTGACAACTCCCTTGTTAAATCAAATTTGAAATATCTAATTTTTGTATCAATATGGGATGATATGAAACAATGCGATGATCCAAAATATAATAAAGAATTGGATAAACATGAGGAAACAATTAAAGTACCTACCACCACACTATTACGATCTTCAACCTATGATGTTGTGATTGTATAAGATTGTCCCTGATCCCTTGTCCTCTTTTATTGCATATTTACTTGACGTTTTGCACATTAATTAGCATAGTGTCCCATCTCCCGAAAATTTTAGCATTAAACATCATTGGATTCCTTCTTCCCTTCGTAATCACCTACATGATGGACTTTCGGACCACATTTTTAGCATACTCATTTTCCTTTTAAGCTTGCACCAGGGTGTTTCATTCCATAATTGTAAAATGGAGGAAATTCAACACTACCCTTATTCTCGATTGCTTTATTTCCATTCCCAGGGTTTTCAGCAGCCCTATTCTTTTCTTGCTTTCTATTAATTTCTAGAGACATAGATACTTATTTTACTTTCATTATGGAACATGAAACAATATCCTCATATGATTAAAAACGTTGGGAGACCAGTTCCCTCCGAAGTAATGGTTTAGGTCAGCAAATAATTGATAAATTTTTCTCCTTGGATTTATAATGTAGTCTACAACATGTCTTGCCAATCTTGTGAAGTTAGATTCATACATTACAACATTCTCAACTTTATTCTTCCTTAGATTCATGAATTAGCTCTCTATACCTCCTCGCTGATCATGAGGGAAATATATTTCTATGATTATTTCCTTCAAATCCCTCCATTCCATCTCTTCTATCTCTTCCTCCTCCTTTCTGTTTTGGATTAATGAACATCACTAATACGAATCTCTCGATAGATGATATACTGACATGTAAAAATTCTATCTTTCATTACTTCCCAATGTGAGAAATATCTTCTCAAGGGAACATATCCACTGTTATGCTACAAATAGATTTGTAGTCCCGTTTAATGATGGATGTGGTTGTCGCATAATGAGATCTAGCATGGCTCCTCCACGTGGTGGATCCGGATACTCCAAAAGTATATGGTAATTATTTATAACTTGAGTAAGTTGTCCTAGTATAGTTATGAGTTGCTTATCACCAGTCACAGCACCATAGCCAACTTCATTATCTTGCATTGGAGACAAATCCCTATAGGGAACACATGCATTTTTGAGATTTCCATTCCGGCGAATTGGAGCCATATCTAGATAATGTCATATACTATATTTGGTTATGAATCATAATGTATAATGTTATCTTAAAAATACTATGAAAAATTGTGATCCTAGGCATGGATAATCCCTTATTCACAAATATGGTTTCTTTGAGGAATATTTTACATTTCAATAAATCTTTATGGATTTTAATAAAAATATGAATTATCCTAAGCATATCCCCTAAAGGTGTGTCATAACAAAGAGTGCAGCAAGGCCTGTTTTCGTGCATCAGTTCCCATTCAAGTCTAGATCAAAGCGGTGTTTTCTGGTTTTACCCCTAGATTTATCTATTTCAGAGCCGCCTCTACCTGCTCGTATTCCGACAGAGATATATTTCATGAAAGATAAACATAATATATTCCTTACCAAAATACCAGGACATTATTGTATGTATATCCTCAAATAATAACTTAGGTACTCTTCCCTAATTCTACGTTTTTTAAATCTAGTTTCCAAGTATTCTACTAAGCTTCCATTGATATCAACTATAAGGACCCGACCCAAGTTGCCCAGAGCCAGTTCCTTATTTGATTACGTTGGAATACATACAAGGAATACGAATCCGAAAAGACCGAGTAGTTGAGTATTATTGGAAACAAGTTACATATATAATTTAAACATTAAAACATGATGGGAATCAACCCACAATTTTATTCCACTAGAAATATCATTTCTCCTAGATTATTCTTACAAGTCATTCATAAATTACTTCTTCCTGTCATGAGAAAATGAAACATAAGAAAGGGAGAGCTTAAAAAATCAGTAAGAGTAAGTAATACAGAGAAAGATATTATAAACATTATACATGGTCAATAATTAAAAACACGTGACTTTGATAATAAAATTGAACTCGTTTTGGCAGGGATATGAGTTGAGTAAATAATTCCATAATAAAACATAATCATGGGTATTCTACTAGTCAAATAACCACATGAACATACAATTACTAGCTTAATGACGAGGAAAGTGCATATGTCAGTCATTCTGAATCATTTTTTCATGGCCTTGGCAAAGAATTCTATTGGTTAAGTTTTCAACCAAAATTCATATATCACATTTGGAAAGGCCTCGGCCAATTCCAGGTCCATTTGTCCCATGAGACCTACCTATGCATGGAGGGGCTATAGCAGGCCCCACCCATCACATAATAATTCCAATTCATTCCTTATATGAGCAGGTATAAACATAAACAATATATACATTCATATTTAAACTATCATATGAAATATAACTATCTTTCCCCAATCATTAATCATAAAACACTGACCATTCTGAGTAATATGCTGAATGATTTTAGTATAGATTATCCACAATAGAGTTAGTCACAAATCATTAAATGAAATATGGTAGATGAATTCATAAATTATTAACCCCAATAATACCATTTAACTAACAAGAGTGTTGAATTAGATGAAAACACTCATATAAAATCATTAATCAATTCTGGAGATAAATACTCATTTATTTTGAAAAGTAGAGTTCTTTTGGGAAAATGATTGTATAAAACCAGAAGTGAATTAAGATGGTATTTTCATAATAAAATTAGTGATTTTATAAAGATAATGGTTTCTAAAAATAGATAGTATAGTTCCCTAGAAAATATGTACGAATTTGAAAAATTCCCTCGAATCAGGCCCGTATTTTTGAATCAATTTTGAAAGTTTCTACTAAAACTTTTAAATATCTATAATATAAGGAAGGTTTCTGGTTTGTAAACATATATATGACACTCACACAGAATATATGAGGTGTACATAACAATACAAAATAATAGCATTGAGGTATTTAGACAATGAAAGTGTCCCGAATGGAAATGGATGTTCGAGTGGAAAAACCCTCACATTAACTACAAACATGTCCCCCACTTGAATATAAGCTCTTAGAATTTGAAATTTTACTTATTAATAAATTATTTAATAACCTATTAGACATTTATTTCGTTATCATAATTCTTGTTAGTTCATTCATACCCTTATTTCTATGTTATTATATTGAAATTCATTGTTCTGCGGTGTTCTTTTCCATTATTTTTATAATCTGTTCAATTGTTTTTAAGTAATGGAGATCATGTGGAAATGTTATAAATATCTAGGATTGTAATTATATATTATTTATGAACATAAATAGTTGTTAATGGTCAATTATATGATTTGGTTACCAGGAATGAGGAATAATCATTAGATGACAAACACTTCGATTATTCGGCGGTATTTGGAATATTATGAACTATTTTTCTCATATAACTTAATTATATGTACATATTCTGGTTCATGAATTTTAATTATGTTATAATACATATTTTATAGTCAGGTTAAACCATAAATATGGTTTCATGACCAGTAATGAAGAATAAATTGAAGAACGAATGTTTGTCATCCACAAAGGCTATAAATTGGAACCTCATGGACGTTGATTTCGTTTATAAAAAATAAAATCGAGGGAGTAAGAATATTTATGATTGTTCTTCCTTTCAAATGATATAATTATAGTATATATATGATACTAGATTTATCATGATAATTTGTACAGAATAGGTGAGGAGAGGATAGTAAAAGAAGATAAATTGAAATGAAACCAAATGAAAAAGAAGGGTGCTTTACCTCTTGAAATAACCTCCTTGATAAACTCCTAATGGGAAGTGTATTTGGTCTTTTGGAAAGACCAGAAGATTCATTGATGTGGGGAGAGACTAGGGAAGGATAATTGGGAAGAATTTTGATGAGATTCGAGGCTTAGAAGAGTGATGAGAAGAAGGAGTGGTGAGGGGTTTTATATTGGAGGGGAGGACTAAATTTTGAATATTGAATTCATTATTTTATTATTTTCCTAAAAGAAAACCAATAGTGTTGTTTCATGTGACCCCTAATAGTAATAAGTTATTGTGAGTTTGAACCAAGTGGCCTTGAATCACTTGTGATGTCATAAATTGTGTATTTAATGGATAATTTGTATATACGGTATTTTATCGTATTTCAGTATTCAAAAAAAAATTATAGAATTTCAGAAAAATCCCAAAAATTCACCCCAACCATTTTTTCAATGTGTAGAATTAAAAACTGAAATCCTTTTTTCAAAAATAATTTTCTAAATATTATTAATTTAGTTTTTAAAAAAGGTCATAGTTAATTTGAAAAATATAAAACGTAAAGTGAAATTGGTTTTATTTCTCATTGAAAAACTAATTCAGATCTCATTATCATATTGCCCTAAGAAAATAAAATAATATTATTATTAATTATTCATAAGGGTAATATTACTTCTAATATTACTATTAATAAAGGTATGTTACTATTCACCCATAATCATGTTTTTTCTTTCAGACTCCAAATGACTTACTGAACATAACTCTACATGACCATTTTTCTAAATTCAAAACATAGAAGAGGAAAAGTTGTGTTTAATTCATAAATTGAATTCTATATTTAATTTCAAAACCTTGAGGTGTTACATGTTCCCTATATAAAATGTTATGTAAGTTAAAAAGACAAAAATAGAACTTTCTGTACCATTATCATTTATAAAACATTGACATATGTAAAAAATTCATACATTAGTTAATATATGTCATGTGGAAATATATATGATTTTTTAATCATAATATATTAAATATAATTTATAGACATTTTTTGGGTAGTTAAAATGCTTAAGAAACCCTAATGTAGTGATTATTTAGTTAATAATAGACTAGAATAATTGATAATATAAATATTAAAAGTGAATTTAATTATTTTATTAATTTCATTTATTTATTTTTTATATTAATATTTTATTTTAATCAAATTTAGACCTAATATAATCAAATTCAAATATTATTTATAAATTTTAAAAATAAAAATAAATAAATAATGTGAAAATTGATATTATTGTTATTTTAAAATAAATAAATTTTATTAAATGAATTAAAATTACTAAAAACCCTAAAAATTTTCAAGTATTTTTATGTGTTAATAAATATTTAAAATGGTTTGTTAATGGACGATTTATTCTATCATAAGTAACATATTTTTCAACATAGAGATAAAATATTGTCATCATGTTCTGGGTTAAAGCATCGTTTTAGCGTATCACATACGCTTATAATAAAATTAATTTCCAAAATACATGGGAATTTTATTTTAAAATTTTGATATAATATTAATAATTCATTGTAAGTAAATTTACTAAAAATATCATTATTTTAGGCTTAATGTATAAATTAATTAGATTATAAAACTAGATGCTTTAATAAAAACCAAAATGAAAAAATTGGAGAATCATTTAACTTAAGGAAAAAATAATTAAAATGAACATTTTTTTTATGGATGGGGATTTATTGAAAATTATTCTTCTATAGTACATTAGTTTTTAATTTTTGAGTCACTTTAAGTCAGATTGATCGCATAATAGTGAATACTTGTTGGTATTTACCGAAGTCCCACTCCCCACCACTATAAAAATGCATGCATTATACTACATCCTCACACCTCTAAAGCATCATTAGATCATAAAAAATATATCCCAATAGTCTCCCAATGTCCCTCAGCTTGACCAATAATCCTCCCTTTTAGCAGAAATCAATACAAGGATACATTTGGTACAAACTAAAAGTGTGGACCAATTAAGAGGTAATGTGGCCCATCATGATTTCTAATTTCAATTACATTATCCAATACCTTTATTATTTTTATTGTATTATTATATAAAAAACAGTATCCTCAATATAAAACAGTCTTTTTAATATAATTGTAATACCAAAAATAACACACACCTCCAAAAACTTGTAATGAACATTTTGTTTCTATCTGTGGTGAACTTCAACCCCACGCAACGATGATTATCCAATTTTCATCTACCACCTCTCATGGTGGCCTTTATGATGGAAAATATATTAATATATGATAGATATGTTATTTATTATGTGTCATGATTCTGTAATTTATATTTAGAACATACCTTAATTCTATCCATGTTGTGTAAATAGGATAATTTCGTTTGAGGATGTGTGACCAATCACCCCCTCAAAGCGATATGATTGTTCTATTCAATATATGGAACGTGTAAATGATTTTAAAAAAAACCCTATATACCATATATAACATATATATGATACCAGACTTATAATATACATATTTATTATTCATTTTTATTTATTTTAATACATCAATGAAATGAAAGTATAATTCATTGATACGTATGTACTACCATCTCCATGAACGGTGCACATCATGTATAATCTCAAGATATGGTAAACCATTGTAAATAAATATTTAATTATTATATATGATAATTTAGTAATGGTTTAGATTCTGTAGATTATGTAACATTGATACATTTTATAAGAATAACAAATATTAAATTAACACATTCTTGAAAGACTAGGTAATTAACACCTGAAATAATCAAAATAATTTAAGATCGTTAACAAATAGGTAATAAAATATACTATTTAATTAATTTATGATATTTTAAAAAATATTATGGTTATTTTATCATTATTTAATAAAATTTAAACCACTATAAAGGACAATAACGACCACCCATCAAATAGAAGGTTAAGGTAAGGGATTTCCTCTCAATTTACATTCAATTGAGACATAATTTTTGTTATGCACCAATTCACACTTATTTGGTGTATATTTTTATCTTTTTTACGTGTTTTATAATAAATATACAAACATAAATGATGTTATAACTTTCTTTTAATTCATGTGGAATTATAATTTAGTGGATTCAATGTGGTATGTGACACATTGGAATGTATAAATATAATGTTTTCTCAAGGGTGTTTCAATGTCCAAAACCCTTGTCATTAGTTATACTACACTACAATATTATTGAATAATCAATATAATTTAATGAATATGGATATTTGGTAAGGAATATTTTTTTACTTTGTTATTCATTATGATTAATTATTTGTACTGGTAGACCTGGGTTGGGGACCATTTCATGAAATCCCAACGGGTTGGGGACCGTTGAATGAATCCTCCTTGATGCATCAGAAGTGTGATGCGAAGAAATAGTTGGCTTGATGATATTGATGGGGATTTAACCTATAGCTAAATCATATTATGAATGTTAATTATATAACGGGTTCCATGTACATAGGAAATATTGCATCAAATAATTAATCATTTTCCTCATTTATACTAAGTTATTATTTATACATGAGATTTTACATAAGCATACCTATGGATTTATTTCAATGTAAGTTATTTTAATAATGATAATTGTTTAATTTACTTAAGCCCTAATGGAATGAAGGGATTCATTTTTATTGATTTTTGATAACCCCCCATTCAAGGGATGAGGGGTAACCCTTACAAGGCCCATAGGCTCATATATTACATGGCCCTAGGATTAAGAGATTAAATGTCCCAAAGGACATTTGGAATTCAACAAGACTAAAAATACAAAGAACATCCCCTCCCCAACATCTTCATCATGATGATTTCTATCCACCTTCACATTTCCATCTTGATAGGCTTCTCGTGCAAGAACATTAGGGTCTCAATGGCATATCCATACACGCTCATTCTTCCAAATCCATTTGGTTCTACTCTGGTGAGTACACTTTCTCTGAATAATCATCTGGGTATGCCTCTTTTTTTTAGAGTCTATCTAGGGAAAATTTATAGATCATGTGGCCCGAAGGCCATACAGATACCCTAAAATGCTTACTGACCTGAAGGCAGGGGTGTCCAGAAGGCCTTAAAGACTCCAAGCCCAAACCGGTGGGACAAGGTTAATAGATCCAGCTGCTATAGTACCAAATAGTACCTACTATAGTAACTTCTAGAGTAACTACTATAGTTCCTGCATAGTACTACTACAGTAACTGGAATTATGCCTCTGCTTGGTTTCGAATGTAGGTCTCTTGGATGCACATAAGGAGTCCATAATGTTTTTTCATTATATAGTTTTATGAATTAAATGTTTATTCAGGTTTATACCTTTCTATATAGGTTGACTAATTATTTATTCTCTTGTATTTACCATTACTGATCATTTCAGATCACCCTTATTTTTTTTTCAATCCCATGTTTATAAAGAATATAATTTTTATTAATCTTACAAGAATGCAATTTTTTTATTTTATTTTGTATCATGTTTTTATTTTTTATATCCCAAGTTATTATGGGTATCATGTATCTAATCTATCTATCCAAGACTGCAAAACAGAATGGTCCATCATGATAATACTCCTTTTACTAAATCCAATGTAATATAATAATGCACCGGTTCCATGATTTTGGGGTATGAAATTAGATTTTGTATTAGTAGATGATTCGTAACGACCATGAAAAAATGATTTAGAAAACTATGATTAGGGAGAAAAACCCTATGATAGACATTATAGATAAGGGTATAAGAACATCCTTGAATTTGGATATATTGAATATTTGGTGGTAATTTATAGAAATAATTCCCTATTTGGATGCTACAATTGGACGTGGTTATGAACATATATACCTAGGAGTAACAACTCTGACATGGTGTTCTGAGCCTTACTCGGGGTAACTTGGAACATGATAATGAATCTTACTACACACCTAGGTTGACACACATGGGGGATATTCTTGGGATAATTCAAAAAAAATTAACTACATTCCTAAAGCATTTAATAGTAATGATTTCCCCAAAGTAGCCAAAGTTTATGATTCGAGGATTCAAGATGAATATATTTATTTAATATATTATACCATGTTTATAGATATAGATTGTTAATTATTTTATGAGCTAATCTTTTTTAAGAAAATGTTTATAAATTCTTCATAGTAGAAGAAATTAGAACTCCACTAATGCACATGAACCAGAGAGTGAGAAGGATCATATATTTCAAGCTCAATATAAAAACCTTTAGAGAGAAATAATGTCTAATGTATTCTCATCATATGAGTAAATAGTATCATGTGTTTACAAGATAACAAAATAATTCTCTAAGTTCTATGTATTTTAATATACAAAGAATAGGATAGGGAAAAATATGGATAAATGGATGAAGGTAAAGAATAATTTTTTACACATGTGATAAATGTGGAAAAAAACACCCTAGTATATTCTTGCTGGTAATGGGAGATTGTAATAAGCATGGAGAAAAAGGACACCAGGTTTTTCATTTATGGGTAAGAAAAAGGTTTCCAATATTCTATGCTTCCATTACAAGGAGATGGGGCACCATGAAAATCAATTTCCCCATAGTCAATGTAATATACCCTAGACGATGCTATTGGAGAGTGATGATGTTATGATAAATCCATAGATGAAGATAAATGATTAATATGCTTCTTCAATAATTATTTATTTTGAAATTTTTATTAGAAATTTACTAGTAATAATTATTTTTGACTATATGAGTATTGTACATTAGTACTGTTTCATTGAGGATTTGAGATCCTAAAATTAATGGTACCAAGAAATGTTATTATGTAGAAAGAGACAATTTTAGGAAAACACATGAGTGAGGGAATGAAACACCTTAAAATATTCACAATATTAAGATAATGTTTAGGAAATGAATTATTGAATGATTGTTAAATACCTTGGATCTAATTAATGTCTTGTAGAAAAGTGTTCTATTATATCATTTGTGGAGTTTGCAATACTTTTGGAATGATGTAATTGTAGAGACCCGAAGCTTGACGTACATGAACATTACATTACTTTTGCGGAATACTTAGTACATAACAAAAACACACACACAAGGATCGTAATAGTTTAGTGTCTTTGGAAACTCGGAACGTAATCTTCTAATCGTGGTGAAAGATCTTCAATATCTCCCATAAAGATCTTCTTTTTTTTTTACCTAAAACCTTTCTTTATATCCTAGGGAAAAGAAAACATAAAAGGGTGAGCTCAAATGCTCAGCAAGGGCAATAAAGAAAATAAAAATCATATCATATCTTTTTGAAAATCATAACCTGCAAAAGAGATCATAAAATCTTAATAAATCATAGAAGTGAAAATGAGATCCCCATAATCATAACATGAAACTTGAAACTTTGTGGCATGCACACATAATCATGGAAAATCATTTCTTGTTAGTCATGACTCATTGCCAAGACTATCTTAGTGGACAAAGTCCCTTTCTGAACCGAGTTCACTCCTCGTTTCAGTCCTGTATCACTGAACCGAAATAACCTTCCGTTCCAGCCATGTCTATCTCATGAGATATAAAATATTTACCCAATGCATTGGAGGGAGATATAGGTCCCACCCATCTTATAATTAATCCTTTCTTATGTGTGCCACATGATCATAAAACATACATCATCGCATAACACATGTAACAAAAATGGGATTCTTGAAACATCATGACATCATAAAATCATATAAGGCAAATGACTTCATAAAAATAATTCCCTCACAAAATAATCAAATCAATGTAATTAAAGGGATAAAAACAGAACCCTTTATTATCTTAGATGGAAAATAATTTTGATAAAACACTTGAACTCCATTCTTGAGGAAAATATCCTTTCTTTTTCAAAAACACTTTTCTTTTCTTAACATGTCATACAATTATAAACTAAAAGAAGTTGATTAAAAATAAACTTGAATACTTGTAAAGGAAGCTTCTTGGAAATAATGTTTTAAAAATCCATTCATGCCGTATAAGTTAAAAAAAACATTCTTCGTACTTTTGTCGGAAAAGTCAAAAAGTACCTCGTACGGAAAAACGACAAAAGATTCCTTTCATATTCTTTACTAAAAACTCACCTAAGGGTAAAATTGGATTTAAACTATTGCAAGTGTATGGAAACAATATTTCATATTGAGGGAACATGGATGTGGATGATAAAATACACCCCAGTAAATACTTACGAATAAACAATCTCGGATAAAAATGAGATTGTGATATTTCTCTTACCTTAGGTCCGATTTGCTTTGTTCGTGTCCGAAGCTCCTGTATAATGGTTTAAATAATGTTATTGACTTATTCCAGAATCATACATATTGATATGAGATCATATATGGTCATATTATTAGCTTCTTGTTAGTAATATTTCATTGTTACTTGTTACTCGGGTCTTTATAACTTTTTGTTCTTATGCGTGTTTTGTCGAATAAATTCTTATTCTTATCTTTAGGTTATAGATAATTCATTTTCAGAATGGTATTAGTGTAGTATATACCATATTCATTCATTCAATTCATTTATATAATCATTATGAAATGAAGATCATGTAGAACGAGTCGCATCACATCGTGGAGACGGTATTCCGTACGTACGCACGAGTGATGATATCGTTCCTATGATCGTGGAATTGTATTGGAGTATATATATATATTATTTCAGTATCAATATTACTTAATAATAATCATATATAGTTACTCATTACACCATTAGACCCATCCTTGTAAGGTGATGGTGGAAAATAGATTACACCACGGCGTGGAGACGGTATTCCGTACGTACGCACGCGCGGTGATTTCATTTTTTCCGTAGGATGGATAGAAGGTGAATTAGGGTTGTTTCATATTTATAATAACATATCAGTATGTAAGTAATACTGATGTTATTACTTTATCATGAAACAACTAAAGAAGAAGAAGTTGAAGAAGAATGAAATTGAAAAGATCGGTAATGGATATTACCTCTTCTTTGGAACGCCTCTTTGAATCCTCCACTTAAGGAACTAAGATTGGTCTTTGGAGAAGACCAGGACCTCTAGGATTATTCTAGGGAAGTGGAGAGGAGAAAATGTCAGGGCTTGGTCGAGCTTGAGTGCTCAAATTGGTGTGAGGAGGAGGGGGAGGAGGTGTCCTTTTATAGGGGAGGAGAGGGGCACCTTAGGAATATCTCAAAATATTATTTTATATTAAAGTCAAAATCGGTTTATAATGGTTCCAAAGGGTCTTATTTCGAAGCTAAAGTGGGGAGGGGTCGAAATCCTATCAACCAATAGAATTTAGACATGTTTAGGATATTATTTTAACCTTATCAATTAGATTTAACTCTAAGTTAAATAATTTAACTTTTACCATGTCTTTTTGTTTTCTTTCACTATATGGTTAATACACTTACTATAACATGCCAAACGAACCCCAAATTGTTTATTATTAATATATATATCCTTATCTAAGTCATTTGGCCGAACCTTAGATTTTTAGGAATACAATAACAATTAATAATATAATATTTGATTTAAAATTTATTTTGTGTCAATTTTGACACTATTTGATATATGATTTTTGTGAGAGTCATAACAGAAATAAATGTTCGAACCAAGTTGATTAAATCAACATTAATATGTCATAGTAACCTAGAAAATTAGTGGAATTCATAAAAAATCTCAAATTACATTTATTTTGGTGTTTATAACATCAATTATGTCAATATTTCATTAATAAGATAATTACTGCATCATCGTTGTGTCATAAATAAATTAAATTATTTGATGTCTAAAAATTACAAATAAAATACCATCATGTAGGAAATCTTTTTATCTTTCTAATGAATATTTAAAATCGAATTTATCTTATGTATAACCCCATATTAAAAATGATTTACTTATTAAACTTTGATTTTAACTATTTTAACCTTTCTTTAAATAAATTAATAATAAATGTCCTAATCTAATGCAAGTGGGCCTAAATGGTCATATTTTATTCCTAAGTTTGTTTTTGGTCGAATAAAACTTGTCCAATAGAATTAGGACATTTGTTAGGGTAATATTAATATCATATTTACCCTTAGTTACCCTATTTACTATTAACCGCGGTAAAAATAGTAAAAAATTACTATTCACCAAAAAATTATTTTCATCTCATTGAACCACATTTTAGTCCTTGATATTAACCGTGTCTCTCGGATTTTCGAAATTCCATTCACAGAAGCGGTAAAATTATGTTTTATGCAAAATTCAGTTTTTAACCTACCACTTAGTGGTTTCACTATTCATCAAAAATTGAAAGTTTTCAGAAAAATACCAAAATTTCACCCTAGGCTAATTTCGATATTCTGAGTCCAAAAATGAAGTCCATTTTGAAAAATAAAATTTATAAAATTTTAAAAAGTGGTTATTACTATTCATAACGGCTAGTTATAATAATATTTTAATAGCATATTGTTGTTTAGTGAAACTCGGTATTGCGTACTACACACGCTATCGAGGAAGGTTGCGATTGTGTGTAATGCAAGGCAAGTAAAATATGCGTGTTGTGCAAGCTCCTTTTTGTGTTGCGTACAACACAAGACATTAGTGAAATTAAAAAGAATTTTTTTTTCATAAAATCTTGGGCTGTTACATTCTACCCCCCTTAAAATGAATTTCGTCCTCGAAATTCGTCGGGGTTATAAATAGTATACTATTTGAAAGTTTCTTTAATAGAAACCCACATCGTAAAAAGGAATACCTAAACTTGTCTTTAAAAACTAAAGTATGAAATGTAACAATTACCCAAATAAACTAATCATTGGGTTTCCACATAGGTGAAAATATGGATATGGAAGAAAAATCTAACCATCATGTTCTGATGGAGAGTGGTAGAGAACATGGCTATGGAAAAGCCAACAATCACAAATCCATAAATTTGTGATGATCTAAGGTACCATTCGATTCATCAGGTATAAGATCACTAGGACAACATTTTTGGTTTTCAAGATCATTTCCCTAAAGTTGAAAATTTGAATTAGAATAAATACTTTCTTTATTTTGGTACCATCTCACTGTTGAACAATTTCCACTTCATCTCTTAAATAAATGAAGTTGAATTTGTTATTTGTGAAGTGTTAGCAGATGACGGGTCATTCCATCTGTCTCAAACAAAAGGTTAGCAAAAAAATTATATACATAAGTCGGTCTATAGTGAGATTAATCGCATATGGTTCCTAAAATGGACTTATACTTCATAAAACTAGTTTCTACTAAGCAGGGACTTCCTGTAGGCCAGTGGTAGGCGATAAAGGCCAGTCGCACTTCGGTTGTGGGTTTGATTCCCACAGCCTTGTCCGAAGCGATGGGCTGTTGCCCGTCCTGCAGGTTGTCCTTTTTCTAAAACTATATTACTATACCATCCCATCAATAATATCGAAAAAACTTCTATCCTTAAACAATACTAACTTATGTCCAACATAATCCATTCCAATCTTTAGGCTTATCCATAATACCGCAGTCCATTCTCATAACATAGTGAAAACGATTACCAGAGATTTAATACCATCGTTGATCCCCATATATCATAAGATATATCTTGTTGGTCACATTTCAAACATTCAAAGGCCTTAATCTTGTACTCTATTGAATACCCATTGAACCTTAGTGAAAACTTGAATGCAGTTAAAAGTTAACACTTTTCACATACCGAAATCCTCAAAATTCTATATACTCAAACCATGATATCACTTAGTCCTTATATCAATCATGAGCTCATTAATACAATCAAACATCTCCTTATCTTCTTATCCTTTCATTATGCACTTATCATCTACTTTCCAAAAGTATCTGAATAACCTTTCATGGTTACTGGTACCATTCATCATACACTTTCAAAACTTAAGGAAAGACAACAGTGTAACAATCCTTAGATGTCTCCTTATTCCATGAGATTACTTATACAACATTACACATGATAAACATGTAATCATTCCACTACATTCTAAAACCATTGACCGAGCTTCAAAAATTCTTTCATCTCACATATCATTTGTAGTCTCTTCATCATCATCCACATAAATACTACCCATATGACCATACTGATTCTCTTCATGAGTCTTTCCCTTAGGGCATTGGTTTGCATAATGCCCGTACATTCCACATTTAAAACATTTAACCATTCTTGATGTCGTAGCAATACCATTATCCTCATCCATGGTGTTAACTGAACCTTTTCCTTTTCACTTACTTGCTTTGTGTCCTTCTTTTCCACACCCAAAGCATCTTCCAGTTCCTTTGAAACATTCTCCTTGATGCTTCTTCCCACATGATTTACATAGGGGGAATTGAACTTTCTTTCCTCTATGATCATCATGAAACTCCATCTTTCTCTTATTAGCCGAGTCAGGAAACTTACCAAATTTTACTTTATTGATCATATTATGAGATTGCTGATTCGGCATAATAATTATGTTTGGACTTCCAAATCCCATTTCATTTTATTTCTTATGAAGAATATCATTCCATTGTCCATCATATCCTCCATGATCATGAATCATCTTGTTTCCAGCCATTTTCTAAAACCCAAAAAGAATAGTGTGAGATGCAAAAATCATGCTAGGGAAAACAACATAATAAAGGGGGAGTACCTTCAATATCTAACATCTTAGGTTAAATTCTAAGATCGTTACCGTAGTTCTAGGACCATATCTTATACGTATACTTATCCTTAGGGGCATCCCTAGACATACCTTAGAAATATCTCTAGGGATCTCACTAACGTTTTCGCATCCTAGTTTCCAAAGGTTGACTAAACCTTTCCTCTGATACCAACTGTAGAGACCCGAAGCTTGACGTACATGAACATTACATTACTTTTGCGGAATACTTAGTACATAACAAAAACACACACACAAGGATCGTAATAGTTTAGTGTCTTTGGAAACTCGGAACGTAATCTTCTAATCGTGGTGAAAGATCTTCAATATCTCCCATAAAGATCTTCTTTTTTTTAACCTAAAACCTTTCTTTATATCCTGGGGAAAAGAAAACATAAAAGGGTGAGCTCAAATGCTCAGCAAGGGCAATAAAGAAAATAAAAATCATATCATATCTTTTTGAAAATCATAACCTGCAAAAGAGATCATAAAATCTTAATAAATCATAGAAGTGAAAATGAGATCCCCATAATCATAACATGAAACTTGAAACTTTGTGGCATGCACACATAATCATGGAAAATCATTTCTTGTTATTCATGACTCATTGCCAAGACTATCTTAGTGGACAAAGTCCCTTTCTGAACCGAGTTCACTCCTCGTTTCAGTCCTGTATCACTGAACCGAAATAACCTTCCGTTCCAGCCATGTCTATCTCATGAGATATAAAATCTTTACCCAATGCATTGGAGGGAGATATAGGTCCCACCCATCTTATAATGAATCATTTCTTATGTGTGCCACATGATCATAAAACATACATCATCGCATAACACATGTAACAAAAATGGGATTCTTGAAACATCATGACATCATAAAATCATATAAGGCAAATGACTTCATAAAAATAATTCCCTCACAACATAATCAAATCAATGTAATTAAAGGGATAAAAACAGAACCCTTTATTATCTTAGATGGAAAATAATTTTGATAAAACACTTGAACTCCATTCTTGAGGAAAATATCCTTTCTTTTTCAAAAACACTTTTCTTTTCTTAACATGTTATACAATTATAAACTAAAAGAAGTTGATTAAAAATAAACTTGAAAACTTGTAAAGGAAGCTTCTTGGAAATAATGTTTTAAAAATCCATTCATGCCGTATAAGTTAAAAAAAACATTCTTCGTACTTTTGTCGGAAAAGTCAAAAAGTACCTCGTACGGAAAAACGACAAAAGATTCCTTTCATATTCTTTACTAAAAACTCACCTAAAGGTAAAATTGGATTTAAACTATTGCAAGTGTATGGAAACAATATTTCATATTGAGGGAACATGGATGTGGATGATAAAATACACCCCAGTAAATACTTACGAATAAACAATCTCGGATAAAAATGAGATTGTGATATTTCCCTTACCTTAGGTCCGATTTGCTTTGTTCGTGTCCGAAGCTCCTGTATAATGGTTTAAATAATGTTATTGACTTATTCCAGAATCATACATATTGATATGAGATCATATATGGTCATATTATTAGCTACTTGTTAGTAATATTTCATTGTTACTTGTTACTCGGGTCTTTATAACTTTTTGTTCTTATGCGTGTTTTGTCGAATAAATTCTTATTCTTATCTTTAGGTTATAGATAATTCATTTCCAGAATGGTATTAGTGTAGTATATACCATATTCATTCATTCAATTCATTTATATAATCATTATGAAATGAAGATCATGTAGAACGAGTCGCATCACATCGTGGAGACGGTATTCCGTACGTACGCACGAGTGATGATATCGTTCCTATGATCGTGGAATTGTATTGGAGTATATATATATATTATTTCAGTATCAATATTACTTAATAATAATCATATATAGTTACTCATTACACCATTATACCCATCCTTGTAAGGTGATGGTGGAAAATAGATTACACCACGGCGTGGAGACGGTATTCCGTACGTACGCACGCGCGGTGATTTCATTTTTTCCGTAGGATGGATAGAAGGTGAATTAGGGTTGTTTCATATTTATAATAACATATCAGTATGTAAGTAATACTGATGTTATTACTTTATCATGAAACAACTAAAGAAGAAGAAGTTGAAGAAGAATGAAATTGAAAAGATCGGTAATGGATATTACCTCTTCTTTGGAACGCCTCTTTGAATCCTCCACTTAAGGAACTAAGATTGGTCTTTGGAGAAGACCAGGACCTCTAGGATTATTCTAGGGAAGTGGAGAGGAGAAAATGGCAGGGGTTGGCCGATCTTGAGTGCTCAAATTGGTGTGAGGAGGAGGGGGAGGAGGTGTCCTTTTATAGGGGAGGAGAGGGGCACCTTAGGAATATCTCAAAATATTATTTTATATTAAAGTCAAAATAGGTTTATAATGGTTCCAAAGGGTCTTATTTCGAAGCTAAAGTGGGGATGGGTCGAAATCCTATCAACCAATAGAATTTAGACAAGTTTAGGATGTTATTTTAACCTTATCAATTAGATTTAACTCTAAGTTAAATAATTTAACTTTTACCATGTCTTTTTGTTTTCTTTCACTATATGGTTAATACACTTACTATAACATGCCAAACGAACCCCAAATTGTTTATTATTAATATATATATCCTTATCTAAGTCATTTGGCCGAACCATAGATTTTTAGGAATACAATAACAATTAATAATATAATATTTGATTTAAAAATTATTTTGTGTCAATTTTGACACTATTTGATATATGATTTTTGTGAAAGTCATAACAGAATTAAATGTTCGAACCAAGTTGATTAAATCAACATTAATATATCATAGTAACCTATAAAATTAGTGGAATTCATAAAAAATCTCAAATTACATTTATTTTGGTGTTTATAACATCAATTATGTCAATATTTCATTAATAAGATAATTACTGCATCATCGTTGTGTCATAAATAAATTAAATTATTTGATGTCTAAAAATTACAAATAAAATACCATCATGTAGGAAATCTTTTTATCTTTCTAATGAATATTTACAATCGAATTTATCTTATGTATAACCCCATATTAAAAATGATTTACTTATTAAACATTGATTTTAACTATTTTAACCTTTCTTTAAATAAATTAATAATAAATGTCCTAATCTAATCCAAGTGGGCCTAAATGGTCATATTTTATTCCTAAGTTTGTTTTTGGTCGAATTACACTTGTCCAATAGAATTAGGACATGTGTTAGGGTAATATTAATATCATATTTACCCTTAGTTACCCTATTTACTATTAACCGCGGTAAAAATAGTAAAAAGTTACTATTCACCAAAAAATTATTTTCATCTCATTGAACCACATTTTAGTCCTTGATATTAACCGTGTCTCTCGGATTTTCGAAATTCCATTCACAGAAGCGGTAAAATTAAGTTTTATGCAAAATTCAGTTTTTAACCTACCACTTAGTGGTTTCACTATTCATCAAAAATTGAAAGTTTTCAAAAAAATACCAAAATTTCACCCTAGGCTAATTTCGATATTCTGAGTCCAAAAATGAAGTCCATTTTGAAAAATAAAATTTATAAAATTTTAAAAAGTGGTTATTACTATTCATAACGGCTAGTTATAATAATATTTTAATAGCATATTGTTGTTTAGTGAAACTCGGTATTGCGTACTACACACGCTATCGAGGAAGGTTGCGATTGTGTGTAATGCAAGGCAAGTAAAAGATGCGTGTTGTGCAAGCTCCTTTTTGTGTTGCGTACAACACAAGACATTAGTGAAATTAAAAAGAATTTTTTTTTCATAAAATCTTGGGCTATTACAGTAATATATCCAATAGCAGATGTCTTACTAATGTAATAAGGAATAACTCTTATTTCAAATTATATTTTATTATAATTCGTGTTATTACAATATTTTAAAAGGATACATGATGAAGTAATTCATATGTTTGGAATGTGAAAATTAAAATCTTATTCACGTTAATTAATGGCTAATGATAAGATGAATTTGGTATTCTAGTGACATTCATTGAGAATTTATTGAATAAAAATCTATTGGAGAATTTAACCATTTATAGAATTGTTTAATATTACCCTTGGATGAAATTTTTTATGTTAATTTATTACATTAGTATATATTTAATCATGTACTAAGAGATGAAGTATAAATATTTCAAGGAATAATCAATGGAAAAGATTATGTTTAAAGAAACATATATTTACTTATATTTATATTTAGTGAAACAATTAATTAACTATAAAGGAATGTTTAAAAAAAAATCTATTTCTCTATTATCTTGATTTTATATGATATTAATGACCTTTACTCATATGTATGCTTTATGGTTTTTTGGTCAACAATTTTCATCTGACCAAGTTCTCTAGAACTCTCCATCAGAACATGATGCTTATATTTTTCTTCTACATCCGTGTTTCTATTTCCCACCTATATTTTTCCAAATAGAGAACCTAAATACATAACTATTTTATCTTCCTTTATCTCTTATTAATAATAATACTTATTAACCCAATTTATGATGTGGTATTTTCATCAATAGTTATATTCAAATATCAATCCCCGGATTGCCAAGATAAATTTTGAATTGTGAGCATTCAATTTTATTAAGGTGGGGAGAAAGTGACAAAACAAGACTATAAAATATTTTCCATTTATTATACATATAATTTTTTGTTTGATTGAATGATATATATTTTAAACATATGCTACATACGAAACTGAATTAACATGTGTTTCATGGAAGCACGATTTTTACCTCTTTTTAATGGTGAACCTATTTTAAAATGAAAATATATCACTTTGATGATTTTTTTTAAAAAATACACAAAATATTTGAATTCATAATATCTAAATTAGCTTAGGTTGAATTTTTTGGATTTCTATGAGAAACATAATTTTTTATAAATAGTGAAAATTACTCGGATTTAGTTAAAAACAACATTCTTTTTTAAATAATTATTAAACCTGAATAATATTTTAGATTTGTTTAAAGTAACATTAATATCATATATAAATCTATTTTTACAATTATGTTCATTAAAATAAATTTAACATTGATATTTTATATAAAAATCATAACCAACCCTTGAACGTTTTTCTATTTTAAAAACACGTTATTATGCCCCGTCTGCAGGATTAACGTTAATCATAATTTTCTGACATCTGTGATTTGAATTTTGAAAATATGACATAGAAGGATGAAATTATTCTGATATTTGCGTTTTAATAAGATCAAAGTGAATTTTTCAAATGTTATTAGTGAATGTGATTATATATAATTTCAGTGGTTACGATATTATTAAACATTAAATGGGACTAAACATAAATATTAGGGAACAAAATGACCTTTAAACATTTCCAAAATACATTGTATAACGAAAATTTGACCATTTACCCACATGGTTAGAAATATATGTGTTATTGTGATTTAATTAAATGGAAGTTCCCTATATAAATGGGTATGTATGGAAAACAAGAAAAATTTAGAACTTTCCTTACCTTTTACATTTATAAAACATTTAGATATGTAAAAAACAGCACATTATCGGTTATAAATATAATTTCAAAATATATATTGGTTATTACCAACTTAATAAATTATCTCGAATCTTTATAGATGGTTTAGGTACTTATAATGTTCAAGAAATGCCAATGTAGTGATTATTTAGTTAACAATTAACTAAAATAAATTATACTATAAATAATAAAAGTGAAGTTAATTGATTGTTTTAATATTTTTATAAGAATATATCATGTTAAAAATACTAGAAACAAATATATTTTAATTCCATCATAATAATTATATTTTAAAATTAACATTAAATAAATAATACCAAAATTGACCTTATAGTTATTTTACAATTAATGAATTTTTTAAATGATTTAAAATTATTAAAAATAATATATTTCTCTAAGTGATTTTTACGTTTTAATAAATATATAATAAGGTTTATTATTTGACTAATTAATATTTTATTATTACAATATTGTCCCATATAATTTACAAACGTTTTCTACATGGTCCGGGTTGATACAGCATTTTAGCGCATTAGAGGCTTCTGTTCTAAAATTAATATCCAAAACACATGAGAATTTTATTTTAAAATAAATATATAATAATAATAATTAAATAGATCTATATTTTTTAATAAATCTCACATTAATTTAGTCTTAATTGTCAAATTAATTAGAATATAAAATGAGCCTTTTTAATAAACACCAAAATGATAAAATTGGGGAATCGTTGACGTTATGGAACCAAATATTTAAAATTCACATATTTATATGTGGATGAGGTTTTTCCAAGACATTAATCTCCTTTAGTCAATTTTTTTTCATTTTGGTGGAACAATAGGTAAAATTTACCACCAATAGTTAATGCCTTTTGGTATTTACCAAAGTGCCACTACCCCTACATTCTAAAATGTAAAGAACTCCACTCCATACTAATACCTATAAAGTCACATTGTATAATTAAATATATTAAGAAATAGTCTCTAAACATCTTTAAACTAGACCTAGAATATTTCCTTTTGTAATTAATCAATTCCTGGATGCTTTTGGTACATACCAAAATAGGTTACACGATTAAGAGGCAACACCCTCTCTATTGATTTCTAATTTCATTTCCATTATCCACTCCCTATATTATTCATATTATATTATTACATAAAATAAATAGTATCCACAATATAAATTTATTTTATTATGATATGGGTTAGAATTACACTAAAAAACTCCTCCATATAATGGGTAACAAACATACCGATTTTGTGCATGATAAACAACTTCCTCGTGAAATGATTATTGTTGATTTTCCCCTAACGCCTTTCATAGTATAAATTATGAAGTAAAATATATTTATATATGGTATATATGTCATTTATTAGTTTGAAATATTATTTAATTTTTATTTATAAAATAATTTAATGATATCCATGTTGTATAAATATGATAATTTGTTTTGAGGAAGTGTGGACTATCAACCCCCTCAAAGTTATATTATTCATTCATTCCATAAATATAATGTAGAAAGGAATTATTTAATAAACCTATATAACATATAAATCAAAATATAATTATAATATAAATATTTATCATTATTTTTAATTATATTAATAGAAAAAATAAATGAATATAGAATTTATGCGTACGTACGCCCTACTGTCTACATAAACGGTGCACTTCACGTCTAATATCCAAATACTATGAAACATTATAATTAAATTTTTACTGAATTTATATGATAATTTAGTAATGGTATTTCATTCATTAGATGATTATATCATGATATTTTCTATAATAAATTTAGTAAACAAGTTAAAACAAACAAAAAAACTAGTCAATTAACACTTGAAAGAGTGAAATAATGGAAGATTAATAACAAACATGTAATAAAATTTTATAAGTATTTTATATATGATATTATAAAATTTAATATGATTCTATTATTTATAATTGAAATCATATAAACCACTATAAAGTTTCCTAAATACTACACATCAATAGAAAGCTTAATCTAAATAATTTAATCTCAATGTAATTTCCATTGAGACATAATTTATGTTATGCCCCAATTCACTCTTATTTTGTGTATATTTTTCTCATAGACTTTTTGTATAATAAACCTATTTACTATTATGATGACATAATCTTTATTTAGTTCACGTGTAATTATGATTTAAAGGATTCAATTTAGTATGGGACACATTGGAATGTTTAAATATTATTTTTCCTCAAGAATGTTTTAATGTGAACAGCCCCTCTTATAACTTATCCTCCTCTATGTAATTATTGAAAAATAAATATTATTTATTCAAAATGGATATATTTAAAGGAATACTATTTATTTTATTATTCAGTATGATTAATTCTTTGGAGTGGTAGACATAGGTTGGGGACCATTTAAGGAACACCATATTGGGTGGGGGCTAATGAATGAAATCTCATTGATGCATTAGTAGTATCATGAGTCGAAATTGTTGGATAGACTCCTGAGATGGGTTTTTACAATAAAGCTAAACCATATTATGAATGGTCTTGATGTTACTAGTTTCATATACCTAAGAAACATAGTGTCCTATAATTAACTGTTTCCCTCATTTATTCATAGTTATTATTTATCCATGATATTTTGCATCGATATACCTATGGATTTATTTCATCTTTAGTTATTGATTAATAGCATGTGTTCCTGTTTATTACATTTACATGATGTATATTCATTATATTTTTTTATGAATGTAATGTTTATAAAGTTATTTACCATTCTATATATATTCACTAATTATTTCTTACGTTGTATTTAACCTTGTGGAGTTTTTGAAACCAGCCTTATTAGGTTTCATTCCCCAGGATATAAGGAAGAGAATTTTGATTATGAATTCAAGGATTCAATTTATTTATTTTTATATGTCTCATATTGGTATATCATATTTTCCAATGTATTATGGGTATCATGTATGTAATCTGGCCTTCCAAGATTGCAAAACTGAAATGTCATTATGGTTTATATTCCTAGTAATAATGTTAATGTAATATAATAATGCATCAACTCAAGGAATCAATGGGCTGGGAGCTACAAGGGGCTGTAAAAAATATATAATCACTCAAATTAGAATTATATATTATATGTTATTCCAAAAATACCATTGTGATTAAAATATTCTAAAATTTCATAATTATGTAATTTTTTCATTTTAGTCCAAAAAAATGTAAGAACAAAATTGATGTACAGAAGATAAAGATTGATTAATTTCGAGGTTATAAAGAAATTTAATATATATAAAATATATTAAAGTTATATCTCAATCAGGGACTAAAAATAGTTGTGTGAAATTGATGATTTTGGTCCATTAAATGAATTTATCCACTTTCTTTCTATTTTGGTATAATTTTATAGGCTATCAATTATGTGATATGTATGATAGAGAGATAGTTTATTTTCTTACGTTTTTTAAGTTTGTAGTTTCAAATTTTGATTTATTCTTTAACTAAATATTTCTGAATGACTTATATATTGTTTTGGGTACCTAAGTGATTCTGAGTATGTTTTTTCATCCAGTAACTGATGGGTAATCAGAGCATACTATACATGTATTGGAGAAATTTATATAGGCATGCATCCCATATTTTATTGGGAAATGGGAGTATCAATTGGTGATCAATATGTTTTCCCATTACAATAATTTTCAAGATACAATCAATATGGAACCATAAAAGGAACATTATGGTAGTCCATGCAAATAACATTAATATTGTATGGAGGTTCTCGATAACAGTCTTTTGGTACTGAGTCTCGTTTGAGAGATATAAAAGACATATTAGATGAATCATTATTGCACTTCTATAGTTTAGTGTTGATTGAAGTATTATTTTATTCTATTTCATCAACCAATTGAGTTTATAAAGGGTTATTGTGTATTCCTTCAGGTTTCACCAAGAATGGGTCATCATTGAATAAAAAAATGAGAAAGATAGGGGCTACATTTGTTGGGCCATTAAAAATTATTGCTGGTGGACAGACCAATGGAATGTTTATGGGATATTCCATTGGGGTATAGTGATATGAATGATGTCTTTAACATGTCACATCTTCAATAGTATCAACCCAACCCTTCTCTTGTGATCAATGATGATGATATTGAGATTGAGATTGGTTTGTCATATGAAGATAATATGATTCACATTGTGGATCTTAGTGAAAATGTGTAATAGGGAAATAATGCGATGTTTTTCTGAGTATTATGGAACATGACCATGTTTAGGAAGAAACAAGATATATAGAAGTAGATATGTTGGCCCAATAGCCCAACCATTTCATCATAGATTCTTAGTGATTCCCGGTAGTACAACTATACGATGTGGTTTAATATAGTATGATATTTTAATAGAACAATATTTATAGATATGAATAATACTTATTTTCTATATATTTTTACCCTTACATTAATATTATTTTTGGTTTTAGCTTGCCTCAGGTGAGTTTGGGTGAGTTTTGGATGAATATATAGTGTCTTTGTGTAATTCACTATTGGAAAATTGATTCCCCAATCCATACACCAACCCCTAGAAACACCTATGTCCTATCACCATTTGATAGCGTGCTGATGAATGTATTCTGAGTGGTTTAACAAACACATAGCCTTAGGAAGAAACTAGGAACCCCTCGATAGTAGGGGTACACAGTTATATTTCATGGTTTTCCTAACTATTGTGACCTTCCATAAAATTGTGTTTACGTATATTTAAAGCCCTAATATTATAGTTAACAATTATTTAACCCATATTTTATAACCATAATCATCCCATATTGGTCTAAAATGAATTTCTTTTCTCTTTGATGATCCCAAGAAGATTCATAGTCTCCTATAACATAAAATTATGAAATGAGAAAAATTCAAGGGTCGAATCTTTTTCTTTTTGGTATGCGATATATTCTTTGATGTGTTCCACTATTTAACATATTTATTTACATTGTGAGATGGATTATTTTCCTCCAATTTATATGGTTTAGATCTAGGATTTAATGGATATTTTTTCATTGGATCTTGATCATAGTTTCGATTCCAATATCATCTATGAGGTTGTGATTTTAATCTATCTAAATTAAATATAGGTACACAGATTGTCGAATGTTCAAAAAATATATTGAGGTAGGTTGTATAATTTTTAATTACCATATTCATGATTATTATTGTGATCATATATTTTTTCCATTGAGTATAAAAAATATTTAATTTATTTTTAATCGAAAGTATGAATTTAATTTGATGAAATTGAGAGACCCTTCACGGATGCCATTAGACCCATTGGAGATAATGAGACTGGGAATGATAAAAACCCATAGGGTGTCCCAAATACCTTGAAATTATGAAAAGTGGAATGTATAAGAGAAATTATGGTATTGTTAAATGGAATCAAATCCATATTTCATGTTCATAATTGGATTTAATGTGAAAAATGGTTAAACCATGAGGTGTTAATGAGTTGTGTAATAAATCGATAATGAATGGAGTAACATGATATTATTCATGTTATTACAAGGGATTAATGTATTAAAAAATGGTTTTGGTTGATAAATTAATTGGTTCTTCATGATATTAATTATTTATAAGAAGTCTAATGATGTTGATGTCTGATAAATATATGTGTGATATTATTGAATGATTGATTAAGGAGGTGGTATTGAGGGATAAATTCTCCCAATACGCATAGGGTAACAAAATGATTCTCTAAGACCCTCCTGAATGCATATGAACAATGAGGTGTGTTTCAGGGACTGGTTCCCTACATTCCCACAGGATTCTAGGTATATGCTTTTGACCCCCAGGATATTGGAATTGGATTGGTGTTCTATGTTTTAGAGAAAATGTTACTTATACATCTGCTCTAAGTTACCAAATGAAATTAAAATAAAATGGAATAATAAAATATAATGAAAATTGATAAATTTTAAATCCATTTGGTGTATGGTTAAGACACTAACACATGATTAAAAATATATGATGTGTCTAGATAAAGAATAATAAATTTGAATACTATTTACTTTTATCATTTTATTTTTATTCATTATAAAACAATAGACACAATTTTAGACATGTTTTTTCTTATATGTTGTTGGTAGTGGACAACATTGTATAACTCAAACAATATATAGGCCGACTGATTGGTACACATATATAACATATTTTTTATGACATGATATTGAACATACCATATGATTGATGGCTATGTTATGATTTAGGATGAATCAAAGGCGAGGGATCCAAACATCATATCGGGACCCAATGGGATTTGTCAGTATAATGTTATTTTTTGTTTTCATTTGACACTAAACACTTATATGGAATGAAACATTTACTAAATTAGCTTAGAGGTATTTTTCCCTCTTATGGGATTTATCTTTATATGTTATTATTTATTATTAATTTTGTTTCGTGGTTATTTTGTATTATCATTTGGATATTATATATTTATATCAATTATTGGTTTTCTTTGATAATGATTGTATAGTCTCCCTATGTGAAATATCAGACCCTCTTTTCTAGTCATTAGCCATTGGCATGGGGGTTGAGCTCAGGTGCTGATCAAAATATGGGTATCAGTTTTGTTACTTAGGTGTGGATATTACAATAAAATATTAAAATTTTAAAATTTATATCTAATGATTTTATAAAGAACCGAACCCCCATTTCCATCCTGGAAAAAATAAGTCTGAGCTAAAACGACCCCAGGGACACCTTTTTGGGATAAGTTATGGATTCTGGTGTTGAAAGGAATACGTAATGTGGTAATCCATTTTTTAATGAACCTATATGACTTTACACAACTGTATCCATGTAAAAATATAGTGGGATAAATAAAAAGTAAGGACACATCTAGAGAAACAATCATTCATGTAACAATCTACATGAAATACAAGTGCATGTCAAAATAATATGAAATGTTAGGGGGAAAATAAAATCCTAACTAGAAAGATGTCCCTATAAGAATATCACTCAAAATGTAAATTTTAATGGATCCTAGCCCTATATCTACCGACCCCACCAATTTTAGGTGTCTTAAGGAAATGTTTTTTCCTATGATCCTCTAAAATATCGAATGAATATTATTCTATATACATAATAATTAAAAAAAATATAAATCAAAAATAGGGGTCAGTATATACATACACCGTATCATTCTCAAAAAATTAGTGGGAAGAAATGAATGACACAATGGAAGTATACATGACAGACTATATTCTTGAAGGATTCAAAATACATCATCACGTATAAATATATATATGATCATAAAATATTCCCATGTGATAGTGAATGGGGATATCCATATCACAATCTATACAATTAAAAGAGTCTTCCAATAATTCAAAAGGTCAGACAATAATGCACAACATCTCACCTGTCTATCTGAAGAAGAATCCATGTGAATCCACACCTCCCCATTGGGTATTTAGTCAAGAGATAAAATGTCTAGGTAGAGGTACCTAACCCAAGTTAAACAAGAGGATTCCACTTAGAAGATTGACGACCGATTCTAATTCCTAATAGAAGGTTCCACTCTATGGATAGTGGACCTAAAACCTAGTGCATTAGGGTTTTTCCACTGTGTATATAGATAATGGACCCACGGCCATGTCCATTAGGGGATTCCAATTTATAGATAGAGGAACCATGACATATCCTAGTTGTAGGTTAAAACATTGTATATAGAGGAACAATCTACTGCCACATTATAAGGGTTCTACCTTGTAGATACATAGAGGAACTGGGACCCATTCCGTTAGGGGGTTCCACATTTGAGATATATAGTGTACCCACCCCCATGTTAATTTTTGTGGCTAACTCTATATATAGATAAACCAATCCCTGTAAAAATAGGAATTTTTTACTATATTTATAGATAGAGGGACAAAACCCAAGATTTGGAGGGGCGAGGTTTTCCCTTTATAGACTGACAGAGGAATCATGCCCGATCCATGGGGGGGGGAGGGGGTGGGGGGTTACACATGGAAGATCGTGTACGATAACATCCATTGATATGCGTCACCTAATAAAGAATCACTATCATGATATCAGACATCATATTTCAAAAAAAGCTATGAATCCACCAGGATATTTTATGTAGAAAAATAATTATATCATGGTACATAAATAATTAAATAAAATTCCAAATAGAGGAAATGTGAGAAGGGTAATTTTCCTATATTATTATGTACATGAAATATAAGGGTTAAACACAGAATGTGACCCTGATAATCTACATTTCCATGTCATTTCTAGCACATAGTTCACTACCCATGTTGTACTTAATTTATTTTAGGGTACCACACATGTTTTCGTGGTCCACCAGGGTCGAGCCATGTTATGCTGGCCATTTCCATAAATTAATTCTCGAGTACTTGGAATTGTCTCAGTACATGGTGTGTGCCTGGATTTATATGTGTCCTTGTAATATAAGATATTTTTTAGGCCCCCTACACTAACACACATAGTATGTGGGGTTCCCACATAGTGTGTGATATTTAACTCACCCAAAAACCTAAGATGCCACATCTATGGGTCTACTCATCATGTGTTATTCAGACAAAATGGAATGTAATTATGTTTTTGTTTAAAAATAAATTATAAATCACATGTAACAATCATATATAGACTACTTATGTTTCCTTTATAAATCAGTTGTATGTCTTAGATATAATTCAATCCATCCACGTTCTATCAGCACAAATCTATTTATGGTCTCTAGTGCCTTGAAATTATGAATCAGAATAGCTCATACATGGACGTATATCCTCCCACCATATCTTATAGATTTCTAATTGATCCAAGATTCGAGGTCCATGATAATTATAATAAAAATATTATACATGATCACGATCTTACCTAAAACTGAATCATGATCATCATTCATGCATCTTCAATAGATTTGGGGGTTATATCATTCCAAAACCAACCTGCAAAAGTCAAATTGTGACCTCATAGGCCAATGGAGAACACAATAATGAATTATGTGGGATACACTAGAATAAAGTTGAAAATCATAATTAAAAAATAGTTCTTCTATAATTATTGCCAATATGGAAATTCTGGTTGACATACATGGAATAATGATATAAAAATATTTCATAATTTTTTTAATTATTTAGAACTAAATTATCCTTATGTATAAAGGTGATATAATTTTTCTTTCGATGTTTTATTTCTTTGATGGATGAAATTTAGGCACATTTATTGGTATAAAAAATTCTAAGAATATTTAATTTATAACAATGTATCCCAGAGTGGGGTTTCATAGATTAACACCAATATCATGGAAAATATTTAGATAACATTGAGAACTATTAATATATCACTTGAGGAAAATTTTAATGTTATACCCCACCCATTATGATGATTATGATGATATATTTTTAGGAAGTGGAATGTATTTTAGATTTATATTTTTCTTAAAAATACCATTAATTTTATCGATGGAATCCTATTATTTTTCTAATGATTCATTTTTTTGGATTTAGGGGGAAATGAGGATAAATTGAAAAGACAATTCTTTTTAAGGATTAAATTCATTCAAATTCCACATCATTATACTTTTAAATTTAAAAAGGATTGTTAAATTTATGTAGAAAATGAATTTTGTGAGGATGTAATTTCATAAAGGGGGTTTAATGTAACGAGGTATTATTTCTGGAGAAAAAGTACATAATAAAATGGTTATTAAAGGGATTATTTCATTGTTAAAATAAATCTATGATATATTTTATCATTTTCTTCCTTCTGTAAATTGAAATATTTTCTATTAAACCCATTAATTTTGGAATAACATAATTTTAAAATATTTATGTTATAAATATACATATATAACTATATTTATATTATTTTTCTAGGAAATAATATTGTTATATTTTGATTAATGATAAATTCTCATTTAGAATTATAAAATTTCTAATTTTATTTTTAAGAATAATTAATAATTTTTCAATTTCTAAAATATTTTAACTAATATGTAGGTAATATTTGAATTAAGGTATTAGATATTATTTAATGATACAAAATTAAAAAACATTAATTTTATTATAAATTAGAATATATAAGATAAATTAATAATTGAAAAATAAAATATTTGAATTTTTAAATATATGTTTCTAGAGAATAAAAATTTGACTGAATTTATTAATTTTTATTTTTAATTTTATTTCAATTATATTATATATGATATAAATTATAATGTTATCTTTTAAAACAGAAAGTCTATGTTAAAAAACATTTCTTGATAATAATGTGATTTTTCATCTACAAAAATGATGTTTTTAACATGAATATGTTTAATAGGGTTCATCCTTGGGTTTCATAAATATATAGCTCGTTTATTTTGTGTTTTTTAAATATTACCGTTTTTTGATTCCTCACATAAGGGTAAGAGATATATTCCGTAGTTGTATACTTGAGTTGCATTATGGACATTTATATATTTTATTTCTCACCTATGGGTTGGAAAATTTATTCGTTATCGTGTAAACAACATAATATATCATCATAAGTGTCAATATTATTGAGTAAGGGTCATATTCAATACACATAAAGGTACTCCATTACTTGTGTAACTGTAGACCCACTCTTCTAAGGGTATACCCCGTAGCATTGTAGACATGTGAAATTACACACTAAATTACATATTATAAATCAATTTAATAGTATGTTTACTGTTTTGAAATCTATGTAAGGATACATAACACCTTATATACAGGTAACATGTAGCTACATAAGCGTAGTCTATATAAAATAGTACAAGTGTAACAGTCTGCAAAAGATCCTATAATGGTAAAAACCTCATGAATGTGTTTGAACATTCTCAAAAAAATCATATAAATGTAAAAAACAACTCATGTAATTGTATTCATGCACACTCATAGAAAAACATGTCATGTGATCTTCTTCATCATGCATAAATCCAATAGTTTTATATAATTTTTTACAATGTTCCTGATAGTGTTTATATATATAATGACGTATAAAAAATCCTGTAATGTGACTCTGGTTTTCATTGTTTCATAATCCTAATATTCTATAATGGTTGTCAAAGTTCTTTGGCCAGTTTCCCTTTCCTAATCACACACTTTGTGTTGGGTTTTAATTTGTGTTATACACAGACACATAAATATGTTTTAAAAACATGGTTTGTCTATTTCAATGGAGGTTTCTCACTGTGATGATAATTTTTTTAATTATTTTCATATTTAAATATACATATATGTATATATCAGACTCAATTCTCATGATAATATCTTAGTTATTAAATGTTGATATTTTATAATATATAACTGGTGTATAACGTAAATGAATAGAGTAATATGGTAAAATTTGATTGATGAGAAACCATTTAATCATTCTTTTTCATGTATATATCAAATTGATATTTATTATAATTTAATGAAATATCTTCCAACTCAAAAAATGAATCTTAATCGGTGAAGATATGACTGATTCATAAAAAATTGGAAAAAATACCCAAAATGAAAAATATTTACCTATTATTAAAATTGAAATATTCTAATATAATTTTATATAAAAAAGGTAGCACACCCTCTATGTTAGTAATCCCCATTACAATTCCAAATATCTTTTTAGAGGGAGGTAAGGAAATCATATGATGTTATGTCTAACAATTCAGAGCTACAAAATAGTTATATGGTTCAATAAGATAAATACTTTGGAAGAAATTTTGTAAGTTGTGATATAAATATCAGGGAAAATGCGATTTTATTAAACATATATATTCTAAAACACAATCTTATTATGTTATGTGATTTTAAACATGTATTGCATGATTTCAAGTGAAAATCCTTATTTTAAGGGAAACCCAGTTTTGATAAACTTCTATTTTATAGTATGGAAGGACCTATACCAAGGAAAATATTTTTTAAATATTTTTTAATTTTGTAAAAACGATTTTTTATGAAATATATTTTAAAGGATGTATAATTTCATTTATGTTGTCTATTGAATATAGAAATTATTATTTATTGTGTGATTTTTTTTACAATTCATGTTTTTTTATTCATGATTTTTTGTATTATAAGACCATGTACTATATTTTTCATTAACATTCCATATTTATAGGAAAATAATTTTCATAAGTTTAATTTCCATGTTTTATTCATAACTGTTACAATTTATTTTTTGTATTACATCAACTCTTTATGAGATTATATGTTCTGTTATATTGAAACTTGTTTTATCTTTATTATTCTTGTAGATATCTTCCGTTTTTAAGTAAGATACATTGACAGGATGTTTTGAATAGTCATTTTACTTTTTTTATACAGATAATAGAAATCTATAAAAAAATTTATAATTTAAAATTTCTCATTTCGGTATTCATAATGTTGATGTGGTATATAGAGTACACACATAATCTTCAAGGGAATTTGTCTTATATGTGATTATTTACTCCATTATTCATAGTGGAAAAATATTTTAATTATTATTTTATTAATATCTTTAAATTTCATAAATTGAATTTATTTTCAAATGTATTTTCTGATGGTTTCAAATGAGAAATTTTGATTAATCTCAAAATATTATATTAAAAAAAGGATTTTAAAAATAATTTATCATTTAAAAAACTCATTATAAAATAATGATTTATGGATTTTGAAAATCCTGATTTGTTCATTTTGAAAATTATTAATATATAAATTTCATTGATGTTATATGACGGTAAATTATTTATAAGAAATTTAATACAATTTTAAAGATTAAGGAATTAACGTCACATTTTAATTCCACTTAATATGACTTTCTAAGAACACCAACTCATAAAAATTACTTCTTATGAATATTTATTTATATGGGTTTAATATCGAGTGGTATTAATAAAGAATATTTCTTGATTGAGGATAGATAAAATTTCATATAATTTTATATAAACTATGTTATGTATTTTTATTTATTAATCACCTAATATTATAGAAGAAAATTATACTTGGAAATATAAGTAATCAAAATTTTCCATTTTAATTTTGTATATTTTGGATTGTTGAATATGGGTTATGTTTTTTGGTACTAAAACAAAACAAAATAATATTGTGTTTTTAGAACTGGATTGGGGAGTGCAGTTTTAAGGCTTCAATCATTTACCAAGGATATTAGATAAGAGTAACTTTTGAAATGTCTATACAGACGTCTAGAGTAGTTTTATTATGGATAAATTATTGTAGATTAAATTTACTACGTATAAAATATTAGAGAAAATAAAGCATTTGGTTCATATAATTTGTGACAATTTAAGATATGTAGAAATTAACATATTGAATAATTATATTATGTGTATATATTATGTTTGGGTATCCACAGTGGGTATAAGATCATTTTTTAGTTGTTCATGGAGATTATTTTGATTACCTTTGTTGTTAATTTTAATGCTCCTTAGTAAAAAAACAAGTTATTATTCTAATTATTTGACAGTGTTATAATATTTTGTTAATGTGTTGAGTACATTATTTTAATTCCAATATATATATATATATTTGGAATTAGAAAAATTTATGTAGTTGGTCAGAGATTCCACAAGATGTAAACAACCTTAAAAAGTGTCAGCTGAAAGTTGACTTAGTCATAAAACTGATGAATGATGAGTGGGGATAAGAATGAAAAACTTGATAGAAACACCTGAATGATATTATTTGATTTATTATATGAGTTTTGTAAACAATTATGATGGATTAATTCACTTGTCACATTAGTAGATTATACTAATAAATTTAAAATAACACAAATTAATGCAATAGAGGGAAAACATGGATTATTATAGGTTAAAATAAATGGGAAACAAAAAGATTTGATAATTTAATGGATTAAAAAAGTTTCCGATTGTTTTAATTTCATGATTATTATAATTATAATGTGTTGTTATTGTTTTGTTACTCCTGTAAAAAATTTTGATTTACATATGAGATGAACATTGAAGGAAAACATTTTTTTGATGGACCTTTCAAAAATTACATCCCTGAACATACCATAAAAATGAGACCGTGAGTGAGATACCTTATGATTAATCTTAACTAGCTATCACTAAATACACATAATAATGTGAAAATAATAACATTCATCAACACAGACAAAAATGTTGAATTTAGTATCATTAAATAACAAGGGTTATTGATTATGAGAGAATTAATTATCAATTTCTTAAATGTAAATTTTTTGGAATGATGCACCAATAGAATTCCCTCTGGGGTTTTTTTTGATTCTTTACATGTGGAAGATAGGGTCCTCATGAATAAAAATGTTATGGAAAAAATGATGAGTTCAGCTAGCAAAAATGAATAAAACATTGTTCATTATACAAGAACATCAATAATTCAATATCCTATATATGGGAAACTTGGTTATTATATAAATCATTTCCCTAATGAGTGTACTATACAATAATTTTGGGAATCCCAAACATCAGCTAAAATGGGGATGATTAATAAATTTTCAAGAGGTACACATATCCCCTATATTGTATAAATATATATATTTCATGTTGGAATTTAATTATAGAATATATATTACATATAATATTTTATCACGAATCATTAAATAAACAACTAATGATTATGTTGTCAATGAAATCATCTTGTGGTATGATTATTCTATTAAAATATGAATTTTAAAAAAATCATCCTTGTAGAAATAATATTATAATTCCTATAAATAAATTTATTGTGATTATAGAGGTTGAATGGTTCCCTCCAAATAGAGGAAAATTTATCTTGGGAAAGGAAATATATATCTTGTAATCCTTTTATATTTTATAAATAAACAGATTATAAAAAACACTCCAGAAAAAAAAATTTCTAATAAGGATCATGCTACCAATAAATTCTACTCTCATGGACAAAAAAGATTGAGAAATAATTGAAAATCCTATTTCTGAGGAATTATATATTTTTCACATGATTGTAAGGTCAATATCTGTCGAGAAATTATATACTAATTCATCTATATAGTATATATTGTATTAGATAAATATATTATTAGGTGATTATTTAAAATTTTTATAATGAAAATAATTAAACCTGGAGACATTATCAATAAGCTATTTTTATATATGACTTCATTATAATAAGCATCACTTGTTCAATATATTTTTCCACATACTACACAGTATTAAAAACCAAGCTATATTTATTCAAAATTATATATAGTTATCATGACCATTAAAAACAATATATTGAAATAGTAAGTATTCTTATGAGTACCAATTTTATAAAATTTACTATTAATGAAAATAAATATGACTTTCAAAATGAATGATGTAGATTATTATACATAGAATGACTAAAAAATAATTCAATGATTTAATAGTATTATCAAATAAACATCATTTTTATGATATGAATTTTTGTATTAGGGAACATACTTTGGATCAAGAAAAACATTGTCAGATGTTAAAAATTGGTTAACACCAATTTCGTTGGTAAATTATAATAAATTACAATAATAACAATTAATATTTAAAATTTCAACTTCTAATAAAAATAGCATTTCATTATAATTTATTATTTTATATAAAAATTTATTTTTTATATTTATTAAATTAAATATGAAAATATTAAAATAAATTAGGTATTTATCATAAAAATTCTTCATATGAATAATTTTTATGATTTTTTTGGAGATAATGAGTTTTTATGTGAATAGAGGAAAATTAAAAATATTGCTAAAACCGCCACATTTAGGACATTTTAATTTTACAAGAATGATGTAAATAAATTTGAAAAATATTTATTTATAAGGTATATTTTTTATGAGAAAAATATAATATAATACAATGTTAATGTTACTAAACTGATGTTTTTTATTTTGGAAATTTATGAAATATTTTACAATTTAAAAACAATTTTTATTTACTTATATTAAATGATTATTTTCCTCATATATAAAAATTAAATCTCTAAAAATGGATTTATATTATTGATCAACAATATTACGATATATAATAATTTAAATTTCTATTTTCATAATAAATATATGATTACTATGATTAATGTTAGCGATGATAAAAAAGAAAAAACATTTATTTTGATTGGATTGTTTTGTTATTATTTTGTAATTTTTTTTCTAATAAATTATATATATATTTTTTAAATGATGAAATTAATAATATTTTTAAAAGAATAAACAAATTACATACATGCACATTTAATTGTTACCCAGCGTTATAATATAATACAAATACATAATGTTTATAACTCAATTTTTTTAAAAATATTTGTTTTTAATAAAAAAATTATTAAAATCTCAATATTATGAATATCATATTTATAAATTTATTTAAATTAATCAAGTAATATATTTATATTCATCCAAAAAGAATTTATAATTTAGTTATATATATATATTTTTATTAAAAAATAAATTACATAGATAAAAACTTGTTACCAATGTATGAAAAAAAAATTTACTTGTAAAACATAATAAAAAATTACATAAAAATGTTAAAAACAAATGTGGAAATTCATTGTGATTCATTGTCAATAGAGGATTTCATGAACCCCTCCTCACAAAGTGTACCCCTTCTAGTACGCCAATGTGATAAGGGGGATAATGACCCACTGAGTCCCTCCTCCATTAGGGCCTGAGTTGGTAACTAGCACTGAGGGCATAAAAATAGACATATGGGAGGCATTAGCCTCTAAGTGTCCACATGAGAAAGATAGAGATAATACAAATACCATCCAAGTCAATTCAAACTAAAATATAATAGGAATCCCATGTACACATAAATGTAATTTCATTCCAGAACTAATACTACTGAAAGGGAAAATTTAATGTACAAAAAGAATGTAAAATGACAGAGACTATGAAGACTGAAAAGCTCTTGTAAAACCAGAACTAGTAGTAAGAAAGAAGATATCGAACCTACTCTAAGTGACCTAAAACAGTTTATATAACATAGGGTGATTATAACACTATACCCAGTAAGATCCTCCTGGAATCCTCTTATACGAAAGAAAAGAATGAATTATAAAGCATACAAAACAAATAATGAACTAACTCGTCATGTAAACATGTATACTATGTTCCCAACATCACCATGGATACTTTCAGCTTGTATCAAATACAATAGTATATAGTTTAATAAGTAATATAAATGGTAACACACAACCCCTTCCCTACTGGTTTTCTTCATTTCCCCAACGTCGCATGTCCTAATCCATCTCTCTCAAAAAATGATGGCCTGAAGACTTCTGGGTGATAACCACAATATGAACCTCATGTAACACATATCCTTTCCCAAAAACACCTAGTCCAACCACCACACCATCTATAAAACAATATGTAATCAGGTAGTTTTTTGGAGCCACCACATCACTCATAATGTGCACCATACAACATGTATTTTACTATAATCCATTTTATTACATACTCAGAGTAAGGGTGCTCAAGCCATCAAAACCTATACATGTTATACATATAGTGGCACATAAGAAACTATATCTAGAATATATTTATGTGAAATAACGACATTCCAATATATCCCTCTAAACACATATATGAGGGAAGCTAACCATCGTGCATACTGGAAGAACTTTCAACAAAGTGAATATAGAAGGGTCATATTGGGGATATTATCCATCAATCATCCCACCAAGATGTTTGGAAACACCCTCCCCCCCAACCAGGGCATACAATCCTTGGTGTGTCAGTCCCGTAAACCGGCTGGGTGTGGTAGCATATAGAGACACAAAAATTATATGATATAATATAGATCAAAACCACACTATGGGAAATACAAAGCCTCAGACTCTACTAAGATAATGTCTCTTGGAGTCCCGACTGCCACTACTATGATAGGGTATCCTAAAACCAAAAAACCATTTAAAGAGATATATTAAATAATCTGATACATTTTAATCCATTTGAAATTAGATTAATTAATTCTTAAAGAATTAATTAACCATTTTGATTTTCAAACTACATTCATTAGCATCATAACAAAGTCACATGCCCTCCCAGCACGACCAAACTGAGTCCACAGTTCATCAAAAGCCTAACCTCGACCTTGCATCCTTGAAAGTCTAAACACGTTGGGCTCAACATCATTTATTGAATCATTTATTAACAATGTTACTACATTCTATAATTACATTGATTATAGAAAAGCATAACTAATCTAAAAATAAGGGGAACAACATAATGAGTAGATGAACTTCCTGTTGAGTCTCTTCCACCAATAGAAGAAGCATAGAATGATCAATCCTCAAGAATAGAAACACAAAAAAATGTGGCATACCCCTCATGTCATTTACTCTTTCTGAAGGAGCATAAGCAAGACCATCCGCCTTAACCAGTGGGGAAATTAATGAAAATAACCAATGGGTACACACAAAAAGAAACCACTTCACGACAACAGTTAAGCTTAACTTTACCCTGTTCCATCATCCCTGGTGTCCTCCAAGATACCCACATGCATAAAATGATGCACCACGACACTCGAAGAATCAACTACTACAACATCCACTGTGCATCCCTCGCCCACATACCACAATATCCTCCTAGGTATACCCATCCTAGGATCACATCACAATATAAGAATCAGGAAAGAAAACAACAAACAACTGGGATCTTGGACCCAACAAGGCATCTAACCTTCACAACCAATGAGCCATAAAAACTGTAAAGCATAAGGATTTTGGTCTTTATAAGAAATATGGTAACTTATAACCCTAGGAGACATTTTCATTAATTAAATAACTATTTCATTAATCCATCATGAATTGACAAATTCATTATGAGTAGGCTCCAAATATGGGAATCCTAAATAGGAAGTTATCACCGCTATCGAAAAAATTAAATAAATAATTAATTTTAAATGACATTAAAAAAAAGTATCATCAAGCTTCAGGTTTAGTAACCCAGTTATTTTACCCTTCATAACTACATCAATTTGATTCATGTTAAATTACAATAATAATAAAATTCATTAATATGCCTTTTTATCTCTAACGAATAGAAACAATTTATTTATAGATTTACTTTCATTACCAATTCCCAAAATAACAACATGGAAATAAAGAAAACAATAGATAGCACACTATCTATAGAATAAATATTCAAACCATTTTCATGGTGTAAAGAAACAACATGTGATCAATATGATTTCATTAATTTGGTTCATGTAATTATTAGGTCAATTCCATTGGGATACTAAGGCTAAATGTTGATAATATTAAAATTTCACTTAAATAAATGTAGAAGAAATGAATCCCCTACCTCAAAAGGTATATTAAATTCTCATCACAAGAATAGATCAATGAAATGATCCTTGATTGTCTCTCCTATAGTGACTTCATCAACTCGAGGATGGCGCGACACAACAGCACCATCAAACAAGAATGCAAACTTCATTAGAATCATAGAGATCAAGTGACATATCATGTGAAGGATAAAATGGAGATAAAATGATCTAATAAATCCAATGAATGAATGTACATCTTACCTCATATTGAAGACAAATCATAGAAGGATTCCCGAGATCAATTCTTAATGAGGGAATATATAAAATGATTCGGAGGGGTAAGTTAGGTCAGTTAAGAAGATAGTAAAGGAATCCTCAACCGTAGGGTTCGTAAAAACTGAAGAGGTTGGTGTGTTTTTAAAACACCTAGTAGTTGGTCAGTACACAATGGGTACTTCACAGTCATGTTTTTTACTTCCTTGAGTTCTACTTATGCCAAAAAACCAATCGCCTTGGTTCTTATTTTATTTTTTTGAAACCAAAATTGTACACATTGTGTACCTTTGGTTCATGTCATGTACTCCCACTACTCCCAGCGTTCTGTTACCAAACACCTATATACTTATTTGAATCCTTCATTGATCACCCAAAGACATTGAAAATACACAAGGGTCGACCCATGTGGATCTAGTCCCTTAAATCAGATACCTCTCAAAAACTTCTCATCCATGAGAATCCAAAACTAACCCAGAGGGAAAACCAAAAAGGAATGAAAGGAATAATTTAAAAAGATACCCCACAAGATACCACTAAATGAAATCACCATAATAGAAGCTTAAAACATTAGAATAGGATAACGTATAACCATGCGACTCCAAAACCTACTCCCAAAAACTATCCTGGTGAAGGATCCTCTCAAAAGAGATCAAGAAACAATAATAAATGGAGGAATCCATATCATAACCATGAATTTTATACAACCATGAACCAAACATCATTTCTAAAAAAATCCTCACATAAAATTTAATAGGGTACTAAGTGCATATCTTTGACACATGTTCTCAAGTACTCTCCCCCATGCCACAGTGTCTCTAAAAGACATTAACCAAGTGGATATAACTCCCACATAACACCTTCTCATTGAGGTACTAGATCTCTACATGACCTCATAGAATGTCACATCATCATAAACATCGATATCTCCCCAATCGATGACATGAGAGTCATCATTAAGATAACAACAAAGCTATGATATATGATAAACATCATATTTCTGGCTCATCGTCAGCTGAAGTGCTACCCAATATGCCACATATCCAACAGACACCAATACCTAAAAATATCCAATAACCCAGGGAGAAAGCTTAATCCCATGACCAACCCTTATCTACCCATGATGTGGAGTCACCTTTAGAAACAAGTGATCCACCAAATCAAAATCCAAACGTTTCCCCAATTGATTCGTATAGGACTTATAATAATATTGTGATACCATTATCCTTTCCAGAATCACCTTAACCATCTATGTCTTATTATGTACTACTTCTAGCTTGTAGTTACCGACTCTCCATCCCTAGTCTAGAACAACGGATAATGGAAATGTCAACCATAGAAGGCTTCAAATGGCGCCATAATGATGTTGGAGTGAATACTAATCTGGTAAGTGAACTCTACCAAAGATAAGTTCCTCATCCATGAACCTCTAAAATCTAAGACACAAGATCACAAAATATATCTAAGACTCTTGATGGTCTGCTCTGTCTAACCATCTGTCTGTGGAAGAAAAGATGTGTTATGGAGTAACTGAGAACTGAAATCTTATAGAAGACCACTCCACATCCTGGAGGTAAAATGTGGGTCTTGATCAGAAATTATCTCCCTCAGGACTCCTTGGAGTCTCACCACCTCTTCCAAATACAACCATGAAAAAACCTCCAGTAATCTCGACAATTTAATTACTATAATGTTGTATGATTTCATTAATGGATCTACTAACACCAATATAGTGTCATGTACTCCAATAGATCAAGATAGACTAGTATCAAAGTCGATATATATGTCCTCCCACATCCAATAAGGAACATCTAATGGCTAGAAAAAACCATCGGGAACACAGTGCATGACCATCACCTTATGGAATCCCAAAAATCGAGACACAAACTCTGCAACTGCATGCTTTATCCCTGGGAACCAAAGTTGGAACCTCAAGGCTCGATATATATTTTTCACACAATGTTGTTCCGTTAAAGGAAAACTATGGAACTCTCTTTGAACAACCAATCTCATCACCAACTGAATGATAATCCTTCCCTAGTACAACAATTAGTATAGTTCATCCTCAGACTAGCCATCAGGTGCTCTCTGTAAACAAATCAGTCTCTCCATACTGCTACTTCAAGATCACCCAACTGGGACTCTTCTACCATATGCACAAGATATGACTATAATTTCATATGATAAAGACAACCTATACCCCCAATTCTCTCAAATCCATATGTAATACTGGAAGATGTTCTTTCACTCTCCAGGAATCACCTAATTCATTAACAGCATCACAACACGACTTCCTTCTTATCACATCAACTACAACATTCCCCTTTCTGGGTGTATACGAAATTTCAATGTTGTAATACTGTAAAAACTCCATCCACAGATTTTGTTGTAAAATCTAGTAACACTGGGAGAAAACATACCTTCATCTCTTATGATGAGTGAAAACCACAAAGGGATTTCCAAAGAGGTAATGTCTTCAAAACATCATAGAAAACACCACATCCACCATCATAAGATTGTGGGTGGCACGGTTAATTTCACAGGGACACAAATTACAATAACTATTTGAAATGACCGATCTATACTGCCTTAGAACATAACCTAACCCGAAATGCGAAGCACAATAGAATACATCAAACAGAACTCCTTCTACATGAAGAAAAAGTACTGAAGCAGTAACCAACATCACCTTTAGATAATAAAAACATATCTAACACTGATTAGTCCACAAAAACACTAGATCCCTTCTAGTTATCATTATCAGAGGACTCGAAACCTGTGAGAATCAGCTACGAACCTCATATAGTAGCCTGCGAGACCAAGGAAACATCACAGTTATACCACTATCATTGGGTATTCCCAAGACACTAATATTTCTATCTTCGACAGATCCATAGAAACTCACTACTAGAACAAAAAATACCCCATGAAATAGACTTCTTGAGGAAAAAACTCACACTTCGACATCTTTCCAAAGATTTGTTGTCAACAAATGACTCCCAAAACATCACACATATACTCTGAATTATCCTCCACAGAAGTAGAGTTCAGATTTATTTCATTGATGAAAACCACGAAATAATAATCTAGGAACTCACAAAACATATAATTCATCATCCCCATGAACACATATGAAGCATTCGTCACACCAAATGACACTATGAAGAACTCATAATGACTATGAAGACAATTAAAATTAGTCTTCGTAATATCCTCATCCTTCGCATGCATTTAGGATACATGGACCAAATGTCAATATTGGAGAACAAAATTACACCCTTCATTTGATTAAACAAATTATCAATCCATGAAAGAGGATAATGGTTCTTTACTATCACTTTGTTTAATCGATGATAATCGACACACATCCGCAAACTTTCAACAATTTACTTCACGGACAAAATTGATGCACCCCATAGTGACACAATCAGATGAAACAAAACCACACTGATACATTCCATCAAACTTTAAATTAATCTATGAAAATTGAGAATGTGCTATCATATATGGTGACATCTAGAAAGGAGACACACTCGGTTGTAGCTAGATACCAAACTCGATCTCTTGTTGATAGGGTAAATCTACAAAACATATGGAAATACATCAGGTTACTCTACAACAACCCTAGGAAATAGCAATAGCCAAAAATATTCTGATCTCAACTTCAAATTATCGATCAAGGATGATATTGAAGGAACATACATCTGACTTATCTAAGGGTCTTTCTCTCCAGTAAACACTACTAGATCTCCATCAACATTAGAGAACACCACCTACCTTTGAAATAAATATAGAACATCCTACAAAGAAAAAAACTAATCAATTATAAGGATGAAATAATATAGTTTTATACATAAACATAGGAAATTTCCCCTATATTAGTGCTTCCCCATCACTAAATCATAGTCTCTATATACTTCAAACAAGTTAGCTCAACCACTGTATGGAGTAGTCAACACCAAGGGAATGAGAAGCCTCTCAACCTCATGTCCCAAAGCATGGAAAAGGGATGGGGATATAAAGGAGTGTGTTGCTATTGAATCAAACAATTCCTACACCCTTGTAGAATACATGAAAAGGGTACCTCGAATGAAATCTGGATCACATGGCGCTAGGAATGATAAAGCATGAAGATGACCGTGACGTTTTCCATGACCTATCTGACCCTGATGAAGACCACCACTATGGACGCACTCTACTATATGAGGATGGGAAGCCTCTTGAAGATTCATATTTCTTCCACATATTCGCTCTATTAATACAACTCATGTAACCTGCTTCTACTACCTAGACTAGAACTACCTCAATAGAGAAACCTGAAGCAGAACACATGGTGAATGATGACTACCCAAAAAGGTCAAGCACTCTCAATAATGATAACCTCTTCCTCCATAATAAAAAAATTCATGATCCCTTGGAATAGTTCTGAGAGCCTCAGAACACAGGGATATGTGATACTGAGGGATGTGACCTAACCCCGGCCAAACGAAAACCCTTCTTCCCTAAAATTCGAGAACCTCGAACCACAACACCTCTTCGTGAGGAATCTTGGAGACTCCCCTATAAAGATGAAATAATTATGGATAATTTACACTTAATGAACTCTTCCTACGCCATCACCTTTAGGTATGTCGTTAGCATATATGGGGTGACCTAGTGCTAGATCTCTGGATGAAAATCCTCCCTGAAATGCCTTGCCCTAGTCTCCATATATATAAATATATCCAAATCATATTGTAAAAGGATCCTTAAATGGATTCCAAAGTATTGAACAATGGAGATCCCCTGTCAAAGGGTAAGATGCTCCTGGGGACTGGGATACTTCATGGTCGAGGAATGAAACTTATCTCTAAACAACTCTTAGAACATCTCCCATAATATTGTTGAATCATTGCGATCCCCATGGAACAAGAACCATCATAGGCTTGTTGCTCCAAATAAAACCATCAGAACCAACCACACCCATTTCTATTTCCAGGTACAGATCGAACTAAAATATATATCAACCACTTCCAAATAGTATTGCTTGAATTCATCTGAAATAGAGCCCTTGTACTTCTGCACACTCTGATGCAGAAATTCTCAGAGTGTCATCCTCTTTGTGTCATCATAGTCAACCTCTAACCAGCAGTGATATGCTAAAGCAACCTATTGGACAACTTCTACACAAATATGATGAGTACATTGACCTGGATCCATTTATAAAAAATAAAAACCAATTAGATCACTTAAACTTATAATATAAAAGGCTTTGGAGTTAATTACTTAATTTATTTCTTGTATTAATTTTGGAAAACCTATAACAAGGGATATCCATTAAATCATAGGTGGATAGAATAATTGTTAATGGTATATTACAAGGTCTCTGCCCTCAAACCAGAATAAATTCACTTTATAGGCACTGTAAACATAATGCTTAGTGCATCAAACCACAGTCGTCCCTATGAACTGATGTCTCAACCAGTTCCCAGTGTTTACAACACTTTTTTAAATTTAGTAAACACTCTTTCAGTACAATAACCCAGAAGTCCCACCACATATAGGCCCCGAGTTTGCGACAATCAATGATGGTATACAAACACACAAATTTGAGGCATTAGCCTCTTAGAGTACAAATGCGAAAGAGGGAGATAAGATAGACACCAAACAACACCATCTCAAGTGGCAATATAAAAGGAATCCCAGGTACACATATATATAATGTCATGAAAGAACTAATAAAAATGAAATGGAAAACAGTAAGTACCAAATTAAAGTAAATTTATAGTGATCACAATGCCCGAATAGCTCTGGTAAAACTTGAACTATTAGTAACCAGCCTGATCTCCGACAAACTCAAAGTGACCTAAAAAATAGTTTATAAAACATAAGGTGAGTATAACAGTATACTCAGCAGGATACTCCCTAGAGTGTATTGTTCCAATGTAATGAATTAGTTTTAAATCACAATGAACAATAATTGAACTAAGTACTCCACTAAAAAAATATATGATGTTCCCATCCTCATAATGAATACTCTCACAAAGTATCACATAGAAGAGTATATAATATAATAAACAAAATCAATTGTACCTTGCTGCCATTTCACCATTGGTTTTCTACATTTCCCCAATGTGGAATGTCCTAATCCATATTTCTCAAAAAAGGATAGCCCGAAGACACCTTGGCGAGCAACACATGGTTCCCCTCATGCGACACAATGTCCTGCCTACCGAAACCTAGGCGAAGAACCACACCATCGACACAACTAGAAGTAACCAGGATGTTTTCTGGAGCCACCATATCCTATATAATGTGTATCATGTGTTAGGTATTATACCCTAAGCCATTATATCCTATACACCAATTAATGATACTCAAGACATCACAGCCTATACATGTTATATCTATTGAAACACATAGGAAACTATATCCAGAATATATGAGATGAAATAACCAAAAGCTATTTAATCCCTCTAGACACATATATGGGGGAAATTGACCATCGTGTATAATAAAACACGTAACTACCAAACGAATAATGTGGGGGAAAATAGATGATGACATCCTTCCATCATCCCACCAAGATGTTGGGGAAAACACCCCCAAGGGCTCAGATTAATATGTTTTTTAGTTTCCCTAACCGACAAGGTGAGGTAGCATATTGAAACACAAAACATACATGACATAATATAGCACACAACCACAATTTAGAAATTCTTAGACTCGTAATCAAATACAGCTAATGTCTCTCGGACTCCCGATTTCCCGTGCTATGACTATGTAATCTATAAGGACACATACATTTTAGGCACTATATTAAATCATCATATTCCTTTTAATCAGTTTCACATTATTTAAATTAATTCATTAATAATTAATTAACTATTTTTATTTTTAAAATAAATTAATTATCATCCCAAAAAATTCTCATGGCCTCCAAGCACAACCAATCCATGTCCACAGTTACTCAAAAGTATAACCTCATCCTTGCATCCTAGAAACCTCTAACCCCTTGGGTGAAATATAATATATTAGAACATTTATTGAAAAAATTATTACTTTACATAATTCCCGGAATTCTACAAAATCATTACTATGATACCAAACACATGGGGCGCAACAAAGTGAGTAGATAAACTACTCGTCATGTCTCTGCCAATTATAGTAGGAGCATAGACCCATCCCTCATCGAAGAGATAAACATAAATTAATGTGGAAATCCTCATGTGTCTTTGCATCTATTGAATGGAGGGTAAGAAAGACCAACTTCTTCAAGGAGTGGGGAAAGTGAAGGAAAAAACCAAAGAGTACACATAATAAGAAACCACTTCCCATCAACATGTAAACCAACCATTAACGCATTACATCATCCCCAGTGTCCTTCCTGACAGCCACACACATGAATTGATGCATCTTAACACTACAAGAATCAACTATTTCCACAACCACAGAGACTCACTTCCCTACATACACCAACAACCTCCAAGGTTTAGTAATCCCAGGCTCACACCACTGCATAAGTAGCACGAAATCAAACAAAAAAACTAGGCTCTTGGCCGCAAAAAGCAATCCATCCATCGCACAAAATGGGCACTCACAGCTCTATTGCATAAGGATCTTAGACTTTACAAATGAGAGGGTAACTCAGAACACTACTAGGAATAATCATTAATCGAATTACCAGTTCCTTAATCAAATTTAAATTAAATGATTCATTATTAGAAGGTTAAAAAAATGTGAAACCAAAACTATAAGCTATAATAGCTATGAAAAAAATTATTTAAAAATTTAATTATATATTTCCATAAACAATAAGCATCAACACACTTTATGTTCATTAACCAACTTAGTTAACAATTCCTATCTACATCAATTTGATTAACATCAAATTAATTCAACAACCTAATTCATTGAAATCACTCTTTATCATTATCAAACAATTATAATTTATTTATGGATTTAACTTTTATACAAATTACATCAATAAAAATATTTTATACAAGAAAAAAATCATATAACAAGATCTAGGAAATCAAGAGACAAACCGTTATGATGGTTTAATGAATAAAATGTGATCAAAAAAATTTCTTTAATCAAGTTAATGTAATAATTAGATAAATTACATTTCAATAAAATGTTAAAACATGTTGAACATACAATTACACATAAATAAAAGGAGAATCAACAAATCCTCTACCTCAACAGGATTCAAACATTATCCAATCAAGAATGGATCAAAGAAACCAACCACGATGGTCTCTCGTACAATGACTGCATCCATCAGAGGATACTGCTGCACCATAAAACCTAAAAACAAGCATGTTAAATAAATTATAATCATTTAAATCATGTTCCAAAATATACATAGGATAAAAGGGATATATACTGATCAAATAAATCCAAACAATGGAGTTAGATCATACCTTGGATTGAAGGAGGATCAATGAAGGAAGCCTGTGATCATTTCATGTCAAAAGAATATTTAAAATGCTTTGGAGGGGTCGCTCTGGTCACATGGGAGAAGTGGAAAGGAAGAATCAGACATAGGGTTTGAAAAACCCGAGTTGATGATATGTTTTTAAGACAACCAGTGATAGGTGAGTAGATGATGTGTACTTTCCTGTCACCTCATGTACTTCCTTGAGTTTGACTTATTCAAAAAACCCATCACCTTATCTCTTATTTTATTTTTTAGAAACATGAAAATTATATTTCGTGTACCCCATGGTCACATCATGTACTCCCCTTACTACCAGCTTTCTATGACGAAACTCCTCCATACTTCTTTCGAGCCTTCTCCGAGCACTCCAGCCTTCAAAAAAACATAAGGGTCGGCCCATGAAAATTTGGGACCTTACAGAGGATCACAAAAAATGTATTTATTACTATTTATGATTATATAAACCATTAATTTTATAATTAAATTATTGAAAATGAAACAGGTATTAAAAAAAGTGTCTTTTTATTCCTTAATAAAAGGGGAAACATCCACCCCTTAAGGACACCCACAATATTATGAATTCCTTCCACAAAAAAATAAACTTTTACACCTATTAGAATAAAAAATAATGTACATTGTCCTATTTTCAAAATTATATATCATAATATGTTAACATTAAATAAGTCTACTAAGAGAAAATGCAATGTCCCAAAGGGAGTATTACATAATTCATATCATCTTTTTCTTAATATTTAGCTTTGATACATATACATTAATTAATAATATGGTGAAGTGTGTATTACTTTTATATTTAAGTGGATTATGTTAATTTTTCAAATTTTATTTTTATATTTACACACACATATAAATAATAAAATAATGACAATCATGTAATGTACAAACTACCACCTTGACGAAGTAACGTTTTTTATTTTATAATTTTCATCTTGATTCTCTATTACTTTTAAAAACACATATATTATAATGGAAAATATAAATAAATTTAAATAATATGATTATTATTCTGTTATAATTTTTTTATACACATATATAATCATATTCAGGCATCTAGATATACCATTTCCATGTTTGAGTCGATTTAACGAACTGCATAAATATTGCAATAAAATTCTATCATTTATGTCTATGGAAACATAAATAAAATTAGAATTATATGTTAGTAATAAATAAAATATTTATTTACAGTGGATATATTTATCATTTAATATATACTTAAAATATAATCCTTTCTCACTAGAATTATGAATTTAAATTGATGTTGATTCAATTTTTTCATAGACATAAGAAAAAACGATATAATAAATTGAAACAATATGAAAATAAATAGTCTATATTATATTAAATATTAAATAATAATTTTCTTAAAATAATATATTATAATAATAATTTGATTATACATGATTTTATGTTTATTTGAAGAAAAAATATAGAACAATGTTAGTTGTTATGAAATTAGAGTTTTTTCTCTATTGAGTTATAATCAATCTTATTGAATTATATATTTTAAAGTTTTATTTATTCTAAAATATATATAACTTTATTTTATTTCATATGTATTTCCTAGGGTTTTTTAGTTCATCAATATGAACCCATTATGAAGTAAATTGTACCTCAAATGTTGTGTTTCCTGTAAGGGTTTCTAACTCAATCACCCTTCATTGAGGCAAGCCTCAACATTATGAAACAATATACATTTTAATGGTCTAAGAATTTTCTCGTTTCAAATATAATTTCACAAATTATTTTATTCAAAATAAAAAATATCTTCCATTCATGATCTTTGTTGATGTGGTCATTTATTTATCCCTTCCCTAAAATGTTAGTGTTTTTAATCACATATTCTTTCATTCCTAACATGTCTTGTATTATACTCCTAAATCCATTTCTGAGATAAAAATACTTCCTATTTTATTTATATCATAATATAATTTGATTTAACAATGATATTTTAAATTCAATAACGATCCCTATTTCATTCTGTTTTGACTCAAATGTCACTATTATGCCTAAAGTATTTGTACAGTGTCCTAGAAATAATTTATCAATTGGGGATATGGGAACCCTACAATGAATATTAGAGAATAAATTAATTTTTAAAAGTATTAATAAACCTTATGAAACATATTCTACTTGGAAACCACTACCATGATTGGTACCCATCATAAAAATTTTGAATTTTCAAATTCCGAAACCTACCATAAAAATCTGATATGAAGTTAATTTGTAAATATATATAACCACGTAGCAGATATTCTATGTGGAAACTAATTCCTCTCTTGGTACCCCAAAAATAATAATAATTTATATTGTGGTGAAGTAATATATCCCCACACAAATGGTAATCATTTTTTGATTATGGTGGACACTTGAAGAAATTTTAATATGAAAATTATTTTAGACACAAGGAAAATGATCAACATTTAGAAAAAATAAAAATATTTTTCAAAATATGATTCATTTATTACCCACCCCAAAGAGTCATGTATGCTATGAAGCTAACCTTTTCAATAATGTTTTTATTTTGACCTGATTATAAACACATAGGTATACTTTTGGTGGAATACATGATACAATGACATGATAACTAGTAGAAAATAGATGAACTAGAAGGAGGTAGAAGAAAATACAAGATAAAAAAAATTTAAGAATATCACAACAATGTGTAGGTAACTCAATCTACACAAATTAATGGGGAATCCTTTTTAATGTAAATCCAAATTTAAGAATACATTACCAAAAGTGTAAAAACTGTATGAATGGGTACCATCTGGGCCATATGTAAAGGGATTCATCCTTTTTCAATGGAAACCTCGTTTGAAAAAACCTTCTTTATTAAAGACAATCTTTTTTGAATATTACCCATACCTTAATGTGAAATAAATATGCACAATGTGGGTATATTTATAATATTTTTTATCCTGATCCCATTATTCCCTCCCATAGATTATTTTGATTCATATCATCCCTTTTATGAATCATTTATGTTATTCCATAATAAAAAAACCATGATATCATGAAGGTAAGATTAAAAGATCATATGTGATAACTAGTCTCACTATTCATGCTATATAGAACACAAATGTTTCCTACCTTTGACCATGAGTTATTTATGTTTGGTAAAGACCCAAATTGAAAAAAAATAGAATGGTTCCCCATTGATTTTAACAACCATGACATATCTTGTAAACCCGGATACCAAATCTGGAGGATGTGGTTAGACGCTTTGAGGCTCATGAAGTAGAGTTTATCTCTTTCATGGTACATTAAATGATAATTATATCAGGTGTTTTTTGAGACTTTTTGTCAATAAATGGATACATAATTCCCAGTATATTCTTTCAAAACAAGAAAAAATATGATAATTCATTTTCAATAACTTTCCTTTTCACTACCCCACTATAGACTCACAATCTTCCACTGAAAAATGAAGAGAATCACGCCCTCAATACAGTCCCTATTTGATTATGTCACACCAATTTTTTATAGGAAATAATACTTATCCTATACTCTATATCCAAATATTATTCCACTATCATAAAATTAATGGATATCATAAAAAATATTCTTGGTTCTTTATATGTTCTATATAATTGAAATTAAGTTATATATTAAAAATCTTATTTTCTATTATTTATAAAACAATGCCTGAATCACATGGAAATATAGATATGTGATGATCATGATTTTAGAAAATTATCTCTCATAGGTCCTCATACTAGTTGTAAGCCCTGATAGTGTAACCATATTCTCAAATGGTCAAATTTCCCATTAGAAAACACTTCAAAGGGCTAGATTCCTAGTGAACCAAATGGCCCTCTTAAAAAGTCTATATCCTTGGCATATTAAATATATAGGAATTGATTCCCTACCCAATTGGATATATAATAATCCTCCCCAAGTATGAATCCCAATACCATCAATAAAAAACAACCATTTATATGAAATATTCCCAAGAATATTATACCCCAACCCAAGGGTCCATATTTCCTCTATGTCTTATCATCAATCCACATCGGCTAAGATTACCAATGAGAATCATCATTATATTGATATATACCATGAATGATTAATATAATCTTGAATTTCCATATTTATGGTTGGGTTAACAATAAAGGTACACTAATGAGAATGTTCCACACCAACCCATTTTCTATACCATTTATATATATATCTTTACAGAAAGAAGGTAAAATAAATGGTCGTGTCTATGCCACATGAAATGAAAAGGTATGGAATGTCCAATCAAGGGGAATCAAACTAAATGGGTTTTAATTAAATTAAAAAGGAAATATAAGAATCCCTTATCATGTTATTGATACAAAAAATAAAAAAATCTACCAATATGAGTATAAATTCAAGAGTTCTATGCTACATGGCTGAAAACCAGCATCATAAAATAATAAATGAAAACATTTGAGAAACTCCAATTTAATATTATCATACTACAGATTGAAAATATATTATACAAAATAAGGATTATATCAATTTATTTAGATGAAAAGTTCAAATATAATGTGTTATATATTGTTATATTTTTTGTGGTCCAGTCCCATACTTGGGATTTGGGAAAACATCATGAGTATTTCATAAATATATAAGATACTCCTATAGTATGAAATAGATTCCAAAAAAGAGTGTCATGATACATTCTCCTAGTCTTCAAAAATAGTATGAGTGTTTACATATCATTGTAATGAAATAAATTTATCACATTCCGTTAGAATACAAACATATGATCAATTATATATTTGGAAACAATTGGTTGTTTACATTCCATGAACAAATACTTTTTAAAACTACATGAAATATGGGGGGAATAAAAATGTTTTACATGCCATGAAATATTCAACAGCATCACCAAAATGTGAGTAAATATATTTTCATGTATTTATTCAAAATGAAATTGGGAACAATATAAATCAATTAATGTAATATATCAACATGTATTTATTTACATGTCATACTATATTAAAAGGAATCATTTATTGGGGTTTTTAAAAAAAATGTATAAGAACAGTACACATAAATCCCTTCTATCGAAAAAAGGATTCCTCTTAATTAAGATATAATTTCACATTAGTGGTTTTTTTGATACGAGACAACATCCTGCTAGAGAATTGTGTTCTCAATCTCCACTCCTTTAATGATGGGGGTAGAATATACATATCTTGAAGTACCCCATGAATTTTACTATACCAAACTTTTAGGGTACATGTGAAAAACTATATGAAATGAACCCCCACTTAACCCCCATATATGATTTCTCGTGGTAATTAAGAATTTTTCACCCATTTAGGTTTCATACCATTTTGGATAATTTCCCTGAAATCCATCAAAAATTCCTCCCATAAATGAGAGAACTAGAATAAGTGGTCTAGAATGGGATAATTTTAATAGAAAATGTTTCATGATGGAGGGATCCTTCATACAGCCACCACTATAAAAAAAATGTGACATTGATTTCATAGTCAGATGAGAATACCACCCAATTGGCGTCCATCTCAGGTCATCCAGACCTGAGAACATGGGGATGATTAATAAGGATAGAAAAAATAAATTCAAAACTGGCCTATATCCTAATTCATTCTAGGGGATCCCACTAGTAGACTTTGTTTTTAATTCTCATGTATTCCCTTATTCCAACCTGTATATTGAATTTTTTTTAGGAATGCTTCAATATATCAAAATATGTTTTTTGATACAACCCCAAAAAATTATGGGGAATAGAAATGTATATACCGCCACATATGAAACCTATTTTCATATCCTGATTGGAAATAGATGACACGAGTAGAAATATATTCTTTCTCCAATCTTGAAAGGTGAATACATTCTAGTTCTAGTTATAGTTGTTAGCTTTCATATCCTTGTCATGCGGCAATGGCAAGAATATATCAATAAATAATTTGTCTATGATATAAAAATATTTAAAGGATGCAATAATAGTTCCGGACCTCACACATGAACCCAAACCCACATTTTTAGTAGGTTATTAAACTAACTAGAAGAGTCACATGAGTAAAAACATTTTCTACTCGATTCCAAGAGGGTAATATGAACACTCCTTTGATAAATGGACAATAATATTTGGAATATATCTTTATTCCCAATAAAGGACATCGTTTATTTAAGTCCCCTATTTACAGAATGAATGTATCCCTATAAAAACATTTTTTTTCTGAAAATTTCAATAGAAATAAGATATTATTCTATGTAGGATCTAGTATATGGAAGTCATTGTCTAGATTATGTGACTCCTGCTCCCTAAAACATAAAATCTAAAAATAAACATCACTAATGGAGATTTAAAAGTCAAGAGATAGACCACAGTCCTATACAATCCAAGCATCTATTATTGTCAGCAAAACACATATATCTCTCAATCCAAGCCAATGAAACAATATATGTAGATGTGAATGTATTCATAAAACATTTTATAACAACATATATGGGGGTCATCATTTAAATAATTAACAAGATTTTTTCCTTAATTTGTATACCATGATCAACCATAAAATTGTGTCTCATGATGTTCACTCTGATATCCATCCTCATTGATAGAATCTCAATTGTAAAAATAGTCTTTCAAATTCCATTTTCAACCTAGAAGGACCATTATATAGAATTTGATTGTTGTTCCATATTACTGTTCATTAATCAACGATGGAAATACTCCCCATGATAACATTTTGTAAAATATTTTTCCCTATATTGAAATTTCATTTAGAAACGAATTTCACCCCCTTTTCCTATCAATTATATGAGAACCCACATTTCATGGTTCACATGGGAAGAAAATGGTAATAATGATTGTGAAATCATCATTGTAAAGTGATAATGTTTCTCATTTAGAAGATAACAAATTTTAATGACCATTCTTTGAACACGCTAGGATCATCAATATTTCTCTTGAGTAGATGATATTATTATAGATACTTTTTCTATAACAAATAAGTAGTAAAAATATATTATTTTTTAGACTATGTTAATAATTTTTTTACAAAACAAAAAGTGATTACCTATATTTTGATGAAGCACCATTCTAAATATAACATTCAAGTCTTGTATTATAACATATTTAGTCATTAAAATAGAATTATGGAGTGAATTTTTGAAGGACGTGTTTATGAAATTTTGTTAAATTTATGGGTGACTCTTCTACATTTAAAAATAAAATTCATGAATTATGGATCATATAGAAATCATGTAAAAATAATACATGAAAATAATCCTCAAATTGACATAGAGTGACTCTCAACTACACAATGTCCAAACTTATGAATGATGTTTGAGTGTATTCAGTGTTCCAAATATGATGCAATTGGAGAGATGTATCAGTTGATCTATGATTTCCTATCTAATGACCATATATGTGGATGGGGAAGACATGTCGAATTTCATTTCACCTCACTTAAATGTCCACAAATACCAAAAAATTGAAATTATGTAACTTTATATTGTCTTGTAAATTCCCATTAGGGGCATTGTATATATCAAATGGTATACCCAACAAGAATTTTAGAAGTCTAAATATATGATCCATTTGGATCAATGAGATCTAGAAATAAAAATAACTATTTCATCCAGTGAAAAATGATCAATAATGATTCTAACATAAGGAAAGTATCTTTTCAATAAAAATTGCACCCCCATAGGAAATATTCTCACTCTCAAATTATGTTTCTCACTAAAATCCTGCTTGAAATAAGTTCAGTAATATTATGATGGTAGATGAAGTAGTTATAGCCATTGAAATAAAGGATCATCCCAAACCCATATGGCTGGGATAATTTTTACCACAACCACTTATATCATGGTCTCTACATTCAAATAAAAATATTGTTTCCATGAAGATAATGTGGCTCATTCCCACACGGATGGGGGAATTGAAACTTATACCACATCATACGGGGAATTAAACATTTTTATATTTTTTAGGAGAATCATTGAATGATTCATCATAGTTTCCATAACCCTGCGACCTATCCCCAAAATTAGGAATGTGTAAATTGATTTATTCATTAGATTATCTTCTGGTAACCCATCACAAGGTTATATAAGACATTCATTGAAGAGATGGATTTTTCAAATAGTAGTCCAGAACAAAATAAGCCTATAAATAGTGAAATTTTTTCTATATATTAAGTCATTTTAAATTGAAAAACAAAATATGAATAACCATCATAATATTTGAGTGGTTATAGGGTTCTTTCATTTCATTATGTATATGTAAATGTAATCATCATGATAACTAAATAAATAATAGAATATGAATCCAACGTTGGGGAATAATAGGTTGAAATTTATAAGTCAATATATTTGTATTTCTAAGTGGGAGAGGGGGTGAATCAATGATATATTTTTTCTTTTAAGGATCCATACATATTAAACATACTTTTACACCTATTAAAGATATCTTCCCCTACTGAAAATAATACAGACACACATCTATAGGAACGGAATAATTTACAAGGTTCCCCACTCAAAATTATTTTATATGTCCTTGGTATGGCTATGAAACAATCCAATACCACATAATACACTAGAAAAAAATCCTTTTTCTGAAATACAATGAGTTGGGTATGCCCTTAAACTCTTGTAGCACTATATAAACAATATAATAGGGAATGATCTTATTCTAGCACAATATATGTAACACAAGTTTTGTAAAAAATCATGTTACAATGGTTATTAATCAAATTTCACAGATATTATATTTCAAAACAATTATTTTCTTTCAGACCCATAAGTAGTTAATATTTTCCTGGGCTTCATAATGATATTTAGTTTGATGCCCCAATCTGATTTTCTTGTTTGATTTCCTAAAATGGAATCCAAAAATATGAATACTATTAGTTTTTATAAATTTCATTCATAAGCTATTTTAATTCCAATGAGAAATTACTTTTACTCACTGAGAACAGTCTTGTATCCTCCACGAACATCCTTGAACCACATGGCACAAGGGCTACACATAAAACCCTTTTCTTCCACGAACTTATTTTGCTTGACGTTGTAAAATAATTATGATTTTCGACCCCTTTTACATTGTGGTAAATTTATCCCAACAAACCTCATCCACACATATTCCCCATGAAATTAATCATTCTTGGAAATGATTACCCAAAACTTTTTTCCATCATGGAATTCCCCCCCCCCCCATTAACTTCTTCTCTATCATGGAATTCTCCCACCCCAACATTGTCAAACATAACTGAATACTTCCAGTAGTGATGATATATTATAATAATATTACCTCTCAGTAATAATATTAATATGGAAATTTATATAGTAAATATATCATGAATACCATTTAATATAAAATACCCAAAACATTGATATGGTATAGCGTTCACCTCTTACTGTCATGTGGTTTGTATAAAACCCCTCTCTTTTGGAGTGGAAATTGTCTTTTAAAAAAGGAATCTCATTATAGAAGCCTACATCACTACCTTGTTACTCAATATAAATGTTTCCCATGAAGTTAGAGCCTTCAGTGAACTATTTTTTCCTAAACGACATGTGTAGCATGGTTCACATTCTATGAAGTGATGATATGAAAAAATTATTCCATTTATGATTTATATTCACAATTCTGTGTACATCAATTCTAGTTTAAAAAAATTAATTAAAATCCTAATAACATAATCTAAGATATACTTTTCCAAAACCCTTCCTTTTCCATAAAACCAACACCCGATTTTGATGCCCAAATTTTACAAAACACTTAGAAAATGGGCTACTATAAAATATGGATCAAAAATAACAATCATTCTCATTATGGGTCATCTTGATTTTATAAAAAAACATAAATTTATTCATCATTATATCATCATCCCTCATCTACAAAATTATCTTCTTTCAAATCACATAGTGATAAAATATTGATTCCACACATACTCTAAGGCTACATTATCCATGCTGAGTCTGAGAAACAATAGATCCATGAATACTTCATCAATTAGTCACTTAAGTAAAAAACCAATAAAATGTGTTCATCATGAACACTATCTCTCAAGCTATATATTCATTGTCCGATATACTTTAACATCATAATATTTATGATGGTATGTATTATATTATTCTTGTCTTTTGAAATCATCTTTCTTTCCTAATCAAAAGGATTATCTTATGAATTTTGATTTTGAATTCAATAATGTGATGGTCAGTCTGATAATCCAATTTCATAAAGTGATATGATTTCGTTTCATCTATGTACTCCTTGATAAAAAAATAGAGTACTTGTATATGATAATATTCATTATAATCTTGGTCCGAACAGAGGAGTATGAATCTATTCAAAACAATGATCATAGTAATATTAATATCGTTGATGAAAATTCTAAGAATATGAGGATAGATACAAATTTATGGACTCCCTACAATGCTATACTACAACCACCTCAGGGTATTAATCAATCAAAATATAAATTTTGTTCCCGTGACGCACCCTATGAATGAGGTTACTGAAACTCTTAAACAAGAATAAATGTTTTCACAACATGTGTCATAGAATATTGTTTTAATTAGATTAAATAGAAAATCACGAAAATAAATTACATTTTATGGAATGTTCTTCATGTGAAAAAACATATTACCCTCCTAAAAATTATATCTCAATAATATGTTCTTGTTATGAAAAAAGTGCATCCCATATATCATCATAAACTGGGGTCTAGAAAACCATTTTATGTCAAATGAAAATTAATTGCATATCAAGTGTTTCGTATATTAGGGAGGTATATATATATATTTTAATGATTTACAAATGGGAAAAAAATTATTTTTTCTCATATATAAATTATGTCAAACACACCAATGAAGGTTCCTCACATTGTCTCCCCTATTCAAATACCATATCATCCAGTCATCCTATCAGAGCCTATGGACAATATCAAGTCACTGGCAGACCAATTAGAAGCAATAGATGAATAGATAGCACTGGTGTAGATGGAGTTAATTCCTTAAAAATAATTGGTATATTCAACAATTCATCTAGAAAAAAATTAAAACCTGTTATTTTCAACATTTAACAACATAGGGGATGCTATGTGGAAACAAGGAGAGATTTCCAATCTTGGTGGGGCATAAATATGGGAACCCTTGAGTAGAAGGATTCATTTAAACTCATGCTATTTATAAAATAATTTGAAGTTATAGATGTTGTATGGTATATTAGGTATCTAGACATATCAATGAAAAGATGGTAAGAAATCTACTGTCATTTTATTTATATATTCATCTTTATATTGTGGAAGTAAAAAATATTTGACCTCTAAAATTAAATGATTTGAGATAAGGAAAGTGTCTTAGAAAATATTTTTTTGGTTGAATGGTTTGATGTAATAATTTAACCTACATCGTACTTAAGATGATTTATTTGATCTTTGTATTGAGAATCAATTTTATGATTTTAAGGAATCACTCATCAATATAATGTACCTAGGTGTGTTTTGGGAGGTTTCTGTTATTTCTCAATTGATTGAAGTCTCCATTTTCCAAACAAATGATTAATCTTGACCAACAACAACAACTCATAGATATAGATACGGAATGGTAAATAAAATTAATATAACGATCATGTTGTACCCTATTCTGGACCTATATTTGAAGCCCATCCCATATCATGTATTAGATCCCCTCAAATGGCTGGTAAAATTGGAATATCTCCATTAGATGGAGAGTAAGTAGAAAATATATTAAAAATTTGATGACCATTGATTAATATTTTTACTTATATGATTAATATGTTCTTAGTATAATTTTAGATGTTTTGGAAAATAACATGATGAAGATACCAGATCCAAAAAGGATAGAAAATGTTTGTCTCATGGTACATCTAGATTATCAATCTTTAAAAAAAATCACTCCAGAACATCCCAAATTATTTTTTAAATGAAATTTAGGAAATATTTGTTTTTTCATATGTAGGTAAAAAATTAAATCCTCCTATAAAAGTAGAATTTTTCTCTACTAATATTCTATAGAAATAAGTTGAATATAAAATGTTTATAAGAAAATATGAACAAAGGATCAATAATTAGATAACTGGAAGGAAAATCAACTGAACTCATGATATATCCATGTAAATGTTTAACCAGTCTATTATTCTCCTAGTATCCTAGTATATGTATCAAACAACCAAATTTTTTTCAGTGTCATTCGAGAGTAAATAATTTATGAAACTATGTCACTGGGAATGAAAAAATAAGGAAAAAAATTTATAAATGTTGCCATTATGGGGTTGGTTTTGATACTTTTAGTCGTCATTACTCCTTCTATAAAGGAAAATAATTTTTCATGTAAATGATACATTGATATGTACCTTTTAAAGTAGAGTTCTCATGAGATTAATTTTTTTCATATTTTAATTTCATTCATTAAATTGATAGATTCTCTTCCAATAAAAATTAATAATAATTTTTATTCCTATAACAGATTTATGAACCATAGGTTGAGGTCATATGATATGGGAGAATATGGTAAGATATAGTTCATAAAAACATAATATTTTATGTTCAAAAATAGAAAAATTTCAATCATATTTATGAACAAGATATTAAAAAACATCATCAGACCTATTATGATCATGGTGATTCTCCCACATTTATCAATAGTCTTCCATAACCGATGTTTTTGGAATAAAAGGTTGAGGGGATACAATAATATTATCAGTTTATATGGTGGGATATACATTGTTTTTTATAATTAATAATTGATTTTTGTTACCTAATTTCTTTTTAAAATAATAGACCTAGCCACCTGAAACACTATATCCCTAGTGTACCAGAAATGTTGTATACTAATTTGGGGAAATGAAGACAATTGGACAAAAAATATGTCAACCTGAAACAATTTTGTCGAATCCATGTTATGTCCAGAAGAGTTTGATAATGAGGTAACCTAGGTAGAATTGTATCCTGAATATACCAACACTATATAATTTCGGGTGGTCATCTCTATCAAAGAGACATACATGGATAATGTTATCCATGGACAAATCAAACCATTTTCTTTGTCTCAAAAACCATATGGAACTAAAATATTATGATAATTCAATGATAATGACTTTTTAACCAATATAATTTAATTATAAATTGTTCATCATATATGTTATAGTGAAACCATCATTTATCATAACACATTGATGCTTTAATTATATGATAAGTGTGTTTAAAATCCCTTTAGACTGATTAATCCTTGAACCTAATAAGGTGACATATTGTTTGTTTTTTAATTCACCTTTATTTTATAAGAAATATCTACCAACATATTACTAGGAAATCCTTGGATTCATCAAACATGTGGTAGTTCTTTTATCATACCATTAGTGTCTAAAATACCACATCAATGAAGAAATTTAAACTCAATAATGTTTAAATTAACTCTTTGATACTTTAAAATACAAATATATCGATTATCTATTTTTTATGTGAGAAGTAAAATGACCCATGTTTCATGATTTCACAATGGATACAACTCCAAATGTCCAAGAAATTGTCATAGATAACCCATTCAAAAGGGTTGGTAATGAATATATATTACCCATCAAAAAAATTGAAATCATAATTTTGGTTTTGGATATGTATAGATCAAAAAATTTAAGAACATGTACATTGATTTTATTTTGGGATAATGGATATGTCTTTGATATCTATTATACTAGTAATACAAAAGCAAAAAATTCCATTATTTTCCCCAGATCATCAGAAGACATCTATACAATTTTTTGATCATGGAGTCTGTCTTATATCACTAATTTAGAGTGGGAGGACCCCTAATTAAAATTTCTATATTTAGTATTTTTGTGTTACTTCTAGTTTTGGGGATGCCCCTTTTTAACACATTCCTCCAGTGAATGGTATAATTGGGAATGATAAAGATAATCTTAGATACACCCCTCCTATAATTGAGGATCGTGTCCCCACTACTATTTATGATGTCATGAAGAATCATTTTTATTCATTGAAACATATACAACAAAAGAATATATATATATAAATTTATTAAAAAATTATTTTTATACATTACTTATAAAGAAGAACCCAAATATTTTCACCTAGAATTAGAAATTATTTTTATTTCATGACCCTGATGTATTGACACAACACCTGGGATTGCTAGAAAATAAATGTTGTAATATTATTTGGCCATAAGTGTACATATGACCCATTATAACATGGATAAATATGATTTTGATAATCTCATAAATTCTAAACACATTCAGGAAGTCCAATACCTGAAGTGGTGTTCTAATATCATCCTAGTTATCATGAAGAATATATTGCTTAGTATTTTAATCATTTTTAAGAAGCTTAAATAGAATTTTCCAAAATTTTATTCCGATAAGAAACTAAATAAAAAAAATTAAATAATGTTTTTTATATAATTACCTATATTTTATGGATTTATATTCTGGGTTTTACCTAATAAAGAATGACATTGAAGATAAAGAGGGAGCCACTTTTAGGGAACCATTGGGAATTTATTTTTTCCATTTCATTTCATTTGTTTTAAAGAAAAATGGAACAATATACCATTTAACCATGATTATTATTTTCAAGCCCATAATGAGAAAATCTATCAAATTTTACATAATTGATTTGGTGGTGAAATACTTGAAGAGCTCTCATCATCATGACAATAATAAGATTATTTTCAAAAAGTTAAGAAATTTTTTTACAAAAATCCTTTGGAATATTATTTATATTCTACCTTGGGTAATGTTATTAAATTTCAAGAAATCCACAATGGTATATTCATTGATATAGATAAATGCAAGGATATTCTTGACATTTCACCTCCTAAAAATCAAAATGATAATATGGGTATTCATGGATTCCTAACTTATATCTATCAAAACATAGATATCCTCTGTACTAAAATCATTAACCCTTACCAGGATAATTAAAAATGAAGATTCTTATAAGTGGAATGAAAATTTCATAGATTCCATTTCCAGTATCATGAAATAATTTCAATGTCCATCAGTTCTAAATCATCATAACAAAATAAATTCACTCATCATATATGAGACATGATTAGAGTGATCACTATGTTCTTTTCATGAACAATGTAATGATTCCAAAATAAAATAAAATATATATTTCAAATTAGTTACATACTAAAAAATAAATATATATATTAGTATATAGAAAATAATTTCCATTAAAAATCATTTATGTTTTGATAAAGAGACACTACATGTTGTGTCATGTGGTCCAGTTATTTTTATTTAGTGACCACTGAAATATATCCTCAACATTCTTCTACTAATCAAACACAAATAACATTGGTTGGTCATCCTGCAAAAATTTAAATTAAATTAATACCTTAATAGAATATAAAAGTTCCTTCGATAGAGGATTTAGCTGTGGATAAGAATTTGGATTAAGAATGTAAATGAGTACCGAATTACTTGATGAATGTGTTTTATTTAAAAAAGTCTTCTCATGTAGATTTTGGATATACATTGATGGGGCTTCTAGAATCCCAATAAAAAATACAATTGAGTCCCAAAACTCGTCATATATTTCTTAAGATTCATTATTACCTCTCATGAAAAGGAAGTTATACATTATAACATCTTATTTTTTAAGGAATATACAAACCATACACTTTAATTTCATTCCTTCATAGAATAATGAGAATTAGCATAATAAGTAACAATAATTAAAAAATCTCAAATATATCTCAAACAAGGTAATAAAGTAGATCAATGGTGAGTACTCTATCATAAAGGATGATAGGACCCCCATACATAAAGATGTGTGATGGTTATTGGTATAGTATCCCATGGATCCTATGTTAATTCACTCTCCAACTCTCTAACTATTACAGTGTTGATGAATTAGAAAATTTGTTCATAATCTTGGTTGATCATTATTATGATGGAATAAACATTAGAATTGTACACTTCATAATTGTTTAACTTTCCCTTAGAAAAATAATATATGTGATCAATGATGTAAATTACATCCATAAAAAAATATACAAATAGTTTAATGAAAACCCTGTAAGGGTAACTCTATAGTTATATATATCCATTAGTCAAAGAAATAAAAAATAAAATATGATTATTGGAAGTAAAATTAACTTATTATGACATCCAGAATAAATAGAAGGACCCACATCAAAATTTGGTATGAATGATTTTTTGACATATTCATTGATATAATGGATACTATTTTTTTTATTAATGAATTCCACAATGTCACATGTTGTTCGTTTGTATCAAGAATCATGAATTCCCAATAAATCAGAAGGATGGTGTATTTCAAACTTTCATGGTGCAATATTTTTTAAAATTTACCAATAGGTTCCATGCTTTTTATATACCTGAAAATTATTCATCAACCCCAAGTATTCATTCATAGAAAAAAATAACCATGGACATATTTGATATGGGGACTAGATGTTGTAGGGTCATATAATGTAGTTAAAATTATGAATTTTAAATGCATCCTTCATGATAAAGGATAATTATCTAGATGTGATTTGGGAATATACGTAATTGATGTCAATAAAAATCATCACGAATTTCATGAAGTATAGTATAATTGACTTATTTTTTGTCCCTTAATGTATTTTTATCGATAACAACAAAAATTTGTTTTATTTATGAATTGAATAAGTTGTATCATAAGTAAAAATATTAGTCCAATAATTTACCCAGATATAATTAAATAGAAAAAAATATGTTTTGGATTTCGATAAAAATATTCAAAATATATCATATAAAATATTTCATAAAAAAAATATTTTCAAAAAAAATATTTTATGCACATTGTGGGGTTACAATTCATAACAGGTGTTTCTACATAGGCTACCACATATTAAGTTGTATATGGTAAAAATGATATTCTAATAATTAATATGATACTTCCTTCATGTTTTATTTCTATTTTGATTTGTAATATAGAAATGGGAAATATAATAAGTGATTATAGAAATTGGATAAACCCAAGTTGAAAAATTATTTACACCACACACTGTATATAGGTCTTCCAACACAAGATGGAATTATATTTTTAGAATATATTTAATCATAAATCATTCAACTAAATATAAAATTTTTTAGCTCTAAAACTTCAGATGATACTAGGGAACAAATATCTAATACATCATCTAAAATGGTAATGGATTTACTTCATTAATAATATCTACACTAAAGGTGTATATTTACTCATCGTTATAGATGGAGGTGTATCCCACCTCCAACTAAAGTGTGTTTTCTCAAGAATGTTTTTACAATCAAAATCCAATGTACTTCCCACATAAACATACATGGATTGACAATTTTTTTAGATAAAATACCATAATGGTATAATTATTCATCATGGACATAAGACATTAATCTATAAGAAATCAACTTTTTTCACAACATTATACTATGTGTTGTTTTGGTGATGGCTCAAAGGACATTCGATCTCTTTACTTGTCAAATACAATACAATATATCTTATCGTGACCTATCCATTGTATAAGGGATAACCCTTAAATTCATTATTTATCACATTGATCCTGAATTTTATTGAATTACTCTTCTCATTAGGGGCCTACCCAAAAGGTAGGGATTCATGGTGCCGCTATTTTTTATAGGAATCATGTCAATAAACTATTTGTTACTTTTTCCAAATATTTTTGGGTGGCACAAGGATCCCTGGATATATTTTCACATTAGGTTAAAAAATATATAGTTCCACATAAACTATTATGGAGTACCCCAATGAAAAAAATATTCCATGTCACAAGTCTATAAATGGAATGGAAAATGTTCTTTAATGTAATAACATAAAAGGAACACAGTTCATCTTGTTTGTATGTTTTTAAACCATAGAACACCATCCAATTTACATGACCTAACACTGAATTATTTTATCAATTACATGAGCAGGCGATCATTCTGGCTATCATTATCCTACTATATATATATATCTTAGAACTATGCGAATCCGAATTCTAACCCTATAAATAAATAAGTGGGCATATGGACCCCTAATATTTCTCCAAACCAAAAATGAGAAAATTTATTCACTCTCTTTGGTATAAAATATATCCATACTAGAGAGTATAAAAATATTTTCCTCTATATATAGACCCATATTTGTAAAAATCAAATGAACCTTACCCTGTATTTGAGTTAATGAATACCAAGGGACCATGTATATCCAATAATAATATCTGGTTTTATTATCTCCTTGGTGATATACGTTGGGACACATGAACTCTATGTCATGGACCAACCGTAATATAATAAAAATTTCCCACTCATACATGAGAACCTAATATGTATAGGAAGAATCCATTCTGAAATGTTGTGTGAAATGATATTTCTTCCAAAAGATATGTTGTGACACATATATCCCACATCCTAAGTCAAAGAAAATTGCATAGAATCATATTCCCTTAGTCACATCAAATATATAGAAATGTTATTTGGTTATACATTCTGAATAGATTATTCTTTGGATCAAAAAATTATGTCTTTAGATGATTTGATACTAACAATCCTTCCCTACATATTATAGAAAAATGGATTTGAATCTGAGGGACACCACTCATTAAACTATATTCTCTATGCTACAAATATTACTATGTATACGGTCCTCAAATATTTCTAGGAAGGAGATTAATATTCATTATTATGATATAATCCATTTGTCTCTATAAAAATTCATTTCACTATAATGGTAGTCTCTGTCAGAATATGATCCATGATAATTCAATACATAACTTTCGTAGTCTATCACCCCATATATGGGTTCCCCAATGTCACGAAATACCACTTCTCTTCTCACATTTAAAGGATACTACAACACCTTATCTCGAAGGAACATTATTTTTTTTAATGTTCCCATTTCATTGGTTAGGGAACTATGATATTCAACTGTGTATACATATCCCAAACATTCACTAACCTAGAACATATCTATACTCTAATCAATTTTTTCAATCACCATTATGATAAGGATTTCCTCCCTTACCTTATAGTCATCACTATCTATACTCAAACCACATCTATATTGGTTTGTATTACAAGACCTTAAACATCCCATAGAAAGGGAAGACATTTTTTTGTTGATAGCCTATAAAAGATTTCCAATAAAAAATACATGTCTTTCCCAGTATTCTATATTTATTTCAGATTATTAGAAATCATGGGAAATGAAAAAGAATGAACAAATCTAAGGTGACCCACTATGTGACCCCAAAAACAATCATGTTATTATCACTATGTAATTTTCCCTTGTAAATGTGTATCAATTTTTTCTAATATTTTTGTTTCATTTAAAAAAACACTTTTAATATTGATTCAATATTATTCATTCATATATACCAAATTATTTTTTATATGGATGGGGATTACACAAATACCACATCAAGAGTCATAAAAAAAGAAAAAGCAGGACATGATAATTTTGACTAGTGTATTCATAATTATTCATTATATCTTTATTTGGGGATAAATTTTCAGAAATATAATAAGTTTACCATTCAATTTACACAAAGATATAATTAATGGACAAAAAATATAACAATTGATAGAAAATGGAGAAAAATAAATTTTAATTTGTTCATAAAATGTGGAAAAGATATAGGATCCTATTGACCATGGTGTCACCCTATATCAACAAATCACATCTTCTATAGATATTTTTATATGAATTTATTCAGTTTAATTAATGATTTATCGAAACTTTTATGGATTGGAGTATCTCATACAATATAAAGAAAATCTACTTTTTTCATTAATCCACGGTATCTCTACTATTATAGTGGAATATAACCCCAACTTCTCACAATTTTGAATTAGGTTCTACACATAATGCACCATTTCTTAAATATTTTCATATTCTTTATTTAAATAATATAACCCTTTTGAAACTCAATATTAATGTTTATTGAGTTTTTCTATCATTGATATTTATTCTAATACTCGACCGTTTCACATTTTTGACACTACATATTTTTTGATGGATTCATTTAGAAATATATTCTTCATAATAACCAAATAGGACATGTAATCCATAGTTACATGTTGGTATTGAAGAACCCTAATCCTCTCTCAAGAGTTCATCACAAAATTCACAATGTAATTTTTTTTAATAGTGTTATAACCCTACATACCCAATCATGGAGAATATATAGAACGATATGGGAATTTTTTTTGGAGATATATATAAGTTTTATGAGAAAAAAAATTCTATATATACCTCTATATGACCTTTGATATACAATACAGTTTATAATATTATGTTGATATACCTTAGGGTCCCTCTTTGAAGGGATTGAATATTTTGGGACCGCATAATCTAGTAAACATCTTTCTTCATCACTTAAATAAGGTGGTTTTCTACATATGTCAATGTTCTAGTGACCATAAAAGATTTTTTAGTTTCAAATGTCTAGGAAAACTTAAATTCATTTTTATGTTCCCAAAAAACACATTATGTGAAATTGGTTGTTGGTAATGGAAGTGATGATATATCAAAAGTGGTAGAAGAGTCACCATAACCCACCATAGTGTTAGCCCTTAAAACCTTTATAACATCATCAATAAAAAATTGGTATTATGTATCTTATTGGAGAAATAAATTCACAAGTAATTATTGATTCAAGTGTATCAAATTTATCTATATAATGAGATTCATAGTAGAATTAATTGTAACAAATATTTTTTTATGAAAAATAGGTACATACCAGCCATCCTATATAGAAGAATGCATGATGTTACATTTAGCTATTGTATATTTAACTAAATTGGTAACCTCAAGGATGTATCTTACTAACATTGATCCTATAGGAATGGAATATAGTCCAAAACTAATTTGACATGGGTAATAATTTTCTCTATTTCCATGCTCTATTAATGAATGTTTTCTGTTTTCCTATATAATGTTGACATCGTAAAATTTATAGGTAGTTTCTAGGACATTAAATATTGGGAATCATTATCCTTTGGGTATATAGTTCAAATGATTCCTCCCACCAGCCACAAATCCACATATGGACTTGATATCCCATGAGATTCACTTATCATCATGTCTTCTCCTATAATGGATAGATCTGTACATTTTCATCCTTTTTTAAATCAATTTATGTAATATAGAAATAATGAAAAAATTTAAAATATGTACCTACAATCCCCAAAAGATTATATATTGAATGAATTTTCAAATTCCATTTCCTCATGGTATCTGATGAGTATAATCATGTGAGAAAAACAATAATTGTTTGAAGGGGTGGAAATTCTCCATCAGCATCTGCGACCATGCCCTACACGATCTCATTCATATTACATGATCCCTAATCCAAAACCCTTACATGAAATGCGATATTAGAAAACATCCGGCCCCACATTGTGTAATGTATGAAGTATATATTTAGTTAATTACCACAACCATTAACCAAACATTTGGGGGAAGATGGGTTGATAATCATAGAAAACAATGTTGGAATATTTTGTTGGATTACTATGTATAACATATTCTCAAAATTAGATTCATTATACCTTATTAAAATAAACACCTTCCCTTGACAAGATCAATAAATTCCTACCGAAAAATAATATATTGATGTTTCCATCTATCAAATATTGAAAAAAATATCTTTGGATTCATCAAATGAGATGGTAGGAGGAGTGGTAAAAATAAAAAATTTACCAAAATCAATCTTCTATGATTGATATCAAAAGAAGATTACCTTATTATACACAATTTTTCTCGATGTATCCCATTATTTATTTTATATTCAAAATACTACAATGAAGGGTAAATATTGTTATGAGGAAAAACCCCTTTTTTGGATTGGGATCTATGCACCTCAACTGCTTCCTCACATTTTAAATGCAAGTTTTTCTAAAAATTAAGACATCTAAAAGGTACTGAATACTAGGAGAAACTATTAGTACCACATCTAATTATTAGTGGAGAATCTACATCACTTTTTCAATATAATTAATTTCCACTATCTTCTCTTTTAATCTCTCAGTCACATATTGTTTTAGCATATCATTTACATCGATTAAATATATTTCATTACTATAAAATTAATTAATAGAGGATCATTTTTTTATAATATATACATCCACCACCTCAAGATAGTTTGTGGAAGAAATATATTAAGGTGACTTTATACATCCCTATATAGAGAAAAATTTGTCATTCATGTTGTAAAAAAATGGCTTTAAAATGTCTAATTCACCAATGAAAAGGAGGAACACAACAAATAATCTCGCAATATTGTATTGAAAAGTACTTTCAATATAATACAGATACTAAATTTTATAGAATATTCCTAGAAAATGAAAAGACGTCAATACAGAATTGCATTAATTGTCGAAAAAACAATGCATCAAAAATGGATAACAAATAAAATGAAAAAAATATCTTTGGGATATAGAGAAAAAATATATGGGAATTATGAGTTTCATGGGGAATATGCGATATATGTAGATGATACATGGATTTTTGCATTAGAAAAACACCCAACTATTTTGTTTTCATTTCCAACACACCCCTTCAAACAAAAATAAGCTACATTATGATAATTATTCTTAGTTGTTTGAATTAATCTGTTGATAATTCCATTGTGAGAATATCAGCTACCATTTCCATAGTATGGAAATATTCCAAATATATCATTTTCTAGTTCACATGATCTCTGAAAAAATTTATTCATGTATCAATGTTTTTTATTCTTCAATGCTGCACCAAATTTTTTGAAAGATAAAATTATGCACTAATTATCCAAATATATGATTGTGGATCAATCATGAGGATGATTTATCGCATTTAGAATATTTATCAACAAAATTATTTCACAAATAGTAGACGATGCTTCCATATACTCTGCTTCACATTTTCATAGGGTGACCACACTTTGCAACCTTAGATTCCATGTGAAAGTATTATTTCTATGAATGAATACATACCCTATCATGCTTATCCATTAATCTTGTTCACTAGCCCAAACACTATATATTTTTCCATAAATATTTTATCAATAATTTTATGGATTAAACAAACCAAATTACACTATTTGTTTGACATAACTATGGATTCATTTTGCTTCTAGCTACTGTGACTCTTTTGGTGCCTCCATGAATATTTGTAGAAGTATAACACTGTACACAGTATTAGACCGTGTGATTGGGAGATACTATAGGCTTCCAATTAGTCTCTTGCCAAAGTCTAGTAAAAACATCTTCCTTATCCATATTTATTATTTTTACATCACTGCTAATGGTTTGTTTAAAACATTGCAATTGGTCCTATTTAACTTTTCAAAAAAATACTTGTAATAATTCTTCTAAGATATATTGATGTCTCCATGTTCATACTTTACTCAAATGATTAGAAAAAATGACATGAGTGCCCCATAAATCATCTCGAACTCCTTGAACATGGCTCCCTTTAATTCATCCACCATCGGTCAGTTGTTCCCTATAAATAGAAAATCATTAACATAGAAGCATTATATATGTATGTCACTATGTTCATTATTTTGTATGTAAATTTTATTCTCATAAGGAAATTGGGAGAAGTCATTATCTTTAATATAGTAGTCTATTTGTGCTTTCCAACCAAGTAGAGAATTCTTCCGCCCATAGAGAGCTTTCTTCAGTTGATACACCTGGTCTTACACCCCATGAATAACAAATCCTTCAGCATGGTAAAAATATACCTTTTATTCTATAATTACATTTAGAAAACACAGAATTCACACCCAGTTGGAAGATCATACAATTGTTATAGATAAAAATGGAGATAATAATCCTCATAGTGTTATGGTGAGAAGAAAAAGTAAATAACTCTTCATAGTCTACCCCATAATTCAATTTTGAACCCTTTTCTATGACCATGTCCTTGTAGCGATCAATCTCACAATCATCATTTTTCTTTATATTTTACACCCATTTGTCTTCAATGGTGTTATGCTTATTAGGAAGTGTAGTTATCTCCCAGGATCCATTTTTCTCTATTTCTTGAATTTAATCTTCCATTAAAACTCTCTAACATTCTTCCCTTAACGATTCCAAAATCTTCTTGAGGATCATGAGTTGCATATAAGAAAACAATTATTAGTTTTGTTTGCTCATTGATATCCCTTAAGATCTTCATTTTTATATGATCCATGGGTGCAGATAAAATGGATGAATTCTGATTTAATTGAGTGGTTTTTTAAGTGATGAAATTTACTCTCGGACTTCAGTGTACTAATAAGGCACCTGAGGAAGGTTTCGTAGTTGTTTTATATTGATTTTAATTCCATTATTTTGGTTTTTATATATCAACTGGAATGATTTTTTTATTCATAATCAGTACATTTCCATACATCTTCCTCATTAAAGAGCACTTATCTTCTCACAACTACTTTTTTAGTTAGTTAATTATTGATCATATAAGATATATATGATTCACTAAAGCCGATTGTGATTCACTTTTCACCCCTATCATCAAGATTACTTCTTCATTATTTTGGAAGTTGAGCATTGGAGACACAACCAGAGATTCTTAGGTGGGGTATGCTTAGTTTTTAGCCAATTCATAGCTCTTGTGTTGTAAAATTTATTATTATCTTGTTAGCACACTGATTAAGCAGGATGGAAGTACATGCCACTACCTCTGTCCAGAAGCTCTTTGGCAGACCATTATCCTATAGCATCATCATTTTCAGGTCGATGATAGTGCTATTTATTCATCCTTCAATACCATATCTTATTTAGTTTTGGTTATATTTTATTGGTGCTTGATTCCAAATTCCCTGCAGAAATTTTAAAATGCATTTGAGGTGTATTCTTCACCTTTAACAAACCTTAGTATATTGATTTTGTTACCACTTTTAGAACATGAGAATTGAAAAGTTATAAATACTTTGAAAGAGGAATATTTTTCTTTGATTAAATATTCCCAATTCCTTCTAATGAAATTATAAATGAGGGTAACAAAGTAATTATTTCCTACATGTGAGGGTGTTTCATATGGTCAAAAAATATTAGTGTGAACCAATAGAGTTGGTTCATTTTCTATTCAAGTCACTCCATTGGGGAAGGAGATCTGTTGTTTTCTACTATGTGTAAATACCTCACATAAATGATCTAGAACTTCAATCGATGGTAGGACATAGACCATTCTTAACGAAGATAATAGTTTAAGGAAGCTGAAGTATAAATTCTTGAAACATAGATCCCATATCTATGCATCATTATTCATGAGTCCAAAGACACACTCCTCACCCTTTGTGTTGATTTTCAGTGGAAACATGTGATTATTTTCTATTTGTACATTCACAACAAGTCACCTCTAAGAATCTATTATATAAATAGAAGAGATCTCCATTTGAATAAAATACCCCTTCTCAAGGAGTTGGTGAATAATGATGATATTATTTTTCATGTTTAGTATAAAAAATTATATATGTAATTTTAGTCAAATTAATTCTAATTTTTAATATTCCACCTTTTCCAATCATATGTACCTTTTATGAGTCGCCACTATCTCACATCTCAATGAACTTATTAATTTACTTCCTCAAAATATTATTTTTTTAACACTCAAATGGTTACATGCACCCATGTCAAGTTACCACACATCTAGATGTTCACATGACTTTTCTTATGCATGGAGTGTGTTGAATTCTTCTTCCTGGTGATATTCTTCAAAATAGTTGGATTTTTCATCTGGAAAAATATTTATCCAAAAATCGGAGGAAAAGGTGTTTAATTTGTTGAAATTATTGTATTGGATGTTCTTTGTGTTTCCTTGACATTGTGTGAATCGGCCTCTACCATTTCCACTTCCAAAGAAGATGGTAATTTTTTTTACTTTTCATGAATTACTTGATGATATACATTTCCTTTTCCTCTGTCAATATTACTAGCGTTATGAATTCTTTGTTGTGTATAGCCATTATATTGTTCCTGTAAAATCAAATTGGATATAAGAAATGCTCAATCATTTAACACACATTATTTTGCATTAATTTTTCCTACACATGCAATGACACCCTCAATGTTTCAATGGACCATTTACTAAATCCACTTAATTGTATATTTACACAACAATATGATCAAATATTGCTGTAATAAATCTATTTTATTTTTTAATTTCATTAATTAAAAAACATTTTAACCATTTCTTTTTAAACTGTTAATGGTATGAATTAAACATGATAAGTAATTTGATATACTCACACCTTTCTCCATGTGCACCTATTAAAACTCCACTCTTGGTGATATAAGATGAACCCACTTCAGTCGATCAACACCCTTGAAGATCGTGCTAATAGTATCCCATTCTTTATTGCATGACATTTCATTGGAAATATTTTCAATTGCTGATTCATCCAACCCTTGATAGAGGACGAACAACAGCTTGTTGTATTTATTCTTTTGGTTTTGGAGTGACATATTTAGATAATTTGTGAAGGAGGATTCCTTCTTATTAGTGGGTACTATATACCAATCAGTGAAGATCACACATAATTCTTATGACATGAAAAAAGAATTGGTTTCGTTTCACAACCATTGATAGATTTCTATAGAATACTCCAGGGCATGAGGCTGGATTATAATGGCCATCTTCATAAATTAGAGCATGATGTGGATCTACCCAAAAGGTCCATCCCTAATCATATCAAATCGTGAATCTAGGGTAGATGTCTCTTTTTGATGACCATAATAGACTCTCATGGGAAATGTATTTTCTTAGGATAGTCACATAATAATAAATATTTGATTTAAAATCCCACAAATATTTTCTAGATGAAATTGTGGTGTAACCCAAAACAAATCCTTCAAAAAAACTTCCACACATCCCCTCCATTAAGTAATTCACAAAGGGTGTGTTACTATATCTATTCATAAAAGAATAGAGTTGATTTATATGGAGGGAAATAAGGAGATAGATATCATACAATAAATATTTTTACAAAGGCCGTAACCTATATGATACATGGTAATAATGGATGTTATTAAAAATGTATTTTATACATAATGACAGTTCAATTGAATACTAAATTTTGAACTATCATCCAAACTATTAATCCAAGAATTATTCTAATAATCGGAAACATGTATGATTTTAAGAAGATATAATTACTCTCATTATGTGAAAACAAAAAATTAAAACTATTTTATATTAAAAAATATTCAGAGAAATTTGAAAACAGAAAAAATTACAGACTATATAAAATGTTATATGATGACGTGATATCATTATATATATACCTCAAAATATAAAAATTTCAATACTAGTTTTCAATTTATATATGGAAATAGTTAAATGAAAAATTAAATAATTATGTTAATGGGAATACTAGTTCATGATGAACAAATCTTCAGTGTGTGGAAGAGGTTGATCATAAAGGGAGAATCATATAGTGAAAGATTTATAAGAAAAGATCTCAGAGAAAACCACAAAGAAACTATCATTACTATTAGAATTGTTTTCTTCACAATATCATTATATAGGAATTCTCCTTCATTTGGGTCCATCATCACACTAGGATATATTAATCTACGATGAGTTTCTTCTAGAAATTGTCCGATCTTCGTATCGATTGAACCTAAATTAGGTATTTGTTGGGCTGCGAAATTCACAAATAATCCCACAAAAAAGATCACAAAAAATCCTAGAAAACTATTATGAATTTATATTGGTTAAGCTAAACCATCCATATGATAACTTATGTTTATATGGAAACTATATAAAACCATATATCACATAAGATACATTGAATCCACTTCCTCATATTGAACCCCAAAACAATGATATTTTGTGTTTTTATACAGTATTGTAACACCTGTAAAATGAAAATTGTTTAAGGATAAAGGTTGAAACATGAAATTAATAAAAATTTTGTATTTTGTATAATAAATCTGATTCTACACATTTCCCTCTAATTTAATTCATTTAATGATTAAGAACCATTTATTTAACAATGTATTTCATTTACGTATACTAGTTGTATGATCGTTTTAGTAAATTTTTTATTATAGGGAACCATATAAATAATCTGATGTCTTACTTAGAGAATTTATGAGAAATATATTATATAATGTGGTGACAATAAATTAACTATTAGGATCAAGCTGAAACACATAGTGAGTAGAAACCATTTCTTTATTCTTGCTGAAAATCCTAGGTAATTTGCTATATGTAATAGAATGTGGAATCCTCAGTAAATATATTCTGAATATAAATAGAATTATTTGTTAGAGGAAACTAACTATTAATGGGGACCATATTTTTATTCTTAAAATGGAAACATCCTTTTTTGATGTGGATATCATGATAATATACTATTTTTTGGATGACCACTTATAATTAACTTCCCCATCCAACATAGTGAAAAATATATACTGAATGGGGAATAATTATATTATTTCAGAACTTCCTTTCATTATACCATTATACACCTCTGATGTATAATTTAAATTCATATAATACCCTCCATGTAGAATCAATATGGTTCTATTTAACTAATATGAAGACCATGGGAATGATAGATTAAAACCTCCACAATGATAACCAAACTAAACATGTCAGCGTGCTAGGAAAACTAATATTTCCTCCCACGGGTTATAAATTACCATGGAAATGGGAATCCCATTGTTTAACCAACTTAATAGTTGGGGTCCCCATGATTTTAAAAGTCTTGAATTATAATTATAATGAGAATATATAAATTAGAGGTGGTTGTGGGATTCTTCTCGATCCATAAAGTAGTTCTTACCTATTATATGGTCACTAAAATAAAATAGGATTTGGTTGTATCTGATCCTTTTTTCAATTAACTGGAAATTAATCCAAAATATAGGGTTCCAAAATTACAAATAAATAATGGATAACTAATAATAATATTTCCACAAGTATAACTCACTATAGAGTGTCCCTCCTCCACCAATATATGAGTATGATCATATATTCACCAATTTCTCTCGAGGAGTAGTCCTTATCCTATCATGTAAAAAATATATCATATCTTTCTGTCCATATCCCAACTCTCATCCATCAATATTCAAGAAATGGAGTTCAAAAATTGGCATCTAGTTTATGTATAAGTATCATTTAAGAACCATTATATTAGGCAATTGGTCATTAATTATCTCATGTTTCTCACCCCAAGCATGACTCATGTGTTTTGAATGACAATTGTTCTTCATTTATTTATCACATATCCCTAAGAAGGATACATTCAAGGTTTAATCCCCATCCATGTCTCAATCTTCTAAAATGGTCTCATTCCCAAAGAAATAATTCATTAATGGAACACATTATCAATGTATAAAATGTTATTACATCGAGATATATGTCTGAACAGAACATATAATGGTATGTGTGATTCTCATCCTCAAATGATTTATCATATTCTTCCCATAAATTCATACCCCAGACTGTCAATCCCCCAACTCCCTTATTAGTTCATATTCAATGTATGATCATACCCCCACCCAGAAGGTCATATTCATTCTGAGTCATTTCATCAATCCTCAACAACTCATATTCATGATGGGAGTTGTCTCTATATATAAATTTTCATTATAAGATTAATCTGATTATATAAAGTCAAATTCAAAACATCTCTAACTGTAAGGGGACACTCATGTGTAAGTCTTGATGTAACACATTCTAGACACCTTTCACCCATATTCCCTTTCTATATGGAAATAATTTTTATAGTATAGTCCTTGTCACATGACAGTAATAGGTATGATGGGTCCAATTATGTGGCACCGAACAACATGTATTCTGATTCATTTCACACAAATATATAAGAATACTTTCTCATGGTCTTGATATAAACACAAAAACAAGAAACACCACACTAATAAATAAATATATATATTTATCTCATCTAAATATTTCCAAACCATCATTAAAAAAATAATAAAATAAAAAAAATTCATAATATTTTATACATAGGTATGGTACCATTGATGGATAACATCCATTAAATATTGATAATTATATCAATATTCATGAATTAATGTCTTCATATAAATTGGTAATTAATTTCTAGCATAAGGATGACCATTACCAAACTTGATATTTGGGATGTAATCATGAATATGTTTTAAATAATTGGAAGATTCCTATAGTAGGGAATATTTACCTCAGAAAGTGTGTGATGAGCCCAACCTCCCACCCTCTTAACAAATATGAGTTCAAAAGTATTATAGAAAAAAAAACTAAGATCACTGTCTTTTAGATTGGTAGTTTGTAAACCACCAATCATGTATATGATCTAGGTATTTATGGTTCAATGAATAAATCCATTTGGAAACAACATAAAATTGTTTTGAAATAGTTAACTACTCCCTATGGGTTTATCTCTCTCATATTCTAAAACCATCTAACATGTTTAGGTTATAAACCATTTTTACATTTAATTTTTTTTAATACAACCCCTTTATAATTATCTATCATAACTATCTTATATTTTTGATATTCATAGTAATATTAAATGTTATACCACTCATGGGGTTTCTATACAAAAGTTAAAAATCCAATAATTAGTATTAATGACTCAATAATTTTCATTGGGTCATAATACATTCCCATCATTGATTTTCATTCAAAATTTATCTGTTAATAATTATTATAATGTTATTTTTCATTTTTTAATTCTTTTCTAGTTATATAATGTTTCACATGAAACTCCAGTTCCATGAGGATTTTATTATTTTAGAAAATTTAATTTTTTAGAGAAATTCATCTTTATTTTACATGAATTTCACACTATATCATTGTTTTTTGTGCCATAATGTATTATATATTCCCTATTGAAAATGAAAATTATATTTATCTAAAATGATCATTTTATTCCCCTTTGTTCATTTTAAAACATATGTTCATAAATCCTATTAATTATGTTAGTTTATTGTAATGGTTTTTTATTATAGTTAAAAGGAGTTTTTCGGTGATTTTTTTCTTAATACATTTACATAAATTTCTTTCAAATGATTTATATCTCCTCAATGTCTCCTTATTTAATTTTTTTGATAATTCGTTAATAATAATTCTTTTCATCATAAAAAATTGCAATTGAAATGATTACTTAAAATCCTTTTTATGATGATATCATGAATTTAATCATAAAACAATTCATTTCTATGATTTATCTTAAATTTTCCATGTATTTATATAAAATAGTATAATTCTTTATAAATATATATATATATTATCTTATTTAATAAAATTTTTATGTTATGTTTTTTTGTTATGAAATTATCATTTTGTTTCATTATATAATAAATAATTTTTATGAAAACCATTTTAAAATAATTGGTTATTAATTATAAGATTAATGATTTTTTTTTAATTGGTAGTCATATTCATGGATAATGAATGTCTGGGTCATATATATCAATTAAAGTGAATTGGATTATGTTGTTATCTCATGATCTCAAAAGGGTATATGAGAGGATTTATCCAATCAAAAAGGGTTCATAGAATGATTCATCCTAAAACTAATGGTACAAAGGGTTATTTATCCAATGATAATGTGAACTTGAGAGGAATAATCACATGAAAATGGTATATGGGATGACTTATCTAGAGCCAAATGAAATATGATAGGATTTATCACAAGCCAAGGGGTTCATGGGAGGATATCCTCTAATCATATATGGTATAATGGACATTTTTTTCAAATCCAAGGGTACAATAGTGTATTATCCCAATAATATTAAGATAAATGTATAGTTATTAAAACCATAATATATAATGAATTTCATAGTGGTTATCCTTGAAATTGGTTTTCAATTCTTTTATTCATATTAAACTCTTTTGTCTTAACTATGTGATTATGATTATGATCACTGAAACATGCTTATCATCTCATGATTTTATACACATTTTTCATTGTATATGATTGTAAATTTATGATTTCATTCCCTTATATAAGGACTTGAAAATAACTCATATCATTAAATGTTCTTTATAAAGTTTAATATCTCCCCTTCCACTATTTTATCTTATTCATATGATTAATTCATTAATGACATGGTGATACGTTTTCACCTACTAAATTTTGTATCTTGTCATGTCTTTATGTTTTTCATTCTATGCTTTAGGAATTTAAATATAACATTTTGAATGATTATAATAGAGTATAACAGAGTTTGATTATGGTAAAATTATTTTATATTGAGATGATTATGTTACTTATATTGATGACACTAAAAAAATTCCTTTAGTTCTCTGATTATTTCTGAAATATGTTTAATAAATAATGGTGTAATTGTATTATATATAAATATTTTCTTTGGGTTACCATAGTTAGTAGTATATTGGGGAATTTTTTTTGGATATTAGTATTTTTACTTTTGGTGTGATGGTCAATGATCCATATTAAAAACTCTAGAGATAAGTATATGTATATGATGATATCATGAAATATTAGTAATGTTTTGAGTAATTTTTTTCCCAGAAATACATTTTTATATATATAATAGAAAATACAAGATGTTTTCACATAGAATCACTTATGGGTAGTAACCACAAAAAGGGTTGGATGCACATTAACACCATCAACACTCTGATACATGAAGAGTCGTCTTTCTACTAGTCACATAAAAAGAAACTCTAGGGTGTATTCATTGTTTGGTAATATAATCATTATAAATATATATAATGGAATGATTTCCCTGATTCAATTGTGGAATTGGTTGAAATTGCATGATTACCCAACTCAATGTAATCGACATGAAAATAATATTATTATATTTTAAACTAAAGGATCTATATTCCAACATTACAATGTAAAACAACGTATTTTAATGATGCAATATTTTTTTATTAAGATAATTACCCAATATTATTAATGTATCAACTCTCATGTCTCCGATTTTGTTTTTAGTAATTGGTTAAAATAGAAGTAACCATGTATTTTAGGGACAATGAATTGATTACCCAAATGAAAAACCCATTTGAATGATATCATGAGCATGACACCATTGGATTTTACGAACCCGCAATCATGAAATATGATTTTATATGTCAAAATAGTTGATGTCCCAAACATAATAAATAGTAGAATTATATGGTCTCAATAATTAAAAAAATTGATGAATAACTTAAAGGATTTAATATTCAATTTCTTATATTTCATAAATTATCCTAATTTGAAATAGGGGACAGTATTAAGTAGAATTGAAGATGAATTGCTTATGGATGAGGGGGAATAAAGAATTAGACTAGCAAGAGAAATTTAAGATTTCTGTTGACATATTTGAAGAAAATGTTTATCATTGTGTACCATTAATAATTCAATATATGTTATATGGGGATATTTTTAATTATACAAGTTAATTCATGGATCCATGGAGTAAACTATAATATGAGAATGATTGAACATATAGAAAAAATGGAAAATATAATTCCTATACAAGCAGTAAAATTGAATTACATCTAGATATTTAAGGTACACATACCCTCAATTACTCTGTTATTGATGTCTTGATGGAATTTAATTCTCATAACTCCTGAATATTAAATATGGCTTAAAAATAATAAAATCACCAAACTGAATAATTTATTGTAAATTAAATTTTCTTATTATTTGATTGTTTTATTCAAAGTAGAGGTTTATAGGAATCAGCCTTATGAGAGTCTAATTACACTTCAAATAGATAAATTTATTTTCATTTCAGTGATGCATTGGCACCCACCACATTTCAAATAAAATATATAGAATAATGAAAGATCAATTAATGTTATGAAATTACATTCAATCAATGAAAATACTATTATAATCATCCAATTTAATAAAATTATATTATATTGGGCTGGATAATGAACAAATGTATACTCTTGGCCCATATAGTTGGAGGAAAAGTCAATATAATGGATAATCTTATTTGAAGATAACGACACATTTCCCAAATTTTTGAGGTAAATATCATTTTATGAGTTATATCATGAGTCATCTATATAATATAAATTTCCATAAATATTTCTATTAGTAAGTGATAATATAAAATTTAGACGACGTAAATAATTTTATGGTGAGATTTAATCACCAAATTTTTTGATATTTGAATTCTTTTTTATGAACAAACTATATTCAATTGCTTTATATACCTATAAAAACTTAAATAAAATAAAAATAAGATATATTTAGACAAAAAAAATAATATGAATGAACATTAGAACCAATCATGTAAAATTCTCTGAAATTCATATGATGAACTATTTTTTGAAATATATGTTTAATGAAAAAGAAGGATGTATTTAGTATAATTATAAAACCATCAATTCAGTTAAAATTACTAATAGGATCCTTTAATGTTTTAATTTTTTGTTATTAATTTTCTTCTCATGCGACATGATTTGGAATTTCAAGAAATGGATTATTAGTAATTCTTATATTATTTATTTAATTTAGAATAATTTTTACACCAACATAAAATGGAAATGATATTAAATACTAATATTAAAATTTACTATTTATTATTACACAATCCAATAATAACATGTTTCAAATTTATTTTATAACTTTATTTAAAAATTTGTTTTATATATTTTATAATATGAATGCATAAAATTTAATTTAATTTGTGGTTATATAATCACAATATATTAATATTATTTTTTAATTTTTATGTGAATATTTTTTTGTGAGAAATGAAAAATAAAGATATGGCTAAAACCATCACTTTTATGATTTTTTCCTAATAAAATAATTAATATATTTTCATTGAAACATCTTAATAAAAAATTATATATATTTATAAGTATGATAAATAATATAAAAATTACTTGTTTCAAAACCTGTGTTTACTGATTTTAAAATTAGGTAATATTTTACCCTAAATACTTATCTTATTAACTTAAATTAAAAATTAATTTTTATCAAATGAAAAAATATAAATCTATAAGAATTAATTTCATATATTAGATAAAAATGTAAAATTATCATAAATTCCAATATTAATTTTGGGGATACATGTTAGGTTAGTATGCTTAATGTGAATCACTATGATAATGGTACAACAAAATGTTTTTATGATTTGTTTTATTCAAATTGTGTAATTATTATCTAATAAGCTAAATAAAAATATTTTAAATGATGAATATGATATTATTATTGAAAATATCTACAAATTATAATAACACAAACTTAATTTTTATCCAATTTAAAATGAGATTATGAATAAATATTACATTAAAAACATTTTTATACAAAAATGTGGTTTTCAATATATAAAATGGTTTAATTTTAATGGTAATTTTTATATTATTAATAATGTTTATTTTATTTTATTTGTATTAAATTTACATTCATTAAAAAAAATTTGGAATTATTTATTATCATATATTTTTAGTATCTCTGAAATTACCCAGTTAAAAATTTGTAACCAATGTTATGAAAAGGAAAAAGTAAAAACCTAAGATAAAACTACATCCAATAGTTTTTTAAAAATTTCTATAATTCTTGAAAGTGTCTTTATCATCCAAATATCACTCCAAAACATCATATTTTCTAATAGTTGGTGTTTTTTTACCTTGGAATATTGTAATGATATAATTAAATAAAATGGCTAATAACAAAATTACTCTTTTCATCACTTATAAAATATTAAAAATTAATCCCTTCATGTAAATGACATTAGTTTTTCATTTTTATTGACATAGAAAAACAAAATAATGTTAATCGTGAATTATTTAGACAACATACTATATGGAGTATACATTTTTTATCAACATTATTTTTTTTGTCTATCCAAACCACATAGATTCTAAATATCTATAAAAAATTACTATAAATAAAATCATTATTCTTTTATACAATTTTGTTATACATATATTTAAACATAATCACTTGTTTAGATATAGAATGTTTATTTTTTGGGTCATTTTAACTACCTAAAAAATATTTTATATGCACCATTAGCATTTATGAAAAAGTGAACATAAATAATTTTAATATTAAAATTCATTAAAATATTAAATTTTGGATTTTTTAATTAATGATATTTTGGTTTTATATTTTATTATTATTATATCATCCATGATACAGAAATTACTAAATATGGTTGAATAATATTATATTTTTATACAAACATAAGAAAAAATATATATCATAAGTAATTAGAGTATTATAAAAAATGGTACATGATAAAAAATTATAATAATTTGGATCATAATATGGAATCTAATCAGCATAATTTTGAATATTTAAGATGTTAGTTTCTTGTCCATAATTAAGCAAGAATGCGTTATGTGTTTGTGCTTACTCAATTTTCATTGATTGAGTTGGACCTATTCTTATTGAACTCTAATGTTCCATGTATTATTTATTATATAAAATTAAATACAATTATACTATTTGAACCATATATTCATGGATTTTAAACTTCTAATTTATGTCCTCATTATGAAATGAATCTAACCTAAAAAATTGTGCTTCTTTTTTTGTTTCAGTCTTTTATACCATTAATTGAGGCAATCATTATTATAATGAGCCAATGATATTTTTTAGGGGGTTACTTCTATCCTCATGTCTTATGATGACATAATTTATTATTAAAAATTGAAATATCACATTAATTTTTTATGATACTTGTTGTCATATATGATTGATATCTTCTATAAAATGTAATGGTTTATCATCTAAAATTCTATCCATTAATACATTCTTAATACTATACACCATTTTCATTTCTACGATACCCGAAATAATGTTTGATACTATATATCATAAAATATATTTAAATAATGATAATTGTCTTACAATTTTAAATTATATGTATAATGTTTTTTTAATTAAATTGTACCCAATTTGTTTGGGGTTTATTATCTCCAATTTGAATTCCATAAGAAATATTAATTTTAAAAACTATAATTACAAATAGATAAAATAATAATTCACCGATTGATATTTTATCATGAAAAACTTATATTTCATGACATTCCATGTTGTATCTATTGTTATGCCTCTCCTTGGTTATTTCATTCAAAATATTCAAACGTTATAATGGGTTTTCATAACTCAAATATTATACTTTGGTTATAATTTCTCATCCATGAGAATTATAATTTATAATGGATATATTTTAATATATGATGACTTTATGATGCTTTTAAACCATATTTTTGTAGGACATCATGGTTTATATTGATTCGTTCTTTCATGATTATTCAACTATTTCATGAAAAAATCATTTTTTAGAATTGTTACCATTTCAATTTTGAGGAATTTTCATCTAGGTCCATTCCTTTACTGTACACCAATTTTATTCATTAACTAGTGGAATATAAAATTAGTTTTAACTCCATTGATACTTTTATTACACTCAATTCATTTTTAATCCAAATTTATGATAGCCATTTAATGATGCGTGATTTAAAAAGTAGGAATTTTAATATATTTAAACATATATTATTTTCTATGATCTTATATAATTCTCTACATTATTTCATTTTTTAATTTTTTGTATATACTATGATTTCCCCTTTATTCGATGTTTTATGATGTATTTTTTATATTTTTTATATTCATCTTTAAAAAAATATTTTTTAGAATATGGAATAAATGTATAGTATTTTATTGAATATATTAAGAAAGATATTTTATGAAAAAAAATTGTTATTTATCTTCCATTTTAAACGTTTATTCCTTAATATAGTAATATTTCATAAATCATTATATATGTGTTATACTGAAGAAATATTTCGGTAATATTATATTATTTTTATGAGTTTATCCTGGGGTTTTTTGATATATTTTCAAAATAATTGAAAACAGATTTTATTACACTAGGTTATTTATAGTAAGATAATTGATTTCAATTAATTGTTTTATTCATATATATGGACGATGAATGGTGGGTACTATATCTACCTTTAATGCATCATTTTATCTTTATGTCCCATGATAACAAATGGGTACATAAAAAAATATATCACATCCCAAATTGTAAAACATTAGATTTATCCCAATATAATGGTTAAACGAGAGGATCTTTCCAAAGAAAAATATTAAATATAATTATATTGTAATAACCTATAATTACATAAATTTTATGAAAATAATATGGGATCATTTTGAGACCAGGTTCTAAGACGGTGTGTGATTCCGAGGCACGGAGTGCCCGGATTGATCTGTCAAAAAATGTTATGTTTTAAATTAGATAGGTGGGATGTATTATTGAAAAAAGTTGTATAACTCATAAACAAGTTCCCGGATCATAAATATGACGGAACCGTTGCATTCAAGATGGTGGGTTTACCCTAGGTGCAACTTATATTTAGTTGGCGCATGCCTTCAATGAGAAAACCCAAAAATGTAATAAGAGTAAAAAAAATAATAAATAATAATAATATTTTTTTCAAATGCATATAACTGAAGAATTGTGAATGTCATTGAAAATCCAATACCACCATTGAAATTATAAGAATACTCTTTCCTTAGGAAGAACCTATCATTGGAAAACGTGGTCCAAATGTGGATGTTAGTTTTTGGCCAAAAATAATATAAATAATTAATGATAATTAAATTTTAAAGTCCACATAATTCATAAATGGTGACTTCTATTGGAAACATGAGAAAATAATTGAGCTCGTGGGGGCATTTTTCTCTATGGAGAAGCTTTAACTTGATAGGAGCGGGTCGAGGGTGAAAGAAAGATTTGAGAAATTTTTTTAAGAGAATTAAAATCGAGCATGTGTGGAGTTTTGGAAACTTCTAAACGGTTTCCTTGATTGGAAATATGGGGGAACGATTGAGTACATAACGATGACATTACCTTTGAATGGAACTAACCTCAAACTATGTTGGTCAAGGAAATAAGTTACCTTTCGGACGTTTTTATGAAAAAAAATTAAATAAAAACAAAAACAATTATTTTATCCCAAAGATTTGTTTCATTGCAAATAAGTGATGAACCGACCTTTTAATTCCATAAATAAAATATCAAAATGAATATTTAACTAAATCATAATTGATAAGAAATTTCATAAATGATATAGCATAATGACGTGACAACTTAGCGTAACAAAAATGTTGCGATGTGATTCTCTTAAAATTAGATAATGTGTTGGAGAATTAGAGATGGAATTTATCTAACAGACACCGAAGTATTACTCTCCAACAAAGAATTCTGGAGAATCGAAAGGTGGAGACAAGGCCTTAGATAACAGATCCAGGGTTGGATATCGACGAACGACAGCATCTTCGAATGGATCGACACCAATTATGCACCATCTCTAGGTAGAGGTTACATTTGTTTTTGAATTCCCCGTTGTTCATTCAAAAACAAGAAATGTGGATCAACCCCTGAAGAGGTTTATCCATGGATCATTTGTTCATATGGTAGGGTGATCATTCTCAGGGTTTTTCATTGGGAAAATTTATATTTTAATCATAATAATAATCCCCAATATTTTAAAAACTCTAATGAGGAGGGTATGAGATGACACAAATAAGTCATGGGTTCCTCTGCTATGAGAATTCCTGAGAATTCGTCACGGATGATCCCTAGAGTGGATGGGGAAGTAGTTTCCGGGTAGCATAAAGGAAGAGGGAACCCTATTGGGCCTGAATGTGTGGATGTTCTGAATAATGGATGATAGGAGCAGACCCGGTGGTCAACAGAACATCCAATCAGCTCTGAAGGCAACGTTAGATACTAGAAACTGCATCCCACATAGATGGCCACAAGCGGGTGTTGGTGTGCCATGACAATATGTCTAGGTAGGCCAAAGCCGGCTTGGGCCATGGCTGTGTGGTTGGAGCCGCCAACAGTAGGCCAATGGCAGGCAGACATGGATGTGGCCTCCCAGCCATGTTGGTGGTGTGGACAGTGGCTTGGGCCACGACATGGCACACTATCATAGAGTACATTAGGTAACGTGTGTGGGACAAGTGGGTAGCCAACATAGCTGGACACCGTGTTCATGAACCAGATTCCACCTTGCCTCTATGTTAGAGGAGACCAGACCGCATAGTGGGCCAGGTTGGGGGGGTGAACCTGCACGCTGAGTGGGCTGTACAGGAATTATGTCATCCTACATTCATATGTCTAGTTGGTGGAATACAATAGGGCCAATGGGATTCATTGGCTAAGAATAGATTGCCTCTCTTAAGGCAGGATGGTAAAGATGGAACCGGGTTGCTGGGAGACCTAGTGGGAGGACCCCCGGTCAAACCTTGCCAGGTCCTACAAGTCACAATGGACCTGGTCCAGTGGCCAAGACATACTATGATTACCCATAACTCACCAGTTTTGGTCGGGTTGGCCTAACTAGGTCGGGATATATAGGACCCTCGGGCCGGGTTGGTCGAGTTGGTCGGGTTGGTCATACCAGGTCGAACCAGGCATGGACACAACCAACCACCGTTTACTAAAATCCGAATTTCTTTTAGATCAGATGGCTGATTAATGAGCCGTTTGAAGCGTTTGAATTATCAAAGCGTGGAAGTTGTATTGGAATGATCTAAGGAGGTTTCGTAGAAAAAAAATACAACGTTTGTACTGAGGAGTATATTATCTCAGATTTAAGCATGCTACATGTGGAAATCTAGCGGCGAGCTGGGAGCCAGTGATTGATGACAAGAAACTCTATGGGGATAAGCTACAAGATACCCTATGTGGATCATCTACTAGATACATTGTGGGAATCCGCAATATGTGACCCTATTTGGATCATCTACAAGAAACCCTATGTGGATAAGCTGCAAGAGACCTTGTGTGGATCAGCTGTAAGAGACCCTGTGTGGATCATCTACAAGAGACCCTATGTGGATAGCTCCAGGAAACCCTTTGTAGATTAGCTCCATGAAACCATTTTTGGATCTACTACAAGAGGCATTTTCTTGACTAGCTATGATAGCCTAAGTGGGAAGTGTCTCTGTGTGACCTAGTCAAAACACAGTACTCATCAGGAATAATTACGTCCACATTGCAAGGTGTCTAGTGTACCACTGAAAATTTTGATCTACATGCATTAGATTATAACTATTTGTGATGAAAATACCTTCTGAATACATTTCCATTGTGGAATCTTTTTTGTGGTTTGTTGTCCCAAATGAGTATTTTGTTACTCAGCCCTTCACGGACATTTCCCACACATGTCACGTCTCATACATTTGATCGACACTTTGATGGAGACCATTGTTGTATTAGACCAGGTGTTGATCAGTCATACGTGAAGAACAAATGATTCAACAGAGACATTTATGGTCTGTGACCTGATGGAACTCAGTGAGAGTTGATAAAAGGACACTTCGATAGATACGATGGTGGTCCGGGACCAAGTAGTGCTCAATGATATTGGACGGACTGGGGTACTTCTATGGCTAGAGGCAGCTACCCTTCACATACCCTCCAAGTGGGGTCTCAATTGGATGGACCCTGGAAGTTTTACATTCCATTATGGTTTTGGTCTTGTATTCTAGTCCCTTTTTTATTTCAGTTTGTAGTGTACTATCTATAATTTTGATGCTGACAGATATTGATTACATCATATTTACTTTCCCCACTTTGATCTAGGTTCATGTATATATCTAAAGAAAACTACCATTCCTTTTGGGATTTTCATATTCTGTTCTAGTCACCAACCCTTGGCCTAAAAAATACAGGCTTGGGGATGTCACAACACAAGACCTGGGGGATAGTTCATGACAAAGTGGTATCAGAGGCATTTTGTTCTACCATAATAACTAAGAATTTGTAAAATATTATGGGGACATAATGTTTGGTTTTTGAGTTCATATTTTAGGCTAGGGACTCTATTATAGGTGTGTAGGACGACGTATCCACACACTAGGTCCCGGAATTCTGTTATCTGACCTGGTACGTGAGAAAATTGCTTGCATGATTCTTTTTGCTTTTTCCGATGATCTTTTTTTCATCAGCGTTAACTCACAAGGAATAAAAATTTAACCATGGCTCATCTTGATTCTTTTTAAAGATCCATCAATGAAAATAACCAGCAAGGATTATAGAGTGTGACCTCGAGGTTGGTCCATATAGTTATAAGGATTTGGTATATAGAAATTTTCCGGATATTTAAATTTCAAGCAATGTCCTGGTCATACTACCTCTCGTTCGTCAAAAGTTACTTCTGAAGTTACTAGTAGAGGACATACGTAGGCATTGTTACCTACAAATTTCAAAAACAGAGACCCCTCAATTTCCAAGGCGAGATCGAATCAGATGTAGTTACGAACTGGCTTGAGGTGGTGACTGAATTTTCCATTTAGTTAGGGAACCATTAGATCATATGGTAGTCCTATCAGTGAGCCTTCTATGAGGCTCTCCATGGTGAAGATGGTGTTTAGATAACCCAATATTACGATGAGGAGAATTTTATATGGACAAATAATGAGATCCTATCATTGAGAAGGGGATCTTGCAATAAAAGATATTTTATATGTATTCTCAATAGATTACGTAGGTATGGAAGGATGACATGTCAGTTGGTGAGTATTAATTGAGGTATACTGACCCATCTTGGATCATGATAAATACGATGCGACCAGTTATTCAAGGATCAGACCTCCATGAAGATGTTTTTAGGGGGATTTTATCCAACACAATTCCCTTATACATTCCTACTTATTCTATGGTTCTATAGAGAACCATTATGGTTCAACGTTCTTTGGATGAAAATATACAACCAGTGGATGGCAGCATAGGGAAATCATGAATCTGACATTAGTCTTAGATACTTGGGCGAGTATGAGGAAGTCTTTCCTGAGGATGTTCTGTGACTAAAAATTTCTAGAGATGTATATTTATGAATTGATATATACCGCTGGATGACACCGATATCTACACCTATATATTGGATGGCATCTTCAGAGCTCTAAGAGCTGAGGGTACAGTATGAAGACTTACAGAAGAATGGGTTCGTATGTCCCAGCAATTCAGCATAGGGAACCCCTAGTGATGATTTAAAAGAATTTAAATATAATCTTGAGGTTTTTCATGGACTATAATCGCCTGAAACAAGTTACTGTGAACTACTTGTATCAACTGTAGAGAATTTAATACATCCTTGATCAGTTGAAGGGATAATGATGGTTCTTGAAGAAAGTACTTAGATCTATCTATCTCCAGCTTCGAGTACAAGATGAGAACATCTCAAATATGACATTTAGATATCGCTATGACCACTACATGTATATAGTGACACGTTTTAGAGTGAATAATGCATCAAAAGTGTTCATATAACTCATTAACCTGATCTTATAGTCGTACCTAGAACGATTTGTAGTAGTCTTCATTGATGACATATTTGTGTATTCAGTATCAGAGAAGGAGAACACGATACAAATAAGGATGGTTCTAGAGACACTCTTAGAGCACCAACGTCATAGAAATATCACAATGGGTTTGTTCTGGATACAAAAGATCCACATTCTGGGACATGTCATCTTAGAGGCTGGAGTTGTGGTAGATCTAGTGAATATTAAGGTGACTCCTATGTGGGATTCACCCCTGAGCATTACAAAGGAGTGGAGTTTCCTTGGGTTGTATGGGTACTATCAGAGGTTCTTACCTGAATTTTCCAAATTAGAAACACCCATATTGTCTGTGAAATGGAATGAATATCCACTCGTGTGGCTAGAGATGTGACATCAGAAGTTATGGGAGATGAGGCAGAGACTAATGATTTTCTTCATCATTAGACTACTAGAGGAGGGTATTGGATATGTTGTTTTGTATGATGCATATAGGATTGGACATGGTTTTTTCCTGATTAATGAGTGAGTTTCAATTGACAACAATTCATCATTTACATTGACAACAAAGTTTCAGATATATATTTTCTCAAAAAGAAAAGAATCTAAGATATTGAAATTGGATAGAGTTTCTCTAAGACTATGAATTTGATATTGTCTATTATCATGTGAAGCGGAATGTGGGGGATGATTCTCTTAGAAAGAGATCAAGTTCAACACTACTGAATGAGGCCTCAGAGTAGTGGTCCTTACCTCAGATATCCATTATCTATTGATATGTGGTAGAATATCTTTATTCGATGGAGGTTGCCCCTCCACTCATACAGCGAGTCCAGGAGCCGCTACTCGGAGATTCCAATTGTGAGACAACATAATCCAAGATATCAAGAAGTTATGCCCCTGATGAATATTTAATAGGTGGGTATCACATATTTCTTTACATTGGATGTGTCATTGTACTAGTGGAATTATTGGAGTAAAAGTTGAGGGGGTTCCATACATACCTTTTTAGCGGTACTTCCAGGTGTGGTGATGATATACCAAGACCACCTATGTAAGAAATGGTGGTCAGGGATGAAGAAGGTAGTGGAAGAGTATGTCTCACGATGCCTCATTTGTAAGCAAGTGAAGGTTGAGAACCATGTTCCAGCAGGTTTTACACAACTTGTTTGAGGTATAAGAGTGGATGTGGGATAGGATATCGATGGAATTCAGGATGACCTTACCACATATTTATAGGGGGCATGATACAATATGGATATTCATAGACCTACTCACAATTTTGTCTCACATAATACCTACTGGAGAACAGAATTCAGTATTTAGATTGAGATTCCTCTATGTGAAAGAGATTGATCGACTCCATGGTGTCCCATTTACGATATTCTTAGATCATGATGCACTCTTTACATCCCAATTGTGGAAGAGATTATAGGAGGCGTTTTGGATCGAACTGTGCATTAGAACAACATTTTACCCATACGTGAATGGCTAGAAGGAGTGGGGCATACAGAACTTGGAGGACATGGTTCATTATTTCATTCATCATTTCATTCACATTGGGGAGGAACACATACCACATGTAGAGTTTTCATAGAAAAACATACACCACTCCACCATCAGTATGGAACAATTTGAGGATCACCATGGACAACCATGAAAGTCATTGTTATGCTAGACCTACCACGAAGAGTCAGTACTCATGTGTCCAAAGATGTTCAAGCTACCACTAAGAAGGTGCAGGTCATCCAGGACCTGATGAATATTGAAAAGAGCTGACAGATTTCATGTGATGATTGGAGACATAGACCATTGGAGATAGTGAAGGGGGATACAGATTCCTATGATCCTCTTCTTGATGAGGTATATCAGGATTTTTCTAGGGGAGAAAGTTATATCTGAGGTTCATCAACACTATCATGATTCTGGGAATAGTTGGCGTGAAGGCGTACTACCTAGCTCTTCCCCCACTGGTGAACTACATGAATTATTTTTTCCATGTGTCACAACTGAGGAGGTAGGTGCTTGATTCATCCCACATCATCAAATGAGGTGTGTAGGACATTGATGATGTAGTGGAATTAGCGGTGTTCCTAGTAGAGATAGAGGATTGAATGGGGTGGGAACTTTATGGGTGGTCTATTCCTATTGTATGTGTTGGTTGGCCACACTGTAATCTCCAAGAGAGCACATGAGAGTGGGAGGCTCATATTCCTTCTCAGTGCTTGTTCTATTTGATTACCCATTGTTTTGTCTTATGAGGACATAAATACTTAATAGGGCGAGTAATGTAATACCATGGAAAACCGTGAATATTTTTTTTGAACATTAAATGGGATTATTTCGAGACTAGTCACTGTGAGAGCGTGTGACATCGAGGGTCATAGTGCATGGAATGATCTATTGAAAACCATATTTATTTAAATAGAAGAATTAAGTTGTTTCCCCAAATAAATAGAATAACTCTTAAATGGGTTCATGGATTATATATAAAAGTGCACCATTTTGTTCAGGATGTTGGGTTTACACTAGGAATGACTAAGGATACGTCAATTCATGTCTCTAGTGAGGAAAACCAGAAAACAAAATAACCATAAATAAAGTAATTAAAAAAATTATTTTATTTTTCATATTCTTATAACTCTTGATTGGTGACTTGGATTAAGACTATGAGACATCCTGTGTGTTTCTATTGGTATGTTTTCATTAGGATGATCCTAAATTTGGCCGGCACAGGCCAACATTGGATGTTTGTTTTTGGCCTTATATTAAATAATTTAGTAATAATTCGTTTATTGTAAAATCCTTAAAACACATTAATGATAACTCAAATTTGAAATATAAGAGTACCATTGAGCTCCTGAAGGAATATTTCACTTAGGAGTAGATTAATATTCAACGATGTGGGTTGAGGGTGAATGGTAGTTTTTGGAGTTTTTTTAAGCGAATTAAAATGGCGTGCTAACGTGGTTTTTTCAAATTTTAAATGGGTGGACGAATAATGAAATATGATGGCACTATTGGGTCTAGAATGATGAAATTACTTATGAATGGACCTGACCTCAAATGGAATAGGTAAGGGAAAGAGTTATTTTTTGGTTTTTTTAGATAAAAATAAAATTAACTTAATGAGTTAATTATTTTTAAAAGAATTGTTTTGATGAAACACAACGATGAGCTTACTATTTAATTCCATAAATGAAACATGTTAATGACAGTTTAACTAAATTGTAACAGATATGTTGTTTCATAAATTAAATAGCCTAAATACGTGATGATGTAGCATAATAAAAATTATTCTATGTGTTTATATTTAAATGATATAACAGGTTGGGGAATAAGACCTAGTATTTCTCTAACTGTTGGCGAAGGATTTCTTCAAGTGAAGAATTATAGTGAATCAAAAAGCAGAAATTACTCCCTGGAGAATGGATCTGGAACTGGAAATTGAATAATGATAATGGATTCAAACATATCGACACCAACGATGACCCTTCTCCATGTAGGGTGTATTTTTGTTTTTGAATTCATCATTATTCTTTCTAAAACAATGAACACTGATCAATCCACAAACAAGTTGATTCGAGGATCGATTGTTCTTGCGGGAGTGTTATCATTATCGGGGTTTTTCATGGGGATTAATTATTTATAATATTAAAAATTTCCCCTAGTTTTTAAAACTATAACACGGTGGGTGCGAGCCGATATGAACAATGCTAGGGCCACTCTACTGTGGGTGTTCTTGTGCATTCTTAATCGCAGAACCTTCGAGTTGATGAGGATGCCTTTTTGATGGTATAGAAGGGATGATGACACACATTGTAGGTTGGAGGTGTTACTAGTATGATGAATGGACCACCATTGTGGACCCGGTGGTCCACCGAACATCTTGTAGGAACCGATAGTGGGAGCGGCTGTGGGCGTATGGCGGTGTGCCATATTTTCATGTTGAGGCAGGTCTCTGCCGGTTCAGGCTGTGGAGGTGCAGCAAGATCCAATAGATGAGGTGTGATGGATGGTGTAATAAAATAAGGATATCAGGTGGCCTCATCTGTGGAAAAACTGGCCCACCTGTTGTGGGCTGGACTAGACGGAAATGGGTAGTTTGGAAACGCATGGGATGGATGCCCAATTGAACTAGAAAGGGGCCAGTATGGCCCATTAGTGATGAAACAACATCCAAGCTAGCCTAGACCTCACTACATTAGTTCGAGTCAGCCGAACCAGGTCCATTCATACAGGACCCTTAGGCCGGGTTGGTCTAGTCGGTCCGACTGGGTCAGTACATGCCCAGACACAACCGACCCCTATTTACTAAAATTCTGATATCTTTCAGACTCAGTGTCCGATTGATGATCCATTTGCAGTGTTGGAAACAACACGGAAAGTCAGTTAGTTTAGAATTATCTAAAAATATTTAATGGAATTTTAAATTAGAAGAATTTATTGAGGAGTGGATTCTCTTGTAACCAAGAGTCCTACATGTGGAAATTATTTGGATGGCTTAAACCCGAAGACTATTGACAAGCGACCCTATGTGGATCAGCTACAAGAAACCCAATTTGGATCAGATATGGGTGACTCTTTTTGGATCAGATGAAAGACACCCTTTGTGGATCAACTACATGAAACTCTCTGTAGATCAGATACAAGAGGCCATGTGTGGATCAACTACAAGTGACCCTCGGTTGATTAGATATAATGAAAACTGTGTGGATTAGGTAGGGGATCCCTTTTGTGGATCAGCTACAAGGGACCCTATGTGGATCATCTATAAGGGAACATATGTAGATTATCTTCGAGAGACCCTCTGTAGATCAACTAAAATCCACCGTGTGTATACCAGCTATGATGTCCAATGTGGGAAACTGCTCTATGTGACCAAGTAGACCCACGATACTCATTTGGGATGAGTACCTCAATAATCCATGTTGATCATTGTATGAATGGATGTTTTACTTTACATTCATTAGATTATACATGTGTGAGTTGGAAGTATCCCATGAATACTTTAAATTTATGTCTTTTCTTTGTGGTTTGGGGGTCTCTACTGAGTATTGTGTTTTTAACCCCTGTAAAGGATTCACCTGCACATGTTCTGTCTTGTGCAGGAGAAAAAACACTTCGACAGATACCATGGTGTTACATGACCTGGTGTTTCTTAATGAGACGAGATGGAAATATTCTTTGATAGAGACCAAGGTGGTCCTATACCAGGTGAGGCTCAGTGAGATGGGAGAGACAGACGGTTCGATGGAGACCTTGGGGATCCGGGACCAGGGAGTGCTTAATGAGATGGAAAAGACGAGCGTACTTCTACAGAAATAGGTATCTACCCTTCACATACCCTTTAGGTGAGGACTCAAGCAGACAAACCATAGTTTTTGTACATTATTTTGTTGTTTGGGCTTGTATTCTAGACCCATTGTGCTTTCCTTTTGTATTGTACTCTTTGTAGTTGTATCAGTGATAGTTGTGGTTTAACTCATGTTTTCATTCCACATTTTTTACTATTTGTGTGTATATTTTTAAAGGAATTTTCCTACATTTCATGGGATATTCCTATTTGGTTCTAGTCTCTATCCAATGGATTATGGAGGCTGGGTATGTAGCAGTCATAACACGGGCCATGGGTGACCAGTCGTGAAATATATCATCCAAGAAAAAGTCTATACAAGAGGATTTTTCTCATGAAAATTGGAATATGTTATTATTTATCCCATTCCAATTGGTAAATGGGGGATTTATCCTTACCAATGTGTTTCCATAAGAAATTATACAAACCCAAATTGGTAATCAGGAGGTTTTATCCAAATATCATGGGTATACATGATGAATATTCCAAGCCAATCAATGTACATGACTGGTTATCCAAATCCCAATATGTAATGAGTTTCGTTGTTGGTAGCCTTTAAATATGGATTCTATTCTTATGTTTATTCCAAGTTTTTATATAATTTTGTTGTTCCTATGATTAAAATCCTTGAGTCATGTTTCATGTATCTTTACTCAACAAATTTTTTCAATGGTATATTTTTTCCTGGGAGATTACATGTCCAATCAATAATTATAGAAAAAACTTATTGTTGCATGGTATTATTATTAAATTATTTCTTTATTTCCCATGTGTTCTCATATACTTATGATATATCCTTATATTTCATGATTATATGATTTCTTTTACAGGGTATTTGTGCTCACCCTTTTGTTTTGTTTTCATTTCAATGGTTATATTGATAGCTAATACTTATGGAATGTCTACGTTGTTTTCTATTGAATTTCAATAATGTAAAAAAATTTACGTATTAAGAGTTTTAATATATAAAATATCAATAAAACTAACCCATTCATTCGTTAGTTTGTGAAAAAATTAGTAAGATATATTAATTAAACCATGGTATTTATTAATTATGTTCTGATGTTTAACATGTGTGTGCATATTTAAAATATAGTTTTATTTAATTTGAAATAAAAGGTCATAATTTATCCATTATTATTGAATTTAAATTAAAAATATGGTGATTGTGTTTCTCATTCGCGGGAACATAGCCGTATATTGGAAAATTGAATACCTTATTAGTGTAATAATAGAGGATTTAAAAAAATACGATTTTATTGAATGAATTGAAAATCATTGAATTATTTCATAACAAGAAATATAATGTTGTATTTTATGTTAATTAGTAAATTATTCAATTAAAATATATTTTTAGAGTACAAATATCATAATGTAAAATAACCTTGCCGATTTAGTGTCCGTTAACTCTTGATTTTCATTGAGAGTTACCAACTTATCGATAGTTTATTCAATACCATCCAAGATGTTGGTCATGGATTGCATGATCTAGGTAGTGGAAAATGTGTTTATAGTGAGATTTATATTAAAATTTTAATCATATAAAATGATTAGTTTTTTTTGTTGCATCATAAAATTTTTTCATTCTTACTTCACAAATATATATAATTATTGTGAAAAATATAAAAAATATATATTTCACTGTTTCAATTTTTTATTTAGATTTGTGATTATATTTTATTTGTTTGAATTATACATGATCACATATGGAAAATATTTTCTCACTATGAAAGAAATTATACATTATAATTCACCTACCCCTACAACTTTTAATGGTGTGTTTCGACACTATATATGAAATATGCCATGTAATATCCACATGGTAATGTCTTGACGAATGATTTTTAGAAGATTTTATATTTTGAAAAATATTCTAAAAAAAATTAGATCATCTTATCGAGGGGTTTAATTTCATAATTTTTTTATATACTATGAGATAACATTTATATTTTCAAAAAATTAATATTTTGATCACTATAGTATATGGAATAAAAAATATTTGACTGAAAAAATATGTCTTTATTCCAAATAAACAATTATTTTTTTAAAACCAATTAAATGTTTTATAAATTATGTATCTCATTCTTTGTCAAATTAGATTTAATAAATTTTAGGAGGTTCACATCCTATTGAGAAATTCATGAACAAATTGATCTATATTTAATACTTTTTGAAGTTATGTAGTGTAGAAATAACTCAAATTGTAGAGAATAAAAATTTAGTGAAAAATATATCATTCCATTCCCTTCAAATGCTATCTCATAATGTTCAACTGTCACTCGAGTGTTCACTCCAATTTCATCATCATGGAAGTGCTGATTGTAGATTATTTTTGATGAATTCTATGTTTCTCTAACTAATAATCTTTTAATTTAGAATGTCAGTGATTTATTTTTTGAATATATCGTTTTTATTATACTCAATTGTAGCCTTTTTTTCTTCTCTTTATCACTTTTGTTGGATGAATTTATTCTGAATTTTATCTTATCTAGGTGGTTCATAATTTTTTGCATCATCCATCATAGGTATCCCTATTTCATACCAAGGATTCGTATCAAGAGAAAAATGGTGGATATAGTTTTGATCATATATTATGTAATACTATGAGGCCCCATTATGATTTTTTGGTGTTATTTCGAACAATTATAATAATTACACAATTACCATTGACATAGCAGTCATCAGGACCTTTATCGAGTCTTCATATAGCAGTGTATTGTGGTTTTGAACATTTCAGGTTATATTTAATCTTCAATAATTCTTATCATTTTATTTTTAGTGACTCAATATTCTATTTTGGTTCATTTTTGATGATCAATCTCATTTATTCCCAAGCTAGTTAATTTTTCATAGATTTTTCATAGTGTATATTTTACATGTGTAAGGCTAAAAGCTAATTCATTTGGTTGAAATTTTTTTCTTTGGATGTTTTGAGTTGTGTATGGTTTTATATATGTTTATGAGTAAATTGGCTATAATTTCCATTTACCTAAAGTAAATTTTGAAGTTTGTAGTGGTTTTCTATCACATTCAAATTTTATTTTTTATTGGACATAGAGTTTGTATGTGGATTTATTTACAAAATCTCTTGATTCAGTTTCGATGTCACTATCAATGATTTTTATAATGAACTGGAGGAAAAAATGATGGATTGTTTATTTAGTCCAATGGTTAATTTTATTTCATTTTTTTAGAAAATATGTCACATTGTAATCCACAAGGTGTTTCATTGGAATGATTATGGGTATCCACTTTCATGGTTGTGTGTTGGTGTTGTTTTTAACATGATTAAAAGTAATGCTTTTATGGTTTACATATATGGATTAATTAAACAATAATATAAATAATTTATTATGTTCTTGTTAATCATTTAAATTAAGAAATGCCAAAATTACTATGTGATGAATTAAATTATATAAGGATTTATTTAAATGAAGACATTTATGGTGTAAAAAATTAAATATTATGGTTGTTAGATTATTTCATGATATTGGTGTTGAAATAAATTTTGATGATATCATTATGAATCAATTTATAAAAATTTTACTATTATAATGATAAAAATATTCTCTAGATGAATTAATGCCTGGAAATAATTCATTTAATTATTTATACAATATATTATTTCAATACGAGATGTAATTTTTTTTTAATAATATGAAATGGAATATTTTTATGAACATGAAAAAATATCATGAAAAACCATAATATTAGTGATGTAGAAATGGGGAAGATTATTTGAGTGGTGATTTTTAATCAGATATGCGTAAAAATATAAAAATAGAAAATGGTTGATTAAAGAAACAATTACATTTGATAATTTCAATTCTTAAATATGTGGATACATTTCTATGAGTTTTCTGATAAAGTTAGATGGAAATATTAATGATGATTTGTTATAAAAATATATAATGCATCTTATAACTGAAATAAAACATCATGTCAATCAAATCATTCAGAATAGAATCTGAATGAATGATATTTGTGGGAATGGAAGTTGTTGAAAATGTGTTTCTCGTTTTATAAGGGAAATTTTGTTGAATAATATTTATATAATTTTATAATGAAACTAATTTGAAATTATTTGTATAAAACTAATAAAGAAAACAAACAATAAAGAATTATTGATGTCAGGGTTAAAAATAATGGGTCACTTGAGGAGAATGGTATAAAAATGAAAAATTAAAGAAAATGTGGATGGTTTAATGACTCTTTAGAGTTTTGTGACAAACATGTTATTGAATAACATGTTATGTGAATCTTAATGAAAAATATATAATTCATAAAATAATCAAAGAGAAGCTAGTAATTTCGTTTATAAAATATAAAGGAGGAATTATATAATTATGTTATGTATTTATTATATCAAATATTTATAGAAAGACGAAACACTTGATGAAATTATTTACACATTAAGAGAAAGTATTTATGTTTATATTTTTAAATTTTTTTTAATGATGTTATCATGCTGTGAAATGTTACTGGATGATTATTTCAAACATTCTCCATCAATAGGATAGAAATCTATTTAATTATTCTTTAATAGTCAATGATTCACCGACCTCAAAAAATTGACAACTACATTCAATGTTCCATAAAAAATCGAATATTAGGGTTTATGGAGAATGTAATTAAAGTTGATAGAGGAAACTATCAATCATCGACAATTAATCAGACATAATTGATATATTAGGATTTCATGGATATATTGGGTAGTTAAAACAATAATTTTCCACTATTTAAGTTCAAAATCTATTCTTAAATAACTCACACAATTCCTTATTACGAGTGAATTTTTTTTGAAGAAGAACTAATATGTAAATAATGGATAATTATAGAATATATTCTATCATAACGAAGAAATTATTTTTATGGGTACCACGTCTATTTCTGAAACATTGATCATAATATTTTTGTTTATAGTAAATGAATAAATTGATGTAACATTTATGCATCACCAAGTTAGCTGTATGTGAGACTAAGAAACATTATATTATTGATAAAAAATTATTCCTCTTTAGAAAAAGATGAATTATATTTATTTTCTTTTATTGAATAAAATATAAAGAAAACTACTGTTGTCTCAACTAGAACACATATATCATGAAAGGAAAATTCAAATAAAAATAAGGATATTTTAATTTTTATTTACATTAAGATAATTAATAATAGTTTAAAATTTGCCATTGAGGTTGTTTTTTCATCTAGCATTCTTAGTAACATGATTTTTTTTATGAACGTGAATAGTTATTTTGAAATGAAAATTCATTTTCAAAGAAATGACACCATGATTATAATGGTATGTAGAAATAAATATCAAACTATATATTATCATAATTAAAAATAATTTAATTATTTTTATGGACTCTTCAAATATATCCAGAGAATATATTGGCATTATAAAATTTGAATTGATGTTATATTTCATCAGATGAGATTATTATTCCATAATAATTTTTAAAACATATTAATGAATTGATATACTATAAATATAAATATTAAGCAGAAAATATTATTTGGTAATAGTTTTCTACACATTCTGGAAGAGTATAAAAACTTTTAGAATCTAATTTTTCAAAAAACCAACCAAAAATCATGGAAATTTATTGAATGATAAATGATGAAAATATAATTCCAAATTTGATTTGTCATGAAGATAGAATAGAAGATGATTTCATTAGGGGTAACATTATGTGGATATTGATATAAAATAAAAAGTGGACATTAGATTTCATTAATTTGGTACACATATACATGTGTATCCTAATGAAATCTGCTAGAAATGAAGACAAAGATACATTTTAATATATATGTAAGAGTATAGTTTGGAAATATTTATAATAAACATTAAAAAATAATTTATATATTTTTTTAACTATTTCTATTAGAGAATTGAAAATGAAAATATGTGCTGTAAAAAAATTAAATCATGAGAAAATGTCTTTTAGTACACTTATATCATAGTCCAATATAATTTAGTGAAATATTTATTCAGAAAATGAGATATCATCATCTACGATTCCCCTAAAAGTATATATTCTAAAATTTGTAAATTTATTAAAAAAATATGACAATATTATTTATTAACATGGTTTGTACATTGAAGAGTTTTTTGAATTAGGTTATTGAATAGCTGATTATACCTAGAATATAGACTTTTAATGTACATGAGTGAAGGGGGTATCATATAATATTTATCCTGGAATGAATACAACACATTAAAACATTACAATATTTGGATGTACATTTTATATTCAAAATAATGAAATAAATATAGATAAATATTCATATATCATTACTAAATAAGGTTTCATTGGTCATTATATTAAATGAATTTCACACAATGTCGGAAATAAGAGGATAATCATAATTTTAAAAAGAAATCATTTTATAGTGATTCATGAAAAATAATGGAATAAAAAATATAGATTCAAAATTATATGGAATTTTCAATGAATTTCATGAAAACGATAAAGATTTTGTTGGTCCTAAAATAAAATTTTATTTCCAGGAATCTGAGGACAAATTATAGGATGATATTTATACTAATGGGAGTTGTCCATTAAGTCGATGAATGTAAAAAATGATTATATTCATGAGTACAGATTTTGTAAAGATAAATTTACTAAACATATAACACAAGGATGAGAATATATCATACAACAATCTTCATTTTTTTGTATTAGTGATATAATTTTAAGAATAAATATTTATTTATTTTTGTTTTAAATACATAAAATATGGAGAATCCTCACTTTTATGAATCAACCATTTATGTATATATTTTAAATATACTATGTATATAGGTTGAGTTATAATAGGTATGGAAAGGGTTTTGAATGTTAATGGGGATTTTATGTATATAGGTAGTTTGACCATGGTTAGTAGAAACAATGAGACACCACCTAGGAATCCGTGAAAATTAAATATAATGCACAGGGTAGGTGTATGTTTTGGCAAAATGAGGAATCCCCAAAAAGATAAAACATTGAATGTTAGATAGAGGGGTTTAGCATGGTTGATGCACAAATATTGTTTCTATGTGATACAATGGTGTAAGGTGTGTTTGGAGGAAGTGGCATGTGCATATTTAGCACAATGTTTTTCTAACCATGATCCCTATCCATGTTCCCTAACAACGAACCACTAAAAATCACATTTTGATTTTTTGGATGTAACTCAGTTTACCATAATAATGGTTTATTTTCCACAAATTTTACCCAAACTGAAATTACACTCATTCAACAGTGTGGAGAGACATATACTCTTGATCTCGGTCTAATATGATGTTGATTTTAGGTGAATTGATGCCTAGATTACTTGGTAGGTTCTTGTTCTTGGTTGTTTTCCCTTTCTTCTTCATCAACTCTCTCTTGTATTCATCAATCAAATCCTTATAAATCCATATTTTTTGATTCCATTCTTGTTGATATATGGTGTATGAACCTGGGTTTTGACACAGGTATGTATCCTTTAACTTTTAGAATATTTCATTATTTCTGACCTATTATGGATTCCTAATGTGTTCGAAAAGGCCTCAAGGGTGTGTGGGACTTATTCGGTGCCCTAAACCCATCAATTGGATAAAAATAGTAATGTCCCACATTTAGAGTAAATCATGTTACGAGGACGCATATTTCTTCGAACCGGTGTGGATGGTATTCATTTTAAGAAAATCTATTTTACAAGGTTAGCCCACAATTTCTCAAACCAAACATGCTAAATGTGTGAATTCCCCCTTTTCAACTGGTACCCGTTCATGGTTTGTGCATAGTTTGGAAAACCATACAGCCAAACTATCCACATGCCAAATATTAGGTAATTTTAATTTTTTCAAATTAATGATCAAATAAACTAAAAAATTATTCCCTAATCAAATTTCCAGTGGGTTGAATCTCCATTTATCCCATTTTACTATTTTTTATTTTCAAAACATTAATAAAGAAATCTCATTCATCTGATATCCATTCAATATTCTGTTCATATTGTTGGATGGGAGACGGTAGATACATGATTCATTTTTAGTAGTTCTTCATTTATATTACTGTTATCCTAGTTATTGATATGTAATTATTTTTAAACATTCATCATATCTACTATGTTACATGATAAATAATAGGAATATAATAGATGGGGAGTTTCATAAAAGACAATGGTGGGTGTTCTAAAAATAATCCCTCAAGTTCAATGATGTTGGAATTTATGTATGGGGTCGCGGATTTATACGTGATCCATTTATTGAATTTATATTCCTTTCATATATTATTTATAACAATATTTTTATTCTCATTCTATAAATTTTATTGGTTATTGGACGTTATGTTAACCAATAATAACATACCATGATCGGTGAAATTCTATAATTGAATGTTTAGTGTTTTAACACTTTTGAGCCATTATTCGAGTGTGCTCAAGTTTGAACACAATAATAGAAAGCCTCATTGTATTATTTTATTATTGAATAAATAAATTATAAACAATTTGTACCTTGTAACATCAACTTGACCTACCTAAGGTAAGTTTCCAAATATATGTAATTCATTCAAATGATATTATTGACAGCATAAAAAAGTGTAAGACTTGGACATGTTAAATTTAATTGATGTTTTATTGCACATACATAGAACACATTTCTAGGTTTGTGGAAGGAAATAGAGTGAAACTTATTAATTGAACATGACTTACATAATTTTAATTAAAAGGTTGTATGATACTTGGACTTCTCAAACTAATGAAAGGAAAGGCTAGAACAATGTGAATTTGTGAATTTCATAGTTATCATATATCCAAATTAATTATAGTGAGTTAAATATATAGTGATTAATTATGCACAAGGAACATGAAATATTTATTGGATGTCTTAACTTGTGTTATCTCTTGGATTCCTGAGGGAATACCTCAGATACTTTAGGATGTCATTTTAATTTTAAGGATGTTGGTTTTCTTATCTGAGACATACCCATGAACCCTATCTTTTTTTATTTGTATTCCTGGTATGACACTATAAGATCCTTTAATTTTAATTATAGGATGCCTCATATATACTATTTGGATACAACATGACATAAGGATCCTTGGTTATATCATTGGTCTTGGCTCTTACATATCTCCCATTTTACCAAGGACGAATTCCATAGAATCAATTAGAAATATTGTTGTGGGAAATACATGGATGTTGTTCCTTGGATTACACTCCTACCACTTAGCTAGAATCATTTACTACTATGTTATATGACCCTAATTTCTATGTTTCCTTGGTGATTTCCCTGGAACCACTTCATATTCCTTATCAATTATGGTTTCCTTTTCAAATTTTAGAACCTTCGCTATTTATATTATAACGAGGTGATGTTAGTGTTGGCTATGAGTCTTGTGACTAATTAATATAAGTTGATAATCAATTCATTAATTATATTGTTACATGATCAAAGATCATCCAAGGGATAATGTTGGAACTTGGTTATTTAGATACATTGTATTTATTTAATTTATATATAAAATCATGTACACTATTACATTTCCATTACAAGGTCCATATATTATAGAAATCATTTGTGGTGGAACACTGGGATTTATCTCATGTCTTCTCTTTGTTTTGTTTGGTACCAGTAGAATATTACATGCATGTAGGTGTTGATAAATAGATGCATAATTCTTCAAACACTTCATTGATGGCTCTTCCAGGATGGAGATCGAAGGAGATGACTGAGTTATAGCTTTGGATTCTTGAGATAGTTTATGAATTTGTTATGCTAAATTTGGTTTTTATTGAATGGATGTTTCTTTGTATCCATGTTTTATAGATTTCTAGTGACGTGAAATATATCATAATCAACAATTATATGATGTTATAGTTATTGTAGTTATTTTTATTTTTGTCTCTTTCCATCATGAAATCAATTTAATCATTTATTATGATATTTTCCAATGTTTATAATTATCCACTGAGTTACACCTTGGTAAGAGGGAATATTCTCCCTGTGAACACACCCATTTTCCTCACTTATACCCCACAACATTTGGAATTTAGGGAGATGCACTTGAGGCCATGTGACCAACCAGACTTGGGGAACCTATTAAGTGGCATCTAGGTCCGAGACGTCACAATGTGGTATCAAAAAGTGGTTTCAATCCTCTGACCTTTGGGTAATGGGTCCACATGGGATGGAATGAGTAATTAAACAAAGAAATCATCTTATTGGAAATTCAAGTAGGTGTTAGTTTCATTGATAAAGTGCATGGGCCTGGATTCAATAGAATGAAAAACTCATTTTCTAGGAACATTGATAGAATTTCTAAAAAATGAAAATATAAAAGTGCAATGTTATCACATAATTATCATTCCTTTTTTATGTTTATTAATATTAAATAAGTAGTCCTAGAAATTAAATTTTTAATAAAATGACATCGTTTTTAGTAAATGATGCGGAAAGGAACTATTTACCTTTCAAATACTAGAATCTGTGAAACTAATAAATGGTAACATACTAATAATAGGTCGTCTAAGTGGGTAGTTGTGGTATCATGCCTAAGGTATTGAGTTTTTTAAATTTATATTCCACTAGTGATCAAATATTTATGTTTCTATTTTTTATGAGGTATGATCATTGAATTTTTAAACTAATTCCTCCAGCATGTCCCCATGACTTATTACATGAAGGTGGAGATGACCACACTCCAGAAATGATAGGCCCTAATATGCCAGTCCTACCACCTGGAGTGACTCATAAGGAACCACCATCTCTACATTTTCTATAAACTGATTCCCATGTTCATGATAGATTTCTACATATGATGCAGTCCCTGAATGGTGATCCACGATCTACAACTATGATGGATGACCTGAAACATGTGTTTCAGCTAAAAAATCATCCCTGATTTTCAATGGATAGTGTTTTACAGGATACTGAGCCTTGTCTAGAAGCCTCTCTGTCTATTTGTGATCATTTAGATATGCATCCAGAGTGAATGGTCAAACATTCTACTCACATGCGATGTTATTTGACAATGCACAGGTGGTATTTGATTACCCCAGCTGGCTTCCATAAAGAAAATTTTATGGGTTGATTTCTAGACAACCTTATATGATTAGTTATTTCTTATTATGCTATGATATAATATAGAAAGAGAGTTCATGCATCTTGAGTAGGGTTTTATTCCAGTTATAGAGTTTCCAGTGCGTTTCGTGGAGTTTCATCGCCATTGACGACGTCTTAGAATTTATGAGCCTTATCATAGAGGAAGCTTCATGTAGGGGATATAGTATTCCATCTGTACTTAGGTGAATGTATTTAACCTATCTAAATTCTCAAATTAGTAATCCAAACTCTTATCACTGAGTGGGACCTGAGGCAAGAGGACAATACTAGTCATAGAGGACCAGTTTCGCGTTATGCTAGTAGTTTTTTCCATGGAATTATAAATTCACTCTTTGTTTATCAATAGGAAAGTGGTATCTAGGGTACCCAAATAGGTACCTATATAGTGTTCCACTAGTGAGAAAATATAGGGCATGAAAATCCTCAGTGTGATAGGGACCCACTCTATTGCCATCCTTGTGACCGTATGGGGAATCTTCAGTGTTTCTATCAAAACGTTCCACTAGCATCTAGTAAACAGGGATCCACACCAGATCCATCTTTTGGAATTTTATTTTTTATTCCACATCAAGAGGGGATTTGGAGTATAACTAGTATAATTGTATGGGGATGAGGTCATGGTTGTGTTGTCTTGACACTTAATCACCCACATCGCCAACAAAATATTTTTTATAATTATAGTACATTTGTTTCATATAGGTGGGGATTAGGCCAAATGCAAGAATTATAGATGATACCTAAGGATTAAGATGTTGGTCCATCTATAGTACATGTCACTATTCTAGTATCCTCTACTGTAGTATCTACATTATTTGCTACTTGTTATTTATATTCTTTCATATCATTATCTATCGTGGAAATCCTAGGCCTAGAAATATTGTGTTACTATGGTGTAATGACCTTAGATACACTATTAGGTTTATGATCAGAGGTAAAACAATAGTTTAGGAACCATCACCTTGAGGTATGAAGTTACCCTTTCTTGTGGGAAATCTTTATTCTCGAGATGACAAGTTATATTTCATTATTAGGATGGAATGGATGGTTGTATATAAATACTTTTAGACTGGAATTATTGAATGGTATAATTTGGATCATAATGGGGAAGTAGTTATCTACATAAGGATTATCGGGATGCCCAAACTAGCAGATCCAGGCCATAGCATCATGTGCTTGGTGGGGTAACCGCCCAGATTGTCAATCTCTTCATTGAGGATAATACTTTAGGCCAGGAAAATTCCCTCCAAAAGTATATCATTTCATTTATGTTTTCCAATGAATTTTATAGCTTACCTCATGAGTGGGAGCTGGGGTTTATGATTGAGATTATTTTGGGAGGCCCTCCAGTATCCATTCCTCCATATAGTATGGAACCTACTGAGCTTTTAGAGAACAAGTGGTAGTTATAGGATATTGACGTCAAAGGTTTTATGTGGAGAAACACTTCCTCTTGAGGTTCGCCTATACATATCTCTATGAATGCAGATGATAGCCTTCTTCGGTGCATGTATTATAGATTGTTGAACCATATTATGGTCACAAACTGATATCCACTACCTCGAATAAATGATCTCTGTGACCATCTCTGAGGAGCATATGTCATCTCTATGATCGACAATAGAGTAGGCTATCATATGGTGTAAGTCAAGCCATCAGGCAGACATCGTACAACATTCAACATTAGGTATGATATACCTAGTTATATTGTTCGATCATTGGAACATGGCATCTATTTTAATACATTTAATGAATGGGGTGTTCCACTCCTACATGGATTATTTAATTATAATCGTTGTTGATGACTTGTTGGTGTATTCTCACAATAATATCCAACATACCAACCACCTTGATATCATTATGAGTATACATAAATAGCATCATATTTATTTTAATTTTTATAAGTTCCACATTTGGATTGAAAAATTACCTTTATTGTGTCATATTATCTCAGAATAGAGAGTATATGTTAACCAAGAGATGGTGAGTGTGGTGGTTTCTTGGGTAAAACTCTTGAACATGTTTTATATATGAATTTTCTTGGGGATTTCTATATACTACAGGAATTTCATACCTGAACTCTCAAACATTTATTCACTTCTTACAAGACATAAAAATATTGTTGTCAAGTTCTTGTGGAAGAATCATGTGAAAAATCCTTTTAGGTGCTGAAAGGGAGGCTATTCTCATAACCTATTCTGATTCTGACAATGCCAAGAAGATGTTATATCATATTCTATGTTTTATCAGGCATTTCCCAAGGATCATTTCAGATGTAGGAGGATATAATTTTTGCATACGGATCTCAATAAATAGTTGAGACCTCAGGAGAGAAATTACCCATCACAAGACCTTGAGATACTAATAGTTTTCCACGATATATGTTTCTGGATAAAATATCATTTTGGCGAGCATTTTATGGTGTACACTACCAAAATAGCCTAAAATATATCTTTTCTACATTGTGAAATGAATAAAAAATAGTGGATCTGTTTCCAATATCTACATTCCTTTTATTTTTATCTTTTATATACGTCATGGAAGGGAAGTGTAGTTGGGAATTAATTGAGTCATAAAACTCAAGAACATGTTGTATGTGAAGTCGGTGATATATGATCAATAATGGACCGCTTTTATGTTCTAAATCTAGTGTTTATCATAGTCACAAATCGTCTTTCCTCTCAGCCATGAAAGTTACCTCTTCACTCCTTGAGAAGGGGAATAACAGAAAAAAAAATTATCCTAAAAAATTCATTCTCCAAGAGGATATCATAGAAGCAGACCAACTTTTGGATTGATATATTGATATAGATGACATCTTTTGAATTCATGGATGTGTTTGTGTTCCTATGGATATGAGTGAGGATATAATGTTTGAGTCTTGTGCTTCTCCATGGGTGGTTTATCCAAGAGTGTATAAAATATATCTAGATATGAAACACCAGTGTTGGTGGTCTGGGATGAAACGTTATATATCAAGCTTGATCACGAGTTATTCCACCTATCAGAAGGTGGATGCAAATAATCAAGGACCTAAATTCCTGTTACAGTAACTTTCAGTACTATAATGGAAATGAGATGATATTTATATGTATTTCATAGTCGTATTACCCAGGACACTTTGGGGTAATGATTTTTTGTGGGTAGTTGTTGACCGAATATCAAAAATATCACACATCATAACTATTCATGAGACTTCCTTAGTTTATGAACTAGGAAGACTATATATTTATGAGATCAGACAACTAAATGCGGTCCCTCATAGTATCATTTCATATGGGGATTCTCATTTCACATCAGTTTTTGGGAAGGGCTTTTATAAATCTATAGGTACATAGGTTCTTCTAATAACAACTATTCACCCTCAAACTAATGGGCTGTTGAAAAAGGCAATAAAAGTTCATGATGACATGCTATGGAAATGGTTCATCGATTTTTGTAGTTCTTAAGGGAAGCATATATGTCTCATTATGTTCTCCTATAATAATAAACTTCAAGTGAAAATTTAGATGGATCCTTTTGTGGGAAAATATGGTAGGTCATTACATATACCCTTGTGCTAGCTAGAGGCAGGTGGGGTTGCCCTACTAGATCCTTTTGTCATATAGAATACTTCAGAGTAGGTTCAGCTAATTTGGAAGGATATGACTACTACATAGAATAGACCTAAATATTTTTTCGATTTCCATTCATGTGGTCTTTCACGTTTCATAGCTCTAACGTTATCATGTTGAATTATCTCATATTTTTTATCCTGGTGGAGTAGAGATTGATGTCGAAGATTCTGTTGAATAGTATCTAGTATATATCATTTACTAGAGAACATAAATTTTATGAGGTTATAATATCCTTCTGGTAAGGGTGATATGGAATCATGGACATGTGCATGACAGTAAATGAGAGTGGGAGGTGGGAATATGTTACCAATTGCAAGAGTTATTCACAGATAGTGTTTAACAACCCTTTTATGGGGAACATAGGGACAGTTTCCTTTATTATGGTAAGATCATAAGAACTTTGTTTTTTGAATATTGTACGGATCTTTTAAATTTCAGTTTAATTATTTATTTTGGACCTTGTATTAATGACTAATGGGTTAGTGAAGGTCTCAGGGGTGTATAGGGTCATTCGGATCAAGGAAACCAACATGTTGGGAAAATGGTCTTATTTCAAAATTAGAGTAAACTGTGTGGGGAGGGAGCACATCTTGTCTCAACAATGAAGATAGATTTCATTTTCAAGAAGATCCATATCGAACGATTAGAAAATGACATCCTAAACTATGCGGCCTAACCATGCATGTACCCCTTTTCTCTAGGTACAAGTGTCGCATAGTTTTAAAAACTGTGTGGACTAATCATTCATTGGATAGATTTATGGAAAATTTACATTTATTACATTAATGGTATAATTAACAAATCCCTTCTTAACTAATTTGAATTCCAACAATATAAACCACAACTTCTCCAATTTTGGATCTTCTTGAAGGTTTAATCTATGTATCAAGTGATCTCATTTATCCAGGATCTGATTAAGATTCGGTTCATCACGTTGGATGAAAACCCATAAGTAATCATGTGATTTTTTGGCATTATTCATTTCTCTTTATATGGACCTAGTTATTGGGGTGTGATAATTTTTACTCATTTCAAAAATATACATCGTTTGAAGTAGAATTGGAGGAAAATACTAGATGATGAAAGTCATACAAGTCTTTGGAGGGTTGTCTATAACTCATCCATCATGGTTGTTAATTTTGGAATTGATGTGTGGGTCCCAATGATGTCATTAGGTGTTGTTTATTGAATTTATATTCCATGATTATATTCATCATAGATGTATGGTTATACTCCTTCCATAAATGTGATTGGTTTTCGTTGGTAACGTCTAACACTCTTAAAAACCCATGTTGTTTGATATACAATAACTTTGTTTTTAGTGTTTTAGCACTCTTGAGCCATCATTTCGGTGTTCTAGATCGTGACCATAGTAATGTTATGCCTCTATATATTATTCTAAAATTGAATCATGAATTTTTTATTATATTTTATCTTTTCACATCCCCATGAACCACCTTCATAATTTTGATTAATTCATTAAAATGATATTATGGAAAGCATAATTGTGTATATGAAATGTCCTTATTAAATGTTTATTAATTTTTCGATACATTTCCGTAGCATACATTTACATTTTTATGTAAGGTACTGTAGTGAACCCTATTAATTGAGCATGACATACGTGGTTTAATGTAAAAGGATTCATACTACGTGGTCTCATCAAACTAAGGAAAGGAATGTATTGAACCAAGAGAATTAGTTAATTTAAAAGATATAATATGACTAAATTAATGGCAAGGAATTAAATTTAATCAAATTCATAATGCACATGGATGTAGGATTCTTTATAGGAAGGGTCGAATCATGTTATCTCTTTGATTCCTAGGGGGAATGCCTTGGGTACTCGAGGACGTCATTCTATTCAAGGATGCATGTTTCCATGGGGTAGACTTACTAGGTAACCCAATCCTTTTCTAAATTTGGATTCCTAGTATGAAACTGTAGGATCACGTTATTATTATATCAAAATTCATCGGATACACCAATTTGATCCTATGTGATAGAAGGTGCCCTGGTTACATCATTGGGGATGGCCACTACATATCTCTTATTTTACCATGGATGAATTACATGGACTTTGTCACATATATTATCGTGGTAATGCCTCAGATGATTCTACTAGAATTAAAGTCTCACCCCTTATCAAGACTGAGTGTCTACTGAGTTAGCATCCATAATGGTCCTGGATCACATGACATTGAAGCAATTCATAATATTTATTAATAATGGTTTCCTTGTTACGTACTAGAACCTTCATTATTTAAACGATCACGAGGTGATTCCAGTGCTGGATATGCCTCTAGTGACCTATTAATATAATTTAGTAATCAAATAAATAATGAAATGCATACATGTTCATACACCAGCTTAGAAAATATTTAGGTAATTGCCTATTTATTTACATTGCATAGTTTTAATGAATACATGAATGATTTTATATTTTTAAATTTCCATTACATGGGTTGGATGTTATAGAAACTATTGGTGATGACCCACTATGATTTTCCCAACAGCCTCTCTAGAAACCCTTTATTACACGAGGTAGATTACATGTATGCATGTGTTGATAAGGGATTGAATAATTCTTTAGACACTCGATAACATGTTGTCCTAGAATGGAGCTGCTTACAGATGAATGAGTTGCAACTCTGGATCCATGAAATAGTTTATGTATTTACTTTTCTATATTGGGTGTTTCGTGTATTAATTTTACATTGTATCTATGTTACCTAGATTTCTAGAGAAATGACATATATCATCCTCATCTATTGTATATTATTCTAGTTATTTCAATTAAAACAATCCTTTTCTCTTTACATTGTGCATTATTTTTTATATATCATTGACTATTTAACTCTTCTTATAATTATCATATATTCTACACTCTAGTAATAATGTCATACATCTATAATGAAAATACACTAGGTCCTAGATACTAGCCGAATCATCTGGAATTTCAGGAGATGTTGATGAGTCCAAGTGACCAATTAGGCATGGGGAATCTATTAAGTGGAATCTAAGTCCCGGACATCACCCATGGTTGTTTTTATGGAATGAAATAAGATCCATGGTTGAATTTTGGAATTTTATGTAATGTTTTTGTAGTTTTGGGTTGGTCTTTATATTCACTAATGTCTGAGATGTAGGCAGCATCACTCTCGGCACCTCTTAATTTTAACCTGAAATCTTGATTTTAATTGATTGAATATATTAAATTAAATTGTAAAATTCATGAGGAATGTATTATGGAAACATTATTTAGTGATGGGTTTTCAATTTTTAGGAGTTTTTAGTTCTAGGAAGTTTAAAATTGGATTCATAAATACAAAAAAAATTGATTCTAAAATCATGGTTTGTTTTTATGGATGAAAAAATGTTTTTGAAATTGTTTTCAGTAAAATAATCATTCTATTAAAATGTATTGGAATTAGTTTTTTAATACATGGTTTGGCATGTGTTCTTGATTTTGAAATGACCATGTATAAGGGGATGTACCATTGGGTACAAGAGACGTGACCATGTATAAGTAGCCTATGTTATTTTTTTTTGTAAGGTGATGGGCCACATAGTGAATACATAGTGGATATATGAGAAATTGTTCATGATTATATAACTGTCACTAGAGAATGCATGTGTGGGAGTGTGTGAATCTTGTAATGGGTATGAAAAATGAAAATTTTAAACTGTCTGTAGTGTTTTTGGTTTCATTCCATAGAAATGTGTTTGTTTTGGAATTCTATTTAATAGCTTGATATAAACTAAATTATGTTTGTTTTAAAAAGATTAATATAATAATAATAAAATGTTATATCCGAGTAGCGTGAGTATGTGAGTCATGGGGGAAATCCTTCTGAATCATAGACTCACTCACTTATTGGTTACTTTGGTGATTTTTCAAATATTATATATCGATACACTAGTAATGGAATGGTATCCTTGTTCTTTTCTGCTGCAACTTGATTCCTTGAGAATGGATTACTGAATTTTATATTAGAGATTATTGAGTGTTTTAGATAGATTTATTGGTTTTCATTAAGATGTTTGTTTTATTTTTCTTCTTCATTATTTTATTTGGGTCATTATTTTATTATTGTTTTATTAGATGTTGGTTATACATTTATTTGTATTACAATGTACTCACACATAATATAGTGGTTGGTTGGCATTGGTTATCTTAGTAGATTTTATTTTTCGATGAATATGAAAAATCATCCCCAACTATTTCTAAATACCATGGAATTTAATTCCATCATTTTGAGTCTTGGGGATGTCACATAGGTCATATTAATGTCCCACAACCTTCTCAATACTGAAATATGTAGTGGGACTCTATGAATGATATAAGATTGTTTATTCATAGATTAGAAAATAATTCTACATTCGTCCTTATGTTGTGATGGTAGAAAGCTGTATGATCATAAAAACATGAAATATAGAGCATAGTGAGGTGTGGATATCCTTTTTATGTTTAACATCAAGTAATAATAGAGAAAGGTACATTAGATAATTAAGAAACTTCTATGTGTTTTTAACTCATCATCCTGGGTCTATCTGATGATAATTAAATTTTATGAATTTATTAAAATTAATTCCCACTATGAGTTTAAAATTTATTTTTAGTATTGATTTAAGATTTGGGGAAAATGTTATGATTTTTGAAAATAGTTGAAAATGTTTGGAATTTCTAAAAGAATGGTGTAATTTTTAAAAATGGTTTAAAAATAGATATTATTGAATTTGCGAAATCATTCTACTAATATGTTTGATGTGGTAAATGTTATTTTTTTATCCTCCTATAATGAAATAAAATGGATTTTTTTTCTTTTGGTTATAAATAATGGCACTCGATAGGTATCACCAAAACCAATTTGAAAAGGCTACTGAAAATGTGGTTGTACCTAAGATATAGGTGAACCAAGATAAGGTTAATATTATTTAACATTATTTTTAGTCTATCGATGGTGGGAATATAAGGGATGGATAATGGAATTTGGTTTATTCCATTCGGTTAAAAATGAAAAATCAACACATATTTTGGGGAGATTCAAGAACCTAAAAGGAATAAGTGTGAACAAATACAATGAATTAAATCACTGATTTACTAGGAGGACTAAATTAGATAAAACTAAAAAAATAAATGTAAATGTGGGAGGATTTATCACGTCATTGGTGGGATTTATATGTTCATGATAAATTTTACAAAGGAATTTCATGAGAGTATTTTGAATAATTGTTTTAAAAATAAAATATATCGCCAAAAATTCATAATTTATTGAATCACATAATTATTTTTTAATGAAGAAACATAACCCGAATATGATAGAGTATGAATCCAAATTTATGTATTCAGTCTACTTTTAACTTGATGTTTCTTGAAGTGAGTCCTTAAATGGATGTATTTTTGAATCAGGATTTTAGATATAGATTCTCTTATTGATTATCATTTATTTTATAATGTATTATAAAAAGATAGAAATTATATATATGATGAAAGAAACGGACATATCAAGAATTACTAAGTGAAGAATCTTGTTGATACCCATGAGAAATGGTGGGAACTCTAATAATAGGAATGTGTGGAATAGAGAAACCAATTTCCCAGGTAGTGGTTTGACTATGAATCAGACAGTGTGATAAGGAATTCATCCTCTAAGACTAATTAGTGTTTAGATATGTTTTAAATGTTGTTCTTTTGATCACATGATGTGAGGTTTTCCATCACCCCTAGATCATGACACAATTGCAACCAGAAGGGAACGATTCAGTGCTTTTATCACAGTGATTCATGATCAGTTTGAAATGAAACATATAATGTCTAGAAGATGTTTGATTTGATGGGATGAGAGTAAAATAATAGTTCTTTTTAGGAGATCTGATCAAGAAATAGTTATTCTAGTAATATCTCGACTCCAAACTAATGGAATATTAAAAGGATACTAAAGAGTAAGGTGCATCTAATATGCTATTATATGATGAAGAGAATATTTTTGTGGATGATCAATTGGGACCGTAACTGGTGAGAGATGAAATTATTTTGAATTTTAACCTTATGAATTATTATTTTTATTTGGGATGATCCAATTTAGTTTTTTTTTGTAATTGATCTTTGGGGTTTTTCGTTGAGACGATGACTTCTATTTTGAAACATCAAACTCCTATTGGGTATAAATAATGTCAAGACTTTATTTGAAATTTATATTTTATAACCATCAATGGGGATTAATGGATATGGGATTTATTTATTCTTGAGATAAATTTATATGAAATAATTTAGTGTATTTATTTTTTGATAATGATTGAGGCTCACATCGACTGTTATACCTGAATGTTTATCTTTACAGTAATTGACGGTGTTAATAATCTCTTTAGAGGAGATATAATTGAAAATGAAAGTGAGAGGAGACTATTGGAACCATAGATTGGAACTATCAAATAATTGTTCATATCCTTTACCATATAATCAGTGGATGAGATAAAGGATAGATATATTCCAATAATTTTTTATCTGTTTCCAAATTTTTATCCCAACAAATTCTCAAGGTATTCACCCATAATAGAATCATAGTTTACAACTTATTTGTAACCAGGGACAAATCCTATATCACTTCCATATTATTATATGGTAGAAATATAATTATGGGAATTAAATGTCCCATTTGAAAAACTCGAAAGAGAAGTGTTCATTTTTTATAGTACTCGTCCATGGGTAGCATTAGTTTTTTTTGGGAAAAAGACATATTGATCTCCTATTTTTTGTGTGTATTATCATATGTTTATCCATGTTATGATACTAAATCAAAATAAACGTATACACATTTATCATATATTCGATAAATTAAGGGGATCCATATTTTTCACAGAAATATAATTTCATCTGAGATATATCCTATTTCTTGTTTGAAAGGAGGATATTTCATAAATCTTATTCAGTATTAGATGTGGACACTATAATTAAATAAATATAGATTTTGGTACTATGAATTAACAATATATCATTATGTAATAGATGAATAATAAATTTAAAAATTATCTAGATTATATTGTATTAGTATTTTTGGATAAACTAATTGTGTCTTTAGGGATAATGGTGGAGCATGTAAAATATCGTGAAATAGTGTTTGGTTTCATGAGCAATTATTTTTTGATTTCTTAACATTAAAAGTATGGTTTTTAGAAACAATATGTACATTTATGTGTCCAAATTATATATGAAAATTATATTTATGGGGATATAAAAAAGATATAGGATGTTATATCTTAGAAACCACCATGTAATATCATTTATATACATTTGTTTCTATGTATTAGCATGTTATTTCATAAATTGTTTTCAGAAATTTACATGACCTGATTCACTAATGAATGCTTCGACAAGGAAGAGTGATATATTCCCATATAATGATGAATGTGAGAAGTATTTTTGTGATTTTAATGTTATCCTTTCAAAAACATTGATCATGATATTTCAATATTCAAGACAATGTAACATGGTGTATTATAATTCTTTAGTATCTTGTTTGGTTTTTGTCCTCATGTTGGGATATCTAGTTGTTTCTTATGGATGATAGTAGTTATATCGGCATGAGAAGAAATAACTAACACATGATTTAGAATGAAATTTAATTTTCCAAAAACTGAATACAGTGAATCATTCAATTTTTATTACTGAAATTTATAGTCTTTAATGTCCATAAGAGTTTGAATAACATTTTATCAAGAATGGATTTGAACATGAGACAAAGAAAATGGATGGAGTACATTTAAACTTTTTGACATTTCCAGGATATATAAATTAGGTAATATAAATTATGTAGGGGATGAATTATGTAGGAAGTAACATAGTTAGTTAGTGAAAGTGGTTTCATATCATTGCAGTTTATTTCAGTGAAATACGACATGTACTTGGAGTGTAAATACTGAGTTAGTGGTTTTTTTCTCAGTCTCTTTAGATCCATATTTTGTTATAAATGTTATATATGAACATAAATTTTATTATGATTTTTTTTGGTAAGGGAAAAAAATGTTTGAGGGACAATTGAGGGGTGAAATATGTATGTGAATTCACAATTGTTCTTCTGAAATCAAATAGTCACACCTATGGTTTTTCAACAAAAACATATGCATTCATACCACCATTTGATATTGGTTATTGCCCCCAAAATAAATTTTTTTTAATAAACTAGATGAAAATTTCGGGGTTTTCATGAAATGAAAATTGGTTGTATTTTTATGTGATTCCTTACTTATTTGTTGGTAATGATAGAGAACCAACTACCAGCATTTATGTAGTAATATTTACCAATTCTCATATAGAAATATGAATTCGTTACAATGTATTTTATTTATAGGCATACCAAGGATGGTTTAAAAACTTGATTCTATATGGATTAAAAAGGATTTGATGATAAATTCATCTCATTTTATTATTTTTAGTGAACTAGTTATTGTGGAAGACCTTTTAAAACTCTCTATCAGTATTGTAGTAATGTGGCATGTCATACCAGTTCCAAAAGAATAAGATTGTGATTCATGGTTTATGTATCAATATTTTAAATCATTTTAGAATTTCCATTGGACTCAGTTTACTATGAGTACATAATATAATCCTGAAACTAATAAAAAATATGAAATATTGATTCAAATTCTTGAATACATGATTCAGTTTTTTGTAATAAATTTTGATGGCACATGGTAGGGGAACATACTCTTATTGGAGTTCTCATATGAAAATAGTTAATAAACAAAGATACATATGGATCTATTTTAATTATTATTTGTGCATCCTTATCATTCTCCACTTTGTTGGGGGGAAGAATGGTATACATACATAGTTACACCAATCCCTATGAATTAAAATATATATAAGACTCAGTTGATTTCTAAGTGGGTGGATAATTTTTTGGGCCATCATAAATCCTATTCATATCATCATTAAATTTCATTTTTGTTCAAGCTGAGTGATCATCTATTCTATAGAATATATACACGGATTGGGAATCATCGTTTTTGGATGAAGGTAAAGTAATTTACTCACTACAGAGGCAATTGTTTGATACGTGAACTGACTTTTGAGGTAGAATATTAGTTTTCCTTCCAACAAGGTCAAGTTATATTCAAATTTTTTTTCATGTAACTCAATTTGAGAATTATCATCCTGATCTGAATGATTTGATTTGATGGGATAACATTGTCGAAGATCCTAAGGCTACACCGGTTCATGTGAAACTATGATATTTGGATAAAAAATATAATGTATTGTGTGGGAAAAATTCAGTATAGTAGGGGTATTATTGAAACTTGTCAATATTATAGATGAAACATGGGAGAGAGTGATGTAAATGGTTGATAAATGGCCTAATTATTTTCTTTCCATTGTTGGTGTTCTACTTTCTAGGGATATAAAGGTAAATAGTGAAGATAATGTATCAGCATTTTTTTGTTATTAACCATTATATTTTTTATATTAATTATATAAACTAATTGGGTAGTGTTTTTGAGGATTGGAGGAGTTTTACCATGTTATTGTGGATTTTATGGAGGATCATGGTTAGAAGAAACTCTGACACACTTCCCATGAAACCATGAAAATAAAACAGGGAAAAATGGTATTTGTATTGTTATGAACATGATTTGGACAAACCATATGGACACCTTGGAGAAACTGCGAAATATTTGACAGAGGTTTTTTTCAAAATTGGTCAACAATATGCCTAACCATATGATCAAATTGTGTGGGGGTGGTTGGAGTTAATGGATAGTTCATATTTAGCATATGGTTTTCCTAATTGTGAACTCGGACCGTGCAATGTTAAAAACAAGATATAAATTTTATGTATCTATATCTGTATAGCCCATTGATCTTTGAGAAGAAATTCATCTTTATATTGGATTAAACCAATGACAATTTTAATAGAATTAGAGGCCCATATATATTAGTAATTGATCATTCATGGGTTTCTTCACATAGTTTTCTTCTTCATCTCTCACTTGGATTCATGGATCTAATATATTCGAGATAGATTGATACTGTGTGATTCCAATAAAAGTGATATATGTTTTTTTATTGAATGTAATCATATCAATGGATGGTTTCGGGATTTTAAAGTAGTTTTTATGTGTTTTGTGATTTTCATTATTATTAGCTATGTTTGAGAGGTAGGAAACCAAACACTAAACTCATATTGAATTTAAAATTATGTCATTATTTAAAAATATTTTAATTTTCAAAATTGATTTGTTAAATTTATGTGAAATGTATGATAGAAATCCTATTTAGTGATGGTCAATGAATTTGAAGAAATTTTCTATTTTGTGGAATGTGAAATTGGTTTAAAAATTTCAAAATGATGATATTTGTTTGTAGGTATTGAGGTATGAAATTTTTTTGGTAAAGTTATTTTCAATTATATTTTTCTTTTGAAATTTAATGGAACAGGTTTTAGAATACATAGGTTTGATTGATTTCACACTTTTGATGATACCCCAGATAAATGTTGTGTACCACCAGGTTATAAGAGATGTGATGTTGGATAAATAGTGAATTACATTGAGGCACAAGAATGTTATCCACATAGTGAGTAAATGGTTGATGGACAAGAAACAACTTGCGACTATTGAACATTCACCAGAGCATTCATATGTGGGTGTGTGTGATCCATGTAATTGGTACGCTAAATTAAAATGAGAGATGGATTGAAGTGTTGTTTGGTTTATTTCCCATGATATGGTATTGGTTTTGTATTTTTGTATTCATTTATTTAAATATAGTTAATTTTTTAAAGTGTTTTATATAAATATTATAACATGTTCCATTCTAGTGGTGTGATTAGGTAATTCATCATTGAAATGAATTTTTGTTTTATAATCACACCCACATTGGGAACATTGGTGCATTTTCATATATTTCATATAAAAAAATAGGTACCGTAATGGTATGCTAGTTATTTAGTTAACCATCACGATACCTTGGGAATATACATTTTTGTTTTATTTTTGAGCTTTTTGGGAGTTACTGCCACATGTTTTGGTTGTCTTTAAGAAGTTAGTTTTCGTTTTCGTTTTTTACTATGGTATGGTTTATGATTGTAGTTTGGTTTTCTTTTCAGTTTTTTTATTATATTGTATTACAATTTCCTATTTAATCTTATAGTGGTCTTTAGTAATGGTTATAATGGTTTAATTCTTTTACATTTAATGTGAATATTATCCCCAAATTATTATTAGGACCGTGGAATTAATTTTGAGCCATTGGTGCCATAGTGATTTCACGTAAGTCCTAATATTATGCCATAATAATCCCAATGAAATGAGGAGTAGGGAGATGTTACACAATGTGATTTTGGGAAAATATCATAGGATTGATCAATATAATGATAAAAAATTCATCATGTTAATCACAATAATAGAAATAATAGGGTTTCAATAATAAAAATATAATATACATAAATATTTTTACTAAAAAATCATGGTTGGTTAATGTGGGATTTTATAAAATTCACGGTATATCAGTATAATTATAATTCATACTATTGCTGAGACATGAGTCAAATTTTTTATTACTTGTAATTATGCTTATATGAATTCATGATATCTGTAAAACACATGTAAATCTGATATTTTTTCATATAGTTCTCATAGAATAATCAAAATTTGAATAAATTATGATGATTTGAATTAAATTCATTAAATTAATGGTTTATAAACTGAATAATGTTTTATAGGATTTATTCTAACAACCGAGGTTTTTTTATGAATTTTTCATTAACATTTTTTGTTTTTTATTAAATAAATATACTAAATAAATAAGTGGTTCATAAATTTCCCAAAAAGTAGACATTTTATTTATTCAATGGCCTCAATACAACATTGAAATACATGAACTAACCAATCAAACCCACTACTATTTACAAAAAAAGATCTAGAATTCCACCAAAAAAATAAAAAGTCTAATTGGGTAGTTCTCATCTTTGGAATTCGATATAAGTAGAAATGTTATAGAAAGTATAATAGAAAGAATATTGATTATGAGAGGAAAATATAACACCATTTTGAGAGAAATAAAATAAAATTCTATGAACATTATGAGTTTTAGGAATGACTTATATGTAGCTATTTATAAGGCTTTTAATTTGACTATTATAAAATATACCCCTTATAAATATTTTAATATAATGTTGTATATAAGAGAACCTCTACATTATATATATAACTCAATTAATGACTATTTACTTTTATGTTTTTTAAAATAAAAATAGTAAACCATTTTGCTGATAATTATATATTTTCTAATTAATAGTTTAAATGAGTGATTATGTTTTCAAATATATTTTATGACTATTAAAAGTTATAATTTCAAATAATTATGAGGGTCTTATTAATTATTTATAAAAAATGATAATATTATTTCAATAAAATTAATAGTCCAACTCTATGCCTTAAATACAGGAGATCTGAACTGACCGCTTCATGTTTTTTTGTTACACCTCGTGCAATTTAGTGGTTTCACATTTCATCAATCTGATCATTTTTTTGTTACACGTTACAAACCGTGAAATTAAAAAAATGTGAGTGTGTCTTAAATCTATCAGGGATTTAGTTGCACTTCATCTGATTCAATGGATGAGATTGTTAATGATCGATAAATTTCCTTTACATAATCCATTTATCAGTGCATCGATACCCCATGTTCTTCAAAAATTCATTTGGTACGATATTATGCCATGGTGAGATTTAATCGATATCATTTATTCATTTTGAACCCCCTTGTCATCTTCAAACTATAATCGAACAAGGAGAAACACCTTATATATAGATCTCCATCAATGATTTACATTCATCAACCAATGAACCACCAAATTACATGAAAATGAAAAGACGGATCTTACTGTCAATCATTATATTAAAATACAGATAACTCCACACTGGATTCACTATGTGATCTTACTAGATAACTATCTCAGTTAAACAAAAAATTCTGAACCATCCCAGTGTATGGTTTTTCATCCTCCATGATGAACGTGTATCTTAACTAAACAATCAATGAATAAAATAATAATAAAACCACCCATCACCCTTGATTTTTCTAGTGCCATGGGATCATATAGGATACACATTGTTCTTATTTTGAGAAACAACATGTATAAAATATAATTTTATTTCATGCGTTGTAAAATAAAACCATGCATTTAGTTGCATGTCATCGGATTTGCATAGAAGACACAGTAAGAGCCAAAAAAATCCTTTCCCAATTGATAATATACATTTATAATTTGTCATTATTTATAAAAAATATAGTGGAGAATGTTTTTATATAAATAATAAATAAAAAATCTCCAATGGAACACACATGTTCATTACCTCACACTTGGAAAACCAAAGACCCAAATGTTCTTCCTGCTTTTTCAATTGATCAAGGCAAGGGAAGTACATTTATTCATGTAAGTTAAATATCTCCTATGTGATCATATACAAGATTATTTAATTATTTTTTAATGATTATTTGAAATGGAGTTAGTATTTTCAAATGTCATGTTTTAGTTTCTGAAATGATTAATAGGTTTAAAATAATAAGTAATAGTGATTTTATATTACACACTAAAGATGCTATTATATTATGTGGGTTTTAATGAATAAATTTCATAATTTTATGGGCATGAAGCCTATATACAATCATGTATGTTAATTAAATTATAATATATGACCATTTCCAATAAAAAATTACATGTGATGCAAATACAAGTTTCATTTTCACACTGAATCTTTAATTTATGTACATATACAGTAAACAATTATTTTATCATAAGAAAATAATGTTTATCATGGATTATATTAGTTTCAAAGTATAAAATAATTGTAATTGTATTTTCATTCCATTTATTTTATCTACTATCTAAATTTATAGAAATTCAATTTCACTATTTTACAAGAGATTTCTCATTATATATTTTATATAAATTAAAATAAAAACATGTAAAATATTAATGTTATGTTATACATGTTAAAAATATGGTGACAGAATATACATAATTATAGAAAGGTTATTATATTTTATAAAATATTGACACTTGAACATTGTATATATGGTAGGGAATTTGGGAATTAACTCATCCCTCAGCTAGTGGGTAGGCCCAAGATAGCCTTAAATGTTTCATGTCGACCCAGTATTTCATTTTAAAAAATATCTTGTATAGTTTTTCAAAAACATCACTGGATTTTTTAAGGTAATTTTTGAGCATGAGTATTTTCAAAATGTTGACATATTTCAATATGTAAATAATTACATTATTATTTTTTAGATATATTTTAATGGTTATTTTGATGATAAATTTTCAACGATTTTTTGAAATGTTATTTTCAATATAAAATTTTAAAAATTTCAATTCAATGATTTTAAAACCCCTTATTGATAAATTTAATAATCATCACATGGTTTTAAATGATTTTCAGAGGTATATTAGAAGGTATAATTCATGGGTCTTCGCTATGGAGTTAGCTCCCGCAGAAGCGTAGTAGGCATTGGTTTTATTATTGTTCAACTCTGAAAAGTGTTAGATGTTTTCTAATCTTACAGAACCCAGAAAAAAAAGCTCTACTATTGTGTAAGCACTTTCAATTATTTAGTAATATTTTATAGAAAAAGATATCCAACATGTTTTAGAACTGTATCTAAAAGAGTGGGTTCTGGGCATTTTAACTGGTATTAGAGGAGCGATATTGAAATCTCCTAGAAATTTTAACCATTAATTAGAGTAAGTATCCATACTAATATAATCGTTTCTTCTATATTATCTTGATGGAAGGTAGGAGAACCCAAAAATATATCTTATCATTTCAAGATGAAATTCATTCTAGGATCATGATAAATTCCTGTAATTAAGAAACATAACTGTATAATGCTATACAAATTTAGTAAATATGACATTAAAACATATATTATAAAACTCATATACTCCAACTCCATAAATGATCAAGATCAGTTTACTATGCCCACATTTAGATGAATTTTCCCATCCAAAAATGATGTGGAAAGAATCCATAATTTATTTCTAGGTGCTATACCCTATACAAGAAAGCTGAATCACTGTAATATTTTTATGAAGTAAGGGAAAGAGGATATCTTCACACAACCTATATGAGCGAATATTTATGTTTTTGTTTTACAGTTTTAAACTATGATGATAAAAAACATTGGAAGATAGATCAATGAGAATGACCAATATAAATCATATTCAAATCAACCTTATGGAGTATTTTATTGACCATATTTTAGTAATAACTACCTTCCGGTGTCAACATCTACACAACCCCGCATGCACCAGTTACAGATGTGAAAAGGAAACAAAATATTTTGATGCTTCCATAAACATAGTCCCCATGGAAGAAACCATTGTAACTATGAAGATAAACTTTTAATACAAAGAGGTTATGGCTACCAAGGCAGATGTTAGGGTCATATATACCAAAACTAGACCTCTCAAAACTGAAGCTTGAAATATATGCACGTGAGAATTGAGAGGGAACAATTAAATTTAGGGGGGAGAATGTAACACCCATTGTCTTTATATTGATTTTTATTGAATATTTGTATTCTTGTAATTAAATAAATGTTCTAATTAAATAATAGTTTGAAAAAACTCACAAATTGTAACACTTTTATTTATACAAAGGACTTAATACATCATTGAAATACATTAAATAACCCATCAATCCCATAACTGTTGGTAATAAAAAATCAATAATAAAACAAAGAAACATAACAAGGCACATTCAGTAGCTCACATATCTTGAATATGATAAAAAAATCATAGAATTTAAAATAGAAATAATTCATATAATTTAATGAAAATATATACCCATTTTGAGAGAAATAAATTAAAATTTGAAAAAAATTATGAGTGTTTGGAATTACTTTAATTTTGATATTTATAAGTCTTTTAATTTGATCATTATAACATATAACGATTATTTTTTTAATTTAATTTTTTAAATGTGAGAACCATTAGATTATATAAATAAATAAATTAGTGACTGTTAACTGTTATTTATTTCGAAAATAAAAATAATAATTCTTTTTTTTGATAAATTTTATATATTAAAATTATTAATTAAAATTATTGAATTTGTTTTAAAGTATATTGTATGATTATTATATTTTATAATTTAAAATAAATTTGAATTTCATATTAATTATATAAAGAAAAAATTCATATGATTTCAATTAAATGAATAGTCCTGTACAATGCCTCGAATATGGGAGATCTGAACTGAACACTTAATGGGTTGTGTTTCACACCATTAGATTTAGTAGTTGTGCATTTCAATAGTCTGATCTATTTTGTGTAACATTTCATTGACCATCCAATTAAATATACTGGACCGTGTATTATATTTATCAACACTCTAGTTTCACATCATCTGATTCAACATCGATATTATGAATGATGGATAAAACACATCTACGCTTTCCATTAATCGGTCCTTCAATATCCCCATATTATTTTCTAATCTAATAGGTATGATCTTAAGCACCAGCCAGATTTAATCTGGGCCATTTATGCATTTTCAAACCGTCCTGTTATCTTTACCGTATAGTCGAACTAGGATAAAACACCTTGAAATAGATCTCCTTTGATACATCACATTATTATACTCATGGACCACCATATTAAATACAAATGAAAATTTAGATCATTCCCTCAATTAGTATATTAAAATACTAATATATTTGTAATTCATTCACTATGAGGTCCAACTACATAATGATCATGGTTAAGAATATATATATATAAACCATCATAATGTATGGTTTTGCGTCATCCATAAGGATCCTATATCACAACTAAAATATAATTGTAAAAAATTAAAATAAACCATTCCATTACCCTGGATTTGTTTCTGCACCATAGGATTTTGTTGGATAAATATTGTTCTTATTTACACAAAAAAAAGTATAAAATATAATTTTATTTAATATATTTAAAAATAAAATCATGTATTCAATTCCATGACATTGGTTGTGCATAGTATATCTTGAAAAATCCAAAAAAATACCTCACCCAAGAGTTATGATACATTTTTAATTATTAATTATTTTTTAAAAATATAGTGGGATGTTGTAGAATAAAAATAGGACATAAAAAACACATTTAGAACACCCATATTCACTACATCACACATGGAATACCTATGACCCATAGGTTCTTATTAAATTTTCAATTGGTTTTGGTATGGGATGTTTTTTTATTTATGTATGTTAAAATTTCTATTTTGTGATTTTGTAAGGTATTACTTAGTTATTATTATTTTTATTTTTATTTGAAATGGAGTTAGTAATTTCAAATGAGGTGTTTTATTTTCTGAACATATTTACTAGTATGAAATTTTATGTAATAAATATTTGATTTTATGTACCTGGGTGGCTATTATTTAATATGGTTTTTAATATATTAATTTCTATCATTTTTTGTGAATGATTCCTATCTACAATCTTGTGTATTAATTATATTATATGATATGACAATTTCCAATAGTACATGACATGTTGTGCATGTATTAGTTTCATTTTTTTCCTAATCTGTAATTTTTTTACAGATATTGTAAACAATTATCCATTCCTATGTAAATAAGGTTTAACATGGATTATACGAGGTTCATTTAATACATGAAGGATAATTTCATTTTCATTCCCAGTGTTTTGCATACTGTCTAAATGTAAAGAAATTTAATCTCACTATTTAACAAGAGATTTATTATTAATGTATACATATAAACTAAAAGTTAAACATATAAATGTTTAATTATATTTTATCAATGTACAAACACTAGTGAGATAATATATATAAGAATATCACGATTAAAATGTTTTAAGAAAATCTCACTTAAACATTGTAAATATTGTGTGGAATTAGGGAGAGAACTCATCCATCGGCAAGTGGCTATGCCCATGATATACTTTAATGTTTCATGTTTCCTTAGTAATTTGTTTTATAAAATTATGTTTATTGTTTTTCAAAAACATCATTGGATTATTTTAAAAGTAATTTTGGTGTGTAAGTCTTTTCAAAATGTTTAATTATTCTCAATATGTCATTAATTTCAATATTATTTTTAAAAGGTATTTCAAAATGTACTAGGATGATATTTTTCAAAATCGTTTCTTAAAATTTACTTTCAAAAGAAAAAAATTATAATCTTTTATTCAATGATTTTTAAACCCCATACTAAGGAAATTAATTTTCATCCCTTGTTGTAACATGATTTTCATAGGTTCCTTATAAGGTCTAACATAGACTTATTCACTTTGGTGTTAACACACGCTTATGTTTAGTAGGAATTTTTTTTATTCTAGTTCAAAACAGATAAATTTATGGTGTTTTCAAATATCATATAACCATATCCATATAATATAAAATATTTTATAAGCACATTGAATTTTTTAATTATCTTTTATAGGAAAAATTCACTACATGTTTTAGCACCAAATCCAGAAGTGTGGGTTCAATGTATTATAGTTATAATAACCACCACATGTTTTATATGCTCGATTAGACTGGTATTTGAAAATATTGGAATTAAAATGATATAGATTTTATCATAACATCTATATGAATTCGTCAAAGGATAATCATTTCAAGGTGTTTATATTGGTAAATTCAATCATTATTGATAGAATATATAAAAAACAGGTTGAAATGGATCATAAATTGATTAGTTTGGAGTTTAAATTTTTTAAAATTATTTCTTTTACCTATTTTGTGTTACTAAAATTTATCCAAACTGTTGACTAGATACTTATTTTATAATAATATTATGTAGTTCAGTATTTAAATGAATATTTAATTTAATAAATATTAATTAGTTTACTATAAAAATGTATGGGAGTAGAAATTTAAATTTTTATGGTAAGAAAATAATCCGTCCTACATATCCACAAACTGTGAAGGGTTTTTCCTTATACATCATAGAGAAAATGTATGAAATTGTAAATTATACCCATATAGAGGATCATTTTTTAATTAAAATAAACTAATAAAATATCTGTATTGTAAAATTATTCATGAGTTATGTTCAAGATACACCTAAATATGGATTGGTTTTTATTTAATGGAAAAATATGATTTTATTGATATATATAATATATATTGGGTTAAAATATAATTTATAAAATTTTCATAACCATAGAAATATTCATTGTTTGAAACAAATGATATGATGAGACACTTATTATGAGTATGATAAAATATCTCTACACAGTTAATGTATAAAATGTTGTCATTGTAATCAATCCAAATGCCCAATTTATATGGACAATGAAACATTGAAATTACTATATGAAGGATTTTTTTCACATATTAATATATTGTGGAAAAAGAGTTTTTCGATTTTAAAATGAAGAGCATACAACACATTTATAAAATTCATATTGAGATTTAGTATTATGTTATTATATAAAATATAATTCCATTACACATCTTGGTGTAAATTATGAAAACTATATAAAAGGAGGAGAAAATATTTAGTAATACATTTATCACAAACATTTATAAATAATTTACCGAATCCTTGATAGTATTCACCTCCCTTAGTGTAAGGATTCATGTAAATACCATATGAACATAAAATAATTTTTTATTAATTTGGATTGATTTGGTTGAAACAATAGAGAAGAATCATTAACTTGGGTTTTATCATATATTTTGAAAATTATGTGTAATGGAAAATATTTCATGGTTATCGAGATCCATAGTTTTTTTTCTTTGGCAGGTTATTACATAAGGTTTGTTGAAACGTTTTCACGGTTATCGTGCCCAATGAAGATGTTAACTTGAAAAGGTGTTATGTTCATTTGGAAAAAGAATGTGATGATTATTTTCAGGAATTGAAAATAATATTGGTGAATAATCTAGTTTTGGCACTGCCTTCTAGAAATGATGAGTTTATTATCTATAATGATGCTTCATTGAAAGGAATTTGTTTTGACCTAATATAGAACGATTAGTTCATTGCTTATTCATTACATCAGTTGAAACCTTGTGAGTTAAATTACCATACACATGATTTATAATTAGAAGTTCTGGTTTTTATTTATAATATTAGAGGAATCATCTGTTTGGGGTAAAATGTGAAATATATACTAACCAAAAAATTTTTAGAATATATTCACTCAGAATGAATTGTACAAGAGACAAAGTAAATGGCTCTAATTAATCAAGAATTATTATTGGACGATTCATTACCATCAAAGAAAGGAAAATATGGTGGGTAATTCTTTGAGTCAGAAAAATAAAGCTACATTCAACTTGTTACGTTTTAGAACAAGATAATTTGATTAAATATTTAATGTACATTGGCAAAGATGTTTTTTGTGTAGGATATTTATCTGTATTGATTTAGGATTTAGTGAAATCATCTTTATCAGACAGAATCAAGAAAGAGCATAAAGGAGATAGTGAGTTGTAGAAAAAGGTATAGTTTGTTTAGAAGGGTAATTTAACTGAATTTAATATCGATAATGGTTATATTTTGAGATTTGGAAAGAGATTGTGTGTGTCTTGTATTTCATTATTGAACTATAATTTCTTATGTGAAGCTCATAGTTCCCCATTTTCTGTTTATCCGGGTAGTACTATGATATACTGACATATTCGAGAGTATTACTGGTGGAATGGAATGAAAAAAGATATTGCTGACATTACTATGATGTGTTTGACTTGTCTATAGGTTAATGTAGAGTGGAAGTTATAAAATGGGACGCTTAAGCCCGTACCAATTCCAGAGTGTAAATGAGAAAATATATCCCTAGATTTTGTTATGGGATTACCGTAGTCATCTCAAGGTAATAATGAAATTTGGGTTATTATTTGCTGATTGACTAAATCTACTCATTTCCTTCCTATTCAAGATACTTTGTCTCTATATCAACATTCTCTGTTTTATGATAAATTTATAGTGAGTTTACATGGATTTCCCCTCTCTATTGTATTTGATCATGATCACAGGTCTACTTCTATCTTTTAGAAAGGCTTATGGAGTCGTTGGGTGCTGAATTAAATTTATTACAACTTTTCATCCTAAAATAGATAGAAAGTCATAATGAATATTCTAGACCTTGGAGGATATGATACATGATTTTTCACTATATTATCATGGATTTTGGGAGGAAAATCTCTATTTGGATGTGGTTTCATATAATAATAGTTTTCATTTCATTATATAGATGTCTCCATTTGAGGTATTATATGGGGAGCTATGTCAAACTCTTGATTTTTGGGTTGAAGTAGGTGAAATGAAGTGTATGGGACTAGAATTTGTAGAAGAGATAGATAAAAAGTTCAATAGATTCAAAAGAACAAAATAATATCTCCAAGATGGCAGAAAATTTGTACTGGTAACAAAAGGAAATATCATTCGTTTGAGGTAGGTTGTTATGTCATTTTCAATGTTTATCTATTTAAAAGTGTGATATGTCTTGGCAAGAAGGTAAAGATGATTTTGATATTCATTGGACACTATAAAATCTTAGAGAAAGTTGGATCAATTGCATACAAAGTGACATTACCTCCTTTCTTATCCCAGGTATATAATGTTTTTCATGTTTCAATGTTGAGAAAGTATTTGTCAGATTCATCTAATGTTTTGAGTCCATAGGTTGTTCAGTTGGGAGAAAATCTTTTTTATGAGGAACAACCAGACCAGATTCTTGACCGAAGAGACCAAGTGTTGTGGAAAAAGGTAATTAATTATGTAAAAGTTTTGTGGAAGACCCATATGTTTGAAGAGGCCACGTGGGAATCTGAAAGTGCTATGAGAGATAAATACCCCAATTTTTTTGATAAGTGAATAAAATTTATAGGACACAATTTCTTAAAGGGGAGAATAATGTAACATCCCATGTAAACAGAGAATATGATATTTTCATATTTATTAGTATATGTGAATTAAATATTAATTTTAATTTAAATGGAATTCTATGTTCTATGGAATACTTGACACAAAACAACGAGTTTATTTGAAATCTCATGTTTCACCCAAGGATGAGTCATACTGAAAAATAATATTTTAATATTATTTTAAATGGTATTTAACTAGTAGTAATTAAAATAAATGTAATGAAAATAACTAAATAAAATATGATTATAAATTTTTTAAACATTTTTACATTTGTCCAAAAAATTTAAGAGTCTTAAAATAAGAAAGAATCCAATTTTAAACATAAATACTCTAATAATCATTAAGAGTAAAAATTACCACCTTTGGATGGTGAAACATTTATAAATCGATTTTCAATCACGTTTATATTTTCTATTTGAAAAAATAATATTCTTCTTTATAATCAGGGCATCGAAATTTACTTTGGATGAATTTTTTGTAATTTTCTGATAATGGTCATTTTTTAATGAATAGTGAAACATACAACATTTTAGTTCAAAACTGTCTTTTAATCTAATTAATATATATAGGTAGAATATTATTTTAATTGGGATTAAAGTTTAATTGGAATATATTTTTACTATTTAATCCAATATTGGTCATTGTAAGTAATTTCACTCTTAAATTGGACATTAACAAAGATAATTTTTTTGATAGTTATTATTTCCCAAAAAAACACTTATTGTTTTGACAAAAAAAATAATTTTAAATTGATTTCATCCACTTATATGTTTTCAATTTGGAAAAATGGATTCCATATTTAGAATCGGGAGGTCCAAATTGTGTAAATTGGTTACTTTTATTTTTATATAGTATGAATATTTACATTAGTAAATATTTTATTTACCATGGTTAACGAGTTAAATTTGTAAATAAAGGTGAAAATTAATATTATAATAATAATAAATTATCCTTATAATTTCCAAACACTATTGGATGATGAATTACGACCATGGGCATCCTTGGGTCGGTTTTGGGACCCCATGGAGACACATAAAAGTGATAATGACACATTGTATTAATTAATTTAAAGTAAAGACAAAAATTGCATTGACATATATCATTTAGTAAATAAATTTTTACATCGTGTAATATATGATATATCTTAGACTATAAATATTCATTATAAATATAAATACATTTTCTATATAATGGTATTTTATTTATATTGTTTATACATCAAATAAAAAATATTATTTATGACATAATGATGATGTATTGATTACCTTATTAATGAATTATTTAAATAAATGAGATTATAATATTCCAAAAACTATACAAAACCTGTTAAATTTTTATTGGATGATTTTATTTCAAAAAAAGGTAATATTTTATTCTAATTTAATGATTTTTGTACCTTTTCAAACCGAAAAGCATTATATAATAAAATAATATTTTCAATCTTTCTTAAAGATCCCCTCATCCCCATGTAAAATTCCAGGAAATATAACTCATTAATATCACCTCTTAAGACCCTTGGATAATCCAAACTCTAACCAATTAATCTCCCTATATTTCTATCTTTCTCATAGAATTATTCCCCTAGGTATAATGAAATTTAAGTAATCCATCTGGTTTAAACAAATGGGAGATACTCGATTTAAAGGTTACATCTTCTCTAAAGTTCTTTTTCTATAACCACATAAATACTATTTATTCATTTAATTTATATAAAAAAGTATCCGGAATATATTTGGTTTATTATGATATGTATTCAAAAAAAATTCCACACACCTCTCTCTAATGGGTATGAACATACTGTTTATGTGGACGACAAACTAATGCCTCATGAAACGATGATTGTTCAAATATCACCAACCGCCACTCATGGGGGCCATTATGAAAGTACTATATTAATATGTGATATATATTATATTTATATTGTCTCTATACTTATTTATTTTTCATTTATAGAATTCCATTATGTTTTTAATAATTGGTAAACATGATAATTTCATTTGAGGAAGTGCGGACTATCGCCCCTTCAAATTGGTATGAATCGTTAATTACATAAATGGAACTTATAAAAACAGAGTTACTGAAATTATATATATTATATTATACTAGAATGATAACATACCTATGTATCATTACATTTTTATTCCATTAAATAAGAAATTGAAATAAAAGTACTGTTCAATCATACATATGAATTACCATCTCCACAAACAGTGCATTTCATTTCTTACCTCCAAATATAATGTAGTATTAAAAATACATATATATAGTGTATATATATGATACATAAACCATGAATATCATTATATAGATAACAGAATTTTTACCACAATAACAAATTGTAATTATAAGAAGTTCATTTTTTGACTGAAGTACCAAATATCAAAAAATTGACCATTATTAACTTAAATGATTAAAAAATGTTCATAACATAGAAATATGTGATATAAAAAGAATAATAAATTTTAAAAATGTTCTTAAGAAATTAGAAATTATCTTTAGTTTATTATTCATTATATTAATGAATGAACATGTCATATCTGACATGAGGTAAGGGGCATCATCTTATTCTCATTTCATTGTGGCATATTATTTTTATACACAACATTCCTTTATACACTGTATAATAACATTTTACATTTTATTTAATTCAATGCCAATATTTTACTATGAGGAATTTTACTAAATGAAAAAGGAATATATATTTTTAACGTATGTGGTGACAATTCTTTTTCTCTGTCACAAATATTATTTGATATTTGGATTCTTTAATAAGTTGTAATGTTTAAAAGGAAAATAAATACAATATAAACTTTTATATATATTGGTATTGTAAATGGTTTTGATAATAGATTTGATATGTCAATATATTTAACTGATATATTGTGATTGAAATGTTGAAATATTATTTTTCCTTTATGATTGTTCAGGTGTTATGATTATATTATGGTTCATGGGAATTGTTTAATTATACGGGTGGTTCTGTGATAAACCTAGGCCAGTTGAGCATGGGATAGATCCTCAAATCATTGGGTAACATGACGGTGGAGAATTTAAATGTTTCTCCTAAGATATTTATTGAATATACTATAATGAGTATTCCAAATGTGACTCCCTACATAGTTGTGAATTGTACCATGTACATATGTTATGTATACCACAAGTTACCATTATGATTTATGATCTCCATTATATATTCATAAGTATTATGATTTTGTGAGGTATGTTAATGATTTAAAATAATTATTTCATTGAATTTTATGTATTAATGGAATAACATTATCTTTCCTTGTTTTATAACCCTTACTGATCTTTTTATGATCATCCCATGTTTTTTTAAATGTTTTTTATAGGATATAATGATTAATAGGGTCAATGTTGGGATCAATGAAAATTCATGTTATCTAAAACATGGAACTAGGAAAGGCCCTTTTTTAAAAATTGTTTATTTTATGAAACATGGATACTGTGTAGATGTTTTGAAAAATAATATTCAAGTTATTGTGTATATGTTATGACATCAATATCTAAATATCCTTGAAAAGATCATCGATGTGAATTATTAACATAATTTAATACTATGTAATGTTTAAGGTTGAGTCCTTATACAATCCATTTTTGGTTGAATATAAAAAATAAAAATATCCCAAAAAATTCAACACTAGATATTTAAAAAATTGAGGAATTATACCTCTCAAATTAGATGTCCTAAAAGTAAAATGGTTCTATTTTGTACAATTGAATTCCATTATCTTATATCTATTTATCACTTTCCTATACCATCATCTATATAATGATTGAATATTTCTTAATAAAAATCAGTCTCCACATCATTCAGATGAATAAATATTAACCCATTTTTCACCATACATCAAATTATATAAAAATCATACATCTCTTCTTATATCTATATGTATCTATAACATCATACTCAAAAAATCTTTTTCTACTATATACAACATAGCTTTTATGCATCATCAATTGTATCCACTAGGAAATGTATCTACAATTCAAACCAATGAGAGAGTTATACAAACCCTTGTTAGATTTTTAATTTATATACGTACTATTTTTTAGCCTATTATTATAGAGTAAAACTCTAGACTCTTATTCCAAGATCTCGTTCACATGTCCATGTTGTGTAAAAACATATGGATAAAATATTACATCCCCATAGTTTATCACCACGATATAATTTAAAAAAAATCATTTCAGGATTTGATACCAATAAGCCAGACCCAATTTAAACCCTCCAAAACATAATAAATAAAAACAAAAACGAAATATGGGATCACATACATAAAAAAGGACCATGTATGATTAGTGTTCAAATAATTATGGCATACACTTATATTTCAATATTGATGTCATTATGTGAGCATTATTATCACAGTACCTATCCTTCTATTTCCTCATATTAAGCCATCTAAATTATTCATACTCATCCCTAATCATAATAAAAAATATTAAAATCTTTGGATGATACAAATCGATCTGTAAGGGACATTGAAATAATTAAAAAATGTGTAATTCCATTTCGTATAATGATATCATATTATAGAATTTTATTTTAACATAATAAACTATATTCCCAAATAATTTATTTTTGTTAATCATGAAATCAGATTTACTTAAAAAATATTTTCATGAAAACATTATAAGGAATCATAAATAAAAAATCATTATGTTTGAAAAAAATTATAACCCCTAAAAAATCCAAAAATATACCTGCATACCATAAAATGGATTCATAATTTTTTTAATATACCAGATCATTAGCATACCATTTTAATTAAATTGATTTACAATAATGGTCATTATGAATTAGAAGAATTTTATTTTGGTGTGAGGGGAAATAATGTTTTTATATCCCTTACATGGGTAATAACAAATATGCTAAACATACATCATTACTCTCTATTGGAAATTTACAATACCTAATGAATTTGACATGATATATAAGCATCACCCTCCACGAAGAACTATATAGGGATAACTTATCATAATGATATATTTCAGCATCACACATTAAAATTAAAATTTTATATTCTTGCCTATTCATCATAAAAGCTTTGAAAAACACTTTTGAACCCATATGGAAAACACTTTCAGATATTAAAATAAGATACCCATTTAAAAACACTTTTTTAAAAAAAAATATGTACCCAAAACAAAGGGAAATGTAAATTTTTGTTGAATAAGGAATTTAGTCTTATAATGTAATCATAAATATCAAATAGTGTTTTAGGCATTTTGAGAAGTCTTTGAAGTTGTATATGTTAAAATTGACCATTACATTTACATTTTTTAAATTAAATCAAAACATTCGGTAAAAATATTTCTTTTAAAAAATAATGAAATCAATAGAAATATATTAAATATTTTAAATAATTTATTTCCATAAAAATTAATATAAGTAGGATACTTATGGATATGTACATGTTAGAAATATATTAAAGAAATAAAAATTTAAAAATTAAAACATGGTTTTCGGAATAATGCACCCATTACCTAGACTCTAACTTGTGATGCAAATTATTAATATTCCTGAATATTAATCAAAAATTATTTATCTACATTATTAAGTAAAATATTCAGGTTTATTATACCATTAATTTATTTATTACAATGTAATATACAATAAAAAATTAATTTCTTTCATGTCATATTTTTTGATGATATTTTACTCATATTTAAAGAATGAATTTTGCAGTTTATTTATGGAAAAGTAATCATTCCATCATATACTGAATAATTATCAATAAATATATAAATTTTTAATTCATTTATTTTAATATTTTAACCAAACATTAATTTCTGTTATGAAAAATGAATTACATTACAATCATGTATATTTTAGGTCATACAAGCACATGTGTAATGTTTACACTTTCCCTTGATCGGGATGGTAATTAGTGGAATTTTATATTATATTTATAGGTTCATTATTAGATTATAAATAATATATTACCTCTTTAAATAAGCTTATATATATCATCATTGTCATTTGGTTATGAAGAATGAGTGACAATGCTTCGTGGGGGTGGTAGTGTACACATATGACCAAAAAAATTATCATTTCTCAATAAATGGAACAGTAAGATACAATGTTATACAATATATCTATAAAATTAAAATTTAATATTTAAAATCATATATATATATATATTTCCTAATTTTAACTATCTTTGATATTTGTTGATTGAAACAAAATTAAATTGGTATTTTTGGGAAATACTTTGACGTATATATGAATGATGGTTTCATTACCAATTTGAGAAAAGTAGGACTTGGATATATATTATACCATAAATAAAATCATAGTATATATAATATACTTTTTCAGAATTTTTAATAGTTTATTATAATTTTAATAACTTATAATAAAAAATAAAAAAACAATTTGGTTAAATGTTATATGTATTCTTCGGAGAGCTCCTTTGATTTATATATTAGGCCCACTATAGATGGTATTACACCAACCATAGACCTATATAATATATAAGTTGTTTTATGTGGTATTTCATTCTGTTATTATATGAAGAAAATTATTCATAATGTGTGAAAAAAATTAGGTAGGTTGTTCCTATTTATAAAGGGGTGGTGGGCATTTTGGTAATTTCTTAAAGAATTTAATTTACCTAAAATATTTTTCTTTGCCAAATTAATTTATTTAGATATATTTCATGTATATTATCATGTAATATTAATATTCTGTAATTAAATAATATTTGAAAAAATTTATGTGATTTTTTCTGTCACGACCCGTCCCTTGGGGCCCGTGCCGTGACTAGCCCAAGCCAGCCTTCAATAGGCTAGGGCCTGGAGACTAGCACCAAATGCGTAATTCCCTTAAACTGGGAAGGCATTGCCTTTATAACCTGTAAACACACACATTAGATATGATCATGAGTAAACTGAATAAACAACAAGTGAGTACAGTAAATAAAAAGGGGCCAGAAATCAAGCCCAACTGGAAAGTACAAGAAACTGAAAGTACAAGTACAACTGATGAAATAGGAAAAATGACCACTATGTTTTCCTCCGAGGTTCTAACCCGAAGGGTCAGTACCAATCACCTCCTTCGCACTCCACATATTTTCGTCTCTTTTGTGTACTGACACTCCATAAGGTCCACCTCCGTGTACCATCCAGTACTGGTATTCTCAGCCTCAGTTAGCGTTGCCCATTGTATGCATCCTACACAATGAGGTGCGGGTATATCCCTTTTAAGGGTGAGTATAACGGTACTTAGTAGGGACCCCGAGACCCTCAAGGTCTCAAAATATCCAACAAAGAGTAACCCCAATGTTTTAAATCAACAGAAAATCCTACATAGGTATATTCCTATATTTATACCTATGTTATCACAGAATCCATATAAATCATGAGTAAAACACCAATGTTATTGACTCAGCTCAACCAGGATGTTATTCACATTGTCGAAACCATGGCTGCTAGAGAACCCCTCCTGTATCGAGTACATGGGGCCTTCCATGACACGAAGGCGCTTCCCACTAACCATATACTGCTAAGGTACTCTTCCTGTCGATTATCATGGGTCTGTTGCATCACCAAGGTGCTCCACCGAGTATCATGCTGAGGCACTCCTCCTGTCGAGTACCATGGGTCTGCCGCGCCACCTAGGCGCTCCCCAATGTTGGTCTACCACAACACCGAGGTTCTCCCCACTGGGCTAGTCGAGTCACTATGGGTCAAATCGATCAGCAGTCGTCAGGTCTCATCCAGCTACTAGGTCTCCGCACTATGCTCGCTCGTCACTAGAAGGATCCACTCCACGAGCTTCTGGTCGATACTACAACTGTCACTATGTCCTATGAAGAATTATCTCGAAGGCCTTCCACGTCATATGGATGAAAACTCCACAGACGCTGCATCAATAGAATGCTCGTTCTGTGACTTATTATTCTTTTAGTCCCAGGGGCCCGGTTGGATTCATGTATGATCCAACCTGACCATATCTCGAATGTACCCCAAACTCCAGGGGGTATATTTAAATGGATCGTCGTTCTCTATGAATACCAGTTCCACTGATGGTTCATCAAAATGACATTTGGTGCCAAAGATAGGGCCAAAAGAATGTAAAGGGGGGTCGTGGTGGGTCTGGGTTTGGTCCGACCCAGCCCGACACATCATGGGCCGACCTAGTCCGGATCGACCCAGTCGGACCCGTTGGGGCTGGCCCGACCTATTGAGCAGGTGAGCCTGTTAGGTTCGTCACAGTACGCTAGGCCTAGGCCAGCATGCCGCGAGGGCCGCATAGAGCCGATAGGGTGCGGACCGGCCACGATTCGGCGTGAGGGATGTTCATCCAAGAGGGCGTCGTGAGGGCGAGGCTCAGGCATCTCGGCCCTGGGCTGGGGTGGTGCAGCCAGGTCTGGGATGCCGGCTAGGCCGGTTTGGCCAGCAGCGGTGTGGGGCACACGAGGTGCGTGGGTAGGGCAGACGAAAAATCTACAAGGCGCACAGGGAACACAAAGGCTGGAGGACTAGTTCGGCTAGCAGCGGCGCGAGGCATGTGGGCGGCAAACCCACGAGACGCACGTGGCGCTCAGAGGCCAATGGCCCTGATCGGCAGCGAGGGCACAAGGCGTATAGGGAGCATGGGCGGAAAAGCCACGGGGCTTGCATGGCCCGCTCATGGTAGATTCGTGGGACATGCAGGGGTCGTGGATGCCTCTGGTAGCATGGTTTATGCCTTCGTCACCATTGTCGCATTGGACGTCTCATTCCTACATTTTGAATAACTCCACAAAGGAGATCGGTCATAGGGGTCGGACAACGTTGTTTTGATCTGCACCCTCCGCCTTTGGGTGGTAGGAAACATTTTACAAGAACGAAGCATATGAAACCATCCCGCAGTGATTAATTTGAAAACCCACAAAAGGAAAACATGTTTGGATCAACTAGTTAGAAGTTGATACACGTTATTGGTTTTATATGGAAATAATCACGGAAATGAAATAATATTCAAATAAAAACCCTACATGTTCATTGTCCATCGACGGAGTTACGGGGAAGAAGAGAGATCCTTGGGAAAAGATGGACGTCAGTGTCGTTGGTGTTTTCCTCGATCATCGGTGTGCATACCTTCTTGTTGTAGTCGAAGACGTCCCACATCGGAGGATGTCCGATGAAGAAGGTCGGAGTCTGGGCCGACATTCTTCATTGGTGTAACACATTCAACGTCGGGGGAGCTTTCTCCCCAGAGCACCTCCCAATTATCTAAAACCAAACCTTTCCCAAGTTCCTCCACGATGGAAAATATATATCCAACATCAAAACAATTGATAGGATTAAATTACATGTTGACACATAAAATTAATTGATATATTTTAATTTTATGTTGAAACAAAAATTTAACTGATAGAATTTAATTTTATATTGAATCAAAAAATTAAATAGAAACCATTGAATTTTACATTGACACAGAAAATTAAATTAAAAGAATTTAATTTTACATTGACACATAAAATTAAATTGCAATAATTTAAGTTTACATTGACACATGGAAATAATTTAGGGAGTTGGGATGTTTCCTCCCCCCACCCATTAAGAGGGGTAAACCTCGAGTGGTCCCCACCACCATAATTCATCGGTAGTTAAGGTGTGGTGGTCCCCACCATAATAACCTCTCATGTAAGGTTAAGGTGTGTTGTTCCCCACTCTTAACTTCTATACAGGTGGTTATAAAAGTGAAAATAAAATAAACCAAGAGCTTATTTAATTTTATTATTTCCATGAAAAACTCAAAAACTATCTTCCACCCTCAATAATCTACTATCGAGGTGAAAGTATTTTTAAGTGAATACTGGAGCTGTGAGTCCAACGGTGCCCTAAAATTTCAATTCCAAGTACCGGTTCAAAAGTTTGAAACACTCGCTCATACATTTACTAAACGTACCCAAAAGAAATTCAGAAATTGATTTTGAGCACTCTGGGCCTTAGAATGATGCTCTGTCAAATTTCAAGGACTAATGAAATTCACATATTTTAAAAAAAATTACATTGAAATTCTGGGTCTTTACATTCTCCCCACCTCATTTTTTATGTCCCCATAAGCCCCCACTCAACTAAGGGAATAAATGGGGGTACTGAGCATGCATCTGAGCCTCCCGCTTTCATGTGCTCTCCTGGCAGTTATTGTGCTTCTAGCAAACATGCACCATAGGTATCGACCATCCACAATGTACCTGATCCTATTGATCCTCTATCACTACTGGATCCTCTGTAAATGTCTCTCCATCATCAACGTCCAGCTCACCATGGTCGATAATATGTGAAGGTTCGTGCACGTATCTCCTAAGCTGGGATACATGGAAGACTTCGTGCACCCGGTGAAACTGAGGTCGAAGAGATAAGCTATAATCCACCTCCCCAACTCTGCAGAGGACCTAAAAATGTCCAATTAATATCAGATATAACATGTTGCCTTGACCCAATATCCACAATCCTCGTCCAGATGATACCCATAGAACGACGTGGTCACCGTCCTCGAACACTAGAGGTCTTTGTCTTCTGTTGGTATATGACTTCTACCTTCTTTATACAGCCTTCATCTGCTCTTGGATGATCTGTTCCTTTTTTGTGGTAGCTCGTACCATCTCTAGTCCTACTAGTGATGACTCCCCTGGGTCTATCTAGCATAAAGGTGATCTTTATGGTCGCCCATACAATGCCTCAAAAGGTGACATCCCAATGGTGTAGTGATATATGTTGTTGTATGAAAACTCCACCAATGGAAAATGATCCTCCAAGCTATGTCTAAAGTCGATGACACATGCACGTAGCATGTACTAAAGGTACAGAATGGTCCACTCAGTCAGACCGTCCATCTGAGGATGGAAGGCGGTGATCAAACAATTTTGTGTCCAGAAAGCCTCCTCCAACCCCTTCCATAGACAGTAAGTAAAACATGCATCACGATCTGACACAATCATCGAAGGTACTCTATGTATCCGCACAATCTCTTGCACATAGAGGCATCCCAAGCTCTCTACTAAACCTTGCTCTACGATCGGTACGAAGTGGTCTGAATTTTTGAGCCAGTCAACGATCACCTAGATAGAGTAATGTCCCATGGATGTATGTGGAAGACCCATCATGATGTCTGTGGATATCCCATCCCACATCCACTATGGGACCTCTAAAGGTTTAACCAAGCCTTCAGGTACATTGTGCTTTGCCTTCACTTGCTGACAAGTGAGGCATCGAGGGACAAACTCTGCAACTACCTTCTTCATTCCCAGCCAAAAGTGCTATCGTCGGAGATCCTGGTACATATTCACCACTACTGCATGTACCGCTAGAGGGGATTTGTGGAACTCCCTCAACAGTTCTTCCTGAAGCGACACTAGTACCATAGTACATCCTCTGAAGAGGATGACATGCTCCCCACCTTTTGAAAATCTACCAGGTTCCTGCCCTTTGGATATCTAGGAATGTAATGTCTCGCAGTCAACGTCCCCATGCTTTACCAATCTAACTCGCTAAAGAAGTGGGAGGAGTGATTGTATGAGACTGAAGGACGACTGATCCGTCTTTATCACCAATGGATATCTGTATAGCAGCCAGCTTCTCCGTCGCCTCGCCTATCAGCTGTATACCAGACCTCCTTCTATGTGCATCTGCAACAATAGTCCCATTCCCAGGTGTCTAGACTATCTTGAAGTAATAGTCCTAGAGGAACTCAATCCAATGTCACTTTCTCAGGTTTAGGTCCTTATGAGAGAATATATTCCTAATAATATGGTGATTAGAGTACATGAGAAAACATTTTCACATTATATAGGGTCGCCACATATTCAATGTGAAGACCACTAATGCTAACTCTAGGTCATTGGCAATGTAGTTATGCTCTCTCTGTCTCAACTAAAGAGAGCCATATGCGATCAATGCTCTCTCCAGTGGTAGGAAACATCTAAGTCTGGTCCCTGATGTGTCATAGTAGACTACGTACACTGCACCTTCCTCTGGAATCCTCATGATGGGGGCACTAGTCAGCCTCTCCCTCAGCTTCTAAAAGCTCTACAGGTATCTTTCCGACCACACAAAGGGTTTCCTCTTCTTCATCATGGCCGATAGCAGTGATGAAACAATGGAGAAGTCTGGAAGAAACCTCCAGTAGTATCCAGCCTAACCCAAAAAACTCTATACCTCTGTCACACTCCTCGGTGGCTCCCAAGAATGTACCACATCAATATTCACTTGATCCACTACAACTACAACCTCCGAGATGACATGTCCCTTGATTTTATCCTCTAGGATCCAAAACTGGAACTTTGTTAGAATACCATAAAGCTGGTGCTCTCGGTGTGTGTCCAGTACTACCCGCAAATGATAGGCATGCTCCTCCCCAGTAGTCAAGTAGATCAAAATGTCATCGTTGAATACCATGACAAAGAGATTGAGGTATGGGTGAATGATCTTGTTCATGAGTCCCATGAACACTATTGGAGGGTTGGTTACACCAAATGGCATAACCAAGGCCTTGTAGCAGTCTTACCAACATCTGAATTCCTTCTTCTCCACATATTAATCTCGAACTCTGAGTTTTTTATAGCATGATCTGAGGTCTATCTTTGAGAACCACTATTCACTCTTGAACTGATCAAAGAGGTCGTCAATCCTCATGAGTGGATACCTGTTCTTCACGTTCACCTGGCTCAGGAGATGATAGTCAACACAAAGCCTGAAGCTCCCATCCATCTTCTCGAGGAATAGAATCAGGGCTTCTTATGGAGAAATACTTGGCCAGATGAATCCTTTTCCCACAAATTCCTCTAGTTTTACTTGCAGCTCGCGAAGCTCCATGAGAGCCATCCGATATGCTGTTGTAGATATTAGTGTCGTACCAGGGTAGAAGTCAATGTCGAAGTCCCCCTCTCTGCATGGTGGTAGACTTCGGACATAATTAGGGAAAAAATCAATGTATTGGTCCAATACTATAGGATCGATCGAACTATCTACATCAAATACTCTGAGGGTTAGGCAAACCAACTGATGAGCGAATAGCATCACCCTCCTCATGTATGTTTGTCCAGTGTTGTAAAGGCTCCCTTCTCACCGGTGAAGGTAAACCTAGTCCCATCTGTGCGAACACACTGCAATTTTTGTCTAATACAGTCAATCTGAGCATGGACTATAGATAACCATTCCATACCCTAGATGATTTCATAAAGCCTCGATGCCGCTACTAGAAGAACCAATCCAAAGCTCTTGCCTCCTAGAGTAAGCTCACAATTCTGGTACCATTGCGTAATCATTGAGTCTACTCCCGTAAGAGTTTCTATCTCTAAGGATCGATCCAACGGCTCCGTTGGAATCTCTGAGCTCCAAAAGAGGATAGTGGTAATGAATGATTGAGTGTTGTCTGTGTATATAATTACTACAACTATGGTGGAGTAGAAAACGATAGTACATCGTATCATCTCTGGAGCACCGTGATCGTAGACCTTAGCTTCCTGGAGCTCAACTCTCTCTTGTCCTCCTACTCCCTGCAGTCGGGGTTGACCTCCTGGTAGTAGTGGTAGTGTCACCTTGAATCATTGTCTACCGCAAACTACATGGCCATCTCCTCTCCCACATCCTCTTGCTCCCTATGGACTACCTCGATCAAATATCTACTTCTGCTTGGGTGGTCCTTCGACTGTATGATGATCATCTGAACGGAAGGATAGATAGTCACAAACCATGTAGCCCTTCCCGCCAAATGAGTAACACTACCCTGCTTCTGGAAGGTCTGTCTCAACTTCAGGTGCCCCGCAAAACCAATTCAGAGTGATGCGGTTGTCCACCAGCTGGTCTAGTCCTCTTGGACCTCTGTGATGTTTTTCTTCTTCTAGCTGTAGAAGACACTGCTATGTGTTGACTGGTGGTGGAAATTGCTGCTGGAGACTACTCAGCAAGGAAATCTCCACTAATACGGCTCTCTCTAACACCCTTAGATATGTCCGAATGCTATGTGAGATCACCGAATCTTTGATCTCTCTCCTGAGACCTTGCACGGAGGTCTGGTCCCTAATGAATGGATCTGGCACCACATATTTGGAGTAGCGTGAGAGGTATTTGAACCGCACTGAGTACTGATCTACAGTCCTGCTGACCTGCTGCAGATGAAGTATCTCCTGAATGCACACTGCACCGAGAGTCGCTGTCACAAACTCTACCCAAAACATGATTTAGAAGTCTCTCCAGAGCAATGTCACCTCATCATGAAAATGGAGAATCAAGCTCCACCATCTTCCCTCTTCTTTCTGTAGAAGTATTCTGGTAAGAATTACTTTTTGGTCTCCTGGTGTCCCTACCAGACGAAAAAATATCATCACAACCTCCATCAAATCCTCAGGGACCTGTGGGTCTGTCTCTCCCTGGAACCTAGGTGGCCTCTAGCACTGGAACTCGTCCAACGCGCTCACGTTCCATGAATCATCTTCTGCTGGGGATGGTGGAATCGGTGGCCAAACGAGGGGTGGTACCGCTGGTGCCTCCATTGGAAAAGGGCCCTGCACCGATGCCTCATCGGTCGGGGGGATATCTGAGCGTACAACTTTCACAACTCTAGATGGTTGTGCATGGGGAGGTATCTTGGAAGAAACATATGTGACATGGCCAAAATATAATACCTGGTGAGATAACCGTGTAGAGATGACTTAATTTAAACTTTTGAAAACCCATACACAATCATTTTTTCGTGCAAAGAGTCAGAAATCAGATTTCAGGGTCCTGGTGTATGGATAAGTCGTCCCCCACACCATCACTGGGCTCCTTGAACTGAGAACCACACTCACCAATCTTAACACTATTTATTCATAGAAAATAAAGATCATATTCCTATGTTCTGCAGTAGAACATATTCTTCTGATACAAATTTGTCACGACCTGTCCTTCGGGACCCGTTCCATGACAACCCCAAGCCCACCTTCCATAGGCCTGGGGCTGGCAACTAGCACCAAAGGCGTAATTCCCTAAAAATAGTATGGAATTGATTTATAACATGTAAACACACACATAAGATATGATCAGGAGTAAACTGAATAACCAACAAGTGAGTTTGGTAAGTAAAAAGGTTCCAGAATACAATCCCAACTAGAAAGTAACAGAAACTGAAAGTACAAGTACAATAGTTGAAATAGGAAAAACAGCCACCGGGTCATCCTCTGAGGTTCCTACCATATGTGTAGGTACATATCGCCTACTCAGCACTCCACATCCATTTGTATCCTCCGTGTACCGATATGCCGTGAGGTCCACCTCCGGGTACCGTCTAGTCCTGGTACTCTCAGTCTCAGTCAGCGTTGTACGTCGTTTGCATCTAACGAAATGAGGTGCGGGCATAACCCGTGTAGGGATGAGTATAACGATGCTCAGTAGGGACCCCAATACACTCAAGGTCTCACAAAATCCAAAATGATAAACCAAAAAGTATAAAATCAACAGATAACCCCACATAGGTGTATGCTTATACAAATACCTAAGTTAACAAGTAATCCATCTTAATCATGAGGAAAAGTCAAAAGTTACAAACTCAGCTCAACCTGGATTTTATTCAAATTGTCGAATCCAAAGATGCTAGAGAACTCCTCCTCTATCGATTACAATGGGCCTACCGTGACTCCAAGGTTCTTCCCACTAACCTTGTACAACTGTGGGACTCCTATCGTGTTCCATGGGTCTGCCATGTCACCAAGGCTCCCCCTCGTAGCATGCTGAGATACTCCTTATGTCAAGTACCATGGAATACCGCATCACCAAGGCGCTCCCCACTAGGTGTCTGCCATGACACCAAGGCACTCCCCCTAGGCTAGTCGAGTCACTCCGAGTCGAATCGGTCAGCATTCATCAGGTCTCAGCTATTTATTAGGTTTATGCACTCTTCTCGCTCGTCGCTGGAAGGATTTTCTCCCCGAGCTACTATTTGACACTCCAACTATCGCAAGGTCCCACGAAGAATTATCTCAATGGTCTGGCACATCATATGGGTTTCAATGCAATAGACGATACGTCAATCAGATTCTTGTTCTGTGAGTTATTATCCTTTTAGTCATGGGGGACCAGTTAGATTCGTGTACGATCCAACCTCGCCATATCTCAAGTGTCCCCCAAACTACAGTGGGGTATGCTCAAAGGGACCATCATTATTCAAGATTAACAATGCTGCTGACAGGTTTTCAAATGGTCGTCTAGTGCCAATGATATGGAGAAAAAATGTAAATGGGCGTCGTAGTGGCCTCATGTCTAGTACGACCCGGTCGGACCGACCCGGTCTGGGTCGACCCAATGAGACATGATGGTTCTAGCCCATCCCGTTTGAAGACCCAACCCATTAGGTTTGTCCAGGCCCCATGGACCCACCCATCAGGCCAAGAGGTCCGTAGAGAGCCAAGACGGTGCATACAGGTAGCAGGTCGGCGTGGGGGGAAGTTCGGTTCGAAGGACGCCGTGAGTGCGTGGCTCGGGTGGCTCAGCCCAAGGCCGGGGCCGGGAGGCCAGCTCGGCCGGCAGCGGCGTGGGGCGCGCGGGGTGTGCATGGTGCGCGGACGATGGAGAAGTGGGGAAAACGGGGCCCACTGAGGTCGGCGGCCCGGTTAAGCCAGTGATGGCAGGGGGCGCGTAGGCGGCGAAGCCGCAGGGTGCATGGAGGCCGGTGACCAGATTTGACCAGCGGCGGTGCAAGGTGCGCAGGGGCCGACAGCCCAGTTCGGCCAGCGGCGACGCATGGCGCACGGGCAGCAAAGCCACGGGGTGCACAGGAGGGGGGGGGGGGGGGGCGGATGGCGGAGCCGCGGGGTGCATGGATGTCACGGAGGCAGCGGGTAGCATGGTCATTGCATTCATCGCCTTCACACCATTAATGTCACTTCCCTCTAATTCTAATAACACCACAAAGGTGATCCTCGAAGTGGTCGGACCACGTTGGTTTTGTCTGCACCCTCTATGTTTAGGTTGATAGAAAACAGTTCACAAGAACGTATCACAACAAACCCTCCCACAATGATTAATCTCAAATCCCAAAAAAGGAAAACATGTTCGGATCAACTAGTTAGAATTTGATCCACATTTTTTGTTTTAGAAGTAAAGAATCACGGGAAGAAATCATATTAAAAAACCCCTACTTGTTCATTGTTCGTCAACAGAGTCGCGGGGAAGAAGACAGATCATTGGGAAAAGGCGAACGTGGGTTTCATCGGTGTTTTACTCGATCGTCTATTTATCCACGAGATCATCATAGTCGAAGATGTCCCGCGTTAGAAGAAGTCCATGGAAGAATGTCGGAGTTAGGGTCGACATCCTTCATCAGTGGAGCACATTCTTCCTCGGTGGTGCTTTCTCCCATGTGATCTTCCCAATTCTCTAAATACAAACCTTTCCTCAATTCCACCACGAAGGTAAATAAATTGTAAACATCAAAACAATTGATAAGATTTAATTTTATGTTGAAAAATAAAAATAATGTATACCTTTTAATTTTATATTGATGCATAAAATTAATTGATAGAATTTAATTTTATTTTCACACATAAAATTAAATTGAACGAATTTAATTATACGATGACACATTAAATTAAATTGAAATCATTTAATTTTACGTTGACACATACAATTAATTGTGAGAGTTGAGAGGTTTTCTCTCCACCCTCCATTATGTGGGGTAAACCTCGGTTGGTCCCACCCCCATAACTCATGGGAGGTTAAGTTGTGGTAGTCCCCACCCCTAACTTCTACATATGTGGTTACAATAGATAATATATAATTAACCATGAGCTTATTTTATTTTATTCTTTCCACGCATAACCCAAAAACTAACTTCCACCCTTTACCATATACCGTCGAGGTGAAAGTCTTATTAAGAGATTAGCGACACTGTGAGTTCAACGGTGCCCTCATATTTCAAATCCGAGAATTGGTTCAAAAGATAGAAAACCCCATTTGTACGTTGACTGTAAGTACCCGAACAAAACATCAGAAATTAATCCCGGACACTCTGGGCCCCGGAATCAATCGCCGTCAAATTTCACGGACTCATAAAATTCCGATATATTTAAAAAAAATTAAAAGTAAATTCGAGGTCATTGAATTTTCACAATTATCTATTTTTTAACCCTCTATGATATAATTTGAAAATTTTAATGATATCAATGGTTTTTACATTAATGGACCAAAAGATTTTAATATAAAAAATAAAAATAATCCATAAATAGAAAAAAAAATATTTTAAACCATATCCAATTAATATTACCTTGGATAAAATTCTTATTAATTTTAAATCATTTTATTATATATAGTGCATTATAAAATATCATTAATTTACATTTTTAAAATATAATAATTATTTTAATAAAATGTTTTTCTAGATATGAAAAATAATTAAAAAATGAATTTAATTTGTATAAGATGATTATATGAACTAAATATATTAATCAAATAAAATTTTATCTTGTTATTATTTATTTTAGGAATTATTGTTTGCATTAAACTATTAGTTACAAAACATTATCCTTAATAACGTTAAGGTATATTTTATGTTATAGGGTTTTAATTTTTTTATATAATGGAAAATAAGCCATAAATGACCAAGGGATTAATTTTTTTGAATATTTCTCATCCTAAATATCTTATTGAATTATTTCCATTCTTTCTCAGAAAATATATAAAAATAGTTTTAAAATATAATACCATTAATGCCATTTTTGAAACATTTCATTTCATTAGACTTTTAAAATGGCATGAAAGAAAATTAATTAAAATATTTTTATTCCACACAACCATATTATGTTATATTTAATTATATAATTATTAGTACATAATATATCACCTAAAAAATTTACATTCAATTTTTTAAAATTCATTATCAAGATTTTTCTTTTTTTATCCTTTTGTCGGTGTTGTGTATGATTTTATGGTTATTATTTCATTTATAAAATTGAAAACAATTTAAATTCAAAAAAATTTATAAATAATGATAATTTTTAACTTTTATATAATTTAAATATTATTATTTACTCACATATATGTCTTCAGAAACAAATTAATTTGTAATTATGACTTTTAAAGCCTTGCGATAACATTTACTACGAATTTGGAATAGATTCAGGATAAATAAATCCAAAATTAGAATCTATAAATAAAAATCATAATTAATACATAATATTTAATATAATTTTCATGAAAATAATATTTAATTATCAATTTTAATAATTAGGACACTAAATATTACATTTCTAGTGTTGTGCAAGCACTGTGTTAGTATTAAAAATGATTTTAACATTTTTAATGAAAAAATATAATTTGGTTGTATTGATTTAATTTAATATTATATTAATAGGTTACAGTCATAAATTATTTTTTACTTCAATTTTTTAAAATTTATTATATTTATGTCTTATATATATTATAAAAAATATATTGTTTACTTAAAACTGTATTTTCTTAATAGTAACAAAAATTTTAACTTCTTCAAAAATATATTAACATTATTATAATGAAAAATTTTAAATGAAAAATATAAAAATTAATTAAATTTATTATATATCGGTTCTCATATGTGAAATATAATACTTCAAATAAAAAATAATAAACAAATGAAAATAGTTTCTAGAATAACTGTGCATTTTAAAATATACTTATACAAAAAAATAAAGTATAAAGATGATTTATTTTACTTAATTTTTATATTTTAAATTAACTATTATATTCATTATTTAGGGTAAATTTTAATCATAATGAAATTTTATAATAATATGAAATTTTAAATTTAAAAAAAATCGTAATTTTTTTTAATTTTCACAAGAACATTCAATATTTTTAGGAAAATACCAATATTTAAACCAATATAATTTTTTTAATATTATTACATATATAATATAATATTATTTATATTAAATAACTAATAGTTAATCAAATCAATTGTCTTAAAATTAATTCTCAAAAAATAGTTAAAAAATATAGAAGTGAACACTTTTTATTGCCTAAAATGATATTAATGAAAAACATAGTGAATATTTATTAAGAAGTAATCAATGAATTTTCTTTTATTATGATATATATATATATATATATATTTCTTAATATTTTTATTCAATTTTATACCCACCAAATAATAAGATATTTATAATGGTTATCCCAAAATAATAATATTTTTTGGTTTTCATGTGATCAATGTTGTGTGTTTTATATGCTATAAAACATAGTTTTATTTTATAATATCTTGAAATATCTTATCAACCACCATTAATATATTCCAAACCCTAATTTTTTACTTTATTTTTGTGATCAAGGATATAAAATTATAAAATACGTCATTTACGTCCCACATAGAAAAATGTGTTAATAAAAATTACATTTGAAAAGAGGGAAATAAAATGTTAAGGTCAACTTGAATAATAAGTTTTGGGTTTCCAAATAGGTTAACATTAGTTGAATGTGTATATAGGTACATGGATGAAAAATGTAATGTCTAAATAAAAATGGAGGGTGATAGAGAACCTTGATCACAAGAAAATAAATGGTCATGAGAATGTCGTTAAATATAAACCCATAAATCAATGATGTCTATAAAAAATCATCGATTCAACAAAATTGATTTTTATATGAAAAAGTTTCATTTAAAGGCCCTTTTATAAGAGTTTAGTAATTTAGTTACAATATAGACAAAAATAATATGGAAATATAAATACATGAAAAATATATTTTCATGAATTTCGAAATTTCCTCTTCAATCTCATATTTTTTTCAAAACAATGAGTATTCATGATGAATTTTTCTAAACTAAATAACAAAAATTATATTATAATAGATTAATTAATATAGTAAGGGATAAAAATATATTATTAATATATTTATTTATTATCCAAAACCAATTTATTATCATGCGGTAATTTAATTCTCAAAATGAATAAGCCTTCATAGGTAAAAATTATACATTAATATCTAAAAGTTATTATTAATATCTGATGTTAAAACTAAATAATTCCATTAATAAATATCCTTAAAAATTATCTATATATTATTGAATAAGATTGAAACCCAATTATTAGAATTTTTTAATCTCATATCTTTCTATAATGAATTAATCATTAATCACAAAATAAAAAGAATCCATCTTAAATTATGGATCCAAAAATATATATATACAAAATTATATAATCTCAATGATATGAGAATAATTTACTTTAAAAACCTGAATCACTAAATTTCACCCTTTCTATGATTTATTTTTCATGATATAATTCATCCATTTTCAAAAAAATAAAATCCAGTAATATTCTATTCAAATTAATCATATATTATTACCCTGAAATTATTTTGATATTCTAATGAAATAAAATTAACAAAATTACCGCCAGATCTCTTTTAAATCTCATTATTCTCTATATGGTAAATCATATCATCAAAAATTATAATAACCCTAAATTATATCAATATCAATAATAATATATTCCTAAATGTATATAAATACCATTAAATATCCTCTCACAAAATATAAATAAATTATTCTTCAAATTACACTTTATGTTAATCCTAAGGGTTACAAATAATTCAAACTATTAAAACCTATCCAAATATTTCATTAATAAATTCAAAATATCATTATTTAAAACCAAAAATAATTTATCTATGACCTTGAAAATATGATCATACCTGAACATTTAAACCCATTATGCTACTCATATCATATATTTCCAAAACTCGTGATAACATCCTAATATGTAATATTTCTCAATACCTTATCTGATACATACTACATCATCACTAGACCCACACTTATATATTTATTACTAAAACATCATAATTTACATTTTTGAATTAGATAGTAATAAATGAGAAAACAATTCAACCACACAAGGCATACATTATCTACTATAAATATAGGATCACATACATACCCAATAAAAATTTTAGTTTAAAAAATTTTATGATTAGAAAACAATCAAACATAATAATACCAATGTCTTATTTGGTGAATTATTACAACTATTCCAACATTATCTATACCCAAATATAGTCTTTATAATTGTTAATACTCATCCTTAGAACATTTTAAAAATTAGAGATATTACGTGAGAAAATATATATATATAAAAGGAACATTAAAAACATAGGAGACTAATTAATCCATTTTAAATCCATTATTTTATAATTTAGTGGTTTTATATAATATAATAACCATTATTCTCAAATAATCATTTACATATATTTGAAATTATATTTACTACACATTCTTTCATAACAAATATAATAAAAAATAATGGTAAAATAATAATCATGATGGCTTATTAAAAAATATGAACCTATGAAAGACATTGCTTAAAAAATATCCTTTTATCCTAAAAGATATAAATCATTTCATCATAATATAATTTTATTAGATTTTCATTTTGAAGTGAATAAATTTCCAAAAAAAACTCATTAATCATAAGGGAAAATTCGTGTTTATACCTTGGTACATCATATTCGTTTATCCAAAACTAGTGGATTTATAAATATAATAAACTTATATCATAATTATCTCCAGAAAATAGTTATTACCTAGTAAAGTATAGTGAAATATTGGGATTTCCATTCATTGTGAACTATATCAGGGTCTCTCTTAATAATGAGCTATATCAGGCTCAGCCATCACAATTATCTATATAAGGATAACTGGTTATATTTATTTTTATCAGGAACACCTATCATATTTTAGAAATTACATGCACCATAACATTTTAAAAAAAAATTAATCATTAGTATTTTTATTATGAAAATGATGAGACGGACTTCGGAACCCATATGAAAAACACATTCAAATTTCAAAATAATCTTTCTATTTAAAAATACAATCATAATAATAAATTACCCATAGGTAAAAAAATATTTATTCTATTTGAAGAAAAATGTACTCATATAAATTAATTGAAAACATAATAAAATTTTTGGAGAATTTGAATTTGTTTGATGCTGTATACATTAAAATAGATCAATCCGTTTAAATTTTATAATGAAAGAAAAAAAGTTGCATAAAATTGTTTCTTTTCGATAACATTGAATGAAATATAATTAAAATTTATTTTATTAATCATTTATGAATATATAAATTAATATTAAAATTATCTATAATAAATGGATATTGGTTTAAAAATAGTTAATATATAAATCTTTAATATTTTTAAAATAAGGGTTTTCTTGTAACATGTCACTTATATTGAGTCTGAATTATCAAGTACATTTATTATCATCTTGAATAATAAACATATGTTAACTAATAATATTATTAAAATAATTTTCCAACTTTATTTTTTCCTTTTTTATTTACTTATCGATGATATACTATTACATAGTAAATAATGTTCATGTTAGGTGTTTGGTCTATATATGACTCATATGTCCAACATGAATTTGGTAGTTTGAGGGTAATAAAAATTTTTAGTATTGAATTATCTGGATAATAAAAATCAAGAAATATTTATCATTAATATAAATTAATTATAAATTTAAAACCATCCATTAAATATGGTTATGAAAAAGAAAATACATTATGACTATAGAGAAAGTGGGTCGTAACTACGCTTGAATAACATTTCCATTTTCCAATTATCATGATGATTTTAATATAATTTTTTTTTTCATTTCTATCATTCTGGTTTTATAATAAATATAAAATTATATACTTAAATAAAATTATATATATCATCCTTGTGATGTGGTGATGAAAAAAAATCACATCACTTCATGGAGCTGGATGCCCACACGTATTCTTGAACGAAGTTATCTTTTTTCAATGAATGAATAGGTAAGAAAATAAGTGACAATTTCCTTTTAGGAATGATAAATATATCATGAATATATTCTATATATGTATTAGTTAATTAATTATAACCATTCATTAGATGTGATGATAGAAAATTAATTACATCAGTTGGTGAGGCAGTAGTCCAAGGTATATTAGAATAATGGTTCCTATTCCAATCTATATGGAGAATGATTAGGGAATAGATTATTTCACTAAAATAATAAAATATATTTATATTTAATAAAATATCTATATTATATAAATGTGAATTAGTTATATTTTAAGAGGTGTAATATTAATTGAATATATAACATTTTGTAAAATGGTATACCTCTTCTTTGGGAAACCTCTATTTCTTTTCATCTTAGTCCCTGATAGGTTTTCATTTTTCCAAAAATTACCAATAAAATGTGGGAAAGGTGTTTGTAAAGTTATTTAATAATTAAATGGAAAATAAAATGGTTATCAATGTGTGAATAAAATATTATATGAGGATACCATTTTTATATGCAGTTAGTTTGAGTCTTGGTATTTGCGAAAAAATTAAATTAATATAAATATGTTTTCCCAGAAAAATTTATCCTAATTGTTATATTTTAAATATATCATTATTACATGACTAAAGAATATAATCGAACAATATTAGTTCATTATATGTTATTTATTAACCAATATATCTTTGTTTTAACACCACATGAAAAACGTGTTGTGATTACCCCGATATCATTGTTTTTTATACTAATGGACTCATGAATGTTATAATAAAAGGAAAAGTGACCCATAAATGAGATATGGATGATATTATATAATATATCTCATGATATCTGTAAAATAACACCTTTTAATGGATTTTAAATCATTTCGTAAAATATTTTTGTTATAAAATATCATTAATGGCAATTTTGAAATTAATGATATATTATAATATAATATGTGTCTAAATTATGTAAAATAGATATTAAATTATTATAATAAAAAATAAGTTGAATATACTATAAATTTAATCATCCGATCAAATTATTACTATTTGTGATATCAATTTTCACATTATCTACTGAATTAACCCCTATGTTAACACATTTTATCCTAATCTGTAATAATTAATTTCTTATTATTAAAGGGATATAATTTATGATATTTTGTGAAACATTTGACATTAAAGTATGTCTAGTTTAATTTAAGACCATTTATCATTAAAATTATTCTATTTAAATATTTTTATTATTTTATAAATAAATTAATAAATTAATATTTTCAATTAAATATATTTAATGACATTTTTGGAACTATTCATTTATTTATATAGTTTTAAAAACATGAATGAAAAGAATTTGAATATAATCAATCAATAAGTACCTAATATTATATATATATATATATATAATTATTTTTATATCATAAATTACAAAAAAAATGTCTTTAATTTTATAAAAATCATTTACCAGAAATTAATACAACTTGTACAAACACTTTAATAACATTGTGTAAGCAGTTAAGGTAATTATTCAATTTTAAATATTTTAAAAATATTCTATAAAATAATTAAAATAATTTCAAAATTCATCTATTTATTCATTAAATATGTATATTTACTCACATTTATATCACAGAATCTAATTTAATATCATATTTTGACATTTAATCCTTATATAACGAATTTCTAAATCATTTTTATATGATTCTGGAAATATAACTCCAAAAATATAATATATTAATTAAAATAAAATTTTATACAAAATATTAACTAAAAATATAATTCCAAGGATTTTATATTATCCATTAGTATCATTATAACATAAATATTTACTTTTCCAGTGCTGTATAAGGACTTCACCGACATGGAATGTAATTTTTTTTAATCATGAAAAAAATCCGACTTTATTTCATTAATATGTTTATTATTATATTTATATTATATAATCATAAATTATTCATTGAATAATTTTAATTTTTATGTTATATTTTTTACTTGATATATCCTTAAATATACAGTATTTCATAAAAATAGAAATTATTAATATTCAAATAAAATTCATTTTCTAGAAAATCTAAAAAATTAATACATTGAATAATGATTCGTGATGTGTAAAAAATAAATAACATTTTAAAAAGTTAATGATATATATTTTAGGGGAAATTAATTTTAATTAAAATGATTAAAATTTAATTTATTATGGAAAATGATTCTCAAAAGCCCAAAATATGCCATATTAAAAAATCAACTATAAAGGTGATTCTTATATAAATAATTAGAATATTTATAACTAAAAAACAGAAATTATTTTATGATAAAAGTAATTTAATTAATGTTTTTTCTAAAGAATTGATATAATAATTTAATAAAAAGTGATATTTGTCACCATTTATTGAAAAATCCATCTTTTGAAAAAATTCCAGAAAATTCAAAATTAACTAAATTTGAAATATTAATTATTATAATGATATAATTCTGATAAAATTTAATATCTAACATTTCAATAAATTAATTATATTATTTTCTCTCAAAAAAATTATTGAATAAATTAAAAAATTGAAGAATAACATTACTTTATGAAAGAATCATGTGTATATTCCAAAGAATTAATAAATATAATTAAGTATAATAATTATCTATGCATTTTAATTTTAATTTTAATGTTCCTATATTATAATTTCCTAATTAAAATAATAATTTTTGTTGTTTGTTTAAGATCGAAATCAAATTATTTGTAAGCTCTCAGAAATAGTATCCTTTAAAAGTATTTGGATTGAACAATTAATATAATCCTCATGATGAATACACAATAATCCACTACATTTTGAAGAACATAAAAATTCTAGTGAGAATATGGTGCTAAAAATACTCAATATATGTCTTCTTCTCCTCTGATCAATAACACATATGAGAACACCATTTCACAAATATATTGAAAAAATGTGTCCACAATCAGTTCCTAAAATTGTCGTGGCAGATAGATAATAATTCATCACAATTAGTTCTCCATGAAAGTATTGAGAACTATTATTTTCACACACATCATGACACATAATCATGATAATTCCGAAATATTCAAAAAATAAAATATTATAATTATACCTTATGAACCATGGTTTTACTATGACTCTAATATCTTCTGTTTTGGATACCGAGTTACTATCTCAATAATATATATTTTTATTCCCTAATAGTACTGTCTAGAGGTCCAATTATTATAATAATGGTCTTTAATGAAATTTAATGATAATTTAAAGAATAAAATTGCTATGAATTTGCACACAGTGAATAAAATGACTCATACAGCATGGTTTAATTAATCATGAACAGTGTCATATTAATTCTAAACACACATTGATATTTTGTTTGGATATGAGTTTCATGTTATATATTTTTTAATCATTGAAATCCTTGAAATGAACCTCCATTTTCACCCTTCCCATGATTTATATTTCCCATCACATAAACATATAAGGACATCTTATAGAAAAATGACACTTATAGCTAGTGATGACCCATTAAAGACCATTATTCTTTCCTCGTTCTTTCATGTTCATTCATATTTTTCAATGTAATAATATAACATCATCAAATTCATTATATATCTTTTTATTGATCATTTTCCCAATTTTATAAATAAATTTTTAATATTTTTTATCAAACATCATTTATGATCTATTCATTACAAATCATACAGGACCATTGATAATTATGAAAAAATGGCTACATACTTAATTAAAATGATATATTTAACAAATAAATTATTTATTTTATATAATCTATGTTATCTATATGCCATGAAAATTTCAAGGATATATTATTAGCTATTTTTATATGTATCGGGATGTTTTATCATCATTATAGTTGAATGACATTAGTTGTGTTGATACTTATTTGATTTTCCTAATTAGAGAAAAGAGAACATATGAGTAGGGTATATGGAAATGAAATATTTTGTACCACTTTCTCTAAATATTTCTTCAATTGAATGAATATATATATTTCTATAAATATTTTATATTATGTAACACATGTAGAAATGTGTGTAGATACATGTTTTTAATAGATAACACAACAGATCATTTTATAGCTTAAGTAGAAATATATAATTTCCACGAGGTGACACGACGTATATAAATAAGGATAAAGGATTTTATAGTCATTTTTAGTGAAATTATGGGGGATTGGGTCAGACATTTTATTTATGTGATAAGGGAATATAGTATATTAAAATTTATTTATACAAATTACAGAGTGTTTCCTGATATTGTTTTGGAAAAAATATAAATTATTATCTCGATATATTTTTAAAAGTTTTTATATATTTTTTAAGATATTAGGAAAATGAATGATAACATTTTTAATATTATATTTCAAATATATCTAAATATTTGGTTATAATATATTTTCACATGATACTTCGTATAACATAAAATTATGTGAAAAAATAAATAGTTCATTGAGGATTATATAAAAATAGATGAGTTTTAAAAATACATGTACTAAATAAAAACCATGGTTTGGTGGTGTATACCTTATTTCATATTTCTATAGTGTAAAATATAAAAAATGGTCAATATGTTGGGTTTTTATGCATATATGTATACACATAATACAATAATATATAACCCAACACATTTTTAAAATTATAACATATCATGTTTCATTATAACATACTGTAATTATTTTAAGAGAATATTGAGCATCTGAATTTTTTTTAAAATATTAGAAAATAAATTATACAAATTTGTTATAAGTATTTAGGAGTTTTAGTATCAGAAACATTTAAGAATAATTTCATTCATAGGTAAAATTAATACGTATCATTTTAGAACATTGAAATACTATATAGAAATATAAAATCTATAAATGTGGTGTGAAATTTCAAAATATTGTTTAGTAAAAAAAATCACATACATAAGACAAAAGCACATATTATCTCCAATGAATGAATTTTTTTTATAATTCCATTTATAGAATAAATTTCTTCCACAACATAAAATGAATAATTATATCTTTTAGAAACCATAAAAATATATAACCACTTATCATGTTTATAATTTATAAAATATTTTTTTTAAATATGCTAATAAAATATTTCCTTATAAAAAATGTATTTTGTTAATTTCTATATAATCAATCATAATGTTATTAACATGATATTATGAACAATATTAATTATGAAACCTTGTATTATGTATTTCTCCATAAAAAACCCTTCAATTCAAACATGTGAATGAAATAATTTTTCATTCAATGCTTCAATTATTGTATAATTGAATTGGAAGATCTTGTAATCAAATATTAGATTATTTTTTATAAAACAAAATGAATGCAGGCATATGAAATAAGTTAGAAGAGAAAAATCACATAGATGTATAACGCTTATAATTTATCTAATTTAGAGATAAATTTGTATAATTTTACCTTTTATTATGTTTGACTTGAATGTTGAGATAGTTTCCTAAACATAACATTCTATTTTGAGGATCAATTTGATTATAAAAATATATAATTATGTTTTAGGTGCATATTTTATAATATACATTATAAAAAGTGTTTTTAAGGTAGCATCATGTGTGTGGTATTAAATAGTGATATTTTAAATATTAATATAATGATTTAAGAATTATTTATTTTTTAGTTTATGGAATACACAGATTTACCAGACCATTGGAAGTTAAAATATCATATTCATTTAGAAATATCTTATATTGTTTGATGGTTTGGAGAATTATTAAATTCATAAATATTGGTGTTATTCTTCAATACATTAATTTATACTTAATGGTAATAATATTCAATTTTGTTTTTCATTATATATATAATGACTAATATAATATTATACCTTTTTTAATGAGTTTTAATTCATGATTTATTTTTCAAATCACATTTTAAATGATAATGGAGTTTTTCTAATCTATTATCGAATAAATATAATTTAATAGAGGCGACCATATAATGATTGGGATAATAAAATACCCTTACTATTTTTTTATGTATCCATTAAAAATGTATATAAATAAAAAATTATTAATTTTAAATTGGACATAAAATCATGGTTTGGGTTGCGAAACTCTGGTTTTGCCGTGAATATCCTAGGTGGCATTCTATATATATTTGTAAAACCATGAACTGAGTTGGGGAAACGTTTCATGGCCTAAATAGTACCACTGCACTGATAAGAGAAATATTTAAAAATAATATATCACATTCTAGAAATTTATCTCAAAATTATTTTCACATCATAATGATGTATTGGATAATTAATCTAATACATTGGTTCTATTCATAATGTTAGACATACTCTAAGGGATACATAATGTTTGTTGGCATTGAGATCCCTATTTAGGGAGACCATTGGTCAATGTGTTTATGATATATTATTTTATATGATAAATAAATAAACTACCAAATTCTCCGCCTTAGGTATCCACATGAAAAGGAAAAGGGGTAGGTTACTTACATGTGTGATGGATGACCCATGAGTGAACTGATGGAGAAGATAGGCCATTGAGCTCCATTCATGATAGTGTTCTACCCTACATCAAGGTGTAGTGGATTTCTAGAATCACGGTAAACATAAAGCATTAGTGTTTTTACATAATGTAAGACAATTTAAGTGAATTATGTAATAATATCTACATACGTGTTTTTTTAGTATTTTAGTGACCAATTATGATTTCTAGTGATCCCATGGGTGTAGATCCATCATTTTTTTGGTAAAAATAATAGGTTTTAGGAATATCGTATGGAATTAAAATTCAAAATTCTTAATATCACTATTTAATGTATAGGATCAGAAATAGTGAATTATTCCCATTCGAGGGAGATAGTATTTCAGAACTAATGGACATGTACCCAGTGTACTCTCCATGTAGTAAGGGTTGGACTTGTGGCCATGGGCATGGGATGTTATTCCATGTAAGTGGACATGGTCATGCAGATGTACATGGAAAGAACCCAGTTAAATATAGATTAATGAAAATGGATAATTACAATGAATGGTATGAGGTAAATAGTTATGGTATAAAGGGCATGGTTAGGTGCATGGGTCTGCAGAACAAGTCTTATACTATATATATATATACCATGTATTGTAACATTTTCATCTAGGCCATGTGAGAGAGAAAGTTCCTAGGTGATTAAGTGAGATCACACACCATGTAACAAAAAGTACATTCCATATAAATTCTATTTTAAAATGTCAATTTTATTGCGAGGACCTATCCAAGGATTAATGTCTAGTGATACATCATGTTTATTTGGTAAACACCATGAAATACCCTCAAAGATTTCCCACAAAAGCATCTCAATCTTCTATACTCGGATATAGGCATGCGAGTAGCCATTCCCATGTAGTTTTCCACACATAACATGGTGGTGTGCATGGTTTTGTGGTTATAGATTAAATGTGAGGTGATTCCATGGGGTATTATTATTTTTACACTTGTTAAATATTAGTTCATTGTGCTCCATTTTTTCATCCCATTGGGGGTGTGGTCTGTGATCACATCATTAGTATTGAATTGTGAACCTATCCATAGGACTAGTTTAGATAGAGGTTGTGGTATCCATTCCTAAGACCAAGGTGTGATTATCTATAATCACTATGCATTTCATAAGTAGAGTTTATGTTATCGTCATGACACTATTGAACATGTGTTGTTCCCCAATATAGAGTGTAAGTCAATTATATTTTAGTGTATCATCAAGAAAATGATCCCTATGTGATGAGTAGTTTTGAATTGTATTTTTGGTATCCAACTGCAATCCTGGTTGTGATCCCATATTCCTCTATCATGGATTCGAGTCTTAAGAGGGTTTTTTATGTCACCCAATGGTTTTAGTTATAATCCCTTATTTATTTTTTATGATCTGCTGAGTTACAGTAGATATCTTTGTGTCCGTCTAGACACATGGTTGTGGTGGCCTATTGAATTAATGAGTTATTCTAGTTTGTTGCATGACTTCCTCTATAGTGATAATCGATGAGAATGTTCTCTCATTTCAATGGAATTAGGGGTCTTAGGGATGTTCTATCTACCTAATGATACCCAATGAGTGACACCTCATGGATGAATTTAATCTGGGATAGTTGAAATTGTTGATTGGGTTACCCTTGATATGATATACCATTAAACCTTAAGTATAATCTTATAGAAGGATATATATTTGGGACCATGAGACTTTAAGTCTATGAAGAGATTTTCTATGTTATTCATGGTGTCTGTTCATTATGTTTCTTATTATAATGACATTCCACATGGGGATGAGATTAATATTAATGTATAGCTGGGATGTGGAAATTGAGATTCTAGTTATCTCTCTATTTGGATTCGTTACCATTTGGAGATAGAGATTATCTATGTTTTTTATGTAATATTTATATATTTTTTTAACACTATTGGTTGGATTGATATATTAATGTATTCTTTTAATTTATTTTTATTTTATCTACACTATTTCATGGAGATGGATGTGAGTGTTTTTATAATATTACTACAAGCTAATGCTTCCCATGGGTTTGTGATTCATAATCAATACAACTCACCATCCCATGGCCTATTAGTGCTGGGAATGGGGGAGGTGATCTATTTTTACCACAGGACAATAGTGGGTCATGTGATGATCGAGTTGTATCATAAGTGGTTACACTTTGGGACTTGTTTTTAATCGTTATAAGTGTGATTATGGATTTGGTTTTTTGGTTACCTTGTTTTTGTATTTTTTACTTAATAACTCATTCAATTGAGACTACTGTGGTCATGGAGGCTGACATATATATTCACCCAGAATATGAAATCCATTTTTTACATAGTACATGGGGGAACTAGTTTTTGGGAACATTGGGACATAGATCATGTAGGATTGGGATGTGGGTTTTATGTAATTCATGAGTCATGTATATATAAATATATATATATATTCTTGAATGTGGTGGGTCATTCTTGTTTTTAGATTCCCCTACTATGATATCCAACCATAATTCCATTATTGAATCACGTTGATGATCGTCTATGTGATGATGCTTTAATGGTGGGGAATTCATAGGAGGTGGTGTCTTTAGGTTTACAATGAATAATTACAAGACCATTCAAGAAGAATGATTCCACAATGGTACTAGATGAGGTTATGTTTAGGATGAGAACCCTCTGGGAGTTCTATAAGTAGATACCCAAATAAATTCATAGTTTTCCAAACCCTAGATCGTTTATCATTATCATTGCCCATTGTGATCAGTGCATATCTAGGTTCTTCTAGATCTTCTGTAGGATAACATGACCATGTATGTTCATTCAATGAGTTTTACTAACATTTTTTGATATACCCTATATATGGTTCGAGTTATCATTCCCGAAAATATACTATCAAGTAGGAAATATGATAGTATAATAAGGATTATGTGATATCTATTTTTATTCCATCCTATTATAGAGTTCATGAGTGGGTCTTAAGTGTTTATAGCTTTTTGGATGATCAGATGCAAACTATTGTTGTTTCGTACATATGAGATGTAAACATTGTAACTCATAGGTGTTTATTAGATTAGGGGTCATGGAATTTTAGATTCTTTGGGAGGAGATCTTGTGATGGAGGATATTTAACTAATGGATCTAATGTCAGATATATTTTTCCTAAAGAGAGGTGTTGTTTCTATTATTATATATTGGGATATCTCAAACAATATTGTTCAACTCGCCATGATACAAATAGAGACAAACTGAATGAAGAACATTGTAGAGAAAGTGAAATGAGAATATAATTATTGATAATGAATGTTGAATATTGGTGGGGAGAGTTGTATGAGGTGGGATATTGATTGATATGTTTCCACCACCACACCAAGGAGGTGAACATTATGCTCAATAATATGGAGGACATGGGAAAGGATAAATTATAACTATAGTGGTCGGTAACCCCTATCATCTTTGGTATATTAGAGGTACGATTAGTTTTAATTATACCATTTTATTAGATTGATTAGACATAAATATTGGATACTAGTTGGTTTTTAATTATTTCTTATGAGTTTTACAAGGTGAAATAGGGTTTCAATGAAACCATGTGATGGTGATATTTGATGTTGATTTTGGCTCTCATGAAATAAGTATTCATCCCCCATAATTATGTGTTCTTTAAACATTGTAAAAAACAGTAATGGTTAGTCAGCGCATCCAAAAAGAAGATATTTTTTATGTGTGGTGGGTAAGATCATTTTTCTTGATTTTTTAGGAAATTTTAATGTGTTGATGTTTAAGAGTGGGCCATAGATGAGGTGATCTGGTAGTCATGGGAATTGATGAGAATTAAGTATAATTATCTTTTACTATGGAGGACTAATTCAGGTTTTAGGTATTGAATGTGACATCACTATCCCAAATTTAGTTATCAAGGAGTCGGGATCAACATTTCCTTGATCGTATACACAATTCAAGAACTAGTAATTCCAATGTTGTTATTTTTTCATAGTAAATATGGGTGGAGGATCTATCAGATATTTATAGAGATTACAAACTATTATGGGTGGTGGGACCCATCTTTTCAGAAGATATAGATATATTCACACATAACCTTTATGTTTAGGTAGAGAAACCATGTGTTAGATTCTTAAGATCTTATTAATTTCCTATTATACATGCTCTACTGGTTATCACTAATGGATGTGGTTTTATTTATTAATTATTGGAAAGAGTTCCCCCATTAATTAGAGTGATCATAGTGATATAAAGTTATAATTATGTGTAGGTGATACGTAATATTTTTTAGATTATGGTTAGTATGACCCATAGAGAATTTGATGATCTGAGCATTATTTTATCTTTAGTGGTAGTGGAGTGTGAGTACATATTTCCGAAGGAGTAGGATTTTCCTCCCCAATGATAGTTGGAATATTTTATATACTATATCCCAATGACTACCCTAATATTTGATGCTATATTTGAAATGGATATATATGAGATTCATGAGGTGATGTGAAGATTGAGATTAGTAGAAGGAGGATCCCTTAAGACCATGTGTGAAAACATGTGATTCAATATATTTTTATCCAATTAGTAATATGATAATCCAATGAACTCAGACTTATAATACCATTAGGATTGAATTTTGGTAGTATTTGTTATTAACACTATTATCTTGGGGTCATAGCTATACATGATACAATGAGCATATATTCAATACATGATAAAGAAGTACCAACATCTTAGGAAGATCATGGGTAATTATGTATACATTTGAAAGTTACATATATTTTTATATATCACCTAAATCACAGGGATGAAATTTGAACTAACAAAGGTTGAAGTCATTCTATCTTGACATTTCTTCAAGGGTGTGTTAATGGCTGCAAATGAACTCAATGATGTTTTGATCTATTGTTGATTGAGGTGATGGGTAGTTAACTCATTTGTATTGGAACCACGTGGGTGAGGATGATATGAATTTTCCCAATTGAAGGTTGTTACCCCTTATCTCTTTGTGTGTGATAGGGAGGCACAACACGATGATACAGTTTTTGTGGTCTCATGTGACAGAATACCCATGAGATATGTTCTTGAAGGATTTTATGATGGTGGGGATAACAACATCCTTCTGAGAATTGAGGATGACACCAATCATGATATTGAATTTGGTGTTTTAGATTTTATTGTTATTCTTATAATAACCATTGTAGAGGGACAGTTGAAAAAAGATCCTTTAGCATAGGGTCTTGTAGCCAAGGTTGAGGAGGACTGATTATAAGTTAACTATAGATGTCCTGCAATCTATTAGGGATAGAAAGAGGTCCTGAGATGGTATTAATAATGAGATAGAGACCTTGGGGTTTTCATGATGGGGGTTTCCACCATTAATGTGTTTTCATAACACTATCTGATTTATTATACACATTCTATCATAGTTGGCACAATTAATATCCATCCATGAGTAGAGTTATTTGAATCTTATTGGGGATGGTATTAAATATCTTACGTTTATAAACCTATTTTAAAAATTTTAGATCTATATATCTATGATTTGTAACACTAGACCATTTTAATATTGTTAGACTTGGTTATTAGTGTTTTATAATTGTTTTGTCTTAAGAGACATGTGCTTGTTTTTTGGCACAATGTTGAGCAGTGTGTGATAGACATTGAGTCTGGTGGTTCCCCATTTAGGTACCTTTTTTGTTTGATATCTAATTTGGGAATTCTATTATGTCGCATATTATTCCATTGAATGTTTGTTTGATGAGATAACAAGAACCCTCTAGAGATATTTCTAGCTTGGGAGACCTAGTTGACACATCAAATCTTCCCCTCGTGTATAGGTATTTTCTTTTCGTGATTAAAATAAATGAATGTGGGGAGAGTTTGGTGAATATAGATTTTATATGATAAACTTTATAATAATACTATGAAAATTTTTTAATTCATGCATTGATGTTACCTAGAATATTTGGGCCTATATATTTTTGATGTGTAATATTAAAAATAATAGATACATTATATCATTAGTACATTGTTTTTGATGTAATGTAATATAACTACCAAATGGATTCTCAAATGGAAAATCTAATAATATGGTTTAGTTTTGAACATGTGGATTACCCTTAGGGTGACATAAGGTATGTCATCATTGATAACCTAGTTGGGGATTATTTTTAGTAGATGTGTCTACGATATATAATTTTAGTAATAATATAAATAAACTAATATATACTCCCCAATTTTTTCCACACCTATAGGATCATGGATAGGGTTAATAGATGACATTAGGATGAAATGAGGGATAAGAGGCTCCCCTATATTTTGTTGTTAATGGTGATCGACACCAGAACAAGATGCAGTTGATTATTGGAATTTTGTTGGAAATAGTGATCTAATGTTTCACCATATTGTATGAGGATTAGTGATATTTTAATTTTAATATATTTATGCAATTTTAATGTTTTGGAGCCCTCTTAGGAATAATATATATCTGTTGGGGTAGATCTATGTGTTTTGGGGGAAATTTGGTGTTTTTGAGAGTATTGTAGTGGATTTATATTTGAAAATAACTATTAAATGGTATGTAGTGTAGAATAACATTTCATGTGTTATTTCCATTTTTGGGAGTTTTTATTTTGGAAATAAATTTCATGTAATTGTGGCACATGCTATGAAATGAGTCTTTTTCATGTATATGAGGACATGGGATGGCACACCATGTATGGGTAAAAGGTAATGTGGAAGTACATGGCTAGACACATGGTGTACATAGATCAGAAGAAATTTCCAGATTCATGGATCCAGCTGAGGTAAATTGGCATGGAAAGAAGGACCCATATAGGATCAAGGTTTTGTTGAAAATCCCATGAAAAATATATACATTTTATGTGTTATAAAACGTCTTGCAAGATAATGTGAGTGAGGACACACCTAGGTGTTCTGGTAGGGTCACATTCCCTTTTAAAAAAAGTAAATGTCATATACATTCCTTTTTTATGTTCCATGGTTAGATAGAGTACATGGCCATGGTTTTTTTCTAGAGTCATGTCGTGTACTTTGGGTACACATTTTTTAATCTCCTAAGCGGTATATACTATTTCATCTCTATATTTAAGACACATAGGGAAGAATATGAGTATCCCATCCTATGTTTTTCTCTATGTAGAACATGATTTTGGAAATTATTGTGGCATTAGAGATGTTCTATGATGTGATCCCATCATGGAACTTCTTTCTGTGATGCTTCACTTAAAATAATTCAGTTTATTACCATTGTTCTTCCCTTAGAGTGTATAGTATGGAACCACATCCCCAACATAGGATTGTGATCTTCTCTTTCTTATTTTGGGTTTATGGTATCATCTTAACACTTTTTCAAATGGAATATTTCCCCTACATTGAGGATTTGATCGAGTATGTTTTTTGGTATCATCAAAAAATAGATCACCTACATGATGTGTAGTTCTATATTTGTTTTTTAGTACCTTTCATTGGGTCTACTTATATTTGACTATCCATATATCATGGTTATGAGTCTCAGTAGCAGTTTTGGTATCCTCTAGTGTTCATATCAGTGACCCACTATATAATTATTTTGATATCCGTAGTTTTATATTGGTTTTTTTGGGATCCCCCAATGTCCCAAGATATTATCTATTATATATTTGTGGAGATAATTTATGTTTTAGTAGGGGTCTCGGTGTATTTCATGAGATATGTTTGTGATCCCATATTTGAGTAATGACATCTACTAGGGTTTAGTGTGAATCTCTCCCATGAAGGACCTAAATTTCATTTCATATCAGTTATATTCCCTCAAGGGTGTTAGTGATGAATCACTTATCTAGTAATAAATGACGGGTGAGACTTGTTAACTAAATAAAATTGGGTATGGGATGCTTGTTTGAGTGGGTAATCGTGGATGAGAAACAAACAATAAGCTTTAGTAGAATCCCATGGTAAGGTGTATAGTAGATACCATGACACAATGAGTCTATGAAAAGTGTATTTTGGTTATTCATAGAGTAATTTCAATGTGTCTCACATATTATTAATATTCCAGGTCTTGATGAGATGACTAAAATCATATAAGTGGGTTTTCTATATGTTTATTGTTTTTACACTCATTTGTGTTTCTTTACCCTAGTGTTATCCTGCGGGGAATGTTACCTTTCAATTTAACCCTTTTAATTTGGGTTTTTGGGGTTCCCCATGGTAATTTTTATACACATACCAATATGGGATATTCCCATACATGTCAAGTTTTAAAAAAATTAAATTTCTTTTTATGGATTCCTTGGAGGACATATAGTAGGATGAGAATAGAAAGGTAGATAAAAAAAGGCACGTATTGGTAGTTTCTTTTGAAAGAAATCCACTGATATTGAGAAGGTTATATTAGTTTATTATTTATTATTAGGTTTTTATTTATCCCTCTAATGACATCAATATTGTTTATATTCTATGTTTTTGGTATATATGCATACATGGATTTTGTTATGAACTATTTATTGTTTCTACAATGTTTCATGAAGATGGATTTGAATTTGTGTGTGTGTGTGTGTGTGTGTATACATAAAAATGGATATGGCCTCCTATATGTGTGATATTCCCACTCAATTATGGTCCCCATACCCAAACCTATTAGTAGAGGTAATGATTTTGTTGTGCATAACATATAACTGGATACGTAGTCCTTGGATGGTCGAGTATTTACATAGGGTTAGTTTGAAATATTATGTGAATATTAGAATAAGTAATCACATGCTTTTCTAAATTCCCTATTGGGAAATTCATAAATATGAAAAAATGGAAATTTAGAAAAATCAATTGTTGATATGATTCAATGTGTTATATTAAAATTATAGCCATTATAATTTAATATTAATGTCTTGTAATATTATTTCTTTATACATTATCTCCTCTATTTTTTCACTAACCTAACTAATTTTAAAAATATATCATATCCATTAAATTATTTATTAATATATTAATCAAAATTAAATATATTTTCCTAGAAAAATATTTTCTGGAAATAAAATAAATATATAATCCATAATTAATGATGGAAGAGAAAAGTTATTTATAATAGTATTGGGGAAATTTATGTAGAGTTTAGATTCCTAAAGGGAAAAAAATTATTTTTATTTTATTTATTATATATTTTTTGGATAATAATTTATATCAAAATTAATTTTAAAATGTTCTATAGATCTATTTATGATTCATTGAATGTAATAACATTGATGGTTAAAAATACTTATACTGAATTAATATCGACTACTGATATGCAATTATAAGATCAATAATAATAAAACCTCAAATCGTAGTTGTTTTCTACCCTCTACAGTAACTTTAGTACCACAACATCATAATATTATATAGATAGTTTAATAGATTTGTGACAATATTATAGGAAATTAAATTTTAAAAAAACTTAATATGAAAATTTTTCCTAGAAACGTAATGATATTTTTATGAATTGTAAAATTGTATAGAATTGTATTAATAATTATTAAGAGTATGACCACATAAATATTTTATATTTTATTGCTCATTTATTATTTTCATAGTATATTAGTAATAATATAATGCATTCCTTATTATTTTAGTACTATTGTATATTTATTTAAGAGGAATATTGGGTGAGTTCTAAAATTTATCACAAACATTAAATATCACTATAATAACTAGATTATATTTTTCCTTATCATTCAATAGTAAGTGATTATAAATAAAAAAACTAGTATGTAATATATGATTTTTATATTGGTATACAACTATAATGAACTTCTCCTAGCCCACTCCACCAACAACTAATGTATTAAGAGAATTTTATTTCAAATCAATTTTAAAGGGATCACTAAACTGAATTGAAGGATGCTAATTCATAAGGTGTATAAGTTACAATATATTTGACTACGATCACCATCTAATTTCCTATCATAACTCTAACATGAAAATTTATTAAAAGGATTATGTGATTATCTAAAAATATAATATAATATCAAAAATTTATTATAGTATTTGAAATTAAATATTCATCAATATTTGAATTATAATAGAATCACTGCAAGAAAATAGTATTTTACAAATTGATTAACTATAAAAAAATATCAAATATAATAGATTTATTAAAAAATATAGAACAATATAAATCATATATTTTTGTTCATCACTAATTTCAGTAATATTAATTTATATATTAATGTCGTATTTTCATAATTAGTCAAGAGATTTCATAGTGACTATAATATTTAAAACAATGTAATTTTGTTAATATAGTTCATATATTTGGAATCACATATAATGTCTATCTATTGAGATATGATATATATATATGTGTTTTATATATGTGAATTTAAATAGTTTCGATAAAATACATGATGTTCTCCATTATAACTATTAAATCTCATAGTCAAGTGATACCTTTTTATCTAAAAAATAAAATCAAAAAAAAACATTCAAAAAATACTTATAAAGAATAAATTAACTACTCCTAAGTTTAATAAAAATATTCCTAGGCCTATAATATTCATGTCCATTTGAGATTCATGATCATTTCTAAAATAGAATTTTTTTATTCTCTAATGAATTATCTTTTAATTCAATAATATTTATAGTCATCAGTGTTTTTTGTAAAATAAATTTTATTCTACTAATGAACATGTAAGAGTAATCATCTTCACTTTGAGTACATAATATTTAATTTTTCTTTAAATAATGTATTTTAATTTTATTTATATTGATTCTAGCATAAAATCTCATAATTATAAAATTCTCAACTACAACTCAACAACTAATCAAAACATGAAATTTCAATTTTATGTATGGTTATTCATATTATATGTGATTATTTCTATTATACTTATAATAAGATCCATTAAGAAAAAATAAAATTTGTAAAAGTAATATTTATCATGTTATGGATATATAAGGACTATATAATTATAAAATAATTAATATGGATCACTAAAATCTACATTTCCTCCAATATGTAATATTAACTCTTCATACCTTTAAGAATGTACTTTAAAAAAATTATAATAATCTCAAATTAAAACACTAACTATGAAACATAAATAAATATATAATTAAACTGAAATCCACAAAAAATATAATTAATACAGAAAATGAGATTGTTCGGGATTCAAAACATATAATATATAACAATTTTTTGATCAAGAGAACATTCCAACAATATTTTTATTTTTATGATAAGAAGATTAATAAAATTAAACCATAAAATTTCATTGATTAAGAAACAATAAATATATTTAGATGAAATATATTTTAAATAAATAGTTCAAAAAAATAATTTATTTTTCTTTCTCAAAAATTATTTACTTTACCTTATTTTATATTAAAAAAATATATAAAATGTTTTATAACATAGAAAATAATGTATAATAAATTGAAAACAAAGATAATTTAAATTTGAATTAAATATGAATAAATTAGTGACTTTCATTAAAAATTGTCAAAGGAAATAGACAAATTATTAATTAATTTAAATTTGGAATCATTGGGATTTGGAATTTTGGTTCTTATATTTTATAGTTTATATAATGTCAAACGGTGTGGCCATTATCATTTTCAATTGGTATAACCAATTCAGTAAAATTATAAGGATCAATTTCATATGGCCAAAAATATTCTATGAAGATCTAGGGATGTAATATATACCTAGTAATACATATAGTTTGGTCAATTTCAACATTTATCACATATCATTTTTACATTTACAAAGATATTTATATTATTTTATTAGACATAATATTCTTATATAAGGATGAAATTGTTGTACATATTATTGAAGGATTTGGTAAAATGTCCAAAAATATAGTATATCATCGTGGGGGTTTTGAGAATTTTATGGATTATGTTGAAACACTTACCAATGAGAATCTAGATCACTAGTTTATCTTTCATGTTATTTATTTTGATGTTGAAAAAACAATTCCTTGTATGATTTGGATGTAGTTTGTTTTTGTGAGTTTACTAATTGTTTACTATAATAACACTTAAATCAATCCCATATGCCTCCGATAAAGACATCTATTCTTTATTAATATAGTTATGTATAGGTTTAAATACATGTATCAAAAAATATCCTTATTTTTTCTTCAATTCAATCATATACCCTCTTCCAAAATATTCCTTATTCTCAATTATGGAAATAATTATTTCAATCAATTCATTGAAAATATCATAAACATATTGATTCAATTTTTTAATGTATTTTATCACTGGTTTTCCATTAACCACTATTTCTATAAAAGTACCCATTTTCCATAATGATATATTAGGATCATATAATACAATTTGAAAATTGTCATGGGGCCCATAAAATTGAGGTGAAATAAAAATAGTAGTTGTGTTAATATAATTTATGTTGACAAAATCCAACATTGATTGATGATTTGGATATTTTATTTTTTGATCCTAAATCTATGTGGTTTAAATCCACTATGTGCTCAATTTTAGAGATTTATAAACATATTAATGATGATGAATAAGGGGTTTCCCTTTATAATAATATTATATTACTATTATATAATGTTAGTATTAGAAATTGTTTCAATAAAATCGTATTTACATATAATTAATATTGAGAAAGATTATAATCGGTAAAGGAAAATATCTATAGTTTTGTATCTTTTTCTTTATAATACAACTGATTTATGGATATTTTGTTAAGAATGATATTATAGGTCCTTTTTAATATGTCTATGTTTGTCTTTATATATTATTATAAGAAAATTATTTTTATAAAAAAGTATGGCTTGTATTGAAAATCCATCGATGGATTAATGATAATGTAGACTAATGTATTATATTGATAATATCCAATAGAATTTGGTTTGAAATTACTAACTATGGAAATGGAATTTATGAATAAATAAAGGGTTGTGGAAATACATAGATTTGAGTATTCAGATTCTTTAAGGATTTGGAATTGAGTTTCAAGACCATTTTAAAAGTTAAAATATTCAAAATATTTATTATCTTTTTCTGACACGAATAAGATTTTTTTAGAGGTTCTATGTGAACATTTTAAGAGCTTCTAATGTCATTTAATTTTTTTTAAATTCCAAAATATTATGAATATAATTGAAATGGAATGCATTTTATTTTACTATGAATAACATATAGTCTCTATATCGAGAGTTTCCCCTATAAATGTATTTTTTTATTGGATGTTTATATAGGAAAAGAACATATATTGGGAATATAACATTTTTTTGTACTCGTGATCTTAAAACGTAATGTTGTGTTGTATAAAACATTCTATAATATGTATAAATATTCCCTATAATCTATTTTTTATTGTTCGTGCAGATATGAGGAAATGTGATAAACTTAACACAATATAAAAGGATTATAATTAATTACACATTATTTAGGAGTTTAAAAATATTAATTTGGAAAATGGTTTAATAGAAAAAAATGATGTTTATGTATTAATGTTTCATATGTAAGGATTTTTCCATTAAAAAAATTATTTCCAAAATATTTTTTTTCTAAAATAACAGTTATAGTAATTAATAATGATCTCTCTGATAATTTTCCATAATAAAATAGATATCAAAATTAGTCAATTTTAATTTTTACTCGTACTATTTATTATGGAATTTGTTATAATTTCCTGGAGATAAATTTCACTCTATGAAGATATTCGAAAATGGGATACCATGTAATGTATGTTTTATTTACTTAGTTACAATTATACAATGATTATATAGCCACAATGTATGGATTAGTGTAATGAGAATTACTATTTTTTTCATTCTATGATTTGAGATGATACACTATAACTACTCAAATAATTACAAAAGTGAGAATCCTCTCACACCATTAATGATGGATTTCAATGAATTTCCCTATCAAGTGAGAATCCATTATATTGTAGAGATAATAAAATATATTTACTTTTTGGGGAATATTATAAGGAGAATAATTCAAAATAATTTGGAAGATTAAAGAGAGATATATTTTTTAGAGAATAATGAGAATAAAAACAAGAGATATTATTGAAATATTTTAATGAAATAACTATACATACCTAAATTAATATATATTTATAAATTCAAAAATGGAAAATACATCACTATCTTTATGTACATAAATAATATATTACTAATAATTCATGAATTTGTGTGAGAGATTTGGTTATATTGCACATTAATTCCTTTGAATACTCCCTATATATCAAAGAGACATGTAGTTGATGACATTCAAGATAGTGTCGCATGTGGATTAAGGATGTATTTATGGAGAAAATTTTCTATGATATCCTTTTATTATAGAATATGAGTTAAACCGAGATGAACATAAAGTGTGGACATGATTTCCATTAGATTAGTAGAAGAAGTGATAGATGAAAAATCCTTATGTTATCTCTATATCAAAGTACATATGTGAGAATAATTCCAACACTACCGTTATTATATAATAGAACAAAGACAAGTAGGAATTATGAATAAATCTACATCCCTTTATTTCATATTATCATATGGATGTGATGTGAAAGATATCATTGATATTCATGACGTTAATATAGAAAAAAGTATTCAAAAACATATGCATGAAGAAGAAGATCACATCATTTGATGTAGTGACTTAGAATATTTCTACCACTCTTGTTTGATAGTGGTTAAGAGGACCCAGTTTACATTTCTGGGAGACACTATGAAGAACATGTATGGGGATAATAAATTTTTGGGATATGAGATAAATAACATATCAGGCGTTTTTTATGGATTTTTATGAGATATCACATTAAAATCACTTGGATAATATATTGGATTCATATATCGGGTGTAATATACAATCATTAACCATGGTATGGAACATTTAACATTTATTCCAATTCCTTAAACATACTCAAGGAATACACTAACACTGTCTGTGCAGGTCCTTGGTTGAAAATAGTTTTTTTCATGGTTGTGCAGGATTATGCAAAATAATCCACCCTTCTCTGGATTAACATTCAATTTAAATGTAATTAAAAGTATTAAAATAAATATAATAAATTTAATGAAATAAAAATAAATAAAAAAGGGAATCAAAATAAAGAACAAATTAAAAATACAATAGAATAAATTTGACAAAAAATAAAAAATGGGCTTAACCCATTATTTATAATATTTTTATTTCCTCTTCTCTTTCCCTTTTATTTTATTGTGTATTTTATTTTATATTCCCTTATTTATTTTATTATTTTTAATTTTTTCTCCTATATTTATTTATTCATTTATTTATTTTTTCTTCCTCCTCACTTCTCTCCCTCTCCTCCTATGTGTCACAACCCATGTCCAGGGTGGTGCACATACCTCTTTATCTTATTCAAAATCCCACTGGACCCCCAATTCTTCAATGTTTTCAACTAATTTAGAATAAATTTGAATATATTTGTAAGGACTATCATCCAAAAAAATTACCCTCGGGTTTCATCTTCTATTCATTGCCCAATCATCCACAAAACATGTTTATCATAAATTGGGTTTTTTATTTAATCCAACAATTTCTTCTATTTTAGGTCAAATAAATGGTTTTCACAAGACATTGGGTATAATATGACTATGGGGTAAGGTTCATATGTTTTTTATTATCTTTTCTGTTCTTCATTCTACTCAAACCATTTTTTCGTTCCTTGGTTCCTACATACAAATCCCAAATAATACATATTTATTTAATTAAATAATTTTTCCTTGATCCTCACGACCTTTGTTTTAGCAGAACACATTACTATATTGTTTCCATGCCTTTAGACCCCCATTTTGGTGTGCTGACATAACAGGCCAATTTTAATTTTTCCATGAAACTTTAAATTTTAATTTAATTGTGTAGGTGTGATAATTTGGGTTGATGTTTTAATATGAATATATTATTTAGGATGAATCGAAAAAAAGGAATTTGGTTTTCAATTTAAGTTTTTTCATAAATAATTGCTTTTAGAATTCTTGTGGAGTCTTTCCATTATAAAATGACATCACCTATACTCACACTAATAAAATGAATGATTTTTAATATGTGTTATTGTGATTATCTGTGACTATTAGGCATGAATATTAATAATAAAGTGGAATTAAATGGTTAATTAATGGGATGTCATCATGAATTCTTGCTCTGTGAGATATATTCCTCTCTAATTTTTTAAATGAAGTCGGGATAGGGAGAGAATGTTGCCCCTGTATTAATAACCCATATTTAGACGCTCAACTCTCAACAGGTTACCACAAAACGAACTCGGAATGTGTTGTTTTAGGCTCTCCAGGGAAGGGCTTCCCCGGGATTTTTACTATACTATTGGGTGATATCAGTTCCCTAAGGGGCGGGTGGGGACAATCCTGTTATTAAGATGGATTTTCCACGTGTCAATTGATAATTGGCCCATTACATGAGATACCCATGACATAATCATAGTTACCAAAACATGAGTGATAACTAGACTTTCGAAAGGATCTCCTTGGATGGGTTTGTGGAAGTGGGTATAATTGAATGGATATACTGTAAAGATACCATTGATATGTGCTCAGGATCCACCTTTAAAATTTATGGGTTAAATATAATTACATTATATGCTTTTGTTGATACTACATAGTGATCCCTTAAGCTTCGTGATACCTCTCATGTATCGTTAGCGTGCCTGGTCTTGATATATAGATTAGACCCAATGCAAAATCACAAAATTTGATGGAATGCCTTTCTATTTGGTTTTTAAAGTTACATAGGCCTTGATCTATAAATATTCTACATCACTAGGTATCTCATTCAGTCTTCCAGCTAAGGTCGAAGTAGGTGATATGGTACAGGTGTCCATTTAGGAACATGGGACATGATAATTTTATTTTATTTTAATTGCTTTCCTTTATAATATATGGAACACTATTATATGTCAACAACATGAAACATAAAGGCGTAGACATCGTGGGTGTTGACCTAGTGATATTTTATCTCACACCCTTCTCAGGATCCATTTAGTACCTAAGTAGACTTTATATTTATATGTATATAAATATGAATGTGTCTCTCTATGAATGCTTATTTCTTTGCTATATCGGATTGGGATTTGGGGTTGTGAACTGAGCCTTGGATGAATATTATGTGTGGCAGTTTTTGGCATTTTTATAGTTTTATTAGCATGAAATTATTCATATACCTTATACCCCTTGTACATTGATTTATTTAATTTTGACATCATACATTGTCATCATCATGGTATATATTTTTAATATTTCTCTTTTGAAGATATTATTTAATTTTTTGGGTAATTTATTTTCTTTTTCTACTATCATGTTTTCGTCTATGCTTATACTACTTGATCATATATTATTCACCATTTTGTAATACCTTATCTTATGAGGAAATAATCTCCAAAAAGATATACCCATGCATCTCTATACTAGTTATCAACCTATGGTGTTTTGGGAGATGCTCTCGAGGTCTTGTGGCTCACCATCTCAGGGCCTGGTTCGGTGGCACTCAGGGAGGGACATTAAAAATTGGAATTAGAATACATGTATTTTTTCCATTTTAATTAATTGATGGATTAGATAGAAGACTATGACATATGAATTTAAATTTACCTTTTCTTCGATGAAGTTAACCCATGTACATGGGATACCCAAATTTCTTGGGGAGGATATTTTATTTAATCGTTATATCATTTATTGGTGATACGACTTCACCATTGGGTGATACACTTTTGTTTCTATGGTTAATAGTATTCGTGTTATTGAGATAATGATTTTTTCTATTATAGGACAATGAAATGAGAGAATGTCATTTACATGCATCATGTTATACACCATAGGGATTAAAATGACATTCATATTGCCATACCATATCAACTATTACCATGAATCTATCTGTTTCATCTGAGTGTTGTTCTGTTTAGTTGTAATTTCTTACAGTACCTATCTGTTATAAGTATAAAGTGTCTATGTTTCTTATTGATCTATATAAGACCAATTCTATTTCTATCTAGACACATCATTTATAGAAGACTGTATATTATGTAATATATAGAGTCAGGTTGTGTTCCTACCCTCTTTACTTACATTCTAAACCTATTAAGAAATATTCAGGGAGGCCTTACACCATCCCTTTTCTTATTATTCTTGTACATGGTTACTATGCCATCTATAAAAACTCATCTAAGTCATTCGTTTGTAAATATTAGAATAATATCGCCACGAAGTGTCTGTGTCGTAGTCCATGAGAGTAGCGTTTAGAACATTCTAGTGTTACTGGGTCCAAAACCAATTATAATACCTCATATATTGCAACATATAGTGCTTTATTTGGTACCTATTATGGTACCACCTCCTGTCCTTCCATTGGAAACTGACACATATTTATAGGATAATCTTTTCAAGATCATATAGTTAATTCAATGTGTTCTTTGGCTATCTCTGATTATGGAAGAGCTTAGGTAGTACATGCTATGGCAACATCCTCAAACTTTCTCAGGGGATGGTGTTCTCATTGCAATAGAGTCATGGGTAGAAGCTCTAAAATCCATATTCAATAGTATTGATATTATTTCAGAGAGGATAATCAATCAATTTTTATATATGCTTTGTGACATTTCCTATCATTGGTGGGATTCCATTTCTTGTGCAAAATAACTCCATGACATGGTTTGGGTAGACTTCTATATTGATTTATTAAATACATTTTTTTACAAACTCTAAGAGACGATCCTTCCATAGAGTTTTTAAATCATCAATTGGGCTCTATGATATTGTTTGAGTATTATAATCACTTCACTAGTATTGAAAATTTTCCTCCATGTTGGATTGGTGATACTTAGTTGGATGTGAGGATCATTGATTATAGACTTGAATATGTTATCTTCTAGCATGTGAATGTTTTTTGTTTTATGATCATTACATAGTTCATTAATCAGGACATTATTATGAAATGAAATCTCAATGAAGGAGATAATGTGATATAGGGATGTTTAGTTTTGAGGTAGGTAAATGGTTCTTAGTTTAGTAAGAAGATCATTATGAGTGTTAAAATATTGGAAAATCAAGAGAAATTACATTTACTAAATGTACAATCATATGTTATTATTGTCTCAAGGATAGAAATAAGAAGCCACAATGCATGAGGAACCTAATAGAGTGTTGAGATTGTGGAAAGATGGGTTACCTTCATCATTTCTACCACTAATTTCCTTCAACTTCTAGTGGATGGGGAGTCGTTCTAGTCCATCCATTAAGTATGTGATCCATGGATCCATATCAGTTTGGGAGTACATTTTACACCGGTTAATTAGTCTGAGGTAGTGGAGGTCGTGGCTGAGGCGATCATGTCCTAAAATACCATTGTTAGTAGAATGGACCTTCTCATGCTACTCTAGTGGCATCTCATGGTTGAGGTTCATTCCATATGTGTACTATACAACCAATTCTAGTAGAGTAGAGTCCAGGGACCTCTATGATTATAGGTATTGTCCTTGTATCCTCTAATTTAGTTTCTTACCATTTTGATAATTGTGAATTACACTATTTCATATGTATTGAGACACTTGAGATATTGGGTGTTTCCATCGATTAATTTTTTGGGGTTATGTCTCTCGAAGCTCTTTTGGGGGTAAGAACATGAGGTGTACGCCAGTGCTGGGATTTCTCCCTAGAGATAGGTGGGTACCATTTCTTCTCAAATTTCTTCTTCCTTCAGATGATTGGGTTTGATTTTTTTATCAATATATACCAACTCATTATATATCAAACTCATTTGTATTGTTATCGTCGTAGAGCTACCTTCACAATACCCAAATGCATCACGTATATATATAATGTAGAATTTGATATCTAGGAAGATAAAGGTAGATCCAAGTGTTTTGGGATGGGAAGAGTTATATCACAACTATCAAGTCTCCATATGAGTGATCTCGTAATTCAATTAGTGTAATTTCACCCCGTTATGGATGGTTTCATGGATGTATTACCTTGTGATTTCTCCAACTTACCACCTATGAGGGATGTTTAGATCACTATTGAGCTAGTGATAAAGTTTGACACCACAGACCATTCCACCTTATAGGATGGAACCTACCAAGTTACAGGAACTCCATATGTATCTCCACGATCTTTGGATGATGGTTTTAATCATACCTAGAACATTTTTGTGGGCTTCACTAGTCCTTTTCTCTAAGAAGGATTATGGTGACCTGAGATTGTGTGTGGATAACTATCAACTCAAGCAGCTTAAAATAATGTATCAATATCCTTTTCTTCATATAGATGACCTCTTCTACCAGATCTGAGGAGAAAATATTTTATCATAGATTCATCCGATGTTGTGATATCATCATGTTCATATATGAACATTAGAAATACCACATATAGGTTTTTAGAGAAGGTATGACTTGTATTAGTTTTTGGTTATGTCGTTGTGTCTGATGAATGAACCATTAGTTTTCATGGATCTGAATAATCATGTATTCCACCCATAAATTTATTCCATTGTTGTAGTATTTGTTGTTGAAATCATTGTGAGTTTGCACTCTAGAAATGACTATGCAACACAATTTGAGATCACGATGTATACACACAGAGAGAACAAGGAATTCACATATCTTAGTAAATGAATCTTTTTCATAAGTCAGGTTCATTTCTTCGGTTATATCATATCTAAGGTAGGCATATCAGTTTACCTTGAAACATTTACTGTAATATTTTCCTGGGAATAACTAAAGAATGTGTTTGTCATACATAGTTTCTTCAGGATAGCTGGGTATTATAGGAATTTCATCCTGGATTTATCCTACATAGTAGAGCCTCTTACAGCTTTGAGTAACAAGGGTGTGCATTTCATCTAGTCAGAATATTGTGAGAAATATTTTCAAGAGTTAAAGGGAAGTCTCATGATAGCTTAGATCCTGGTTCTTGCTGATCTCAGTTGTTGTTATAATATTAATTGTGATGCTTCAAGAGTCAGACTAGGAACATTTCTAATGCATGGTGAATGAGTCATCGCATATGGATCCAGCCAGGTGATGGCTCATTATAGGAACAATACTATGAGTGACCTCAAATTAGTAGAGCAGTTTCATTTTCTATACTATTTGATACATTACATGTAGGGATAGAGGTTTGTTTTCTAAAAGGACCACAAAATAATGAAATATATCCCCACATAACATGACATTAATTTGAGGCAGCGCAGGTGGGTTGAATACCTACAATCATTCGAATTTGAGAGTTCATATAACCCTAGTAAGGGTAATGTTTTGGATAATTCATTGAGACCGAAAATGTAGTAAAAAGCCACCGTGATGCTAGCAGTGGGTTGTAGTTGATGGATTTGTTTTCTGAGATGTGTGTGGAGGATCAAGAGATATGCATTCAACCAGTTCTAGCAGCTCTTTCAGTGGCATCCCATCTTCTACTGTGAGTATGAATGTGATAATTATTTAATCTGTAGGGGACCGTTTTGAGAGATATCATCAGAATAGAGAACGGAACTCGTATATGGGTTATTCGTGGTAGTAAAACTATGGTCTACTATGGCCATGTTTGGGTGTTTTATGATGTTCAAAAAGAGATGATGATGGAACATGAAGCCTCTATTTGGGCAGTTCATCTTGGAAATACCATAATTTTTAGAGATATGGAATGTCAGTACTGATGGATTGGTATAAAGAAACAGAAAGTATGTTTCATTACCTGATACTCCTCCTATTAGTATTTGATGGAGGAACACCAACAAACATCTTGAATCCTATAGAAACTATCAAATCTTGAGTAAAAATGGAACAATTTCACCATAGATTTCGTCAATGGCATGCCTTTATCTCCATGATGTAGTTATAAAGTGTTGGGGATTATTGATATTTAGAACAAAGTCACTCACATCCTACCAATCTGGCAGAACTTCTCTATTGATATGTTAGGGAGGATATATATTCAGAAGATAATTAAACATCATGGGGTACACAATTTTAACATGTCAGACTGAGATTCCAATTCCATATCATCATACAAGAAAGTCTTTCATACGGAACTATGTTCCCAGTTGCTTTTGAGTACTGCATATCGCCCCCAGACTGATGGGTAGTACGATCAAACCATTTGGGTGTTAGAGGATATGATGACGGCCTGTATCCTTAATTTTGGAGGTTCATGAGAGAAACTTATTCCTCTAGTTGGGTTTTCTTATAATAATATAATTCTACAAAAAATTCAAATTGATCCATATTAGGTCATCTATGGTAGACAATGTCATTCAACTCTATCGTAGATCGAAGTAGGCGAAACAACTCTTCTAAGTCCTCATCTCATTGAGGGGAAATCATAGTAGGACCAGATAATTCAAAAGCATATGGTAAAACTCAGTCCATACATAAAAATTATATCAACCATTGTCGCAGACCCCTGGATTTTGACGTGTGACATCAGGTCTTTCGGTGTCTCTCACCGAGGATGGTTTGTTGGTGAATTATGATATAGGCTTAGTTTTCACCGATATATGTTAGGCCATTTGAAAGAGTGGAGAGTGTTTGGATGGTATCCTATATGTTGTTGTTACCTTAGAGGTAAAATTCCATTCATGATGTATTCCATGTATCTTATCTTAGAAATTATCATCCAGACCCATATCATTTATTTTATCATGATGACATAAAACATGAAGTTGAAGCATAATTTGAGGAGCGTCTGACTCATGTCATCGATTGTGGAATGATGGTTCCTTATGTTAGGTTTGTTCTACTAGTCCAAGTTCAGTGGAATCACAGACATGTTCTGGACAAGACCAGGAAATAGTAATCTAATTTTCATGTGTAGTGGATATAACTCTTCTTAGATGACGTTCCACTACCCTCAGAAGGGAAACATGGAGATGACTATTCTAAAGGAGAATAGGTTTTAAAACTCATTTTAGACAATGGAATATAATGTTTATTTTTTTTCTAAATCAATAATGTGACCTAGGGCACATGCTTGTGTGTTCTGTAATAGTCCCGGGTAGAAAATATGTTTATTCATGGTTTTGCAGGATTATGTAAAATATTCTATTGGTCACTACCACAATGTTTGAGTTAATAGTAAATAAAATGATTAAAATAAATAAAATAAGTTGAGATAAATAAAATAAAATGAAAAGGAATAAACATATATAATAAAAAAATTGATTACGAGAAAATTGAAAATAATTAAAATTGGGGTTAAACCATTATTATTATTATTATTATTTCTTTTATCCATTCCTTTTATTTTATTTTGTAGTTTATTTAATTTATCAATATTCATTTATTTTATTTTTCATTTTTCTCTACTCTAATTATTTCATTCATTTATTTTTTTCATCCTCTTCACTTCTCTATCTCCTCCTATGTGTCGTATCCGCCTCCCTTTCCAGGAAGTGTGCCTCTCTCCCCCTCCCCGTAAAATTCTCAGTGCACCTCTGATTCTTCATCATTTCGAACACCGTAAAAACAACTGTGAAGCTATCATTAAGTAATATAATCCAAAATAATTAATTTTAGGTTTTATCCTCTCTTCGTCACACAATATACCACATATGGGTTTTACCTGGAATTTGGATTTTTGTAAAATCCTCTCTTATATCAGTTTTAGGTCAAATAAATGGTTGTCATGTGACGTGGGGTATACTAATACTTTGAGGTGGGGTGCCTATGTTCTTTATCTCTATATAATTTCTTCACTTAATTTACACAATTATTATATTGTTTGTTACCTACCAAAGAATCCCTAATAATATGTATTAATTTAATTAAACTATTTTTCCTTGATCATTAAGACCATTGTTTATGAAAAAACTCATCCTAAGTTATTTCAATGTCATAAAACACCCGTTTGGATGTAACAACATTATATGAATACTTTCATTAGGCATTGAAACATTAAATTGTCATTTACTTGAGCAAGTGTGATTATATGGGTTGAATATTTAAATTAAATTAATTATTTAGGATGAATCATAAACCATGAATTTATATTTCAATTGAAATGTTTTTCTAAATAATTATTGTTCTATGTTTTTTCATGCCTTTCCATTATTAAATTTCATTTCCTCTTCTTACACCAAGAAAGATCTTGTTTTGTTTAATAATTTTTTATGTTATTAATTATGATTGTAAGTCATGAATAATTAGTATGAAAGTGGAATTAAATGGTTAATTAAAGGAATGAAATCGTGAATGATTGATATGTGATTTATATGCCTCTTTGTTTTTTAAATGAAATCGAGACATGGAGATAAAATGGTAACCATATTAAGAACCCACTTTTGGACTCTCCTTGAATGATATGTAACCACACAATGTACATGGAATGCGATGTTTTAGGGATACTAGGATATGAAATCCCTGATATTTTTACTATGTTGTTGGGTGATATCAGTTCCCTAAGGGGAAACCAAAGATAGAGAAATTGGAAAGTTTGTTACGCGAAGCCTCAGTTGATACACAGTCCCTTATGTGAAATATTAGGGATAGAATCATAGTCATTATACAAAGAGAAATACTTTTACCTTAGAAAGGATCTTATTGGGTGGGCTTGTGGAATTCGATATAATTGAATTGATGTACCGTAGCGATACTTTAGGGATGGTCTTATACTCCACAACTGAAATTGGAAGTTTAAATATAAATGATTGAGATGATTTTACTAATACTTCATAATGTTCCCTTATGATTTGTGATATCGTTCTGGTGCCTTTAGTTTACATAGTGTTGACATATGGATTATATCCCAAGCCAAAGAACAAACATGGGGGGTATTACTTTTTTCCATTGGTTAGTAATGTATACAAAGGTCTTTCTATATATATTCTGCTTTACCAGGTACTCATTCAGACATTCAGCTCAAGCTGAAGTAGGTGGTATGTGACAGGTGTCCCTTTAGAAACACAAACCAAGTTACAATTACTATTTATTTATTTAAATTTCTTTAATTTATTATATATTTAACCCTGTTATTTTTTAACAACATAAAAATGAAAAGGTTTAGACACCATGGGTTCTAGCCAACTAAGATTATATCTGACACCCTCCATAGGTGATATTTGCTACTGGAGTATAGTTTAATTTCATTGGTTGGGATACATGGAAGAATGCCACTCTCAATGATCGATTTTGTTATTGTTTTTGATATACGATTGGGGGAAAAAGAATGAGCATATGCTCAAGTACCCATGTGTATGTTTTTGTTATTTTGGAAGTTTTACTAACAAGAAGTCAGTACTTGTACCCTATACCCCTACACTTTGATTTGAATAATTTTTTCATAATACATTGATATCTTCATGAAATCTATTATGAGTATTTAGCCTCCACTATTTTATTTATTTTGTTGTGTCATTTATATTATTTTGCTGTTATCTTCATTTTCTCTGTTCATCCACTAATTGATAATATATTATTTAAAACTATGTATTACCTTCTCATATGAGGGCATAGTCTCCCACATATACTTATACAATGCCCTTACTACAAGTCAGAAATCACTAGTTTTTGGGGAGATGTGCTTGAGGAATTCCGGACCACCACCATGAGGCTTGGTTTAGTGGAACTCTTTATAGGATGTTACATCCATGACATAGTCAAAAAATACAATTATCAGGTTCTCACATTTTCCCTAGTCCTTGTAAATATCCTAAACGTACTTTTAATTTCAAGAATTTGTTTCATCTGGGTATGGGTAAGAAAACAAGGAAGAGTTGATCGAGACATTAACAGGTAATAGAGAATTATTTCTATTATGGAAAAATAATTAAAATAATTACCACTAACATACATCACCCCTCCCCATCCCACACAGTTAATTAGTAACAAGACTTATGAAATTCAATTTATATTAGGGATAGTTGAGTGTCTAATAAATGAAATAATTTTGTATGATATTAAAGATGAAGAATCTAAATTTATTTATGCATAGAGGTATTGAAATAGTAATTGGAAATAATTATTATTCTTGTAAGAATATAGTGATAAATTTTATTATTATAGAGGCGTTTATGTTATGCATGTTGCAGTGTTTGGTTTTACTATAGTTTAGGAAGATTCTCAATTTAAATTTTTTGGGAAAAAGTATTATGACCCGACCATAAAAAATACATAATCTTGAATTAAATGAAAAATTCAAATTGAGAATATTTTCAGTTTTAGGGTTCTAGAGAATTAGGTTATAACTATTACATTACATCTCAAAAATTACAAGGTAGACACTTCTACTCATTTTAATTTTTTTAAAAAATAAAAACAATTTAAAAAAGGGTCATGTCTAGTCCCATGTTTTAGAAAGCATGAATTTTCCTTGATCCCATCCTTGACCTTATTGATCTTTCGGTTATTTGAAAAACTTTTAAAAACATTAGACGAGCATAAAAATCTCAATAAGGGTTATGAAACAAAGAAATATAACATTATTCCATAATTGTATACATAACATATTCTTTTTAACATATCTCATTAAATCATAAGATTTATGAACAACACATATAAAACTTAAATCATAAAGGAAACTTGTGGCATCCATTTAATACATACACAGTAGCTATCACAGCTATATAGGGAGATACATTTGGAATAACCATCACAATATATTCCCTAAATCTCTTAAAAGAAACATTCACATTTACCTCTATCAAGTTACCCAATGCATTAGAGAGCTATCTTGGGTTCAACCATCCTAGGATTATCATGGAACCTCCACTATTCGAAACAACACCCATGAACCATAACATATTCGTAACACATAAAACAAACATAAAAGAATGATAAAATTTCCAAATTTCAATAGAAAATATCATTTAAATATATTGACATAAAAATCCATTATAAAAACCATTTTCCATACGAAAATACATAAAATCGTATATGGTATTTATTTTCCTTTTAAAATCATTACGGCTTGTTATGGAAGCCAACAATCAAATAATACTCGTGGCAGTGGAAATGATGTTGTCACCGCCCACGTTAAAAGATACATTACTTTTTTCATTTTATAAAATGCTCTGTTGAAAAATATTCCCCTTGGTTGAAATGAAAAGACAAAGGTGCTTATACAATGTATAAAATAAAATATTTTATGAAAAGAAAATATGCCTCAATGAAAGGAGATTGAGACGAAGTCCCTTACCATGTGTCCGACATGACCCGTTCATTCTTTAATCTATTGAATAATTAAATAAAGTTAATTTCTAATTTACTAATAACATTTTAATGTTTATTATTAATTTTATATCACTTATTACCTCATTATAATCAATATGTAATCATTTAAGTTTATAATAGTCTTTTTGTCGATATTTGGTAATTGAGTCAAAAAATGGATGTCTTATAATTACAAGTTGTTCTCGTGTTCAAAATTTAAATATATACAGAATTATATTCCTGATTTAGATATGATATATATCATATCTATCCATTATATTCATGTTTTTATACTAGTAAATAACATTTGGTGACAAGAAATGAAAAGCACCGTTCTTGGAGACGGTATGTCGAATGTACGCATGAACACTACATTCTTTTCTATTAAATATTTTAATCGAATCAAAACATAATGATAAATTGGTATATTATAATTATAGTGTAATATAATATATAATATCATTAAATCCATCCTTTATATGTCCCACATATGGCATTAACGAGTCATATAACTTTGAGGGGGCGGTATTCCGCACTTCTCAAATGAAATTATCATGTTTACCAATTACGAAAACGATAAAGGTAGGATATAAATGTAAACCATAGATAAAAAAGCATAAAAATAATATATATCATATATAAATATTTATCCATCTTAATGTCCTCCATGAGAGGTGGTAGGAGATAATCGAACAATCAACATTTCGTGAGGCCTTAGATTGCCATCCAATGAAACACCATGTTCTTTAACCATTAGATGGAGGTGTGTGTAAGTGTAGTTCGAATACATCTAACAAAAACATCATAGTATATTGAAGTTACATTTTTTTATTATGAGATAATGTAATAGGAAGAGTATATGTATAGGGGAAGTATAATAATAGAAATGAAGTTATGAGAAACCGTTCACTTTAATTTTGGAAACTCCCTTTGGATTGAACTAAATGGACTTCTTGAAGTGACTTCTGCCTAAATTAAGAATTCTAGGTGGGATAGAGGGATCTGGAGAGATTATTTGGGTAGGTATTTGATGAGTAAATGTGCTTAAAAGGTGTTTGGAATGAGTTCGAAGTGATGTATTTTTATAAGGGAGAGGAGGGGCTCTTTAGGAATGTGTGAAAATATTATTTTATTATATAATGATTTATGGTATCTAATGGTGAAAAACTAATTAACATCAAAGATAATATGAGTCATGGTCAAAATAAAATCATTCATTATAAATTTTATAGATTTGGATTATATTTTAATCTTTAAAATCTTATTTATTTAGATCATTTATTGATGAGGTAAACACTACATCATTATTGTGTCATAAATAATTTAATTTATTTGTTGTCTAATAATCATTAAAAAATACCATAATTTTGGAAATATTATTGTATTTAAAAATAATATTTATTGTCTAAAATATCACTTATATAACTATATATAATAATTAATTTACTAAAAGACAATTTTTTTGTCATTTTTCTCTTTACTCTAAATCGATTAATCTAATGTGTCATTATCAATCTTAAGTGGCTCCATGGGGTCCCAAAATTGACCCATGGATTCCCATAGTAATCCAAGACTGATAAAATAAGGTTAGGACAACTGTATAGGTTATTGTGATTTATTATGATATTTATTTTACCTTGAATGGCCATATTTACCTTTAACCGTGATAAATAAATGCTAGAAATTACTATTCACCAAAAATTATTTTTGTCTTATTGGACCAAATTTTACTTATTAATAAATACTATGTTTTTTGGATATTCAAACTTAAATTAACAGAAGTGGTAAATTTTTATTTAAATGAAAAAGTTAGTTTTTTAACTACTAATTAGTTGTTTCAATATTCATCAAAAAGTGATGTTTTTCAGAAAAATACCAAAAATTCTGTCTATGATATATTTCATATTCTGAATTAAAAAATGATTTCTATTTTACAAAATTAAAAACATAGATGTTGGATTTATTAATTTAAAATAAATTTCTGTTTTCAAAACAAAATTAGTGTTTTTAGGAAATATTAACTATCAAAAGATTGACAGTTGTTTATGTCAAATTAAAAAGTAAAAATATTTTCAATGACCAAAATTGGATTAAATGGTAAAAATATAATCTAATTAAACTTTAAAACCAATTAAAAATATAATCTAACAATATAAATAAATATATTAAATGACAGTTTTGAATTAAAATACATTATTTTTCACATTTCATTAAAAATTGAATTGTATGAGAAAAATACCAAAAATTTACCCAAATTAAATTTTGATGTCCCGATTCTAAAAAATAATTTTAGTTCGTAAAATGGAACATATAATAGTGACCAAAGATATATTTAAGGATATTTATCCATTAAAAGGCAGTAAATCAGCCATTTAAATATCACATATTAATCCTCTAACTTATATCGGATAAATGTATGTAATATTTGACGAACATGTATAATCATATTGTAGTTAGTTCAGTTCATTCCCTCCAATAAAATGGCTAGGAAATAACTACCATTTAAAATAATAATATTATATTATTATTATGCAGTGTATGATTTCAATGAAACCTATTGTTACTTATCAAGTATTCCATCGAGAATATTGACACCTTTAAAGTAAAATTAATATTTAATTCAAAAATATGAGTAATTATTAAAATGTGTTATTTATTTATTTACCTGGGATGTTACATCCTTCCCCCATTTGTAAATTGCATCCTCATAATTTTATTCACGTATCAAATAAATGGAGATATTTATCCTTCATAGCATTTTCAGATTCCCATAATGCCTCTTCAACAATATGATTTTTCCACAAAACCATTAATTTGTGAATTACCTTATTCTGCAACAGTATCTCTCTTCGATCAAGAATCTGTACTAGTTATTCCTCATAGGAGAGATTCTCTTTCAACTGAACTGCATGTGGACAAATAACATTAGATGGATATGGCATATACTTTCTCAACATTGAAACATGAAAAACAATATGTATATGTGATAAAAATTGTGGTAATGCCCCTTTGTAAGCAATAATCCATCATTATCCATAATTTCATAGGGCCCACTAAACCTCGGGCTGAACTTTACCTTCTTACCAAAAATCCTCACACATTTCCATAGAGGAACATTGAGATAGACATGATAAACTACCTCAAAAAGGAGTTCCTTCCTCCAGTTATCCACATAACTATTCTTTCTACTCTGAGAAGTTCTCATGTCTTCTGAATCAACTGAATCAAATTACCCTTTTTGTCAATATCATCCACCAATTCTAGACCCATCCGTATCCTTTATCCTACATCATCCGAAAAAGCTGAAGTTAGACCACTCTTTCCATATAATTTTTCAAATGGATCCATCTATACACTAGAATGAAAACTATTATTATATAAAGATTCAACCAAAGAAATTTATTGGTCCCAACATCCATGGTAATATTGTGAACAAGTACATAGAAAATACTCCAAGGTCTGAATTGGTCATTTTGACTGCCCATCTGATTGAGGATGAAAAGCTATAATAAAATTTAACTCAGTACCCAATGAAATTTGAAGGCCTTTGAAAAGATAGAAGTAAACATCGGATAATGATCAAATACAATGAAAAGGGGAACTCCATGAAACATGACTATCTATTTAACATACAACTGAGAATGTTTACCTACAGACAAAGAATATTGAATATGAAGGAAATGAAAATATTTAGTCAACCGATCAACAATATCCCAGATTTCATTATTACCTCGAGAAGTCTTCGGTAATCCCACAACTAAGTCCATGTTTATATTTTCTAATTTCCAGTATGGAACCAGTAAACACTAAATCATCTCTTTTAGTAATTTCTTATCTTCTTTATCCTATTGAAAAGTAAAAAACTTCATAGTCAAATTAGCAATATCTCATTTTATTCTATCCCACCAATAATACTCCCGAAGACCTCTGTACATCTTAGTAGTGCCAGGATGAACTGAAAATGGGGAACTAAATGCTTCACCTAACAACTCATTTATCAACTGTGAATAAAAAGTCACACATTATCTTTTCCCAAACTTCAAAAAACAATCATTATCAACATTAAAATTAGGCAACATACCCTTTTGAACCACCACTAAATTTTTTTAACGAGATGTCTTCCTTCTGCGTTTGCAAAAATCTATATGATAGGGATGTTTTCACTAACACCTGAAATAAAATAGATGAATTTCCTATAACAAAAACATCAATGAAAACATCCATCAAATCCAAAACCAAATGATCTCATTTCAATAGTATCATAGTCATTGAAGTATAACATTTTTGAATCAATGCATAGACAACATTATTTTCTTTTCCTGGATGGTATAGGATCGTGAAATCATAAACCTTGATTAATTCTATCCATATCCTCAGTCTCATGTTCAATTAATTCTGAGTGAATATATAATTTAAAAAATTTTGGTCAGTATATATAACAAATTTTACTCCATAGAAATGATGCGTCCAAATTTTTAATTCAAAAAAACTACCTCTAAATCCAAATCATGTGTATGGTAATGTAACTCATGAGGTTTCAACTAACATGAAACATATGCAATTACCTAATCAATATGCATAAGGACACAACCAAGACCTTTCAACGAAGCATCACTTTATATAACAAAATAACCATTTCTAGAATGCAGTGACGAAACTGCAGCATTCATCAATCTTCTTTTCAATTCAATAATACAATCATCACATTCTCTTGTCTAAAAGAACATAAAACCTTTTTGAGTTAACTAAGTAATTGGACTAGATAACCATGCATAATTCTCAACAAACCACAGGCTATAACCTTCCCAATGAAGAAAACTTTGAATCTTAGTTATATTTGTGTGTTGTGTCCATTTTTCATCAACGTTTGGTTTAGCAGGATCAACAGTTATGCCATTTTTTGAAACAATGTAACCAAGGAAATAAATTTGTTGTAACCAAAAATCACACTTTTTGAATTTACCATACTATTTATTTTCTTTTAAGGTTTGAAATACAACCCATAAATGACATTCATGCTCCTCTTTACATTTATAATAACCAAATAATCATTAATGAACACAACAAAAAACTTATCCACGAACTCATGGAAAATTTTACTCATAAGATCCATGAATAAAGTAGGTGAATTGGTTAACCCAAAAGGCATAACAAAAAATTCTTAATAGAAATATCTAGTACAAAACACAGTCTTTGAAAAGTCTGCCTTTATTATTTTCAACTGATGGAACCCTAACCTCATGTCAATCATCAAAAAATACTAAGCTCCCTGGAGCTGATCAAATGAATCATCGATATGAGGCAAAGGATACTTGTTCTTAACATTTATGTTATTCAATACTCTATAACTAATGGAAAGTCTCATTGAACTATATTTATTTTTAACAAACAAGACAGGATCACAGCATAGTTATCTGTTAGGATGAATGAAACCTTTAACACAAAACTCCTGTAATTTATTCTTTAACTCTAAAAGTTCAATTTGGTCCATTCAATAATGGGGTTTTGAAATTGGATTAGCATCAGGAATTATTTCAACAATAAATTAAAATATATGATTAAGTATATTACTAGAAAACTCATCAGGAAATATATCAATGTACTCAAATACCACTGGAACATCATTAATCTAGATAGTTCATTTTTTTTCAACAATATGCGCAAGGTAACATTCATTTCCATATTTTACTAATTTCTCAACTTCCTCATATGTTGTCAAATGAAAGTGTTCATTATTTTAAAAAAACTGAAAATCTTTCTGAAAAGAAACCTATTTATCTCTACTGTCAATCTTATAATGATAAACATATATCCAATTCGTACCCAAAATAACGTGATACTATACTGGAGGAAGAACAATAAGGTTTTTAGGTAGATTCTTCCCGAAAATAAGACATGAAGGTTCTTATGTTTTCTTTTTTATCGTAGAATTTACTCGAGGTGTTTGTTTCATATGCTCTGTATTCATATTTTGAGATGGAATTCCCAATATACTAGATAACTTCTTAGAAAAGAAAGAGTGTTTAGACCCTAGATAAATCAACACATTGGAATAATATGAAAAAACAATCATTGTACATGATACTACTTCATTTGATAGCCCAACATCCATTGAGGGTGTTGCAAAGGATTTCACCACCCCTTTCTGCTTGTAGTCTGGTTTTTTCCCCTCATTTGAGTTCTTCGTTGGAAACTCATTTTCAAAATGACCCATTTAATTGAACTAAAAATATTTTACTGATTGTAAATAATATTTTGTCTTACCCTTACCCTGCTCATTTTTAGTTAAATTATGAGCCTTGTGTCCCATTTTACTAAATTGGTAGCACTTACTAGAATTCGAAAGCCATTCCCCAACATTCTTTTTACCGCAATTTTCACAAACTGTAAACTTATGTTTTTCAACATCAGAATTTTTTTTGAAGAGTTTTTCCCTTTAACCTTCCACCATGTCCTCTTATTCTACTATGTGTCAAAGAACATGTGATCATCGGAAAACTCAATTTCCATATTATCCACTTACCGGACACGTTTTTTATAACTTTTAAACTCACAAGTAGATAAATACCTTATGTAATTTGGCATTAATCTTGAGTAAAAATGGTTTATTTTACTATCAAGATCTCGTATTAAATTTGGTTCATAACATGCGAGTCGAGTGAAATTTTCTTCATAATCCGCCACCGATTCATTGTACTTCCACAATTCTAGGAATTGCTTTTCCATCCTATGACGAACCAAATTAGGAAAATATTTCTCAAGAAACATACCTTTGAATTCATTCCAATCAAGAGCATCATTCTCCTCACAATCCCTGATATTTTTCACAATCGGCCACCGCTGATCGACTTCACCTTCAAAATGGTATACATCAAGAGTATCCATTTGATGTTATCAACACCCCATGACATAAAATAATTTATCTAGTGCTTTAATCCACCCTTCTGCAGCCACAGAGATTTGATGATCCTCTGAATGATGGGGGATGTTTCCTCATGAAATTCTCCACTACTGACATGTTCTTTTGTGGTTGATCTGGAAGATATCATTCAAGGATACCACCACCATTTATAACATTACTCAACATTGAAATCACTAAAACAAACTGTTCAGTTCTGATTCCGACCATCTTAGGTTGCTGATTAGGAAGGCTGTCTACCTCCTAATGTCATCCAAACATAGCTACCATGTTTCCTCCACGGAAAACCATTCTAAACAACGATATATCTTAGGAAAAAAACATGGTAATTTTTAAATGATATATCATTTCAGTATTAACATTACGTAATTTATGGATTTTAATTTAACAAATACCCTAACTCTTAATGTTACGTAAACTTACCTCTGATACCAACTATAAGGACCAATCCTTAAACATTAAATACTCATTAATTAAATGAATAATTCAGATTGACGATCTTTTCAGGTATAGATTATTATAGAATTGGGCCATAACAATTAAATTACATCTCAAAAATTAAATGGTAGATACTTCTACTCAATATCAAATTTTTTATAAAATAAAAACTCTTGAAAAAAAGAATCTTGTCTAGTCCCATGTTTTAGACAGAATGACTTTTCCTTGATCCCATCCTTGACCCTATTCATATTGATGTCCTTTGAAAAACACTTCAAAACATGGGAAGCGAATAAAAATATCAGTAAGGGTTATGAAAAAATGAAAGAAAACATTATTCTATCATTTCATACATAACATAAACTTGTTAACATAACTCAAGAAATCATAATATTTATGAGTAATAGATTAGAACAGAAATCATAAAGGAGACTTGTGGCATCCATACAATAATTACATTGTAGCTATCAAAACTATGTAGGGAGTCACATTTGGAATACCCATCACAATATATTCCATAAATATTATAGGATATAAATTAATGTTTGCCTCTGTCACGTTACTCAATGCATTGGAGAGATATCTCGGGCTCACCCACCATTGGTTTATCATAGAACCACCCATATATGTAACAATTCCCAAGAACCATAACATATTCTTATCTCATAAAATGAATATAATGTAAAGATAACATTTCCAAATTTCAATCACAATATATCATTCAAATATATTGACATAAAAAATCCCTTATCAAAACCATTTTCAATACCAAAATATGTAAAATATTATATGATATTTACTTTTTTTAAAAAAAAATCATGAGTTTTTATGGAATCCAAAGATCAAATAATACTTGCGGTAGCGGAATGGTCGTTTTCACCGCGTATGATAAAAGGAACATAATTTCTTTTTCATTTAGTAAAATGATTCGAAGAAAAATTTTCACTTTTAATGGAATTAATATTCAACGGTTTTTATACAGTTTATAAAATAAAATCATGTATTAAAACAAAATATTCCTCAATTAAAATAGATTGAGATAAAGTCCCTTACCTCATGTCTGACTTGACCAGTTCGTTCTTTAATCACCTTATTAATTAACTAAAGTTAATTTATACTTTATTAAGAATATTTTTCAAGTTTTTTATTCCTTTTATTTCACTTATAATCATGTTATAAACATTACGTAATCATTTAGGTTAATAATGGTTGTTTTTTATATATTTTTTACTTGAGTCAAAAATGGACCTCTTATAATTAGAAGTTGTTCAAGAGGTCAAAATTCTATTATATCTATAATTATATTAATTAATTATATATCATATATATATTATATATCCATTATATACATGTATTTATAATAGTAAATAACATATGGGGATAATAAATTAATAGCACCGTTCATAGAGATGGTAAGTCGTACATACGCAGGATCGCTACTTTAATTTCTATTTCTTATTTTAATGGAATAAAACATAATTATACATGTATGTATTATAATTCTAGTATAATATAACATATAATATCATTAACTGAATCCTTTATACATCCAACATATGGCATTAACGAGTCATATCACTTTGAGGGGTGGTAGTCCGCACTTACTCAAATGAAATTATTATGTTTACCTGTTATGGAAACCATAAAGGTAGGCTATAAATGTAAAACACAGAAGAATAAATAAAATATAAACATAAAATATATCATTAATAATTAAATTTCCATCTTAATGGTCACCATGAGAGGTGGTAAGAGAAAATAAAACCATCATCGTTGTGTGAGGCGTTAGTTTTCCATCCACAGAAACAGTATGTTTTTCACCCATTAGATGGAAGTGTGTGTAAGTGTAGTTAAAATAATTCTCATAACAAAATTATTATATTTAGGATACTAGTTTTGTTATAAAATAAATGAATAAAAAGAGTTTAGGGGTTAGAGAAGTAAAATAAACGAAAATAAGTCCAGAGAAACAGTTACCTTTAATTTGGGAAAATCCATTTGGTTTGAACCAAAAGGACTAGATGAAGTGAATTATTCCCAATATAAGGATACTAGGTGTAATATAGGGATATTGTGAAATTATTTGGGTAGGGTTTGGATGATCCAAGCGGCTTGAGAGTTGTAATAAATGAGTTAGAATTGAGGTCTTTTTATAAGGGAGAGGAGGAGATCTTTAAGAAAGTGTGAAAGTATTATTTTATTATATAATGATTTTCAGTTTCTAAACGTCCAAAACAAATTAATGTCGAAGATATGATTCCTCATGGTCGAAATAAAATCATCTAATACGAATTGGATAGGTTTTAGATATTATTTTAATCTTTAAATCTTATTTATTTAAATCATTTAATAATTTGGTAAACACCGCGTCATTATTGTGTCATATATAATAAAATTAATCAATGTATAAAAATTATACAAAAATACCATAATGTTGGAAATATTATTATTTTTCCAAATAATATTAATAGTTTAAAAGATAACTTATATAACCATATGTAAAAAAATTTACTAAAAGAAATTTTTTATGTCATTTTTGACTTTACATTTAATTAATTAATCAAAAGTGTCATTATCAATCTTTAGTGTCTCCATGGGGTCCCCAAATAAACCCATGGATGAACATTGTCAGACATGACTCATCAAACAAGGTTAGGACACATGTTAAGGTAATTGTGTATTATTATGATATTATTTTTACCTTTAATTACCCTATTTAACTTTAATCGTGGTAAATAAAAGTCAAAAGATACTATTCACCAAACATTATTTTAATCTCATTGAACCAAATTTTACTTAATAATAACAACCATGTATGTCAGATACTCTAAATACAATTCAAAAAAGTTGTAATAGTTAGTTTAAATGAAAATGTTAGTTTTTTAACTTCTACACAGTGGTTTCCCAATTCATCAAAAATTGATGTTTTTCAAAAAAACACCCAACATTCAGTCTAAGCTATATTTGATATTCCAAATTCAAAAATGATATATATTATACCAATATAAAAACATATCATTTGGATTAATTAATTTCAAATTAATTTCAAGGCGTGATTTTTAAAATATTAACTATCAAAAGATTGACACTTGTTTATGTTCAATTTCAACGTGAAATTAATTTCAATGAAAAAAACAGTATTAAATGGTAAAAATATAATCTAATTATACTTTAAAACAAATTAAAAAGATGACAAAACCATATAATAAAAAGTATATTAAAAGGAAGTTTTGAATTAAAATACATTATTTTTCACTTTTCATTAAAATTTGAATTTTAGTGGAAAAAAACCAAAACCTTACCCAAAGTAAATATTGATGTCCCAATTCTAAAGAAGAATTTTATTTTTTCAAATATAACATATAAAATTGACAAAAAATAGATTTAAATAGGTTTCTCTATTAAAATGTGGTAAATCAACATTTTAAAGATCACATTTTAAGCCTCTAACATTTATTGGATAAATGTAAAAAAAAATTAACAAACATGTATAATAATATTGTTGTTTGTTTAGTTCATTCATACCAATACAATTTCTTGGAATTAACTACCATTTAAAATAATAATATTATATTATTATTGTGCAATGTAATCTTTCAAATAAAACTATTGTTGCGTATCAGGTACACCATCGAGCATATCAGCCCCTTTAAAGTAAAATTAATATTTTAAACACAAATATAAATAATTAAAAAAATTTATTATTTATTTATTCACCTGGGATGTTAATAAAAGTCATAGTATCATAAAAAATAATGATTACATTTTTTGGTTCCATATCTAATTTGGTTTATCCCAATGCGATTAAACACATAAGTAATAATCTAATTTGGGATAGTAATTTTTTTTCAATGGGATATCACATTAATTGATGTTAATCTACAAGGTTATATGTATTTTTTTGAAGAATTAAAAATGGATGATCTTGATACCATTGACAAATAATATTATTATATTTGATTCAGTGATTAGGGAAACATTAGATGGCCCGACCATTATAAAAAATTGATGATAAAATTCATCAATAACTATGATGAAATTTTTTTATCCTTATTAGATAAAGAAAATTTAAACCAAATTTTATTAGATAATATTTCATTTGCTTATGATTTGGGTAAGTAAAAAGTGTTTTGGAAGAAGATCTATGAACCAGTGGATTTTAGAATGATGTAATGACTGAATCTATAGTTAAAGGAAAAAGATTCATATTAATATTCATAAGATGATGATGAAAGGTATGAATAAAATGACATAATAATATTATTTATTTATTGAAAAAAAGAAGATGAAGAGTTGTTTATTAATGTATGATTTCTCTAAACTAAATTAGTTAGGTTAGAATATTAATGTTTTTATCTCGTTATCTAAATTAAAGAAACATAATAACTATACATGGTGAATAAGATGTGTATTTTTCCAATAATAAATGAAAAATATATAAAAAGAAAAATATTGAAATATAATGTTATCCAATAGGATATCAATGATGAAAAATGGGAAAATGTAGACACAATAAAATAATTATTTTTAAATTTCAACAACACTAGATAACACTTTAATCTTCTAGATAATGTTAATTATAATAAATTCAATATTACAAGTGACATGGACGAAAAAGTTCTATATATTGAATAGATACTAGAATCTATTCTTTTAGAATTTATTGGACAAAATTGTAAACTCGTGAAATGGTTTCATCTTATTGAGTAATGTAGATGGAAAAGAGATTAACTATATTGATAAAATTAAAAATTATACCATTACAATTGAATAATAAAATTATGTTTTAAAATTTATTGATATCAAATTTTAATCAATGGAAGAATAATTATGTGAAACATAATCAGGGTTTCATAATTTTGAAAATACCTAGATTATTAATGTGGAAAATTAATAAAAATTCATGGATATTCAGGATGAATAATTTCTAGATATTTTAAAACCTATAAAAATTAAAATGGAATATATTGTTCTTACATATTCAAATGTATCCAAATATGTTTCATATAATGGTGTAGATTCTAGATCTAAATGTACAATGTTATGTAAAAAAATTATAAAACACCTCATATATAAGAAACGAATTAATATTAGAGTCGATAAGAGAGACTGTCTGATGACAATGTAAAATGATCATATTAGAATGCCCCTAATTTTCAGGAATATTTTCACTAATAAATATATCAATAATATCAAACACATAAATGAAATGATTATATTTGTTTTATGAATTTTTTTTACAATGTTGTGACCAATAAGTTCATTATGATGAAGAATGTATGATATCCCTTATTAGTAAAATATATTAGTTAGGTAGTTATATGGATCACATGATAAGGGCATGAAGGATAAAACAATTAAATTAAAGAAAACCATTTAAAAATGGAATAGTGGATAAATAGAATGACTGTTTGTGTGATAAATAATGATAATAAGATTCACATGAAAAATATAATTCGCATTCGAGTTTTTTTGATAATGAAAATTATATAACTCGTGAGATATTTTATGGGAGGTTACAAAAGAATACATATAACTCAAAAAATAATGATATAATTTTATTTATTATTGTTAAAATGAATTAGAATATCGATTAAACTCTTCGAGATTCATATAATTTGATATAAATATGATATGTATAATAACACATAAAAGAATAAATATGAAAATAAAATGATAGACATGATACATATAGATACTTCATTTAATAAATATAAAAAATAAATCATGATGATTCCATATATATATAGATATAGAAAGAATCTAGGATACTGTTTGAGAGTAAAATATCATCCATTCATTTTTCGTTAAATAATAATAATGTTCATCCATGATCCCAATTAATTATTTTTTCATTCAAGGGAAGGTATTTAAAGTTTATGTTTATATGGGGGAGAGGAAAATGTTATTGTTTCTACAAAACAAGTTGATGTTCTTATCATATAGTGATGGATGAATAAAATAAATATTTCAAGTTATATTAGAAATATATCCTTATAGTTTTCATTATATAATATCAATAATTATAAATAATTATGAAATAAATCCCTTAATTGTGATCAATGACCAAACATAATGTTGGAATATGATTATTTCATTTCGATATGAAATATTAGTACTATAACAAAATTTATATACAATTAAACACATTATAATTATTATGTTGAATAAATATCTTTTTTAAATGGGGGGGTTTGATATAATTGGGAATGACATTCTCACACATTAATATTTTTAATATTTTTCTTATTTTTGACTATATATTATTTTGTGTTGAACTTCTTGAATATCCAATAGATAAATAATTTTGATTTTGTATCTAGAATTAAATCACTAATTGAAATCATTCATTTATTGGATAATATCTCCAACATTATAAATTGATTATTTGTCATTTAGACTTATATTTGGATAATTTTCATTTCAATGTTATTTGTGATTTAACAAATCATTCAATTGATTTATGCATTGTCACACATGGTAGTTTTTTTCAAATATGAGTGAATAGAATTTTTAAAAATATTTAAAAAATTATGAAATGATTAATAATTTCCCCAGAATCTGTTATTTCTAATTTTTTCAATAAGGTGGAAACATAATCATATTTTAATTCAAATGGATAATAATAATTAATACAATGGGGAATATTAATAAAACGATATGGAATAATATTTTTATCAATGTGATGTCTTATTATGTTTAGGATATGAAAATAAAATTTTTATAGAGGATTTAGAAAAATAGACAAAGAAGGATAAATAATAATTTTATCATATTAATGGGAATGGGTTGCTTTTTCTAGATGTATTTCACTGAAATATATTCAATAATATAGTTTGTAAATATAATTATTATAGATATATATATATTTTAAGGTATAAATTTAAATGAGTATTATAATATTCATATATACATATAAAATTTATATAATGGATTAACAAGAAATGATACATGAGGGGTTATGTGAAGTCCGATAAATTAGAAACATGATAGGTTTCAAAATTTTCTTTTGATAATATATGAATAAATTTGGAAACAAATTTAATTCTATCAATTAATTATTAGTCATGAATGATAAAGTATTAGGTGATGAATATCCAATGTACCAATGATTGAGAATGCAATGTTTGACACTAGAATTAAATTGTTGGTAAAGGGTAATTGAAATTATCGGATTTCATTTTTAAGTATTTCGGTTATTTAGAATTGTGGTTTAAGATATTTTAATACATTGTTTTGTCATTAATTATTATTTAATGTGTATTTTAATGACATATATTTTAATGGATACATCTTTTTTATATTTGTAGTGGTTTTGAGGGGATTTATACATATTCTGGTACTTTTTCAAGTTAGATAAAAATTAAAAATATAAAGCAAAGAATTATCCTCATACATTAATATTTATTATAATTTTTAGTAGATTTAATATGAATGTTTTTATGTTGAATATTTAGAAACAATGAAATTTCAAGGACATAGATTTGTTTTGTAATATTTTATATATTAGAAAAAATTTCGTAGGGAATGTATGAAATTGGAAAAACATAATAAATATATAAGGAATTTTATTTTACATATATTTTTATCTTATAGATCATGCATATATATGGGAAAAACCTTTTACAATGCATATGTATTATAAAATATAAATAAATAAAAAATAGTTATATAAAACTAGATGTTTAAAAACATGTATTAAAAATCAACCTAATGATGGATATTTTTAGGTTTTTTAAATAAGGATTATTCCTTTGAGAAAAATTGATATTTCATAAAAGTAATTTTCATGAATATTGGTTTCAAAAAACAACTTATATGGTAATGAAGATTTTATCTAATTAAATAAACAACTTAGTTTTCAAACATTGATTATGATTCATGTTGCGTATTATGTATGTCATCTTTATGACATGGATATAATAATCCTACCATGATTAAGAATGAGAATTAGATATTTTTCTTGTTTTTGTTTTGTAAATTTCATCCACATCTTGTCTGTATTATAGACTATTGAAATTTGAATCATGGGATCTTTTTAGGTCCATTGTAATGTCATGTTATAATATTTATGATCTGGTGAAATTTTAGAATATTCTCACATCAAGAAACATAAATTACACTGAAATACTATGTGAATATGAGCATGGATTCTAATATGTGAGAGATATTTATATATTGTTTTTAGGATAATATTATGAAATCATATTGAGTCTATCAGAATAACATATAGACATATGTTTTTTAATGATTAAATATGAATAAAACTAGAGATACCTTAAAAAATAGTTTTAATGAATGGATCACACTAAAACAAATAAATTCATATATTCACATTGAAATATGGAAAATTTATTATTATGTTTATGTGTAGGTATAAAATATAATATAATATTGAAGAATGTGATATATGTTAATAGATATATGGAAGAGGTGATGTAACACTATAATTCTTTAGAACAATAATTTTTATTAAATAGATTAATATCTAATATGAATTATTATTGAGGAACATGTGAATCCAAGAGAATTTGTGTAAGAAGAAGAAGTAATATGACATCATAGAATATCAGAGTACTATATAAAAAACAATTACCTTGGTGTCAGAAAAACCTACTCATAAAACAATGATAATATTTAAATTAATTTTAATATGTGTAATATCATTATATTTTAGAAGTGGAGCGAAACAATGATTGACACTACTGATAATGTGTGAAGTATCATAGATTTGTGAGAATCATGAACTAAGTCCTACGATATGACATTTTAAAATCCCAAAAATATGATATGAATGTTAAGGTCATCAATCATATTGTACCTGATAGAAAATAATATGAATACATGTTTATTAGGAAGATTGCATATAATTTTCTGCAGAAACATATGGAATTGTCTTTGGTGAGTTTACATAGGACAAAATGACTCATTTATCACTATCTAGAACAAGTGTACTTAACTAACCATGAGACATAGAATAATGGTGTCCATTATAAAGAGCCAATTTCTCGATTGTGATTGATTCCCAATACATGTACCATTTTATTCACTACTATTATATACTAGATACAAAAACATCTCGCTCAATTGTAATGAAAAATTTTATTGATACCCACATTGGGACTAATCCAAAAAACTGATATGCCCTTTATTTTTATTTATTATGGTTTTGTATAGTTAATGTTGAGAATTCATGAAAGAGTGTATCATTAAATGTTCACAATGGAAAATATCAAACAAGATAAAATCATAAATAGAATATTAACTAATTCACCCACCCCACTCACAATGATGTGACGCCAATTGGACAATTCACCTTATGAAGAAGACGTACATTGGATTGTGTTGATATTTATTCCTTTTATAAATAGTAAACAAATTACACATAAAAATCCCCAAAGTCTAAAGAATAAAAATCATCAAAATTCATATGAATATGATTTTATTATTTATGAAATATAAAATTTGGAATTCATATTTCATTCTAACTATTTTAAAAATATTTATGGCATATTATTCTCTATGATTTTACATTAAAAATTCAATAAATGTTAAAAATATATTTTATTCTATTGAGGAAAAATCATTTTTTTTAATTTTAGATCATCATGATCTTTTCCATGTTACTCATGGATGCAACTTGGTAATTTCACAAACTCATCACTAATTCTATGAATACATAATCTCTCCTCATTATTTAATATTTTATATCTAACTTCCATAGAATAAGAAATAAAATCCAGCATTAAATATTTAAATTTAACTAATGTGATTGCGTCACACTCTATTTTGGAGTGTTTTACAATATATATATATATATATATATATATATATATATATCGTGTGGAACTAATAGTAATTAGTTATTCATTGTTAAATTTAATCCATACAAAAAAAATTAAAAAATCAATCTTTGAATGTATTATTTTTATTTAAATATTATTTCTTCGACATTGAATATTTCCTTCAACACATTTCTATAGATTCATTAATACTTATTATAATAATGTAATTTACTAACCCATAGACATAAATATGAATTATATTTACATAATTTTTATTTTTGACTCCATATGAGATTTTATGTCTTCAAAATATCACACAGAGGAAACTAAGGATATAAAGTCATTAACATCCATCTTAGAAAAAGAATTGTATTCTGTGGATTTTAACAATTCATGAGAATCCCTAGAAATATATATTTGATCAATTATTTCGTATTTTTACACATGAATTTATTTTAAAATTAAATTATAGAATCGTTACATTTCATTATAAAACATATAACACCATTTATTTTAAAAAAACAAATAATTTCATCATAAATAATTATAGAATAAATTTTTATCATCCAAAATGAATTTACATTTTCTTGGTCATTAATTAAAGAATAATCATAAATAATAATATAAGTTATATACATCTCTATATTAAAATAATAACTAAACCCCCCATAAAAATATTTGAAAATACTGAAACAGTACTAGTATACACTATATTAATAACATCAAAAAACGTGCCTTTATCTATTGTTGCATGTTACGATTCAACAATTGTATTAGTATATGGTTTTTCAATATTAAAAACAAAATTTTTGAATATTCATGTAACGACCCAATGTTTCATTAATGGGAAATCCCTCTTGATCCAGTTAAATGTCTCTTTATGAAAATTATTTTTTTTATAAGATGTCAACTTCTTTGCTTTTATGTTAAGAATTTTGGCCATTGTTAATATAGCCGTTGAACAGTGATCACATGATTAGTATAAATATAAGACCTTAACAAATCCAATCTAATCAGACAAAAGATGTGATGGCCTCATATAGTAGAATTCCCCCATACAAATCCCATTTTTCGGAGCTCATAAAAGAGGTGGCATCCTTGGGCTTCTCCCTTGACCAAGCCCAAGCTGAGCTTCACCATGTGAAGCTCAAACTGGACCGTCTACGGGAATAGTAGAAGTTGATATAGATTACCACTCCAGCGATGTTATCTGAGCCACCCCTAGAGTCTGTCACCATCGCACACCTTACCCTTAGGTATTATGTGGATATTTTAAGGGGTTATGTAACAAATAAGTAGTACTATGTTCATGTAAATTATTTTTGTATATAATAATGAATATAATTTCTAGTCATTTTTTATACATTGTAAATAGTTTTTAAAGTACAAATCGTGGTTATAGTTATTATTTAATTAAGAAATCTATTTTCTTAAATTATAGGATATTTGAATTAAATAATATTTTAATAAAATAATAATATTTTTTAAATAAAGTTTTATTTAATATAAATGATCTTATAATTTTATGAATACAATTAAAATTTTAAATTAAGGCTTGAAATCCATTTCTGTCAAAACACGTGAATTTTCGATAAATGTTGGTTTTTATTTATAAAGTGAAAATTAACATATTTAGAAAATTATTTAGACAAAATAAATGTCATTTCTGGAATCAAGATGATGAAATTATCCAACGGTGAATTTTTCATAGTTTTCTGAGACAGTCAAATTTTTGGGTAAAAATTAAATACCGTTTAAATATATAATGTGTTTTATGACATCATAATGACCCAATGGTGATGTAATAAAATACCATAATCCTTATGTTCGGCCAATATATGTTTTATCATTAAATTAATGTGATTTTGGGTTTGTTTGACTTATTTTTCAAAGCATTAATGGACCCCTCAAGACGTATTCAACACTTTGCCTTTTTAAATTAATTTCCATGGGAGTGTGACTCATCTCCACATAATAAAACCTAATATTTTAAGAATTTCGGACGTGGTCCTTATAAAATATTTTTTTACTATTACCTTTTCCAAAAACCATGGGCAAAAACCATGGAATGGTTTGTCGTTTCGATTAATTTAATGTAAGGGGACCCAAACCAAAATAATAAAAAATTCCCTCACCTTTCCTATATAAACCCACCCAAGATTTCACTTCCTCCTCTCTAAAATCCCTTGGAGTTCGTCCAACCTCTGACCTACACTCTCTAGATTCCTCAAAAGGTGCCTCATGATCCCAAGAAGCCTCTCACAAGCCTCTCTCTAGCCTTTGGAAGCACACTTCCAAGTAAGGGATTTTTCATCCTTTTTCATTTTTGTCCAATTTTCTTTAAGTTATATTTCCCTTTTAATTTATATTATAAATGTTGGGGTATGTTTTCGCACCTCCCTCATACTTCCCTATTTATGTTTGAATAATGGGAGACAATTTCTATCTCATTAAATGCCTACCATGTACACCCGTTACTATGCCGAAATTCCGACAGGAACTTCTCTCTCCTCTTTTACATTCGATCAATACTTTTGAATCATGAATCTAAATTCCATTACAATTGTGGGGACATGTATCTATATGACCTCCTTACTGTCCATTACATGTAAATATGATGAGGAACCCATTTCTCTCTCATCAACCTTTTTTATGAATTCTTATGTCACGCCGTTACGCTGCCGAACTCGCACCGATTTTCTAAGCCAATGCCATTGTGTAGTGGATACCACACCCATTTCTCCATAAAGGGCATCCACCTTTATGAACCTTCACTTATTGATTACAATGTTTCATGTATGAATTCCACATTTTTTTATCGTGGAATAAATGATTATGTTTTATGAATCCATGTTTTATGATCCATGTGGCACACTTATGCATGAAATGAAATGTTTAAGAAGGGTGCACCCTTATAGCGCTCCAATGCATTAGGTAAAATATAGTATCATGATACATCATGTGCAATGAGTGTTGACTAATTATAATTCAAGTGCAATGAGGGTTTACTCATTCTTAATGTTCAATGAGGGTTTACTCATGATTTATGTGCAATGAGCCTTGGCTTATGCTAATTCTATGTTAAGTATTGTTGCCACATTTCTATGTTATGATTATCATGCTTTATCATGCTTTATCATGCCTTTATGTTCATGTTTCGTTTATGCTCTATTGATATGCCTATTGTCTAACATGTATTTTACTCCTCATGTTATTCCATGTGAACTCCCTTACTGGGATTTATATATCACCCTTTTCTTATGCATGTCCTCAGGTTATCCCATGCAATGCTAAGTACGATGGAATGTAGTGGTCATATAAAGGAAGCTTTCAATAAATACGTTGTATTTCATGTTTTATGTTTTTATGTAATGATCCTAAGCCCCAAATACACTAAACCTCTTGATCTTCTTTGTTGTATGAAGTGAATTTTTATGTCATGAATAATGTTTAAGTTGTAATAAAAAGCAGAGTGGTCATAGTTGGTATTAGAGCATAGGTTTAGTTATTTTTGGGATTAGAAAAACCCTAGTAATGATTTTGATACAAGACAAAGTATAATAAAAACATCCCTAAGTTTTATTAAATACTATGTAAGTGGTTTATCAAACAAATACATCCCTGTCTGGATACGAGCAGGTAGAGGCGGCTCTAGCACAGATATATCCTAGGGGTAAAACCCGAAAACACCGCTTTGAGCTAGACTCGAATGGGAAATGGTGCACAAAAATAGGACTTGCTGAACACCTGGTTACGACACTCTTGAGAGATATGTTTTGATAAATTCACAAACTTAGTATGAACCCTTATTAAGGGAAAAATGCCCCTAAGAATATATGGTAGAAAGTAAATCATTAAAAGCCTAGATTGAAGCCTATAGACTCATGAGTTAAGGAAATAAAAGTTTATTTTTGATTCATCAACTTTTGTCTTTGGATTACCCTTTATGTGTTATCCCTAACTTTCCTTTTATTCCAGCTAATAGCCGATAATAGGAGGACTCAGGATAACAACCATTGGGAAGATCAGTGTGATGACTGTACTAATGAGATTCCAAATCCAATGGGAGCGGGAATCGCGAACTCTATCATGCTTCTCTCTCAGCTAACTCAAGTTTTGAATAGAAACACAAGTCAAGAGGAACATTCAACCCCCCTAAGAAAGAACAAGTCACTATTGAGAGCTTCATTAGAAAAAGGCCTCCTACTTTTAGTGGATCATCTGATCCCACGATCGCTGAACAATGGATCAACTCCATTGAAAATATATTCTCTATCCTCCAATGTTATGAACAATAGAAGGTTCTCTTGGAGGCTTATCGTATAGAGGGTGAAGCTGATCAATGGTGGACGTTGATAAAAAATGTAACACCCCAAGATCTCATAGTGTGTTATTTCTTCAAAATAATTCAATAACTTGCACTACACGCAACACCGAGTTCAATTGCACCATGACTTACCAAAAAAAAATCCATTAAAAGAGGTCATGAATAGTATTAACTAAATTTTAAACTTTATATAATCCATATAATTTTAGAATCCATATTATGAGTTATTTAGTCATAATGCAAGAACAAATTCATCTTCAGTATTGTAGTTTTACTAACTTTTAATAGTGAACCCTTTTTAAATAAAATATTTTAAACTTTTTGACTAAATGAGGACATCAAAAAAATTTAAAATAAAACATCTCAAGCTTCCACGGTACGCTTTCCTTTGAATAAAATAGTAGCGTGTGTTGTACGCAACTTTGAGTTTTAACACACACCACAACCGATCAAACTAGCCGTTATGAACAGTAATACCTAAATTTTGAAATTATATATATTTTATATTTTAAAATGGACTTAATTTTTGGATTCGGAATATCGAATTTAGCCTAAGGTGAAATTTTGGTACTTTTCGGATAACATTCATATTTTGATGAATAGTGAAAATTACTAAATTTTAATTAAAAACAACTTTTTTAATCAAAATAATTAATAGTGATAAATTGTGAATTTGAGTGGATTTAAAGTATATTTAGAATATATTTTTACCATTTAATATAATGTTGGTCATTGGACATAATTTTACAATTAAACTGAACATAAACAAGTGTCAATCTTTTGATAGTTATTACCTCTTAAAAACCCTTTTTTTGTTTTGACAGCAGGAATTAATTTTAAATTAATTTCTGCCACTTCTGTGTTTTGAATTTAGAAAAATGGATTCCATATTTGGAATTAGGATGTCCAAATTGTGTAAATAGGTAACTTTTATTTTTATACATTTTGAATAATTATTGTGGTAAATATTTTATTTACCATGGTTAAGGGTAAATCCAGTAAATAAGGGTTAAAAAATAATATTATAATAATACAAAATTACCCTAAAACGTGTCCTAACCTTATTAGTGGACACATACCCGACCCTGAGCATCCTTGGGTCAATTTGGGGACCCCTTTGAGCCACTTGTATGTGGTAGGGACACTTTATATTAATAAAGTTGAAATAAAAATAAAAATGGCATAAGCTTACATCTTTTAGAAGAACAATATTTACATAGGGTTATACATGTTGGATTTTCGATTATAAATATTCATTAGAAAGCTAAAAAGATTTCCTACATAATGATTTTTTATTTATAATTTTTAGACATCAAATAAGTTAAATTATTAATGACACAATAGTGATGCAATGTTTACCTCATTAATAAATCATTTAAATAAATAAGATTATAATGATTAAAATATTATCTAAAACCTGTCCAATTCTTATTGGTTGATGTTATTTAGAATATTAGTCATCATATCTTCGACCTCAATTATTTTTGGACCATTATAAACCGAATATAATTATATTATAATGTAATACTTTCACTCTTTCCTAAAGAGCCCCTACTCTCCCTTATAAAAGGAGACCACTTCTACTCATTCCTCACACCTCTCAAACCACTTGGCTCGTCCAAACTCTGCCCAACTAAGCTCCCCACATCCCTCTCCTCCTCCTTGAAGCTTCCCCTTAGGCAGAAAGCATTTCAAGAAGTCCTTTGGTTCCAACCAAAGTGAGTTACCTAAATTAAAGGTAACGATTTCTCTTAAATTATTTTCATTTATTTTGCTTCTCCAACCCCCAAACTCTTTTTATTTCCTTTCTTTTGTAACAACACCAGTATCCTCAATATACTAGGATGTTGTTATAAGAAGTATTCAAACTACACATACACAGAACTCCATCTAATGGATGATGAACATAATGTTTCTGTGGATGGCAAACTAACGCCTCACGAAACGATGATTGTTCAAATACATCTTACCGCCTCTCATGGTGGCCATTATGATGGAACTATAATTAAATATGATATTAATGATATATATTTTATATATAAGCTACTGTAATTCCATTTTATTTCATACCATTATTCGTTTCATGTTGTATATACATACGATAATTTCATTTGAGGAAGTGCGGACTACCGCCCCCTTAAAATGATATGACTCGTTCATACCACACATGGAACGTATAAAGGATGGTGTTAATGAACTTAAGTAACATATATAAAATATTATATTATACTGTAATAGTAATATACCTAAGTATCATTTGGATTCAATTCTTTTAAAATAAAAATTAAATGGAAGTTGCGTTCGTGCGTACGTACGGACTACCGTCTCCACGAACGCGATGAGATTCATCCTCCATCGTATCCATTCAAGTATAATTATCATTTGATGATTTAAAAATGATATTTAAGGACTTGATACCATTCTGGATTTGAATAATATAAAACCTATCCTTTACAAACATGTCTTACGTAACAAAACATACAAAAGAAAACAAGTAAGTTAACACCCGAAACAACGATAATACTAAGATATTATTATCAAATCAATATTAAAAGATCATATATGATATCATATTAATATATATGATTCTTGTATAATTTAATAACAATTATTTCACCATTATACAGGAGGCTAACCTACCCCAACCAAGGAAAAGTACAAGGTAAGAGATTTTCTTATCTCACATTCAATTCCGTGCGATTTCTATTATTCACCACTAAATTATTGAAAGTGGTGTATTGTGTACTGGAATTTGATATATATTATCATATTCATGTTATTCTGTAAATAATTTGGTGGTTATTAACTTTTGGCCATACGACTCAGTTGATTAACGTGGTAAGGGGTTTTCATCTCACTCCTTATTCCCGTGAGATTCATGCCATATTGCCACCATTACCTTTTGTGTGGTGTATGTACTGGCCATAATTATATTCTTTGTGTAATACACTCTAATTTATGTGTACTTACATATTCATTGTATGATACCTCTTTCATGGGTTGTATGTTTCATAAGTTACCAAACTGGTAAGGGTTATTTCACAATCTCTTCATTATCTGAGGTTGTTTATACATAATAATCTACTGGGATGTCTTTATCATCCACATCCATGTTTCTTAAAAATGAATTTCAAAACATTTTTACTATTTACTAGAATATTGGTTAAAGTCATTTATACCATTGTTTGACTTTTTATAAGAGGTTTATAAAGGAATCTTTCCATCGTTTTCCAAACAAGGTGCTTTTAACCTTTTCGGCAAAATTAAGGTAAGAATGTTTATTTTAACTTATACGGCGGGTGCGGCTATTTACCGCCATTATAAAATTTTCAAAGCATCCCTTACAATCTTACAAGTACATTTTCAAAGTAAATGTTTTATTTTTAAATGATTTCAAAATGAATATTTTAAGAATTTCAGAAAGGTACTCTTTATCAAAATCATAATTTTAAATGTTTTAAAGATTTATCTTTCTAAATCTTTTTAATTAATGTCCATGTTTTCAAAATGGTTTTTAAGGATTTATTTATATGGACATGAATGTTTCTAAAATGTTAATTCCTTAAAAAAGTTTCAAAGTGGTATGGGACACTTTGATTCAAAAATCTCTTTTTAATTACTTCCTTTATAAATGTGTGACTTTTAAATGATTTCAAAAAAAAGAGATATTTCTCTCAAATAGTTTTGATTTCATCTATGTCAACATCCTTTGATGGATTTTGTGATTATATGAATTTGATTTACTATGATACAAAACTTCCATAATGTATTTAAGGTTTTGTGATATGTTTGACTGTGGATGTGTTATTTTTATACCATTCATGGTTTATAGAGAAAGTATTGACATTTCGTATGCTAGTTTTAATACGAATGTTTATGTTATGTTTAAACCTTTTCATATGGGAATGCATTGGACTTAATATGTGACGGGTGGAGCCCGCTATAGCTCCTCGATGCATTGGTAGGTCTCATGAGACAAACTAGTGTTTTGGCACAAGGCCTTGACAAAATCTTATTTGTAGTCTTGGCACGAGGCCTTGGATATGTGGTTATGATAGTCTGGCATTATGCATTCCAACATTAAGAAAGTGGTTATTGATTTTTTTCATGTGATTATTCGATTATTAGAATATCCATGTGAGTAAGTAAATGGCATTATTTCATTTTATTTATGCCATACCATGTTGAAAGTTCATGTTTTAAAGGCTTTTGTTTTAGTTATACATTGCCTTAAAAGTTTATTCTTATTTATGAAAGTTTCCGCTATATTGTTATCCTTACTAGGCATTTGAGCTCACCCCTTTTCTATGTTTTATTTTTCCCAGGAAGTGAAGAAGTAAGTTATGAATGACCTACAGGGATATTATGTGGGGATATGAGTGTGGATTATGGAGACAATATGTTGTTGTAGTAGTTTTTAGTTTAATGATGTAATGTAAAACTTATGAATATATCTAGTGTTTCCAAGGCTACTAAACCAATCGGTCTTTCGAGATTTGATCTTTCTTGTGATCATGCCAATGTTACGAAGTAATGCACCGACTCTGGGTAGCTGGGGTCGGGGCGTTACAGTTGGTATCAGAGGGAGGTTTAGTACAAACCTTGGAAGCTAGATTTAGATAAACTCGGATTAGAGCATGTAGACCTAAGATGAACTTTGAGGATTAGTATAGAAGAACTTCCTAGAATTTTGGTATTGTAGAGATTTTGTGAGTTTTCCGAGCAATACATCCCTGTCTGGATACGAGCAGGTAGAGGCGGATCTGGCACAGATGTACCTAGGGGTAAAACCCGAAAACACCGCTTTGAGCTAGACTCGAACGGGAACTGGTGCACGACAACGGGCCTTGTTGCACTCTTGGTTACGACACTCCCGGGGGATATGCTTAGGATAACTCTCACTATCTTTACAAATCATTATGAAGGGTTTATGAGTATATACTTCCTCAAAGAAAACATTTTTATGATTATGGATTATATCCATAAATAGTTCAATTTATGTTAAGTGTTTTATAAGTATGGGATTATGTATTTTGATTCATAAACTGATCTAGTTTATGCCATTGTTTAGAAATGGCGCCCAGTAGAAGGAATGAGAACTCCAGAAATGCACATGATCCAAAGAGAAGGAAGGATCATATCATTCATGGTCTTAAGCTAGAATTTATAAGAGAAATAGTCTCCCATGTATTATCATCATATGAAGAAATAATATCATGTGTTGATAAGATAAGTAAAGAGTTTACTGAGTCCTATGGCTTTGAAGGGAATCAAGAGAAGAAAAGGATGGAAGATAGAAAGATGGATAAAGGGAAAAGGGAAAAGAAGAATTTTCCCATATGTGGTAACTGTGGAAAGAAACACCCTGGAACTTGCCTGATAGGAATGGGAGTTTGTTATAAGTGTGGAGGAAAAGGGCACAAAGTACATGACTGCAATGGTAAGAAAATGGTTTCAAATGTACAATGCTTCATTTGCAAGGAGTTTGGACACTACGCGAACCTATGTCCCAGTCATCAGACTATTCCACAAATGATGCTATTGGATAATAATCAAGCTATGATACTACCATAGATGAAGAAGAATGATTAGAGTTATTATGTTGATTATATCAATTGAGTGTTGTATCAACAATGTACTTGTTATAATAATTATGGAGTATATAAGGATTGTACTGCAGTACTATTTCATTAAGGACTTGAGATTGTGTGGAACAAAGAAAAGTGACTCAATAGAAGGTTAAATTTTTGGAAAATATATGGTTGAGAGAATGATAAATCATAATATAGTTCTGATACTAATGTAGTGATTTTGGAATAATATGTGATTATTTTGGATAAATTATATTGGATATTATTGACTACCTTGAAGCTGATTAATTATTTGTATATTCCATCATTGTTGGGGTTTAAAACATTTTTGGATTAATGAAGTACATCCAGCATTCTATATGGAATAAGGGAACATGAATGTAATCAATAAGGAATATGGTAGTACATGATGAAGGTATTCATATGCTATTACAGGGTAAAAAGGATCTATATTATGTTTACCTTCCTTATAAATGTTGGATTGTGAGTTTGGACAGAATTATTTTGGATAGTTCTAGTTTGGATTATTTTGGATTTCCATAAAAGGACAACCCGGAGGTCGGGCGGCAACCCGTCGCATCTGGCAAGGCTGCGAGACTTGAACCCGCAACCGAAGGGAGACAAGGGTGTATCACCTAACACTGGCCCAAGAGATGTCCGGGATTAAATAATGTAGTTTTTTTAAAAGATCTGGTAGATGAATTATAAATTCGTTTATTTTGGAACCATGTATGAATAGTATAAATATAATTTTTTTAAGAGTGAAAGATGATTTTATGGTAGAAATTTATTAATGGACAAAACTCTAATTATAAAGTAAGTATATCTCCTTATGATCTTAGCCAATCTCATAAATAAATTCCTCAATATTATGAAAAGCAACTTAGAACAAAAATTTTGTCCTAGATGGTACCTTAAATCATCACTAATTTATGGCTTTGGGATTGTTGGCCTTTTCATAGCCATGTTCTCTACCACTCTCCATCAGATAATTGATGGTTAGATTTTTCTTCCATATCCATATTTTACTACATGGAACCCTAGTATGTGTTATTTTCGGTAATCATCATACTTTCGACTCTTTATTTTAAATAGAGGCCTCATTAATTCATTTTTCGATGTGGGATTTCAACTAAGATATTTTGAAACGTCAAAAATGTGTTATCCCAATACCCTATGTTTTGTTGAACCGATGGTATTTCAAATCATCATAGATTGATGATTTTAAGGACATCAATTTTATACTTTTTTTGTGATTGATGACCTCAATCACTACCTATAAATATTTACGTTTTCATCCAATTATATGTCTCTAATTGCCACCAATGTTCTCCTAATCAAGATCATAATTTGGTGGTGACCCTTTCATTTCTCTTTTCCTCATATTAAGACTAAATTTTAGTAACCCAATTTCCGATGTGGGGTTTCCCACAAATATATTATCTATTTTCAACCTTTTATTTTCGAAGAACAATTTCAAATTGCGAGGACGCAATTTATTGAGGGAGGGGAGAATGTAACACCCCAAGATCTCATAGTGTGTTATTTCTTCAAAATAATTCAATAACTTGCACTACACGCAACACCGAGTTCAATTGCACCATGACTTACCAAAAAAAAATCCATTAAAAGAGGTCATGAATAGTATTAACTAAATTTTAAACTTTATATAATCCTTATAATTTTAGAATCCATATTATGAGTTTCTTAGTCATAATGCAAGAACAAATTCATCTTCAGTATTGTAGTTTTACTAACTTTTAATAGTGAACCCTTTTTAAATAAAATATTTTAAACTTTTTGACTAAATGGGGACATCAAAAAAATTTAAAATAAAACATCCCAAGATTCCACGGTACGCTTTCCTTTGAATAAAACAGTAGCGTGTGTTGTACGCAACTTCGAGTTTTAACACACACCACAACCGATCAAACTAGCCGTTATGAACAGTAATACCTAAATTTTGAAATTATATATATTTTATATTTTAAAATGGACTTCATTTTTGGATTCGGAATATCGAATTTAGCCTAAGGTGAAATTTTGGTACTTTTCGGATAACATTCATATTTTGATGAATAGTGAAAATTACTAAATTTTAATTAAAAACAACTTTTTTAATCAAAATAATTAATAGTGATAAATTGTGAATTTGAGTGGTTTTAAAGTATATTTAGAATATATTTTTACCATTTAATATAATTTTGGTCATTGGACATAATTTTACAATTAAACTGAACATAAACAAGTGTCAATCTTTTGATAGTTATTACCTCTTAAAAACCCGCTTTTTGTTTTGACAGCGGGAATTAATTTTAAATTAATTTCTGCCACTTCTGTGTTTTGAATTTAGAAAAATGGATTCCATATTTGGAATCAGGATGTCCAAATTGTGTAAATAGGTAACTGTTATTTTTAGAGATTTTGAATAATTACTGTGGTAAATATTTTATTTACCATGGTTAAGGGTAAATCCGGTAAATAAGGGTTAAAAAATAATATTATAATAATACAAAATTACCCTAAAACGTGTCCTAACCTTATTGGTGGACACATACCCGACCATGAGCATCCTTGGGTCAATTTGGGGACCCCTTGGAGCCACTTGTATGTGGTAGGGACACTTTATATTAATAAAGTTAAAATAAAAATAAAAATTGCATAAGCTTACATCTTTTAGAAGAACAATTTTTACATAGGGTTATACATGTTGGATTTTCGATTATAAATATTAATTAGAAAGCTAAAAAGATTTGATACATAATGATATTTTATTTATAATTTTTAGACATCAAATAAGTTAAATTATTAATGACACAATAGTGATGCAATGTTTACCTCATTAATAAATCATTTAAATAAATAAGATTATAATGATTAAAATATTATCTAAAACCTGTCCAATTCTTATTGGTTGATGTTATTTAGAATATGAGTCATCTTATCTTCGACCTCAATGATTTTTGGACCATTTTAAACCGAATATAATTATATTATAATGTAATACTTTCACTCTTTCCTAAAGAGCCACTCCTCTCCCTTATAAAAGGAGACCACTTCTACTCATTCCTCACACCTCTCAAGCCACTTGGCTCGTCCAAACTCTGCCCAACTAAGCTCCCCACATCCCTCTCCTCCTCCTTGAAGCTTCCCTTTAGGCAGAAAGCATTTCAAGATGTCCTTTGGTTCCAACCAAAGTGAGTTACCTAAATTAAAGGTAACGATTTCTCTTAAATTCTTTTAATTTATTATGCTTCTCCAACCCCCAAACTCTTTTTATTTCCTTTATTTTGTAACAACACCAGTATCCTCAATATACTAGGATGTTGTTATAATATGTATTCAAACTACACATACACACAACTCCATCTAATGGATGATGAACATAATGTTTCTGTGGATGGCAAACTAACGCCTCACGAAACGATGATTGTTCAAATACATCTTACCGCCTCTCATGGTGGCCATTATGATGGAACTGTAATTAAATATGATATTAATGATATATATTTTATATATAAGCTACTGTAATTCCATTTTATTTCATACCATTATTCGTTTCATGTTGTATATACATACGATAATTTCATTTGAGGAAGTGCGGACTACCGCCCCCTTAAAATGATATGACTCGTTCATACCACACATGGAACGTATAAAGGATGGTGTTAATGAACTTAAGTAACATATATAAAATATTATATTATACTGTAATAGTAATATACCTAAGTATCATTTGGATTAAATTCTTTTAAAATAAAAATTAAATGGAAGTTGCATACGTGCGTACGTACGGACTACCGTCTCCACGAACGCGATGAGATTCATCCTCCATCGTATCCATTCAAGTATAATTATCATTTGATGATTTAAAAATGATGTTTAAGGACTTGATACCATTCTGGATTTGAATAATATACAACCTATCCTTTACAAACATGTCTTACGTAACAAAACATACAAAAGAAAACAAGTAAGTTAACACCCGAAACAACGATAATACTAAGATATTATTATGAAATCAATATTAAAAGATCATATATGATATCATATTAATATATATGATTCTTGTATAATTTAATAACAATTATTTCACCATTATACAGGAGGCTAACCTACCCCAACCAAGGAAAAGTACAAGGTAAGGTATTTTCTTATCTCACATTCAATTCCGTGAGATTTCTATTATTCACCACTAAATTATTGAAAGTGGTGTATTGTGTACTGGAATTTGATATATATTATCATATTCATGTTATTCTGTAAATAATTTGGTGGTTATTAACTTTTGGCCATACGACTCAGTTGATTAACGTGGTAAGGGGTTTTCATCTCACTCCTTATTCCCGTGAGATTCATGCCATATTGACACCATTACCTTTTGTGTGGTGTATGTACTGCCCATAATTATATTCATTGTGTAATACACTCTAATTTATGTATACTTACATATTCATTGTATGATACCTCTTTCATGGGTTGTATGTTTCATAAGTTACCAAACTGGTAAGGGTTATTTCACAATCTCTTCATTATCTGAGGTTGTTTATACATAATAATCTACGGGATATCTTTATCATCCACATCCATGTTTCTTAAAAATGAATTTCAAAACATTTTTACTATTTACTAGAATATGGGTTAAAGTCATTTATACCATTGTTTGACTTTTTATAAGAGGCTTATAAAGGAATCTTTCCATCGTTTTCCAAACAAGGTGCTTTTAACCTTTTCGACAAAATTAAGGTAAGAATGTTTATTTTAACTTATACGGAGGGTGCGGATATTTACCGCCATTATAAAATTTTCAAAGAATCCCTTACAAGCTTACAAGGACATTTTCAAAGTAAATGTTTTATTTTTAAATGATTTCAAAAAGAATATTTTAAGAATTTCAGAAAGGTACTCTTTATCAAAATCATAATTTTAAATGTTTTAAAGATTTATCTTTCTAAATCTTTTTAATTAATGTCCATGTTTTCAAAATGGTTTTTAAGGATTTATATATATGGACATGAATGTTTCTAAAATGTTAATTCCTTTAAAAAGTTTCAAAGTGCTATGGGACACTTTGATTCAAAAATCTCTTTTTAATTACTTCCTTTATAAATGTGTGACTTTTAAATGATTTCAAAAAAAAGAGATATTTCTCTCAAATAGTTTTTATTTCATCTATGTCAACATCCTTTGATGGATTTTGTGATTATATGAATTTGATTTACTATGATACAAAACTTCCATAATGTATTTAAGGTTTTGTGATATGTTTGACTGTGGATGTGTTATTTTTATACCATTCATGGTTTATAGAGAAAGTATTGACATTTCGTATGCTAGTTTTAATACGAATGTTTATGTTATGTTTAAACCTTTTCATATGGGAATGAATTGGACTTAATATGTGACGGGTGGAGCCCGCTATAGCTCCTCGATGCATCGGTAGGTCTCATGAGACAAACTTGTGTTTTGGCACAAGGCCTTGACAAAATCTTATTTGTAGTCTTGGCACGAGGCCTTGGCTATGTGGTTATGATAGTCTGGCATTATGCATTCCAACATTATGAAAGTGGTTATTGATTTTTTTCATGTGATTATTCGATTAGTAGAATATCCATGTGAGTAAGTAAATGGCATTATTTCATTTTATTTATGCCATACCATGTTGAAAGTTCATGTTTTAAAGGCTTTTGTTTTAGTAATACATTGCCTTAAAAGCATATTCTTATTTATGAAAGTTTCCGCTATATTGTTATCCTTACTGGGCATTTGAGCTCACCCCTTTTCTATGTTTTATTTTTCCCAGGAAGTGAAGAAGTAAGTTATGATTGACCTGCAGGGATATTATGTGGGGATATGAGTGTGGATTATGGAGAAAATATGTTGTTGTAGTAGTTTTTCGTTTAATGATGTAATGTAAAACTTATGAATATATCTAGTGTTTCCAAGGCTACTAAACCAATCGGTCTTTCGAGATTTGATCTTTCTTGTGATCATGCCAATGTTACGAAGTAATGCACCGACTCTGGGTAGCTGGGGTCGGGGCGTTACAAAAAATATGAAGCCTGAGGAGGAGATCAAGTCTTTGGAATGGAAGGAATTCCGGAAGATGTTTTTCGATAAATATTTTCTGTGCACCCTCCGGCTTAAGATGGAACATGACTTTCTTTCCCTCAAGAAAAAGGATGAAGAATCTGTTGGAGCGTACGAGTAAAACATCACAAGGCTTTCATGATACGCTTCTGGCATTGTCTTTACCCCCGAATGCAAGGTTGACCGCTTCTTTGGTGGGATGAAGTCTATCTTGCGGAAAGCATTAGCGATCCGTGACTTCGACAACTATGAGGAAATTGACTGATCTTCCCTCAAGGATGAAATGGAGATTGAGGAATCACAGGGGTATCATGGGGACAAGAATTTTAAGGTTGAATTCAATTCTGGTGGTCCGATGGAAAAATCCAACAGTGCTAAGAAGATCCAGCACCCCACTTTCCAAAAATGCAGAAAGAAGCACTCTACAAATTGCCTTAAGGGGACGACAAAATTCTTCAGGTGTGGAAGAGAATGGAACCTAGATGATAACTGTCAGCAAGAAGGACCCGCAGCTGCGATAGAGGAGAGTAACGCTATGTTCGAATCTCAACGCGTTGTTCAATTCTTTAAATGAAAAGAACCGGGTCATTTTTCAAATCAGTTCCCAAGTCCAAGGGTAATCGGAGGCAACCAACAACCTCCAAGACAGCAAGGAAGAGATTTTTACCTCACTTTTGCCAAAGTGAACCCCGACAACGAAGTGGTGACAGGTATGCTAGTTATTCATTAAAGAATAGCGAACATACTTTTTGATTTAGGTTCTACGCATTCTTTTATATCTCGAAAGTTTAGTAGAAAAATCCCAGAACCACCACAAATCATCGAAGTAAAGATGTCGATGAGTACGGAAAATGGGGAAATTATTGCATCCCATGAGTATAAGTCCTCCCCTGTTATAATCTGTGGATTTAATTTCCTGGTGAACCTCGTCATACTTCCTCTAGTGGAATTTGATGCAATTATTGGCATGGATTGTCTTTCCTTATATATATCCATCATAAATTGTCTGGAGAGGGAAATCAAATTCCATAGGGAGAATCGACCCCCGATTCTTTACTAGTGTCAGGAGGAAGATGAATCTCCTTTAGCTCCATCAACTCAAGCATGGATATTACTGCTTTATGAGAATGCATATCTAGCTCAGATGATTGAGTCCAAGAAAGAAACTATCCTTTAAGAAATTCCTATTGTGAGGGAATTCACTGAACTGTTTCCCGAGGAACTGACTGGTCTTCCTCCAAGAAGAGATGTTGAGTTCTCAATTGAACTTATTCCCGGGGTGCTTCCAATATCCAAGACTCCATATAGAATGGCTATTGTATAGCTTGAAGAGAAGAAGAAACAACTACAGGAGAATCTGGATAAAGGGTTTATACGCCCAAGTGCTTCACCATGGTCTGCACTAGTCCTCTTCGTCAAGAAGAAGGATGGGTCAATGCGGCATTGCATCAATTATCGTGAACATAACAAAATCACGTTAAAGAAAAAGTATCCGCTCACAAGAATCGATGATTTGTTTGATGAGATGCATTGAGCACAATACTTCTCCAAGGTGGATTTGCGGTCAAGATATTATCAAGTAAGGGTGAAGAAAGAAGATGTCCCCAAGTATGCTTTTCATACAAGGTACGTGCACTATGAATTCATAGTAATGCCTTTAGGACTCAACAGTGCTCCAAAAATATTCATGGACTTGATGAATAGAGTCTATAGAGGTTACCTTGACAAATTTGACGTAGTCATTATAGATGATATTCTAATATACTCCAAAACCAAGGAGGATCATGGGGAGCATTTAAAAAATGTACTAGAGACTTTGCGCAAGGAGAAGCTCTATGAAAAGTACATCAAGTGTGAGTTCTGTTTGAAGGAGGTCTCATTCATGGGTCATATCATCACAAGCAATGGGATATCTATGGACCCCTCCAAAATAGATGCAATTGAGGGATAGCCGAGGCCAACATCGGTAACAGATATCTGTAGCTTCTTGGGGTTAGCTAGATATTATCGACGATTTTTGAAAATTTTATCACAATTTTCCAACTCTCTTACCAAGATAACTTGAAAGGGAGTAAAGTTTTATTGGAGTGATGAATGTGAAAAAAGAATCAAGGAGTTGAAAAGGAGGCTTATCACTGCACCTGCGCTCACTTTAGCCACAAGTGGGGAACTTTTTGTGGTATTCAGTGATGCTTTGAAGAAGGGAATAGGCTGTGTGCTGATGTAGAATGATAAAGTGATATCTTATGCCTCAAGGAAGTTGAAAATCCATGAGAAAAACTATCCAACGCATGATCTGGAGTTGGCAGTTGTGATCTTTGCCTTAAAAATCTAGAGGCATTATCTCTATGGAGAGAAATGTGAGATATATACTGACCACAAGAGTCTTAAATATATATTCATGCAGAAATAGATTAATATGCGCCAGAGAAGATGGATAGATATTATCATGGATTTTGATTGTTCAATACATTACCACCCTTGGAAAGAGAACAAGGTGGCAGATGCCCTATGTAGAAATGACCCAACAATTATATCAATGATGAGAATTGAGAAGGATCCATTCTTCTTAGACTTGATGAAGATGGGCATAGGAATCATAAAGAAGGGAACATCATCAATCCTTTCAAAAATGATTGCTAAACCATCTCTTTTAGAATGGATAAAGGATGCTCAAAAGGATGATGTGGGAATTAAAGAAAAAGTGGAAGCTATAAAAAAAGGGAAATCATCATATTTTAATGTTAATGAAGAAGGAATTGTGAGGTTTGGGAAAAGACTATGTGTTCCATGAAGTCCGGAGCTGAAGAAGGAAATTTTGGATGATGCACATAGTTCAAATTTCTCTATTCACCCAGGGAGCACAAGGATGTATCGAGATCTCTGAGAAAACGTTCGGTGGGATAATATGAAGAAGGAGATCGCTGCATATACCTCAAAGTGTCTTGTGTGTCAGCAAGTAAAGGTAGAGAGGTAGAAGTCTAAGGGTATGATTCAACCATTTCCCATACCAGAATGGAAATGGAAAAACATCACCATGGACTTTGTCACCTGACATCTGAGGACATCGAAAGGCAACAATGCAATATGGGTTGTTGTGGATCGTCTTACAAAGACTGCACACATCATTTCTATTGGAGAGGATTTCTCTTTGGATCAACTGGCACAAATATATATCATGGAAGTGGTAAGGTTTCATGGTGTACCACTAACTATTGTGTCTGACCAAGATCCAACATTCACATCTATGTTTTGGAAGAGTCTTTAACAAGCTCTGAATACTGAACTAAACATCAGTATATCCTATCATCCTCAAAATGAGGGCCAATCGTAGCGGACTATCCAAACACATGAGGATATGTTGAGAGAGTGATCAATGGACTTTAAAGGAGGATGGGATCAACAGCTTCCTCTGGTTGAGTTCTCTTATAATAACAGTTTCCACTAGAGCATCCAAATGGAACCATATGAAGCCCTATATGGGAAAAGGTGCAGAACACCGGAATGATGGGATGAGGTCCGTGAACGTAAGCTTCTTGGAACAGAAATGGTCAAAAAATGGTGGAGAAGGTGAAAAACATTCAGCAGCATATCAAGACATCCCAAAGTTGACAGAAGAGTTATGTTGATAATCATCAATGAGACATTGAGTTTAAAGTCGGAGACATGGTGTTTATATTCATATCTCTTTGGAAAAAGGTCATGAGGTTTAGAAAAAAAGGGATGTTAAGTCCAAGGTACATCAGCCCCTTCGAGATTTTTGATCGTGTCGGGGTTGTAGCCTATCGACTAGAACTTCCACCTAATATGGCCAAAGTACATGATTTCTTTCATGTATCCCTCTTAAGGAATTACATAACAGACCCTTCACATGTACTCTCTTCTGAGGTGGTACAATTGAAAGACGATCTTTCTTATGAAGAGCAACTAGTGAAGATCATAGATCATAGAGAAAAAGTTCTAAATAATAAGACAATGTCCCTCGTCAGGGTGTTGTGGAGAAACCAAGAGTTTTTAGAAGCGACATGGGAATCTAAGGTGATGATGAAATTGAGTTACCCACATCTATTTTAGTGTAGGAAAAGGAAAATTTTCAAGGAAAAAATTTCATAAGGGGTAAATATTGTAACGACCCAATTTTTCATTAATCGAAAATCCTTTTTGATCCAGTTAAATGTCTCTTTATGAAAAATATTTTTTTTAAGATGTCAACTTCTTTGGTTTTATGTTATGAATTTTGAAGATTGTTAATATAGTCGTTGAACATTGATCACATGATTAGTATAAATATAGGACCTTAACAAATCCAATTTACTCAGACAAAGGAATTGATGACATCATCCGGTAGAATTTCTCCATACGAAGCCCATTTTTCAGAACTCAGAAAAGAGGTCACATCCTTGGGCTTCGCCCTTTACCAAGACCAAGCTGAGCTTCACCATGTCAAGCTCGAACGAGACTATCTACGGGAAAAGTGGAAGTTGTTAGAGATTACCACTCGAGCGATGTTATCCGAGTCACCCCAAGAGTATGTCACCATCGCAGACCTTGCCCTTAGGACTTATGCGGCTGTTTTAAGGGTTTATGTAACAAATATGTAGTACTATGTTCATGTACATTATTTTTCAGTATAATAATGAATATAATTTCTAGTCATTTTTGATACATTGTAAATAGTTTTCATTGTACAAATTGTGTTTTTAATTATTATTTAATTAAGATATCTATTTTATTAAATTAAGGGATTTTGAATTAAATAATATTTTAATATAATAATAATATTATTATTATTAAATTAATTTTTATTAAATATAAATGATCTTATAATTTTATGAATGCAATTAAAATTTTATATTAAGGTTTGAAATCCATTTCTGTCAAAACCCGTGAATTTTCGATAAATGTTGGTTTTTATTTTAAAAGTTAATATTAACATATTTAGAAAATTATTTAGATAAAATAAATGTAATTTCTAGATTCAGGACGTCGAAATTATCCAACAGTGAATTTTTCATAATTTTCTGAGATAGTGAAATTTTTGGGTAAAAATTAAATACCGTTTAAATATATAATGTGTTTTATGACATCATAATGACTCAATGGTGATGTAATAAAATACCATAATCCTTATGTTCTGCATATATATGTTTTATCATTAAAATAACGTGATTTTGGGTTTGGTTGAATTATTTTTCAAAGCATTAATGGACCCCTCAAGACTTATTCAACACTTTGCCTTTTAAAATTAATTTCCATGGGAGTGTTACTCACCTCCACATAAGAAACCATAATATTTAAAGAGTTTCTGACTTGGGCCTCATAAAATATTGTTTTACTCTTCACTTTTCCAAAAAAAAGGGCAAAAAACATGGGTTGGTTTGTTCTTTGGATTAATTTAATGTAAGGGGACCCAAACCTAAATAATAATGAATTCCCTCACCTTTCCTATATAAACCCACCCAATCTCCCACCTCCTCCTCCCTAAAATCCCTTGGAGTTCGTCCAACCTCTTCCCTACTCTCTCTAGAATCCCCCAAGGTGCCCCAAGCTCCCATGAAGCCATTCACAAGTCTCTCTCTAGCCTTTGTAAGCACACTTCCAATTAAGGGATTTTTCGTCCTTTTTCATTGTTGTCCAACTTTATTTATGTAGTTTTGCCCTTTTAATTTCAATTATAAATGTTGGGGTATGGTTTCTCACCTCCCTCATACTTCCCTATTTATGTTTGAATGATGGGAGACCATTTATCTCTCATGAAATTCCTCCCATGTACACACGTTACTATGCCGAAAATCCGAAATGAACTTCTCTATCCTCTTTGACATTCAAGCAATAATTTTGAATCATGAATCTTAATTCCATTAAAATTGTCGGGACATGTATCTATATGACCTCCTTACTGTAAATTACATGTAAATATGTTGAGGAACACCTTTCTCTCTCATCAACCATTTTTATGAATTCTTATGTCACGCTGTTACGCTGCCGAACTCGCGCCGATTTTCGAAGCCAATGCCATTGTGTAGTGGATACCACGACCATTTCTCCATCAAGGGTATCCTCCTTTATGAACCTTTACTTATTGATTACAATGCTTCATGTATTAATTCCACATTACTTTATCGTGGAATAAAAGATTATGTTTTATGAATCCATGTTTTATGATCCATGTGGCACAATTATGCATGAAATGGAATGTTTTAGAAGGGTGCGCCCTTATAGCGCTTTAATGAATTGGGTAAACTATAGTATCATGATACGTCATTTCAAATGAGTTTTGACTCATGCTAATTCAAGTGAAATGAGGGTTTACGCGTGCTTCATGTGCAATGAGGGTTTACTCATGCTTTATGTGCAATGAACCTTGGCTCATGCTAATTCCATGTTAAGGGTTGTTGCCACATTTCCATGTTATGATTATCATGCTTTATCATGCCTTTATGTTCATGTTTCTTTTATTCTCTATTGATATTCCTATTTTCTAACATGTATTTTACTCCTCATGTTATTCCATGTGAACTCCCTTACTGGGCTTTATAGCTCTCCCATTTCATATGCATGTCCTCAGGTTATCCCATGCAAAGCTTAGTACGAGGGAATGTAGTGGTCATGTAAAGGATGCTTTCAATAAAGATGTTGTATTTCATGTTTTAAGATTTTATGTAATGATCCAAATCCCTAAATACACTAAACCTCTTGATCTTCTTTGTTGTATCAGGTGATGTTTTATGTAATGAATCATGTCATGGTTGTAATAAAAAGAAGTGTTGTCATAGTTGGTATCAGAGGATAGGTTTAGTTATTTTTGGGATTAGGAAAACCCTATTAATTCCTTAGATACAATACTAAATATAATAAAAACATCCCTAGGTTTTGGTAAATACTAAGTGGTTTATCAAACAAATACATCCCTGTCTGGATACGAGCAGCTAGAGGCGGCTCTGGCACAGATGTATTGTATGGGTAAAACCCGAAAACACCGCTTTGAGCTAAACTCGAACGGGAACTGGTGCACGACAACGGGCCTTGCTGCACTCTTGGATATGACACTCCCGGGGGATATGTTTTGATAAATTCACAATCTTAGTATGAACCCTTATTAAGGGAAAAATGACCCAAAGAATATATGATAGAAAGTAGATCAGGAAAATCCTAGATTGAAGCCTATAGACTCATGAGTTAAAGAAATAAATGTTTATTTATGAGTCATAAACTTTTGTCTTTTGATTACCATTTATGTGTTACCCCTAACATTCCTTTTATTCCATCCAATGGCTGGTAATAGGAGGACTCGAGCTAACAACCGTTGTGAAGATCAGTGTGATGACTGTACTAATGATATGCCAAATCCAATGGGAGCGGGAATCTCGAACTTTGTCATGATTCTCTCTCAGATAACTCATGTTTTGAATCGAAAAACGGGTCAAGAGGAATGGTCAACTCCCCCTAAGAAAGAACAAGTCGCTATTGAGACTTTCATGAGACAAAGGCCTCCTACTTTTAATGGATCATTTGATCACACGATCGCTTAAAAATGGATCAACTCCATTGAAAAGATATTCTCCATCATCCAATGTTCTGAACAAGCAAATGTTCTCATGGCGGCTTATCATATGGAGGGTGAATCTGATCAATGGTGGACGTTGATCAGAAATACAAAGCCTGAGGAGGAGATCGAGGCTTTGGAATGGAAGGAATTCTGGAAGATGTTTTTTGATAAATATTTTCCGCGCACCCTCCGGCTTAAGATGGAAAGGGACTTCCTTTCCCTCACGCAAAAAAGATGACTAATCTATTGGAGCGTACGAGGAAAACATAATAAGGAATGCACGATAAGCTTCCGTCTTTGTAGTTACCACCAAATTCATGGTTGACTACTTCTTTGGTGGGATGAAGCCTAGCTTCCGGAAAGAATTAGCGATCTGTGACTTCGACAGCTATGAGAAAATTTTCTGATGTGCCCTCAAGGTTGAAATAGAGATCGGGGAATCATAGGGGTATCATGGGTACAAGAAGCGTAAGGTGGTCTTCAATTCAGGTGGTCCGATGGATAAATCCAACGGTGCTAAGAATATCTATCACCCCACTTTCCAAAAGTGCGGAAAGAAGAACCCTGGAAATTTCCATAAGAAGATGAGAAAATGATTCAGGTGTGGAAGAGAAGAGCACCTAGCTGTTAACTGTTAGCAAGAAGGACCCATGGTTGCGACATAGGAGAGGAACACTCCGTTCGAATCTCAACGTGTTGCTTAATTCTACAAATGCAATGAACCGGGTAATTTTTCAAATTAGTGCCCTAATCCAAGGGTTATCGGAGGCAACCAACAACCTCCAAGACAGCAAGGAAGAGCTTTTTCCATCACTTCTGCCGAAGTGAACCCCGACAACGAAGTGGTGACAAGTACACTAGTTATGGATTCATGAATAGCGAACATACTTTTTGATTTAGGTTCTACTCATTTTTTATATCTCGAATTTTTAGTAGAAAAATACCATGACCACCACAAATCATGGAAGTAAATATGTCACTGAGTACGGAAAATGGGGAAATCATTGCATCCCATGAGTATAAGTCCTCCCCTGTTATAATATGTGGATAGAATTTCCCGGAGAACCTCGGCATAATTCTTATGGTGGAATTTGATGCAATTATTGGCATGGATTGGCTTTCCTTATATAGAGCCAACATAAATTGTCGGGAGAGGGAAATGACACTCCATATGGAGAATCGACCCCCTATTTTTTACAAGTGTCAGGAGGAAGATGAATCTCCTTTAGCTCCATCATCTCAAGAAACGATATTACTGCATTATGAGCATGCATATCTGGATCAGATGATTGAGTCCGAGAAAGAAACTATCCTTGAAGAAATGCCTATTGTGAGGGAATTCGCTGAAGTGTTTCCCGAGGAACTGTCTGGTCTTCCTCCAAGAAAAGATGTTGAGTTCTCAATTGAACTTATACCTGGGAGCTACCAATATCCAAGACTCCAAATAGAATGTCTATTGTAGAGCTTGAAGAGATGAAGAAACAACTATAGGAGAATCTAGATAAAGGGTTTATACGCCCAAGTGCTTCACCATGGGGTGCACCAGTCCTCTTCGTCAAGAAGAAGGATGGGTCAATGCGGCTTTGTATCGATTATCGTGAACTTAACAAAATCGCAATAAAGAACAAGTATCCTCTCCCAAGAATTAATGACTTGTTTGATCAGCTGCATGGAGCACAATAATTCTCCGTGGTGGATTTGCGTTTGGGATATTATCAAGTAAGGGTGAAGAAGGATGATGTCCCCAAGACTGTTTTTCATACAACGTACTGGCACTATGAATTCATACTAATGACTTTCGGACTCTTCAATGCTCCAGCAATATTCATGGACTTGATGAATAGAGTCTTTATATGTTACCTTGACAAATTTGTGGTAGTCTTTAAAGATGATATTCTAATATACCCCAAAAACAAGGAGGATCATGAGGAGCATTTAAAAACTATACTAGAGACATTGCGCAAGGAGAAGCTCTATCAAAAGTACAGCAAGTGTGAGTTTTGGTAGAAGGAGGTCTCATTCTTGGGTCATATCATCACAAGAAATGGGATATTTTTGGACCCCTTCAAAATAGATACAATTGAGGGATGGCCGAGGCCAACATCTGTAATAGATATCCGTAGCTTCTTAGGGTTAGACGGATATTATTGATGCTTTGTGAGAAATATTTCACTCATGTCCAACCCTCTTACCAAGCTAACTTTAAAGGGAGTAAAGTTTGGTTGGAGTGATGAATGCGAAAAAATATTCTACGAGTTGAAAAGAAGGCTTGTCACTGCACCCATGCTCACTTTACCCACAAGTGGAGAACTTTTTGTGGTATTCAATGATGCTTCGAAGAAGGGCTATGGTTGTGTGCTAATGTAGAATGATAAAGTGATATCTTATGCCTCAAGGTAGTTGAAAATCCATGAGAGAAACTATCCAACGCATGATCTGGAGTTGGCGGCTATGATCTTTTCCTTGAAAATCTGGCGGCATTATCTCTATGGAGAGAGATGTGAGATATATACTGACCACATGATTCTTAAATAAAAATTCATGAAGAAGGAGAATAATATGTGCTAGAGAAGATGGATAGATCTCATCAAGGATTATGATTGTTCAATACATTACCACCCTAGGAAAGAGAACAAGGTGGAAAATGCCCTAAGTAGAAAGGACCCAACAATTGTATCAATGATGAGAATTGAGAAGGATCCAATCTTCTTAGACTTGATGAAGATGGATGTGGGAATCATAATGAAGGGAACATCATCAATCCTTTCACAAATGATTGCTCAACCATCTCTTTTAGAATGGATAAATGATTCTCAAAAGGATGACATAGGAATTCATGAAAATGTGAAAGCTATCAAAAAAGGGAAATATTAAGAGTTTAATGTTAATGAAAAAGGAATTGTGCGGTTTTGGAAAAGACTATGTGTTCCAACAAGTCCGGAGCTGAAGAAGGAAATTTTGGATGATGCACACAGTTTAAATTTATCTATTCACCCAGGGAGCACAAAGATGTATCGAGATCTCCGAGAAATATTTTGGTGGGATAATATGAAGAAGGAGATCGCTGAATATACATCAAAGTGCCTGGTGTATCAAAAAGTGAAGGCAGAGAGGTAGAAGTCTAATGGGATGATGAAAACATTTCCTATACCATAATGGAAATGGGAAAACATCACCATGGACTTTGTCACAGGACTTCTGAGGACATCGATAGGCAACAATGCAATATGGGTTGTTGTGGATCATCTTACAAAGACTGCACACTTCATTTCTATTCGAGAGTATTTATCTTTGGATCAACTGGCATGGATATATATCAAGAAAGTGGTATGGTTGCATGGTGTACCACTATCTATTGTATCTGACCGAGATCCATGATTCACCACTATGTTTTGGAAGAGTCTTCAACATGCTCTGAATACTGAACTGAACTTCAGTACGGCCTATCATACTCAAACTGATGGCCAATCCGAGCGAACTATCCAAACACTTGAGGATATGTTGAGAGCATCATCAATGGACTTTAAAGGAGGATGGGATCAACATCTTCCTTGGGTTGAGTTCTCTTGTAATAACTGTTTCCACTCGAGCATCCAAATGAAACCATATGAAGCCATGTATGGGAAAAGGTGTAGGACACCGATATGTTGGGATGAGGTCGGCGAACATAAGCTTCTTGGACCAGAAATGGTCGATGAAATGGTGGAGAAGGTGAAACCCATTTAGCAACATATCAAGGAAGCCTAGAGCTGACCGAAGTGTTATGCAGATAATCATCGACAAGACCTTGAGTTTAAATTCGGAGACATGGTTTTTCTACGCATATCTCTATAGAAGAAGGACATGAGGTTTGGAATGAAAGTGAAGATATTTCCAAGGTACATCAGCCCCTTATACATTCTTGATAGTGTCGGGGTGGTGGCCTATCGACTAGCACTTCCACCTACTATTTCCAAAGAACATGATGTCTTTCATGTATCCCTCTTAAGGAAGTACATACCAGACCCTTCACATGTACTCTCTTCTGAGGTGGTACAATTGAAAGATGATCTTTCTTATGAGGATCAACCAGTGAAGATCTTAGATTGTAGAGACAATGTTCTATGAAAAAAGACAATGCCCCTAGTCAAGGTGTTTTGGATAAACCACAAGTTTGAAGAAGCGATACGGGAATCGGAGGAGAAGATGAAGCTGAGTAACCCAAATCTGTTTCAATGTGGGAAAAAGAAAAATTTCGAGGGTGAAATCTCTTAAGGGGGGAATATGGTAACGACCCAGAGTTTCATTAATGGAAAATCCCTCTCGATCCAGTAAAATCTCTCCTTATGAAAAATATTTTTTTAATAAGATGTCAAATTCTTTGGTTTTATGTTACGAATTTTGACCGTTGTTAATATAGTCGTTGAACAGTGATCACATGATTAGTATAAATATAGGACCTTAACAAATCCAATTTACTCAGACAAAAGAAGAGATGGCCTCATCCAGTAGAATTTCCCCATACGAAGCCCATTTTTCGGAGCTTGGAAAAGAGGTGGCATCATTGGTCTTCGCCCTTGACCAAGCCCAATCTGAGCTTCACCATGTAATGCTCGAACGAGACCTTCTACGGGAAAAGTGGATGTTGATAGAGATTACCACTCAAGCGATGTTATCTGAGCCACCCCAAGAGTTTGTCACCATCACACACCTTACCCATAGGTCTTATGCGGCTGTCTTAAGGGGTTATGTAACAAATAAGTAGTACAATGTTCATGTACATTATTTTTTATATAATAATGAATATAATTTCTAGTCATTTTTGATATAGTGTAAACAGTTTTTAAAGTACAAATGGTGTTTTTAGTTATTATTTAATTAAGAAATCAATTTTATTAAATTAAGGGATTTTTTAATTAAATAATATTTTAATAAAATAATATTATTATTATTAAATTAATTTTAAATAAATATAAATGATCTTATAATTTTATTAATGAAATTAAAATTTTATATTAAGGTTTGAAAGCCATTTCTGTCAAAACCCGTGAATTTTGGATAAATGATGGTTTTTATTTTAAAAGTGAAAATTAACATATTTAGAAAAATATTTATATAAACAAAATGTCATTTCTGAAATCATGACTTTGAAATTATCCAACAGTGAATTTTTCATAACTTTCTGAGTCAGTCAAATTTTTGGGTAAAAATTAAATACAGTTTAAATATATAATGTGTTTTATGACATCATAATGTCCCAATGGTGATGTAATAAAATACCGTAATCCTTATTTCGGCCAATATAAGTTTTATAATTAAAATAATGTGAATTTGGGTTTGAATGACTTATTTTTCAAATCATTAATGGACCCCTCAAGACTTATTCAACACTTTCCATTTTTATATTAATTTCCATGGAAGTGTGACTCACCTCCACAAAACAACCCTAATATTTTAAGATGTTCGGACTTGAGCCTTATAAAATATTATTTAACTCTTCCCTTTTCCAAAAACCATGGGAAAAAATAATTCTATGGTTTTTGGTTTGGATTAATTTAATGTAAGGGGACCCAAACCTAAATAATAAAGAATTCCCTCACCTTTCCTATATAAACGCACCCATGATCCCACTTCCTCCTCTATAAAATCCCTTTTAGTTCGTCCAAACTCTGCCCTACTCTCTCTAGAATCATTTCAAGGTTCCCCATGCTCCAAGAAGCCTCTCACAAGCCTCTCTCTAGCCTTTGGAAGCACACTTCCAAGTAAGGGAATTTTCTCCCTTTTCATTTTTTGCCAATTTTCGTTAAGTTGTTTTCCCTTTTAATTTCAATTATAAATGTTGGGGTATGGTTTCACACCTCCCTCATACTTCCCAATTAATGTTTGAATGATGGGAGACCCTTTACCTTTCATTAAATGCCTCCTATGTACACTCGTTACTATGCTGAAATTCCGAATGGAACTTCTCTCTCCTCTTTTACATTCAAGCAATAAATTTGAATCGTGAATCTAAATTCCCTTAAAATTGTAGGGACATGTTTCTATATGACCTCCTTACTGTCCATTACATGTAAATATAATGAGGAACCCATTTCTCTCTCATCAACCATTTTTATGAATTCTTATGTCACGCCGTTACGCTGCCGAACTCGATCCGATTTTCTATGCCAATGCCATTGTGTAGTGGATACCACACCCATTTCTCCATCAAGGGTATCCAAATTTATGCACCTTTATTTATTGATTAAAGAGTTTCATTTATGAATTCCACATTCCTTTATCTTGGAATAAATTATTATGTTTTATGAATCCATGTTTTCTGATCCATGTGGAACACTTACGCATGAAATGAAATGTTTAAGAAGGGTGCGCCCTTATAGCACTCCAATACATTGGGTAAAGTATAGCATAATGATACATAATGTGCAATGAGTGTGGAATCATTCTAATTCAAGTTCAATCAGGGTTTACACGTGCTTCAGGTGCAGTGAGGGTTTACTCATGCTTTATGTGCAATGAGCCTTGGCTAATGCTAATTCCATGTTAAGTGTTTTTGCCACATTTCCATGTTATGATTATCATGCTTAATCATGCCTTTATGTTAATGTTTCTTTTATGCACTATAGATATGCATATTGTCTAACGTGTATTGTACTCTTCATATTATTCCACGTGAACTGCCTTAATAGGCTTTATAGCTCACCCTTATCTTATTCATGTCCTCAGGTTATCCCATGCAATGTTAAGTACGAGGGAATGTAGTGGTCATGTAAAGGAAGTTTTCAATAAAGATGTTTTATTTCATGTTTTATGATGTTATGTAATTATCCTAATCCCCAAAGACACTAAACCTCTTGATCTTATTTGTTGTATCAAGTGATGTTTTATGTAATGAATCATGTTGAAGTTGTAATAAAAAGCTAGGTTGTCATAATTCACATCTACTTCCTTCTAGCCGTCTAATTCCTAATAAACCCACCCTCAATATTAGTATCATATTATTCTACATTTGGATCTTCTTATTTAAAAAACAACAATTTAATATACAGTATATTTTTTTGAAAAAAAAAACTTATTGAAAAGTTACATCATTCATTATAATATTACATTGTCACGTTATTAAATCCAGTTTAATCATACATATCATATTATTTTTAAATAATTGTTTTATAACTTTTCTATTTTGATATAAGATTAATATCTTCCTTTTATAAATATAATGATCCATATATTGAAACATATATCTTCAAATGTTAACAAACTAGTCATTAAATAAATGATTCAATAGACACCATCCCTTTTATAGTGCATTATCAAACTCACCATGTTTATATGATGTTGTAGTCTGGATAAACCTATATAGAACCATGTTATCTTGTTTTAAAATATATAGTACTTTTTTATAAAAAAATTCCAATGATTCAGATCATTTTATCATAAATCTTGATATCACCAATTTTATTAAATTAAAAATAATAATTACTCATATACAGATATTAATACTACCTAACTATTTTGATGAAGTGAATGTAAATTCATTATTAGTTTCTCATTATGAAATAGAATCATAGATACGTAATCAATTTAATTGGTAAATACAATAAAACACTAATAATAAAATTTTATGGAGAAATTCAAAAAAATATTAATTATATATTTTATACAATTAAATCGTAAAAAACCAACAGCTTAAATATAATACGATTTGTACATGAGATATTATAATCTTTTCCTTAGATAATAATCATTACTAAATAAATAAAGCTATAATTTATTGAACCTCATAAATAAGTAATATTGAATCGAATTGAATTTCATATACCTAAAATCAGTGGAAGATATTTGAGATTTACAGTATTGAACTCAGAAAAATATATGAAATATTCAACTGGATGAGGATTTTGGGCCAAATTATCATTCTTATTCATATGAAAATGAATATAAAATGAAATTTCAAAAAACAAATTTATAAATTAAAATTAAAATTAATGTAAAACCATGTAACAAAAATGTTATATAACAAATCAAAAAATTATAAGAAGTGTCATATATAAAAAATTGAGTATATGTAAAACTATTAAATTATAAGTATGAATAAAATAAATTATAGAAAAATAAAATAAAAATAAAAAAAACATAAAAAAATAAATTTAAATATTCACAAAATGAAAAAATTTAATTCATATATATAAAAAATACCAACTCACACTTACTAGAATTTTAATGATTAGAAGAAAGAGTATTAGTAAAAATATCTACTCAATGATGTTTAATACCAATGATTTAGTGAGAAATATAAATTCCTATTATATTATTTTTATAAATTTTTTCATTTTACCAGTATAAAAGGTCCTCAACAGTAATATAGTATTTATTATTTTAAATATTGATATTAATACAATTATCATATTTGAATAGAACTTGTTCAAAATTTTATAAAAAATCATGATTTTTTTAATCTATTAAATAACTTTTTAATAACTATAATAGAAAACTCATTAAGTCAATTATGTATATAATGAAACAAAATATTTATTCATACAAATTCAATTATTCCCAAAAAATTGAAATCTCATGAGATTATTTTCTAATTTATTCATAAATTTTCAAATTCAAAATTATAAAATAATATTAAATTAAAACCACATGATTTATTAAATGAAAGTGAGAGAGATAAAATAACTACAATTCTTTTAAAAATAATATGGTAACCCATAGATAATATTCTATAGGGTTTCCATGAATTCTATCATAAAATCATACATTAAACAGTATGCATATATTTGTAGTTGTTATGTACAACTTGTTGCTAATGACTATTATTCAGTGGTTTCCAATGATTATCCATGTAAACATTAATATAAGAACTCATATGTTTATCTGCATAATAGTTATTTTAGTATAAATACATTTTAATTAATTTACATATAACCATTCAATGATTTAGAAATTTTTAAAAATAAATTTTTATGATTTTAATACCCAAAACAAAATTCAACTCTCCAATCTGAATATTTTCATTTTCTTGTTGAATAAATTTATAAAATACATTATCTCATTTATCATTAGTTGAACAAAAAATAAAATCATTAAAAACATTTGAATAAAAAATAATATCTATAGATTTGTTTTTATTAATAAATGGTAGTTATTCCAAGCCTATAAAAAGATATATTCATAATAGAGTAGAATTAATGCTCTTAACCCTTGATCAATGTTCCAATTTAAACCCAAATAATCATTTGGTTGGGATAATAATATATTTTATAAAAATTGATTAATATAAAACATGATTTTGTTAAAAATTTACATCTGCTAAAAGCAATATATATTGAAAATATAATTTAAATTTCATTATGAATAGTTTTAAAATCGTATGAGACAAACATGATAAAAGAATTTTAAAAAAAATTTATCATTAATCTGGTGTGATGTTTTCCATATAATATATAATTTTTTATTTATTATAATATTTATTTTATAATTTATCCAATACATTATACTATTAATAGTGATCAAGTCATTAAATGTATGATCATTTAATAGCCCATTTTTTACCCATAAATGTATAGTTAGTCGGTACATCAACAAATCCAAAAACATTTTTTCTCATAGACTAGTTTAACATTTCTTTCATGATAAATAGTTTATATTCTATATTTAAATATGAGAATATTCTTTTAGATTCATGATATGATATAGTAGATGAAAACACTACAATATTTCCATATAATTATGTTCTTCTATTAGAATTCTCTTAACCACCAGTAACATTTTCTATGCTCTGGTATTTTACGAATCTATGCACCATAAAAATAGATCTCTATATTCAATCCAATACACAAATTATTTACTTTTGGTTATAACATAAAAACACTATCCATGATCACTTGATATTTTTTTAGGATTACAGATAATAAATCTATTCATAAAATCACCATGACCATTAATGAGTGTTTTTATTATAGTAAATGGGAGACCTTTATAATATTTCTCCTTAATTGATTCTTTATCTATCATTAAAATTTTAATAAAAAATATATATTTATTAAAATTAATAAAATAACAAATTAATATTAGTTCAAATCCTTTAGTTAATTTTAAAAAATATTTTTCATAGAATTAAATATGTATTCATTTAATATAAAAAAATTAAAAAATATTAATTTTCAATTTCAATTATTCAAATATATATATTGTACTTACATTAAATAATATCATATTAAAACTCTATTTATAACATAACTAGTGGTGTTTATATCAAATTCCTAAAAATGAGTAGAAAAAATTATATAAATTTCCTGTTGCTATAAATTTCACGAAAAACTGTATTCCATATATATAAAGAATTATTCTATTGATGACTTCTACTATCATAGAATTTATGTGTAAAATCATGATGTGACAAAAATGGGAAAAATTATTACATTAAAATTAAAATTTCTGGAGACTTATAATGGATATAATTTAAAAAAATTTAAGTGGATGGTATTTTAAAAAAAGCCCAATACTATATAAGCTTCAAATTTAAATCTAAAACATTAAACCCACATAAATGTAAAAAATAATCATTAATAAAATTTCCTCCAGGGATTACTATTTTAGATTTACAAAAAATAATTAATTCATGAAATTATCTATAAGAATATATTTTGATCACTTATTTGAATGAATAATTTTTTCCATTACCCATTTGAAATAAATCAGACAACCGTTTTTAAAAAAACTATAGTTATGTAAAATCCAAAATCACATTATTTTCAATAAAATTCCTAATAAAAAATCTTACATTTTAAATGTATTATATTCCAAATCCACTTTTGAGTAATTTAACGATTTAAATAACATTTAAATTTTCTATAAAGTGATTCCAGATTAAATATATAAAAAAATTCATTTCTATGTGATTTAATTATAATGTATTTATCCTTATAAATTTAATAATAATTATATAAAAAAAGAATCTATAATCACTTAGTTGAGAAATTTAGATCACCTTCTATTTTAAAATTTCAATCTATAATTTTTTTAATTTGGAAATATTCTGGTTATCAAATAGATCCAAAAATAATAATATTTAATCAATAATTATCTCAAAATGTTACATAGACTCTATTAATTTTTGATTAAAAATTAAAATTTAAATAAAATACACTAAATTTTCATGGGTACCCTATATTGATATAACTGTTATCCTTTATATTTTCGTTTATCCTTTAAAATAAAAATATCAATCAGAAATAATTTTTTTAGAAATAAACATATATTTCGATCAGTTTTATCCATTATAGAATTTATAACCATAAAATTTTAATGATTAAAATAAATTAATGATTTAAAATGGGATAAATTTCATGAAATATTGGCATGATTCACACATCAATTTTGACGAAATTTTATGAAAAAATCATTAGTATAATTTCAATGAATATCATATTAAAATATACATAATACATAACATTATTTTTCTATTCAATCATTCAAAATATAGTTTCCATAATGAGTTACCTTTTTTAACTCTTCATAAGCATTATTTTAATATAAAATATCATTAACTACAAATAATTATTTTGAGTTATTCATTCAAAGAGTAAATTTAATAGAATTTAATTTAAAAACATCAAAATCAACTTATATTTCATTTAATATAATATAATTCATGGCATAAATGTTTTTTCAATTATCAAAATAAATTTCAATTCTAATAATAGGCTAAAAAATCATGTTTTTTAATAATAATAGAATCATAATTTTTCAGTTAAAAAAAATTATTTTCAACAATAAGTCATATATTTCATAATGAATATAAAAAATTTGACGAAGATAAATATATATATTCAAAATAGTGTGAAGAAAATGATACTTTCTCTTTAATACAAGTTATAAAACACAAGTTATCTTTTTTTTATATCTTAGTGTCAACGTTATTGTTTGGATCATTAGAAGAATATTAAAAATACCTCCAAATATACATTATATCACTTTTTTCTATATTATAGTAAAAAAATTTCTATAAATTTCATTTCATTTCCACTATTTTCTTCACTGTATAGTGAGTAAGATATCTGATTTAAATGCTTCTTGCATTCCTAATATTTTAGATCCTTTAGTTTTTCATCATTCTTTATAAATTTTTTAATTTTTCCTAAATTTTTTCATTTATTATTAAAAATGATTATTTATAATTTTTACCTATATATGATCATCACATTTCTTTACAAAACAAGATTCTCCAAATCATATATGTTTGAAAATGATTATCTGAATTTTTTATACATTAATGTAATATATTTTAAAGTTTCATATTTTATTTTTAACAAATTATGATCATCAGCTTCAAATTTCATTTTAGTTTCACAAATCAATGGTGTTACATTAAAAAATTTATTCTACAATCTTTATCTTGTGTATATTATCTAATTATGGAATATATTACACTTCATCTCATAAGTAGAACACTAAGAAAATTAATATATTTGTCTGATTATGATATTATAACTCCCAAATTAATAAGATTATTTTCTATTATTGATAACACCCATTAATTTTTGATATTATCTCTAATTCTATAAATTTTACAATATAAAACATAACATTAATAGTATTATTCCTTAACTATATCAAACATATAGTGTTATTTTGTGAAAAAAATGTTGATTCTCGTATAGAATTAGATGTAATCTATTTATGAACTCTACAAAACTCATAATGTTCTGATCCATAAATGATAAAATTCATTTATATTGAATTTATATAATAATATTAAAATTGATTGTATTTATATAAATATTGTTCACCTATAAGAATTTTATATTTTTGTTAAACATTCATATAAATATCATTAACTTATTGTTCATGTAAATAATCATTTTAGGTATTTGACTACAATAATTATCATCAATGAAAAAAGTGATATTTATAATGTATTTTTGTTTCATTTTCAAGGTATTTCAGAAACATAGATTATATTTATGAACTACCTCCAAAATTGGGGAGAACTCAAAACTCATACTATAATTCAAACTATCATATAAACACTATTGTAAAATGAATCATGTTATTTTTTAATTGTGTTTGTTAATTTATCTTAAAATTAGGAAAACCCATATAATTAGTTTACACTGTCATGTATCCTTTAATATAAATGAAGTGAAATTTAAATTATTATAAAATAATTTGTCAGAATAATTTTTTTTATGTTCATGGATATATAAATCATTCTATAGTCCACTCCACAAACACACATGGTATGAATATTGATTATATTCCATATCATTTTCAATGTGATCTCATGGTTGTGGGAAATTAGTTAGAAAATTAATCATACATGTCATAATATATATTAATAGAATGTATAAATGATGAAATATACTTGGAATCAAATATATTTCAATTATATATAATGTTTTATCTTATATTATAAATTAAAAATATATATTTGTGTTTTTAATTTACTAAACAAAAAATTGGTGCCTTAAAATATTGACAGATGATTCAATTTCTTAGATTGAATATTTATATCTATAATGTGTCACAATGAAAATGGTCTTATGATAGGTGTATATTGATTTATGAATATGTTAACGTTGTGAAACCATTGTACTAGCATTATCTTCTTTCAAAAACCCAATTTATCTTCAATTGTAGAATTTTTAATTTACTAAACAACAAATAGTATTTTCCACAGCTGTTGGATATTTAATTCATTCCATAATTGAATACTCTAAATAAAAATTCTTATATACATAATAAAACTCTAAAAAACTTCCTCCTAGTTGTGTAAAATTATTTTTATAAATTTTATCATTGAATCCATTAGAGAGAGGTGATCTCCCTTAATGTACTAACTAATGGATCTATTCTAAAATTACTTCATATTTAAAATATTATATATGAAATATATATCTACATAAATTTATTTTTCTTTCAACGATATATATATGTTTAATACTCACTGGGGTGAATATATATGAGTAAATTCCATCTTTATAGAGCATATTTAATAATAAATTAAATCATTTTTTTCTTATGTAAATTTTTATATTTATAATTTTCTATTATAGAACGATATATATTTTTTCATGAAATTAATAAATTATATATATATATGTAATATTTATAAATATGTTTAAATATATAGTTTTAAATGTTAATAAAATTATGGAAATATAAATATGTTAATGTAATCCAAATTTTTATATTAAACACATAAGAATATTTATTTTATAAAATTGTTAATTGAAAATAGTAAAATATATTTATTGGTATACTAATACAATCCATTTTTTATTTTATTGAAGTGCCACTTTAATGGTAAGTGGGAACCAACAAAAAATTACATCATCAAGTTACACCCTCACAACCCCCATTACAAAATTCAAATTTCAAATAACCATACACCCCGCCAAGACCGTACCATTCAACCTATTTCAAAATTCAAAATTCAAAATATACCGATATCACCTCAAATTGCTCACATCCCATGAGTCGACTGTGGTGAATAGATGCACAACGTCACCATACTACACAACACCTCTCCATCATCATGAAACCGACATCCACCACAAATGCATCGTCATTGTCCAGCATCATTATCATCAAAAAAGAAAAACCGACGTAACAAAAATCCTCTTAACAACCGAACTATGGAAACAATAAACACCGCCAAGAGAAAACAAAATAGAAGACCAATGCAGCAGTAAAAGAAAACTGAAGCCACAAAAACAGAAGCCCACCAAATATGTCGGCACCTTGAATTTATTTTTACAAAATCTTTTTGATGAGTATGTTTTGTTGTATCATATATTTAACCAAAATTTAAATAGAATAAATTAATTTTATACAAAAAAAAATACTTCATGTAAATTAATCTCTCATTCACACATGATTTTATTATTAGAGTATGAATTATTTCAATTAATATGTTAGGATCATTTATTTCATTATACAAGAAATATATTTCATGAAATGAATCCCATTATTTTTATATTCAAATATTTGTATAATTTTATATAATTGGAAACAATTATAATGAATTATAATCAAATTTCCAAAATTGGAAGACATTATAATGCTAAAAAACAAATTTCCCTTCCATATTATAGAAAATTTGTTTCATATTTTTATTTTTTAAATTTTTTTGCCATAGTTATTCTTTATAGGGAATCATTATATGGGACCAAAATCTTAAAAATTCAAATTTATTCACACCATATTTTGCGTAATTTTTAAATGACTCGATGCTTACGGGTAATTTATAAATCATTATTCAAGGAATTACAACCATATTTAATTAATTATTTAATCTTTATCCTCATCCTAATTAATTTTTTTTCCCAGTATGTGAAAGGGAAAAATTATACATATATGTTGGTGTTATGACCATATTTATATTGTTCTTTCGTTGAGAGGGTTTAATCATAGTTTTTTTTATAAAAACATGTGACCTCATTAAAATTTTCAAAATTGTTAGATATTATTCTCCAATTGTGTATAATAATTAATTATCTAAAACCCTTGATATAAATTTTATTTAGACAATCAAGAATATTATTTATTTTATATCACATATGTATATAGAGTTATTACTTGTTCTAAATTCCCATGGTTTCCTCGAAGGAGGAGAAACATAAGATATACTAATGATTTAAATTCCAATATCATGTATTTCATGGTGGATATTAGATTTTTCATGGACAATCTACTCTAGTGTTCTCTTCAATTAATATATTTAGGGTTATTCAACTACATTGCAAGAAATGACCCTTCTTCTTCTAATATATACAATACTTCCACGAATGATTCACTGGTTAATATATATAAGGGTATCATCAATACTTTACATTAATATGGGTATACAATAATGAAACATAGGTTAATTATTAACATTTAATACTTATTTCAATAATATATGCTCTATCATGAGCCGTATTATTTTTTTTTAGACCTTAAAATCTAGATTAGGCCAAATCCTTATAAAATGATAATGATTTGTTCATGCACTTCCATTGGAAAATGAGAAAGGAATCTGAATTTGAGGGTATATTTTTTTTCTCAATTAACATGGAAGAATAAAAATACATATATATAATTATAATTATATAATGGAAGTATCATTATTACTCTTCTACTACATTTCAATCAGCCATATGTTTCAGTGAATTGTTTTTTCAGTTTTATCCATTATCCTTCAATGAAATGGATATGAGAATTAAAAAAATTATATGGATCACCATTCCGGTATAATACCATATTTTGTATGGGAAATTATAATTTTATAAAATAATTATTAAATGTATTTATATTTATCCTCTACCATAATAAAAATTATTCCAATGGAAGGGATGATTCATAAATTTTTAATAATTATATTACATAGAGGCATGTGTCCTAATAATTTAATGTCTTATAAACATAAATTTAAAATTAAATTTATCCACATAAATAATATTTCATATAATACCTATTTTAATTTTGAGTTATTAATCATTAATATCCTAAAAATTATTTTTTATTGTATGATATTATTTTTAATGGAATATTAATCATTATCATTATCCAGATTACAAATTAATCTCCAACAATATGATATCATCTTCAGTGAAAACCCATATCCCCAAAATAATTATATGTCTAAAATTAAATTCCATAATTATTATGATGTGAACCACTATATATTTTCTAATATTATCCAATATTACATATTTTGTGACAATTATTTTTCATGGAATTCTATTTCAAATTCCACTAGGTGTTCAAGCCACTTTTCTAGAAATATATCAGCTATGGAACTTCCCACATTATTATATTATAATAATTTTCTCAATCATAATGATGCGGTGTGACACACGAGTTGGATAATGTTTTCTCATAGCCATCATAATCAATAGAATTTTTTTTATTAACTCCCATTATAGTGTGTCCATCTCTAAAAAACATAACTTCTTCAAATATTTATATGGTTTGTGACCAATATTGATGTTACACTATATAGTTTATTATTTATTTGGATCCATATTTCAAAAATGAAACATTGTTTTTAAATATTTAAATAGATTATTCATTATTATACAACAATAATTTTACATATTTCACATATCACTCTCTAATTTATTCATATATAACCTTTTAAAATCAAGACTAACACATACCAATAAATTAAAAATTATCAATTACTCATACATTATGGCCACTTAGGATATGATCGACAAGATTTTGATTCACCCCTGCCCTAGAACTAGATTTATATATTCTTATGTGTGACATATTATGACATTGTTTACATGTATTAGATTGTTCTCAATTTGTTATTTTTATATACCAAGAATTTACTCAAAAGCAGGATATATTTTTATCAGTTATATTAATTAATATGGAAACACCTCATCTATATGAACATATTTATTCATATATAATACCTTTTATATCCCGGTATTTTCTTTCATAATGAAATAACACTTGTATACCCAAACATATTTCATTATCGTCATATGCGAAAATTGAAATCATTAAAAAAATCATACATTCCACAAAATTTACATCTATTTAAATTTAGAATGCTCTATGCCTTACATTCAATTTCCATTGAATATAGATCAACTAAGGTGCCTCTTCATATTTTATACTATATATCCAATCTTGTGGATTCTATCTTTCTCCACAAAATCATTCAGGTTCATCTTAAACGAATAATTTGGTATATGTCATTATAATTATTTATAAAAAATAAGACTTCATGTATGGTAACCATATCCATATTTTTCTAATAATGAAAATGTATAAAATTATTCTATTTTCCAATATTAATTAGGCATAAAAATAGAACAATTATTAAAAAAAAAATGAAAAATTGCATTATAGTTACAATGATGGGTTATAAAATAAATAATTAAAGTCATTTTTTATTTTGGATATTTTAGGGTAACGTCATCAATATACTGAATTGAATAATAAGTTAAATATGAGGCATCACCTAAAAATTAAATCCATATTTTCTTAATTTCTAAAATTTATGAATTTCATATATTTTCCACATTCATAAAAATTCCAATAAAAATCCTATAAAAATCATTTAAACAAATGCATTACCCATTAAAGAAATAATTATTCTCATTATGAAATTTTAATCACATAATTATTGATTAAAAAATGGATATTTACATGAATCATTAACACTATTAATGAGTGGTTATTTATAGTAATGATATTTCATTAATTTTTGAGGACCTACTTTGAATATAGTATTTTATTTGATAATTTTCATTCATATGGCCTTTGGTATGTTAAATAAAATTCCCAAAGTATTGAATTATTTTCATTACCAATTTTATTAATAATTTTATACTATATTTTTGTTACCTCTTAACTATATGATTCATATTCATACTCATATTAAAATTGAACATCAGATGTGGTGTTCAAAATCACTTATGGGGAAGCTATCACATATAACCAAATTGAATTGAAATTTTTTGTTGTCTATAATGACATGTGTTTCATTTAAAACATTTATTATAGTATTCTAAAAAATAAAAAAAATTATTTTTTAAATAATAATAAATATGGTTTAATTATAATGATATAATTCATATACATAGAATGTATATTTATTATATTAAATTTCAATGATAAGGAATATTCTAGATAACCATTATGTTAATTTTCATAAAAATTTTTATATGTGTTTTTTATTTTTATAAAACATCTAATATAATAGAAAATTTTAATATGAAATATTTTTCCTTTTCTTGAAGATTAATTATGTATATTGATTTATCTCATTTTTAATGTAATTGTCTTGGTAAAATCAAACATCAGTATCCTGGATAACACACTACATGACCTCATGCATCCATATCCTAAACCATATACCACGGACCAATAGCGAGGTCCTAGATAATACATTCAATGGATTATTTCATTTTTATAATGTAAAATAATATCAAAACATATCTAGGAAAAATAAATTTTAGATAATCAGAGAATACATTAATCAATATCTTGTTCAAAAAATAAAAAAAATATTATGTACTCATAAATTTATGCATCCCAACTAATCACCTAGTTGATAAATCACATATAAAAATAAACAAATGAATAAATACATAGTAATATACAACATTCATCTCTTTGTCTGACATCTACACAATTTCCTAATGACATTTGATATACTCCAGTCCAGTCCAATACCTAACATGTACTCAAATTTTTGTAATAGTTATATAGTCATCACGCACACCCATTTTCTTATTTATGGTGTAGGAAATACATTCCAGTAAGGTCTCACTAAGAACCAAAACATAATTCACCTTATATATAATGACTATAATATGTTATAATCTCCTAATTACATGATATATATTAAATATTGTACTAAAAATATTCCATATACCTCTTAATTTTATTATTCTGGGGAATTATTACCAATCCTCAACTAAGAATACCCTTGTATTTTTCAACTAATTCACATTTCATCTAATATATATTAAACTATATATTCCTTAAAATGTTATAAAAATCGAAATAAATTTTAACAAATCTGATACTCTTCTAGAAGAATCATTCATATTACACTTCATCAAAACCTAGGGAAATTAATACTTAAGAAATGGGAGAGATTAGAAGCACCGAGATGGAAAAAATAAAATGGAAACATAATTTGGGAAAACATGGGACTTGAGATAAGGATATGAATATATTAACATAATGGTATGCACATGAAGCATAACATGATAATATGTACGTGAAGAAAAACATGGAAATGTTCGAAAAACATAAATATGATATATTCATAAGTACATTAAAATATTTCATCACTAAGGTTTCATGAAAACTAATTACCAAGGTTCTTAACATAGGTATCAATAAAAATTAGCAATAAATTATTTTAAGATATCTTAAACATCAAATCATTAAAGCTTAATTATTTACCTAATAAATCATTACACTATCGGGTTTCACCATTGATATTATGATAGTTTTTTATTAAGGTATCATAAAATTTGATGAAGGAAAGCAACCTCAGTTTTATAAACAAGTTATATCTATAGATTAATTAATTAACCACAATAACAGAGATATATCTAGGGCTAACCTCCATATATCCATGTGTATTCACAAGATATCATGAATCATTAACAAGGCACAATTCTAAATTATCATGAACATGTCATGTCTAGATATTAATTTTTCACTCAATCCATTAGAGCTATATATAGGTGACTACATCATATATATATCATTTTTTGTACCACGTAAGTAAATAATATATAATTATGTTACAGTATTGTTAAAATAGCATGGAAATGGGCTTGAAAATATAAAATCACTAACATAGTCTGTCTAGATACTGAAATATTTTGGTATGATAAGATAATATCCAAGGAATGAATATATAATTTTTAATGAATATGAAAATTATCTTTTAGAATTATATGGTAAATAAAATTAAAAAAAATTAAAAATATATATTTTCATTTTTTGATCATAGTTACCTATGATTATTTTGGAAACCAATATAAAACTTTTAATAAATTATAATATAATGCAATGTTTTTAATAAGAAATCGATGTGTTAAAATTCCACAAAAATTGAAAATATTTTTAAATAACATTTTTAAAATTTCAATAAAAGGAATATGTACCATGTCATGTTCAAATTTTTTTTCAAAATATTGAAATAAGACAATTTAAAAAAATACATAAAAAATGAATAATAAATAATGGATCCTTGAACAATAAAATAATTAATTCTACATAAATGTAGAGATCAAGTTAAAATAAATTATCATTGTAGAAAACCAATTTTCTTATTTTAAAACATATCATTTTAAATTCCACACAATAACAAGAATAAATAAACCTCGATATGAAAATTTATGAATGTAAATTTAAATAAAACATTAGAAAACATAGAATTGGGCTTCCAAAAATAGATTATTAAACTAGACTAAAGGGAAATATGGACCAAGATGGTAAACTTTTATTAAAGAATATTAGAATTATTCTTAACCATGACATAAATTTTATTCGAAGACATTCATTATGGTAATATTTTGGATTAAAAAGTTATCCTCAGATGAGAGGAAGGAAAACTACGCTGAAATATAAACTTGTGATAGATGTAACCATGAATAGAATAAAATGGTTCTTGAAGAGAAATTATAAAAAAATGAATATATATTTTTTGTTGTCATAATCACCTATAGAATTAGAATCACATAAAAATAAAATTATAATAAAGGAGGATCTCTATATTTAATCTTTTATCCGATGAATTATATATTAAAATTATTTAATACATAAGGAATCACACTATATCAAGGAAATGTTGGTGGTAAATATGAAATATGTACAAAGAAATTACATTTGAGAGAAATAACCCAATACATTATTCCATTTTATCCTATAATGAAAATAAGTATCAAATAAAAAAATTACTCTATTAATCACATGTTTCAAAACATGTTTCATATCCATTGAAATTTATTATCTTTGTTTATAATTATTTGATGCACATTTGTCAGTTATATATTTTAAATATCAGGTGGGAGAAATTTTGATCATTTTTACTAGTTTATTAATGGGGGTGTAGTTATCCGATAATATCACAAAGTTAATCATTCCAGTATAAAAATATTTATTGTTTAATTTTTTTATAATTATTTGTATTTTTATAATTTCAATTTAAATGTTTCTTAGTTATTATTGATATAATGTTGTTGGTGATGAGCCGGTCTATGTAATTTACAAAGATTTAATGGTGTTGTCCTACACATATAATATTATGTATATGATACCAGTATATAAAAAAAATAATTATTTTGTTATTTATATACAATATATCTATTAAAATTCTGTAATGATAAATATTGATAAAATTGTTCATATAAGTGATTAAATTGACATAATTTTTGAGTAATGCAATCTATGTGTGAGTATGGTTATAAAAGATATTCTATTATTATATTATAATTATAGAAAAATATATTTAAATTTTTTGGATGTCATTAATGTTTGAAATCTTAATTATTAAATTTTTAATAAGAAGAAAATTAAATATATATATTCAATTATAAATAAATCAATTTCCTACTTGGTATTTTATAGGAGGTTCGTTTACAATGATAAATTGTTTCTAATGCTTCCAATTGAATGAATCATGTATATTTAAATTATAAAAAACCATACCGTAATAATATATAAATTATATAAACCCATTTTTATATCCTTCCTTGAATGGTTTTGAGAAAAAAGATTTGCGTCGTTCATGGAGTCTGTAGTCCCCAAACATTCATGATAAATGTTTTCATTTTTTTATTAAATCATAGGGGATTAAATAATTTCTATAAATTAAATATAATACCATTTAAATAGATTTTTTCAATTTATATATCTTTATAACTTTTAGTATTAGGGTTTTGAGGTTAGTAGATGAGGAGTATTGAAAAAATATGTTAAAAGGAATGTACTATTTAATGTTTAGAATTTTGAAATTCTCGTGATGTACCCATTGGAAAAGATGATCTTGTAGCACTAAATATTTAAGAAAATAGAATATGATATCTATATTATATATATTGGGTATAGATAAAATTTAATTTCAATGTAGAGGTGTGTCTTGAAATGGTATAAATGAGACTCATCTGGTGGAGAAAATGAGAAAGAAACATTATAAAAGAATACTATTAAATGAGTAAGAATGGAATTGCATGAGATTTAGGAGATATATGTATGTAATTTTTAATGAGACAATTATTTATGAATTTAAATTCTCAAAAAGAATTCATAGAATCTCTAAATTTTATTTGTTAAGTAAAATTCAAGCCACATTATATTTATCAGTTCAAGAGTAATAAATATGGAATAATAATTAATCATGGTTATTAAATTATTACTAAAAATTATTGTCGACCATTAATAACAATGTTTTAAATTATAATTATAATACCGAATCCATTTAATCTAATTAATTTCATAAATATAATAATGTTAAGTGGTAAATTAATACATAAATGGTATAGAAAAATGTTTTTTTAGAAGGAATGGAAATTTAATCACTATGTGGTATTATTATTTAACAATGATTACCAATTTAATTAATGTTAATTTGATGATTTTATCCTTCCAAATGTACCCCACTCGGGATGATAAGAAATAGTTGAGATAATGAGACTCATGCCCCACATTCAGTAGTCCTTGAGTTTTCAACTATCACAAAGTGTATAAAAAAGGTCACATATAGGAGTGGAATTACCTAAAAAAAGTATGATTTGGGGATATGTTATAAATAACAAAAAACCTATATAAAAATTATAATAATACCCTAAAATATCACAAAATACATGTAATTTAATATGATTTAAAAGAAATATGTCCACCTAATATACCAAAATACAACCTTATGGATTCCACTAAGAAAACTATAATTCCCAACCTATTAATATTAACCGTAGTCTCCGTCCCCCTGTTGATAAAATGAAACAATTGTTTTATAAACTGGGTGACCATAACGTGTCTATTATAGATGATCTTACCCATGTATTCTCAAAAAATGTGAGTAGAAAATAAAAATTCCATGTTGATCAAACAGTGAATTCAACATGTTTTTTATAGGCCAATGAGCGCCTAGAATCACTATGGATCAATTTCTAAATAAATTATCCCTGTATAGTAAAATAAGATTGAGAATATAGAAAATTTATACCCCTCTCATCTCCCCCTGTTATTTTTCACTCTTATATCACATCATCTTACATCTTAGTTCTCATATCCCTTATATGTCAATCATCATTATACCATCACAAGAATAATCATAATGGGATGTTCCAATATCTCAACCTATAAAACTATAATAAATTCATATTTATCCCGTAACCACTTATTTAAACAATAATAGTTGGGTATCATGAACATGGATGACCTAAACCTCATACTCTCCTACAACCAAACATGACCCCCAATATAAACCAAAACATACTCTCATCAATCAGACCCAAATGTATTATAACCTCAATCCATCAATGCTTCTTCATAATAACCACTCATAGAAAAGGGAGTATAGATGTATATACATCCATCCCTCCTTTCCAAAATAAATATTTGTGGAAAAATTTGAACCCAAAAAAATTAGTTGTTAGTGTAAAATCATAAATTATTTTGGGTGATTATTGAAATCACATTGATTATATAATATATAATAATTACAAACATGTTGGTTGAACATTTCCACATACCCAAAAAATCCAACTACCACATATTCATCATTGCCATCACACACTAAAATTTTTGTAATAACAATAACCACACATCCAATCCCACATATCAAGCACAACACCATACATCAATTTCATTTTTCCCACTTAAACACATCAAATAACAACCATTTACATTTTATGTTCTTATTTTTCTATATTCTAATTGATTAGAATTATCCAATTTAACATTCCATTTTTGATTTATTTCCCAATCCAAACCAATTAGTTGAACCCAATTTCATATAATTATATATTACCACTTTTTTAAAATTACATAACTACTGAGAAACTACCAAGCTAGTAGAAAAATTCATTCATCCAATCTCATTAATACACCATGATTGAGAATTATATATCATCTCCATATCCCAAATCACCAAAAAAACACAACTCACATTTCCACCCATCATATATCATGACAACCAACCATGATAACATAACCTAACTAATTATTCATAATAAATAGTTACCACTTCAACTAGGAAAATACATAGAAGGTCCACACACATCATAAAAAACAATGTAATATAATAAATCACACATAACAAAATACAATGTTTCACATCATCACATTTAAAATTCAACAAAAATATGATTTAATTGAATTAATTCATTATTTAGCATTGTAATTATACAATAAATAAGTATTTCTATGGATAACCAATAATTTTCCCTTAATAAATTTTTGAAATTTTATTTATGATGTGATAAAACAATGAATACAACAATTTTATTATTTTTATTATAATTATAACACAAACAAGGATCCCAAAAGCCATGATTTCCTACAAAACAAGTAATAAATAACAATTATAAATGAAATATCAACAAAATAAATAAACATGTTAGAATATTAACCTTCCAAATTAATTATATATATATTGTTTATTATCATCATTAATATATATTTTACAGTGATCCATAATGGAAATAAAATAAATTATAATATCACAAATACATAGAATAAAATTGAGATAAATTAAATACCCTTCCTCAATTGGATCTCTAATGATTACCATGATCATAATTTAAGAATATAGGATTAAAATAGTCCCATGAACAAAGAACAACGCATTGGATTTTTAAAAAAATTACCATTCCAACAACACATGGATTATAGAATAAATATATGGATCCACCACAATTTAGATTTTTAATTTCGAGTAATACAAGAACAAAGGGGGGTGATAAGTCACTATGAATCAAGGTAACTCAATTATCTAAAAGTAATAATTATATAACCCTCTATGAGAAAATCAATTCAAGCCAAGGGGTTTAATGTTCTACCAATGTTCATGACAAAGGAAAAAATAATAACCATGGAAGGATCAGCAGACAATTTCTAAAGGTTGTTTCACTGGAATTAACTACATTTTTATAACCTACTTCGATATCTTGTATCCCATTGTCTGCGTTATATCGAAATCCCCAATTAGAAAATCAATTAAATATATAATGTTTTAAATGGTTATTTGATAGTAACTATGATGTAGTCTACAGAGTGGTCCTTCCCTTCTCAAATCATTTAATTCCTAACATGACCAGCCACAACAAATTGTGAAAAATTACTTACAATTTTATCATCACATCTCCCAGGACAATATCAAGGTGAAATCCATATATACAAAATAAAAAGGTAGACCATCAAAATAGTATGCCCATATCCATCTTCCAAAATTGATAAAACCCATGATACATATTTTTTAATGAGTGACCCCCCATGTTCCACACACTAAATAATGACCAACCAAGACATTTCCCAATTCATGTTGCATCCCTACTTCACATTACCATCGTCTAAATAGTAAATTCCAAAGACACCATCACCATTCCCATCAACAAGGTTTGGTGACCAATTTAATTACTATAACACACCCTTATAACCTTTAATACCTCTAAACAACATATTTGTACCACTATGACATAAAAAATTATAAATTGATGGTTTTTAGGAATCGTGTCCCTCACATCTAATACATCTCAAAAAATTATCACCCTTGAGTATCGTAACTTATCCCAGATAGAAATAGAAAAATTGGAAGGTTATGAACAACATTCCAAGAGATAAAATATTAGGATATCTTTATATCCTAATTGAATCCATCGAATAACAAAAACAAATATAGAAGAAAAATTTCACATTGGATAAACTATAAAAATACTTTTAAATAAATGTATCAAGATAAAAAAAACCAAAAAAATACTAAAAAAATGTGTGACACTGAGAAATGCTCTGTGTTTTATATCCTATCATACACTAATCCAAGGTATCCCTATATCGTATCACATGAATTAATGGGATGAAACACCCATTCATCAAATTATATATATGGTATTACACATAAATGTCTCAAAGATAAATTTTTTTATGATTCTCAATTCCATATATCCTAGTTAGAAAAAAATTGATGTTTTAATGATTATATTGATGAAGCTAAGATAAAACGAGGACATTGAATATTATATATATCTATAAGGTAATATCCATCTGATATACCACTTCCCCAATGTGCTCTAGAACATAAAATAGTTTGAAAAAATAGGGTGACAATATGCTTCTATAAATAAAACATATCTTCCATCTACGAGGTTATACCATATGGGGAACATGTCCTCAAAAAATGAGCACAAAGGGTATCCTCATACAATTATTAAATGACTTAAGATGTTCTTGTGGTACCTATTTCACTAAAATTTCATCTTAACATTTGTTGTCGTACTGTGTTCTACCTTTGTAAAAATAATAGTTGGCTCTACAACTTCAATCTAGAACTATGGGGATCTACATGTATTAAAATAGAATAAATCAAATGGAACCATTATTATGGATGATTGGTATCAATTTTTATTAGTGAAATATACCAATGTAAATTTATTTACCAATGATTCACCAAAATAAAAAATGTATGATGAAAACTTGTTTTCTAGTTTATGGATATTATACCTTCTCTATCAATTTTTCTATGAGGGGAATGTAGTTCTATGAATTAGGAAGGTGTCAAAACTGAATTGCAATCCTATCTTTGATCACGTGGTAATACAAGTTCGGGGGTCCAATATAATGGAACTTTGAAATCAATGTAGATGTATAACCTCATATACATACCAATATTCCAAAACATCCCCCCAAACATGACACAATGATAGAATGTACTAGGGAAAAATTAATATTTGATCCATAATTACCTAGATTGTATCATATCATCCTAGATCATGAGGTAATTCTATGATGAAATCGAATGATATGTCTTGAAACTTCTAGACTGTGATTTCTAGGGTATAAATCGGACCACCTGGATAATAATTACACTCATTGAAATTTTGGAATTATAAACACCATCCCATAAACTCTACCATTTCCAATTTCAACGTATAACTGTAGAACAACATCCTTAAAACATGGTATTTTTTAGTTTTCCTTATTTTACCATAGAATTTGATCTATGAATCTCATTACTAACTCCCTCATGAATTGTATTTGGGTTAAGCATCTTCCTCTATAACATCTTGAAATGTCAGCTATTCTCAACTAGTGTTTATGGGTATCACCCTAAATATATTGATCTTGTATCACATCCAAATCATACTCAAGACCACATATTCTCCTAAATATTTAATTATTATTATTATCACTACCATCTAAAACAAGATAACATGAATTTCAATCACCTCTGTAATATGTTAAATAAATTACAATTATTCCACATCATCCCATGAATCCCACATTTTTTAAACAACAACTATTTATAACATTTTCCATCGTGTGAAATCAACAATATTTCATTTCCCAAATGTTGAAGTAGTTATCGAATCCATATTCCAGGATAATCTCTATCCAATGTTGATGTCACAATGAGGGAAAATATACCTCAAACTATTGTGAATAGTTCGGTCGGCCAAGCATTATCTAATTATGTAATTAAACACAACATAAATAAAAACTCACTGATACATATACCAAATCATGGGTGAAATAATAATTATCATGAGAGAAATTTTTTTGTATCCATAAGATATTAGTCACCACTTCTTCACCAAGATATAACCATGAATTAAGTTGATTGTGTCTTATAAAACCTCAATTATTACACCCTATACTATAAACTAAATAAATAGGGTTCTAAATAACTTCTCATTCATATAGTAAAAAGATAAACGGTATTGACTACTCTATATGAAAATATAATCTTTATTTGTCATGATCTATAAATTAGTGCATAATCAGATAAAATTCCCATATAAACATCATATAATGAAGTTCAAATATAAGAAATCTATATACCTCAACCCTATATTTGGATTTAACTTGAGATAAATATACCTCATGAATTAAGGGTCCCACTAGAAATCCTTGTGGTGAAACTGAATCTATAAGGATATTGAGCTATCACAAATAGAACATAAACATGGAAATATTCTTATATAGTTGGTATTTTATACATTATAATTATCCTCAAGGGATTGAATTTTTCATCCATTGAAGTTGATTATTTAATTATTTCATAACGTAACATAACTATTATATGGTCCAGGTTCTCTTGAAATAGGTAGTTCATGATTCCCAAAGAAACTAGCAATGTGTTTGTGATAAAAAATGAAATCACTACAAACTCAAAGTGTCTATATAATTATCGAATCCATTTGTTGGGTTATATTCCTACATTCCCTCCAAATGATGACCCAAAAACTACAAATCAATATTTTAAATCCATCTTTCTCTTATAAAATGGTAAAAATGATCATAAATACCAATAAGGATATAATAAATCTTGATCATCACTTAATACATTCTTAGTAGCCTATATAAAAACTCAAAAATCAATTATCCTTATAGATGAATAATATTAATGCACCTTATAGAGACACATTTGTTTAGATAAAACCCATCAATAATAGATAATTTATTATAACTCACAACAGATGTATCATAGATGGAGTCATGATATATGGAGTTTTTGAAACATGAGAGACACCAAATAGAAACACTATTCAAAACATGACGTTATATTGAAAGGGTAGTGTCACATCCTCTATGGGAAAATGACCATGAAATTCCTAAAAAAACAAGTCCCACCACCGTATCATTGACAACTATATTGACTAATAAATCATCCATAAATGAATGAAGGGAATCCACATGTATGCTACCAATCAAGAAACCCTTCTATCCAATGAAAACTATACATTAACTATCAACATTATAAAATTTAAATCTCCAATGAATGAGTGGAATAATCGAATCAATGGAATATAACCAATAAATTTTGAGGACTAAAACTAATGGTAATATATATAGCATGGAAAAATACACACACAAATGATGAAGGCCAATAATTATTCTACACCCCTGGTGCACATCAAGAAAGAAAATCTGACCTCTAGCTAGTATAAAAGATACAAGAGGCAGAGGAATCCACAATACATCGAGTGCTAATTGAGGGGTTAATTTTTTTTATAATACTGTACTATGATGATTATAAATCATTATAGTCAAATAGGACAACATAAAACAAGTCCATCATACCTATAATGATATATGGACTCTCTGATAATAGAATATATATGTATTGTAACTATCCACACCCATATCCTCTTCCCCACTACTATCAACAACCATCATGTCCATGATCAAGATGAGGTCCCTAAATATTGTGAATATCTTAAATCCATCACTGGTTTTCCTTACCTCCTCATGGAAGAGTATAATATTATTTCCCATTCTTCTAATAAGTCCTTAATAGCATATACTACTACTGATCCTAAAAAGTAATCCCACTGACATCATGAGCAGATCTATGGACTAGCAAGAACTAATATTTGTTGTGAACATATCCACTATTAACAAATAATACTAGGCTAGAAACCCTAGGAAAATAATTTTAACTAAAAGCCCGGGGAATCCCTATAGGAATCATTTATGGCTGACTTCCCACTAGTATAAACCTTATAGGCCCTATTACTCAAGATCAACCAGCAATTACCCTATTACTCAAGGAGAAATATTGTCTTCCCTACCATGAAAAAAATTATTTTTAGTGAATTTTATCAATCACCTCAACCTTATATAAAGCCCATAAAACATTGGAAATGTAAATTGAGTAACCATATAGAGGATAGATGGTTGTAGTTCCTCCTCAAGGCATTGTTCATGGGGCACCTCATTGGGAAAATGATAATGGGTGAAATAGAAATGGTCAATAAACATGACCTAATATCTCAATCCATAAAAAACAAGTAATAAGGGAAACTATTTTCCTAAATAATTGATATAATCATCATTGATGATATGAATTCTACCTATATGTCCTTATGCAAATAATTCTATGAATTTTTTAACTCCTTTCACACTCCATGATATAACATCCATAATTGACCCATTGTACAACTCATTTGATAGGCTATAAGTGGATCCCCATGCTCTATTGGGGCCTGAATCCAACTTATGGTGATCCCAATATCCCCACACCATCACCCCATCTCAAAATCATAGATTCATCCTACATATATATTATGATCATGCCTCTGGATATCATGGAAATTCTTCTTCCACTACCCTTCCACATCAATCAAATTAACAAATTGATTGACACCTATGATTTCATTATAATCCTCACCATAATTATTCACATAAAGGTGACATATAATATCTATAACATAAATAAAAATACGGATTTAATAATCCCAATATTTTAGAATATTATGTTCATTTAATTTAATTAGTTTTATGTTCTAGAATTCACCACATCCAATTTGAATCATAAACTGGAATGATGCATAATATTTTCTTCAGCCTCTACCCCAGAAGTACCAGTACTTAATATAGAATGTATTTTAACCACATGGTATTTATAAAAGGTCGCAATGGTGCCTTTGAAACATGCCCCATAAACCGAATCCATTTCATATGCCATATTTTAGGAATATTGAAACTATTTTCCTACAAACCCCATTCAATCCTCATAATGATAAACCAAATACCCTATCATATAAATGAAGAAACACCTTTTCCCACAATATCATGACCCACCTTCCATAGGTACCCATATAATGTCAACAATAATGGAGGATAATTAATTTTCTTTGATAATCAACACTATTATTCCCTCAGTTAGTGCCGTGACCTAAGGGTATCGAGAATGAAAACAATATGTGAGGAATTACAATCAGTTGTAATATAAGAATACAAGATTTCATAACAACAAAAAAATATATAAAAAATAAATGAAAAAATACACTATATCCCACAATGTTTGTAATATCATAGAAAAATAAATACTAAAATACCAGAAGGTAATCCTATGGTAGTATCTCAACTATATCGCCAATTCGAGGGATAGTAATGTCCTACTATGAATCCAAATCCCTTATGGAAACATAAAATATAGTTTCCATTTATGTAGTATGTGAATATATTTTATATTTAATAATATAATTCCATCGGAATCTTGTGAAAATTTTACATGATCATACTAATTCGCTTATGAAAAAACAATAGAACGAATAATCAAATATCATTTCAACTAGTTCCTGAATTAACCCAAGATAACTCACAAAAAATAATTGTATTTTAATATATGAATTCATATATTGTAAATTAGCTCAATACAATTATTCTCTCACTAATATTTGACTATCAAACCCATGCTTCATACTTCATAGAACTCCAATTACCATATAGATCCATGAGTATCATAACATCAAAAGCCTCTACATAATGGTCATGCCTCTACTCCCAAGATATTCCACAATAATAACATACCCATAATATAATAAAAACTACCTTTATTCTATATTTTATTTTATTTTTAACATCATTTAAATTATCCTCTTTCAATCCTCACACCATGCGTAGTGATCATTTTGAACCACAAAATCCTCCCATCAATCATCACTCCAGGAGAACAATAACCTGAATCCATCACTACCCATACATAATTACCTCGTAAGGAAAAGATAATACGAAATAAAGGGTATCCATCCCTAATTCTTCACCAACATGAATGATTGGGGAAAACACCCAAAACCTGAATCATTTGGATGTTAGTGTAAACACAATACTCTAATATGGAGTGTGAGATAATTATTACAAATATAGAATCAATAATAGTTAAAAAAATGTCTAATAGATCCACAAAATGAAACACCATAAATTATACCACCACTACATCACCACGATCACAAAGAAATATTATTTCCTCAAAACTATCAACCCATACAATCACACATACCGTGTCCCCAACATCACATAATTTTAATAATTTTAACTTATCGATAAAAATTACCATCAATTTACATTTTTTATTAATCATATTTCAATATTCAAATTGACCATAATTATCCAATTTACAGTTATTGAAATTTTTTATTTCTAGAACAAAAATATATAGTCTAATCCATGTACGCTTAATTAGAGAATACCAGTTTACAATCATTCCATAAATTACAGGAAACAACTAATCCAATACACCACCCCATCAATCGGGATGATACCATATCCATGATCATGCATCTCACATATTCATTATATTCCTTATCACTACACAACCACGTAACACATCATACCATCTTGTATCTCATGACACCAATCATTTTTTCCACCCAACAAGCTCTATCATGAACCTGGTCACCACCACCCCTAGTAAAATCCTAACAAAGACTAAACACATCATACAAAAAAATGAAACCAGAACATTGATCAAATAAATCAAAATTTAATATTCACAAAAAATATTATATATTTAAAAAATTTGAATTTCATCACATGACATTATTGTTTATCATATTAATTGTACCATATAGATATTTTATAATATATTATTGTTTTAGAGAAATATTTGTTTGATGGATGATATCTCTTGTAACAACGAGATTAAATGATCCATGTAATATAATTAAAATATAATTATTTAGATATTTATTTAGTAACCAAGAAATTATAATTTGAATTATGAATAGGAATAACCATTTTTTAAAAAATATTTACAAATATTTTAGATAAATAAATAATATGTATAAATTAATTGTCATTTTTTCATAACATTTTTAAATGATTCAAAAGAAAATTACCTTAAAAAATGGTCTCCAATTACATTTTTTGAGAAACTAAAAATATTAATTTATGCCACTATTATAAAATTTATTTGAAAAATTATATTTAATTTTTCATATAACCAAGTCTTAATTAACATAGACTTAATTATTGATAATTTTCTCAAAAGAGATATTTTTCTAAGAATAGTTAAAAATACATATTTTTATTAAAATAATAATTTAAATTTTTAAAAAAAAATGTCTGAGGTTGTTTTAAATAGGATTAATGGTAATATATGTACATTTATATAACAATAATCCAATTTATTTCATTGTAATTAATTGTATGTTTTATTTTGGTATAAAAATTTTTGTTCTTCAAAAAACATTATTTTATCGGAAAATAAATGTCCTAATGCTTTTAAAGAATAATATTAACTTAAATTATAATATATACATATGAATATAATTATGAAAATTTGATTTCATATTTTCAATTAAGTATATCGACATTTTTAATTAAGTTCCATTTTTTTTGTCCATAAGAATAAAACCTGTTATATATATTTGTCAATTTAATAATAGTAAAATTGGGAAAAATGGATAAAATAATGTTTCCCTAGCATTATATATATAAAATTACATGATATTATGTATAAATCTACATAACATTACAAGACAATAAATGTAAAGTCTACTGTCCTGGGGGACTAGGTAAAAAAATAGAAAACATGGAACTAAATAACACTCTTCATTATTTAATCATAAAATTGAGCTCCTAATTTCCATTGTTATCAAACATATTCATAGGGTACCCTAGTGAACACATGAAGAATGGGTTGACCTAAATATATCATTAAAGGAAACCATAATAACAAAGCATTAGCACACAATATAGAAGGTATGACATGATGATATAAAAATGAATGTAACATATATAATCATAACATATAAACATGTAATAATATAATCATGGATTCATAATAATAAGGAAATAAAATATAACATTAATTTACCATGATTCAAGTATAACCTCCCAGACCGTCACACATGGTAGCACAATCCAAGGGAAATCGCCAAGAACATCACACATAACGTCTCATGAGACTCAAATTTACACAATGCAATGGAGTGCTACCTGAGCTCCACCATATTAAATATTCATGAATATGTTTTCCACAGAAATAATCATACATAATAATACATAATAAATATGACATAAACATAAGGGTTACCTATGGAAAGGATTGGTTACCACAATCATTTCATAAAGCATAAAAAATTAGTGTATCATAAATGTGTCCATGAAACAAAGGAAATAAAATATTCCTGTAAATTAATAATGGAAAATAAGAATTTATCATGTTATGTGATTTAATGTATATGTTTCAATATGTATGAAATGTATTTATGATAATATAGCATTATAACATTTTTTATCGTTTTAAGGAAAATACTATAGAGTCTTTAAAATAGAAAAGTGAACAATACATTATTTAAAACTAAATTTGAACCAAGAAATTTTTATTAATAAAATTACTGATTTTATAGATACAATAATTTATTAAAAAAGATGATAGAGTTCACTTGAAATATATTAAGAATTCATGAAGTTCAATTAAAACATGTTTTCGTATTGGGATGTATTGAGGAGAGAATCACATAAAAACTTGTTCATCTCCAATATAGAATGATGAAATCATCTTGATAAATAAATTTAGTACATGTAAACAAAATTTATAATATTTACATAAAAGATAAGAGGAAATAATTTTGGTAAAATAAAGATAAGGAAACCCAAAGGTACAAAGGAGGGTTGGGTGGAATCCCTTAACGATTATCAACATAGTATAAAGTGTACTAAAGATGGATTAATAAGATATAAAGTGGATTTTAATCACTTATACACCATGAAGGATATATGGGGGTTTATAAATCATACCCCATAGTTACATATTTCCCATAAAAATTAATAACATATAATTCGGTCTTGAATAAAAGTGAAATAGAGGGGATCCCTTAACTTATGGCTGATGGTGTTCTCGCAAGATATTAATAAATTGAATAATAAAATTAGGATAATTATTTCATAAATCCAGATCCTCTTATATATATAATTGATTTATTATTAATTTTTTGAGTTCATTAGTGACCTTTTTAGTTTGTTATGTGGTTATATATCATTGTTTGGGTCCATTTGCTTTTTTTAGAAATTAAAATATGTTTTCTTATTTTCATGAACGGAGAATCATGTAAATTGGATATGGTTGTCCAATATTTGAGATATATTTTTTATTGAATATATATAAGGATAAATTTTTTTAAATTTTGTTTTTTTATTTGATTATATGTTGAATAATTATATAAAATAGTAATGATAAACACTTAGATTAATTTGGTTATTTTTCTCATAATCAACTTGTTTCTTATTATTAGTTTACATAAAGTGTGAAAAATCATTATAGTACATAAAATATGATAAAATAAATATATTATGATCTCTTTCAACAATTAATATGGTTACATGACCTGTCTAGAATATGGTATTTTAAATTGAAAACTCATCGTCCTTGAATGTGATAAATCAACAAATCTTGGACTGTATTTTAATTTATAGAATTAAAGGGGTGAGAGGAAGAGATTATGATAAAATATCCCATTAGAAGAACATAATTATATTAATATTATATTACATGACTTATCATACCATTTCTATTAATAGAGGTGTGGAATAAAATAAGAAAATAACAAAAATATAGAAAATAAAATAATTAAAAATAAGAATTTATCTCTTTATTTTATCTCCATTGAGATCCCATTATGGGGAGAGGATTTTGTCATTTGAGGTGACAAAGGGATTTTGGACATGAGGGAGGAGATTTTGGAGTGATTTGGGTACCACTTAGGCATGGTAAAAGGCCTGAGATATGTGAAGAGAAGAGGGGACTGTAGGTAGTTTTTTTATTGGAGGGGAAGAGGGTTTTCTTAATATTTAATACTTTAGATAATTAATTTCCTTAAAAACCAGAAATAGTGATGTTTTGATGACAAAAAATATTAATATGTTCATGTGAGTTCTAAATTTTGGTTCTTATATCAATTATGATGTCAGGAATAGTTTTTTTAAATTATAATCTTTTTATATAGTACATTAATGTATTTTTCTATTCACCAAAAATCCAGGTATTTCAAAAAAATCCCAAAAATTTTCCCAAACCATTATTGATATGTAGAATCCAAAAATGTACTCCATTTTTATTGAATAGTATTATATATATGATAAATTTAATTTTTAATTAAAATAATAATTTACGTGAAAAAATAAAAAATTTAATACTTAAACTCATTTTAGAAGTCATTAAAAAATTAAATATGGTCTTATAAAATTATATAAACACCAAAAGACATAAAATTGATAATTAAGGAACACTTATTAGTAAAATACATATTTTTTTACATTAATTGTAAATAATTATTAATGACATACAAAAATACCTATACTTTTACTATGGTCATATTATTATTTACTAGATTCATAATTTTTATTTATACATTCATAGATTAGGTTACTATTTATTTGAAATATTTAATATTCTAGTGGACATATTAATATTAACAAGGCTATGTTTATATTCACCAAAACAATTATTTTTGTTCAATTAGACTCCAAACATCTTTATGATCACAATTGTGTATGTCAGATTTTCAAAATTCAAGTCACAGAGGTGAAAATATTATGTTTAAAGGTCACATTGCTCATAGTTGTTTATTGTGTTATAATTTCATGGGATTATATGAAATAATTATAACATGTGAATTTCCAATGATAAAACATTGGTTCGTTACATTATTCATTCTTTATGAAATTTCTCCATCGATATTTCAGTTTTCATTCTTGACTTAAATAGGTGCATGGGCTTTTCCTTCATTGCCTCATCTAGTTCCCATGATATAACTTTGTATTTATTGTTCCACCCCAGTATGTTGACCATGTGAGTAGTCCTATTACATAGAACATTATCTCTACGATCAGTGATCTTAAAGTGCTTCTCCTCGTAACAAATATCATTCTACAACTATAGAACCTCTAAACAGAGTATATGTGAAGGTTCAGGTATATACTTCCATAAGAGGGACACATGAAAGACATTTTTTTCATTTGACATGGTAGGTGGGAGTCCTATTAGATAGACCACAACCTCTACATGATCATGAATCATGATTTGACTTATTTACCGTGGACATAAAATTCCTTTCTTCCTAAACCACATGACCGTATTCTATGATGATATGTGTAGAAATACCATATCTCCAACTTTGAACTCAAGGTCACGTCAGTGATGGTCTGCATAACTCTATTTTCGGAATTGTTCTTCCTTGATGTGGTACAAAAGGGTTTTTATCTTCTACCCCATTTAATAGAATTTTTAAGGTCCTATCGGCTTACTCTAACAAACTTCATCCCAGCACGTTAGTGTTCTTCACCTTTCCCATAAAGGTATTCATACGGTTCCATTCAGATGGTCAAGTGGAAAATATTGTTGTTACATAATTCAACCTCTCGAAGATGTTGGCCTCATTGTTATTTTAATTCCATAGAACATGCTCTCCGCATATATTCAAATGTATGAATAGTTCACCCTGATTGGCCATGGGTTTTAGGATGATAATCCAAACTAAATTACAGTTCAGTTCTTAGAGCTCATGGGACACTTTTCCATAACATCTAGGCGAATCTCTGATCTCAATTAGATTCAATAAATTGTGGTACTTCATGTATCCTTACCACATTTGTGATATATATAAATATGTGTTTTTTATCCAATGATATGTCCTCTCCAATCATGATAAATTTAGTTTTCCTTGTAAGATAATCCACAATGACCCACATAGTATTATTTCCAATGGATGTCCTTGGAAGTCCAGTGACTATTTCAATGGTGATGTCCTCCCACTTCCATATTGGTATGAGTAGTGGCTAAATCATCCCCTTATGTTTTATTCTTTCGTCTGTCACATGTTCACATAGCGAGAAATTTTATGTATACTTAGCATTATCCTTATTCATATTGTACCACAAAAATTTCTCTCTAAGATCTTGCTGTATCTCAGTGATCCCTGGGTAAATAAAGAAGGTTAAGCTATATGTGTCATTCAAAATCACCTTATTTATCTCTAGATCAGATGGTACAGTTCATCATGACCCAAACCATTTGACTCCATCCTATTCAATATTGAACTCATGGGATTTATAATTTTTGATAGCATCAAATATTTTCAAAAATTTGACATCTTTTTTTTAGCATCATTTATTTTATCCATTAGGGATGGTTTAGAAATAATTTGGGAAAAGATTTATGATGTCTCCCCCTTAATGATACCCATGTACATCTTCCAAAAATCTACGAAAATTGGATCCTTTTGAATTAATATAATTGATAAATATACAAGATTCAGTATACATAGAGAATCATCCACCTTATTTTCTTTACCGGTATAGTAGTGGATTGAGAAGTCCTAATCCCTGATGATATCTATCCATATTCTATAGAATATTTTAAGATATTTTTGTGTGGATATATATTTGATACTCTTGTGATATGTATATATCTCACAATTCTACCTATTGTGATTATGCCACCATATTATTAATGCATAAATCACAGCCTCCAACACCAGATAATGTGTAGGATAGTTTTGGCCATGTATTTTCAGTTTCCATGAGGCATAGTCTATCAATTTTCATTTTGAATAAGTACACATCTTAATCCCTTCATTGTAGCATGAATCTATACCACAATGAGTTTTCCACTTCTTGGGTGTTTGAGTACATGAACAATGATTAGACTCTTTTTTAACTCCTTAATGCACACTTCACATTCTTGATTTCATACAAACATTTCCCCCTTCATTTTCAGCTTGGTCATTGGACTTGATAATAATGAATTATCTTTCAAAAGTCTTTGACAATACCCAGCTACACCTAGAAAGCTATGGATCTTTGTTATAGATTTTTTTTGGGACAATCTTAAATCTCCCTTTTCATCGAAGGGTCTATTGATATATATTTTCTAGTGATATCATGCCCCAATAATTTTACTTCCTCTATATATAACTCTCATTTATTGTAATTTGCATACTTATTATCCCATTTGAATGTCTCTATGACTTTATTCAAATTCCCCACATGTTCCACCTTTCTAGTTGAGTATATCAAAATATTTTCGATTAACACTGCCACAAATTGTTAGAGGTAATTTCCAAAGGCTATATTCATTAAACCCATAATCATTGGTGGACAATTTTTGAATCTGAACAGCATCACTTGATCTCATAGTTCCTATACCTCGTTCCAAAAGATGTATTGGGAATATCTTCCTTTCTCGCCATTAATGGGTGATATCTCGACTGAAGTCCCACCATAGTGAATTGAATTTCCCCATGAATATTATCAAACAAGTAATATATTCATTGCCAGGGATACATGTTCTTTATCACGATTTTATTGAGCTGATTATAATCAATTTATAGTCATATTGATACATACTTATTCTGGACAAGGAGGAATGGAGAAACCCACGAGGAATCACTCAGACGTATAAAACCCTCCTTCATATTCTACTATAACTACTTATCTAGCTCTTCTAGTTCTACGATGGCTATTCTATATGATATATTTGATATAAGAAGAGATCCAGTATTAATTTCAATTGAGAACTCAACCACTATTTTAGGAGGAAGACTATGAGTGTCTTCAAGGAATATATCTTCCACGACACCCTCCCCACAAAGTGTACCCCTCCTGGGTCGGAAATGTGAGAAGGTATATAATGACCCCGGAGTCCCGCCTCCAGTAGGCCCTGGGATGGCGACTAGCAACGAGGGTATAGTAACACACAAAATTGGAGGCATTACCCTCTAAGAGAACACATTCGGAAGAGAGAGATAAGATAGAAACCAACCAACTCCATCTTAGAACTGAAATATAAAATAAACACAAATTCACATATGTAATTCCATTAAAAAGTACTATAACTGAAAGGGGAAAAACTAAAAGTTCCCAAAAGAAAGTAAAAACAACAACAACCACAAGCCCGAACAGCTCCCGTAACCACAAGCTAGTAGAAACCAGCTTGATCTCTAGCATGTTCCATGTGACCTGAAAAACAGTTTATATCTACATAGCGAGATTATAACATTATACTCAATAAGATCCTCCTCGAAGCCTCTCGTGCAAAGTAAATAATGATTGATAAAGCATAGTGAATAACAAGTGAAACTTACTTGTCACCTAAACATGTATACTATGTTCCCAACCTCACCATGGATAATCTCACCAAGTAACACCTACATGAACATATCATATAATAAATAATATCAAGGGTATCTTTCTCCTACAACCCCACTAGTTTTCCGCTTTTCCCCAACTCCACACGTCCGGAGCATCTCTCTCTAAAAAGTATTTCCCGCAGAAACCTGGGCGAAGCACCACAATGTGCACCTATGCAACACAAATGCTTTCCTGTAGACACATGGGCAAAGCACCACACCATCCTCCCAACCAAAAGTAACCAGGTAGTTTCCAGGAGACACCAAAACTCTCATAACATGTATCATACGTCGGGTATTATACCTTAAGACATTACATCCCATACACCGAGTAAGGATCCTCAAGACATCATAGCCTATACACATTACACCTATATTAGACGGTAGGATACTATATCAATAATACATGTGTGTGAATAACCACAAGACATTACATCCCTATAAACACATATAAAGGAAAAAATAATCATTGTGCCTAACAGCACAAGTATCTACTAAGAGAAGAGAGCGGGGCCAAAGGGGGTAGTCATCCATTCTTACTCCAATCGGAATGTTAGGGAAAACACCCCCAGGGCTCCGAATCCCTGGGCTTTCAGTTACCCTTACTGACAGGGTGGAGTAGCATATATAAAACACAAAAATTATAGAATATATTATATCTCACAACAACACTATGGGCATTACCTAGTCTTAGACATAACAGCAGCTAACGTCTCTCAGACATCGGGCTGCTACTTCTATGACTACATATCCTATAAGAACACACCCATTTAAGGATATTTAATAGATTAGTTCATTCATTTTTATCAGTTCCACTATACATTATTAATTCTTTAATCAATAATTTAACCTCAGCAAACACACATTAAATTTCATTAGCATCACACCCACAATCCACTGTTCCATCAAAACTTTTCAACCTCATCATTAATTCATGGAAACTCCAAACACATGATATAACACCATTTAATCAGACATTCATTACAGAAACACTTTCCCATATTCACATGAATTCTAGAAAAACATTTTATGCTACTAACACAGAGGGGCTCAACACGGTGAGTAGATGTACTAACCGTCAAGTCATTACCACCTATTGCAAGAGCTTAGACCCATTATTCCTTGAGAAGCTAAACATAAAAAGCACGTGGCATACCCTTTGCGTCTTATACTATTTCAGAAGAAGGGTATGTAAGACCAGCTACCTTGAGGAGTGGGGAAAAGTAAAGCAGATAAACAAAAAAAGATTCAGCAAGTATAAAAAATCAAATCCATCACATTCCATCACCCCTAGTGTCCTCCCTAACACCCACATGCATAAACCAATGCATATCGTTACTCTAGGCGTCATTCGCTTCCACAACCAAAAGTCCTCTATGCCCCACATATCACAACTCCCCTCCAGGGGCACATCTGAACACAAGCACCAGGAAAAACAACCATCACAACAATTGGGCTAAGGCCCTTTTACAATCAATAGGGTAACTCAGAACCCTTCAAGAAATTATCAATCAATAAATTCATTAATCCATATTGATTAAACGGGTTTAATTCGTAGGTTCCAAATTAATGAAACCTAATTATTAATCTATCAAAAATGATTAAACATGCTTACTACACCAATTTGATTAACATAAAATTACAACATGAAGCAGATATTTTTTCACGAGGCTTTATCTTTAGCCGAAAAATTATCAATTAATCTCTATTTACATTCTTTATCGATATACATCATGATCAAACAACTAAGCAAATAAAGCATAGATATCACACTATCTATCAAAATAATAGGCAATAACATACGATCGATACAATTTCATTATCTGATTCAAAATATTTATTATGTCAATTCCATTATCATGTAGTTGGATAAAACATGATAACAATAAAGTTTCCCATAAAATAAGTGAATTAATGAATCCCCTACCTCAATGGTTTTTGACTAAAACCCCAACAAACAATGAACGGAAAAGAAAGTCAGGTTGAGTCTCCATGAATCCACCTTAGATATCTTCTCCTAACACATCCAAGACCAAATATCAGCATATTTGGCATCCACATACTTAGATCTACCCATAACGGGTGTAGATCTATGAAACTAAGGGATGAGTAGAAGTAGATCTAAGAAGATCTAAGAAACCAAACAAGAACGATCACATACCTCAAGAAAATGGCTTTGATTTTCCAATAGAGGCCTTTGGATCACCTCCAAAACACTAGGGAGAGGTTCTATGACCATTATGGGAGGTTTATCCTGAGACATGGATTCTTAGGAGTTTAAACGAGCAAGTTAGAAACAAAACGGTTGAGATCCACATTTTTTAGATCTAATGAAAGTGCTTACATGGTTTTCTTGCATGGTTAGACAAACTGTGCCCAAACCATGTGGTCACTACTACCTCTTCAAACACTCCTTGCACGGTTGCGCTTCATGGTTAGACAAGTCGTGTGCTAACCATGTGTTAGCCACTGCCTCCAATATTAACTACACATGGTATGGTCGTACAATTTAGACAAACTGTGTGCAGCCTGTGAGAAAGGTACTTCACTTTAGTATTCCTTAAAGATTCACCCAAGCTCACCCCCCATGTAACTACTCCAAAACAATGGTAGTTAGAATCATCAAATATACCTGAATACATAACGTGAGGTTATAGTTCACAACTGTCTACTATTGAAACGGTTCATCAAAATCAATGATTTTGGAAAAGCATTGAGGATAAGTTACCTTGACCTCTCGGAACACCTCTAACACGCATTTTCACAATTTAGTGGACTAGAGAGGCCCATGAAATTACATCAGACACGTCTCAAAACATTCTTGTCCTCGTGAATCCAAAACCTAGCTAAAGTGAAAATAAAACTGGGTCTTAACAAACACCGATCAAGATACATCTCAAAAGACTGCAGCTCAAAAAAGCATCAAAGGAAGACATCCCATAAACATGAATGTTTCATAACCACAAAATCTACATCGATAAACCACAACTCCAACATGAGCTAACACATTGAATGTCCCAAAAAAACCTTGGAGAAATATTACTTCCACGACCAAACCATCATTTCCCACGACGGGGAGTCACCTTCAGAAACACATGATCCCCAACATTAAACACCAAGGGTCTCCTCCTTTGATTAGAATATGATTTATGATAATATTGTGCTCTCTTCATTCTCTCACGAATAACCTGAACCATCTCTATTGTATTATTGACTACTTCCAGTCTGAGAATTGCTGACTCTCCAACCCCAGTCCAGCATAATAGAGAATGGAAAGACCGACTATATAAGGCTTTAAACGGTGCCATACCGATGGTGGAGTGAAAATATTATTGTAATATGACTCCACCAAAGGTATGTGCCTCATTCATGAACCTCCAAAATCAAGAAGAAAAGATCATAACATGTCTTCAAGAGCCGGGATGGTTTGCTTTGCTTGACAATCAGTTTGAGGATGAAAAGTAGTGCTAAGGTATAGATGAGAACCGAAAGCATGTTTGTGTCCTCTCCACACATTGGAGGTAAAATGACGTTCTCAATCAAAAATTATCATCCTGGGGACTCCATAAAGTCTCACCACCTCCTCTAGATACTACCTCAAAAAATAGCCTCTAAGCATAACTTCGTGATTTCTATAAAGTGGGAATATTTTGTTAAACGATCCACTACCACCCAAATAGCATAATTTCCTCCCAGAGCTCGTGGTATACTAGTAAAAAATTCCATTGAGATATCCTCCGACATCCACTAAGGAATCTATGATGGCCGGAGAAGTACACCAGCAACACAGTATTCTGTCTTCACCTTCTGGAAGACTAAACATCGAGACACAAACTCTACAACTACATGCTTCAGCACAGGACACCCAAACTGACAACTCAAGGCTCGGTACATCTATTTTATGCTATGATGTACCACTAATGGTGGATTATAAAACTCTCTGAGTACATTATAGTGTATAATCAAATGAAAAAAATCCTTCCATGATATAACACTCGACGTTGTTCATCTTCAGTCCAACCATCAGGGGCCTCACCACAAACAACTCGGTCTCTCTAGACTTCTACCTCTAGATCTTCCAACTATGACTCTTCCACATTCTACATCAGGTATGACTGAACTGTCATCTGAATAAAGATATCCTCTACCCCCCGAATTCTCCCATATCAATATGTAATGCTGACAATTATTCTATTACTCTCCACGAGTCACCAGATTCACGCACAACACCACTACGTGGCTTTTGGCTCATCACATCATCTACAACATTCTCCTTTCCATGTGTATAAAATATTTCGAATTCATGTTCCTATAAGAACTCCATCCACCGACATTGTTGTAAATTCAAGTCACGCTGGGAGAAAACATAAATCAAACTCTTATGATTAGTGAATACCAAAAAGCGCTCACCATTGCGGTAAAATATCCACAACTTTGGAGAAAACACCAAGGATGATTACTCAAGATCCTGGGTGGCATATTTGGGTTCATTGGGACACAACTGAAGAGACCCATAAGAAACAACTGACCTTTACTGCATGAGTACACAGCCTAACACCAAATGTGAAGGATCATAGAAAACAACAAACTCAACTCCCTCAGCTGGAATACAAATGACTGGAGCACTTACTATCTTATCCTTTAGATACTCGAAAGCTACCTGACACTGATCAGTCCATATGAAAACCTTCTAATTCCTAGTCAATGAAGTTAAAGGATTCACAACTCATGATAAATTGGCTACGAACCTCCTGTAGTAGCCTATGAGACAAAGAAACCTTCACACCTCTGACACAATCTAGGAGGATTCCCAAGACATAACTACTTCTATCTTAGATGGATCCATAGCTACCCCATATTGGGACACTACATTCCCCAAGAAGAAGACCTATCAAGCCAAAAAATAACACTTAGACAACTTCCCAAACAACTGATGTTGACGAAGGACTCCCAAAACTGCGTGTAGATACTCTTCATGTTCCACCTCAAGATCGGAGTACACAAGGATGTTGCTGATGAAAATTACCACGAACATGTCTAGGAACTCAGGGAACATATAATTTATCAAACCCATGAATAGATCTGGAGCATTCATCAAGGAAAATGGCATTATAATGAACTCATAATGCCCATGACGACAACAGAAAGCTGTCTTTGGGATATACTCATCCTTCACACACATCTGATGATATATTGACCGCAAGTTGATCTTTGAGATCGAACTTTCTCCCTTAAGTTCATCGAATATTTCATCAATCCATGGAAGAGGATAGCGATTATTTTTTGTCACTTTGTTTAAGCGATGACAATCGACACACAACCTCAAACTACAGTAGGCCTTCTTCACAAACAAAACTAATGCACCCCACAGTGACACACATGGTCGAACAAAACCGCACTCTAACAGACCATAATGATATATACGTAGCTCTTGAAACTCAAAAGGGGTCATCCTATATGGATATATAGAGATAGGAGACGCACATGGATGTAGTTCGATCCCAAACTCGATCTCTTGTCGAGGGGGTAATGCTGCAACATCTTCTGGAAACACATCAGGCTACTCCTCAATGACCCTAGGAAACACCAACTACTGAACCTCTGAAGAACTCAGCATCATCTCATCCAACCAGGAAGACAAGGACGGAATGTGCCTATGACCCATCCTAGGATCTCACTCACTAATAAACACCATTGTCTCTCTATCCACACCAATAAAAACGACCTTCTTCCTGAAGCAATCCATGATAGCCTGCACCGAATACAACCAATCCATGACGATGATGACATCATATGGTTGTACTTTTAAACATAAGAAATCTCTCATATACTAGTTTTCCCAACACTATCTCATAGTCACTTCATACATAAAACAAGTCAACTCAACCTCAAACTCATGTAGTCAATGCCAAGGGCACTGCAAGCCTCGCTACCTCAATCCCCAAAGCATGGACAAGGGTAGGTGATATGAAGTAGTGTGTCACTCCTAAATAAAAAAATGACTACACCATGGTAGAAAACATGAAAAGGGTACCTCATATGACATCTGGCTCGCCTGGAGATGACAACGCTAGAGCATGAAGCAGACCACAACCTCCTCCACAGCCTCTATGACCTTGATGACGACCAGCACCACGGCTGCACTCCGCTCTCTAAGGATGGGGAGTGGCATGTGGTTTTTCTATGCCTTCCGCATCTACCCTACGGTGATATAAAGATGGTGTAACTAGCAGCTGCTGCCTCGTCTCTAACTGCCTCAACGGAGGATCATGGAGCATAGCACCCGGTGCACGACGACTGCTCTGAAAGGTCGGGAACTCCCACTGCTGATGACCATAACCACCAAAAGAAAAACAAGTGGCGGATCCCTTGGCATAGGCCTGATAGTTGCATCCTCTGGAGAAAAGATATTTGAAGGGATGTGGCCTACCCCCAGCTGAACGGAAACTATTCTGCCTTAAAAACTGGGAACCCCAGACCACAACTCTTCTGCGTGAGGAATCATGATGATTTCCATTGCGTGATGATCCAGTCCTGGCCAATGTCATCTAAACCACCTCTACCCTCACCAGCACCTCAAGATATGTCTTCAGAATAAATGGGGTGTCCTGGAGCTGGATCTCTGGATGCAATGCCTCCTCAAAATGCCTTGCCTAGGCCTCCTCATCTGGTAACAGGTCCAAAGCATATCATAAAAGGTTCCTGAAATGGATTATAAATTCTCAAATAGTAGAGATACCATGCTGAAGGGTAAGAAGCTCCTAGAAACTAGACTCCTTCGTAGTTGAAGAAAGTAACTAGACCCTATACTTGTCTCGGAACTCCTACCATGAGATCTCGGACTCCTCAGGATCCCTGAGGAACAAGAAACACCACTACCTTACTGCACCATGTAGCATTGTCACAACTAGGGAAATCCATTGCTCCTTCCGATCATGGATCTAAATGAATCCTATCTCGACCTCCTCCAACTAGTATTCAGTGACTTCATCTGAAACGGAGACCTCATACTTCGATAGAATCTGGCGCTGAAACTCTCAGTGTGTCTTTCTCTATGTGTCGTCATCGTTAACCTCTACCCTATGACGATCTGCTGGAACAACATGCTAAAAATTTTCTTTGAAAACCTGACGAGGACGTTGACCTGGAGCCATACCTATAAAATAAAAACCATTAGAGTTCCTAAACCTGGAATATGGAAGACTCAACATTAATTAATTAATTAATTTTTTTTATTCATTTTTGGTTAACCTATACCAAGGTCTACCAATTCAAACACAAGGAAAAAGAAGAAAGAAGCATGATCCTTTCCGAGTTCTCTACCCTGAAAACTAGTATCACATTGTTTAGTAGCCATTGTAAACATAAAGGTCCATACATCAGATCATAGGGGTCCCTAAAAACCTATGTCTCATCTGGCCTGCAGTGTTTACCTTGCTTGCTAAACATGAATGACATTGTTTCCCTACCAACCCATGAAACATCACATGTAACTAACTCCAAACTCCATCCTATCCCTCAACCGGCCTCTGATACAACTCTATCACGACCCCCTACCGGCAATGTATACCCCTCATGGGCCGACAATGTTAGAAGGGAGAGAGTGACCCCCCGAGTACCACCTCCAGTAGGTCGTGGGATGGAGACTAGAACTGAGTGTATAGTAACCCACAAAATTGGAGGCAATACACTATAAGAGAACACATGAAGAAGAGAGAGATAAGATATACACCAACCAACAACAAATCAGAAATGAAATATAAAACAAACCAAAATGAACATATGTAATGCCATGAAAAAGTACTACAAATGAAAGGGGAAAAACTGCCAGTACTCAAAAGAAAGTAAAAATAGCAACAACCACAAGCCCGAACAGCTCCTACAACCACAAGCTAGTAGAAAACATTTTGATCTCCCTCCTGCTCCAAGTGACCTGAAAAATAGTTTATATATACATAGGATGGGTATAACAGCATACTCAGTATGATCCTCCATGGAGCCTCTCGATCAAAGGAAAGAACTCATGCTAAAGCACAGTGAACATCATACCAAACGAGATCTTCACCTAAAAAGGTATACTAAATTCCCAACCTCACCATGGCTACTCTGACCATGTAATGCATACCAAAATATATCATATAATAATGAATATCAAGGGTACCTCGCTACTAGTTCCCCACTAGTTTTCCACTTTTCCCCAATGTAACACGTCCTGAGCATCTCTCTCCAAAAGGCTTGCCTGTAGACACCAGGGTGAACCACCACAACGTGAACCTCATAAAAAAAGGATTTCCTGCAGACAACTGGGAGAAGCACCACACCTTCCTCACAACCAAAATTAACCTGGTATTTTCCATGAGCCACCACATCTCGCATAACGTGTATCATACGTCGGTTATTATACCTCAATGCATTAAAACCCATACATAGAATAAGGATCCCGAATCCATCATAGTCTATACACGTTACACCTATAGTATTCCATAGGATACTATATCCAAAATACATGTGTGTTAATAACCACAAGCCATTACAGCCCTCTACACACATATATGGGGAAAACTAACCGTTGTGCCTAGCAGCACAAGTATCTAACATGAGAAGAGAGTGGGGCCAAAGGGGGTAGTCTGATATTCTTCCTACCATCAGAATGTTGGGGAAAACACCCACGAGGGATCAAAATCCCTGGGGTGTTAGTTTCCCTTACTGACAGGGTGGATTAGCATATAGAAAACACCAAAGATACAAAATATATTATATGTCACAACCACACTATGGGCATTACCTAGTCTTAGACACAACTTACGCTAAAGTCTCTCAGACTCTGGGCTGCTACTTCTAAGACTAGGTATCATATATGAACAAAACCATTTAAATATATTTATTAGATTACTTTATTCCCATTTTATCAGTTCCACTATACGTTAATTAATTCATTAAACATTTATTAACCATGAACAATCCCACATTAAATTTACATACCACCACACCCATAATCCACTGTTCCTTCAAATGTTTTCAACCTCATCATTATGTTCTGGAAACTCCTACACCATGAGTTAACACAATTTAATCATACATTCTTTACAGAAACAATTTCCCATATTCCCAGGAATTCTGGAAAACCCTTCTATGCTACTAAGACAAAGGGGCTCAACACGGTGAGTAGTTGTACTACACGTAGAGTCTTTTCCACCTATAGAAAGAGAGTAGACCCATTATCCCTTGAGAAGCTAAACATGGAAAGCACCTGGTATACCTCACGTGTCATTTCCTCTATTGGAAGAATGGTAAGCAAGAACAGTTGTCCTGAGCAGTGGGGAACAGTAATGCAGATAAACAACCAAAGAATCAACAAGCATCCAACAATCACATCCATCCCATTCCATCAACCCTAGTGTCCTCCCCGAAACCCACATGCATAAAATGATACATCTCGCCACTCTAGGCATCATCCACTGCCACACCCAAAAGGCCTTTATGCCCCCATATATCATAACACCCCCCCAGGGTAAAGTCTCAACACAAGCAGTAGGAAAAACAACCATCACAACATCTAGTCTAAGGCCGTTTAACAATCAAGATGTTAACTCAGATCCCTTAAATGAATTATCAAACAATCAAATCTTTAATCCATCTTGAATATGCAGATTTAATTCGTAGGTTCCAAATTCAGGAAACATAATCAGTAAGCCAACGCAAATTATTAAACATGCTTACTATGCCAATTTGATTAACATCAAATTACAATAAGAACCAGATACATTTTCGTGACTCAATATCTTTAGCCAAAAAATTATCAATTAATCTCTGTTTACGTTCATTACCGATTTCCATCAAGAACTAACAATTAAGAAAATAAATCATAGATATCACGCTATCTAGAAAAACAAGAGGCAATAACATATGATCGATAAAATTTCTTTATTTGGTTTAAAATATTTATAATATCAATTAAATTTTCATCTAGTGGAATAAAAAATTCTAACAATACAGTTTCATGTAAAATAAGAAAAGAAATGAATACCCTACCTCAAGGGTTTTTGATGAAAACCCCAATAAATGAAGAACGCACCAGAAAACTGGGTTGATTCTCCAAGAATCCTCCGTAGATATCTTCTTCAAACACAACCACGACCAAATATCAGCATATTTGGAATCCATGCAATTATATCTACCCATTATGAGCGTAGATCTATGAAACCAAAAGAAGAGGAGAATTATATCTAAGTAGATCGATGAAACCAAACAAGAACAATCACGTACCACAGGAAACCGGCTTCGATTCTCCATGAGAAGCTATCAGATTTCCTACAAAATGCTTGGGAGATGTTCTCCTACCATATAGGGGGTAATCCCGAGTTATGACCGCTTAGGATCTTAAACAAGAAAGTTTGACGAAAATGGTTGAGATCCACAATTTTAGGATCTACTTTAAATACCCATATGATTTGATCGCACAGTTAGACGAATCGTGAGCTAACCATGCGGCCGATAGTGCCTCATCAAACACTCCTCAAATGGTTAGGCCGCATGGTTAGAAAAACCATACTCTAACCGTGCATTATCTACTACCTACAATATTAACTTCACACGGTATGGCACCATGGTTTAGACAAACAGTGTGCAGCCCGTGCGGAAGCTATTACCCTTTAGTTTTCCTTAAGGATTCACCCAAACCCACCCCGAAGTAACTACTCCATAACAAGGGTAGTTAGAATAATAAAATATACCTGAATATGTAACATGATGTTACAGTTCACAAATATCTACCGTTGAAACGGTTCATCGAAATGGATGATTTTGGTAAAGCGTTGTGGATAAGTTACCTTGACCTCTCGGAACAACTCTAACCCACATTTTCCCAATGTAGTGGACCATAGAAGTTCGGGACATTACAACATCAGTGTAATGCCTCATGTTGGGAATGTATTTAGTCATTATTCTCTAGTTTTTCTCCATCAGTTGTGAAATGAATGATCTCTCATAAAAAATTATTTTTCACATTTGACAAACTGATTCAAAATTAGATTCATCATACTCCATACACTTGTAATGGATTAAAGGATACGTCAAAATGTTTACAGTGATCTCAATTTCCTAACACATCATGTTGTCTTCGTATAAAGATAACCATTCATTTCCCAAGATAGTTTCAAACTCCACATTCAAATGTTTGATGATATTTTATGGGAGTCATAGTTCAAAAAAACTTAAATGGGGAGGATCTATAAACCATGGACATAATAATTTCCCAATTCGGTATTATAACATATATGTTATCCACCAAATTTTTTGGTGGTGTTTAAATAGTTCTACTAAACATGAAGGATATAAAATAATACATATAACCTTAATCAAATAGTACATTCTCTATTCTTGAATGAATAACTATGGTACCTGTCGCCACATTGTTGTTCGGATCCACCTTAGTAGTAATGATATCATAATCCCTTATTTGCTTCCATGGAGGATATTGTTGGTTGCCCCCGAAAACCCTTGTATTTAGGAAATTTTTCACATAATGCCCATTTTCATTTCAATACTTACACTATAGTAGACGCTAAGTGTTGATGTTAACCATCCACTCTTCATCCACATTAGCAAGATTCGTTAAATTCAATTGGAAATTATTAGACAGTTGTCCCAATATTCCACATTTGAAGTAATTTATTGGTTCCCTTTAGATAGATCACATGATGGTTCTTCCCACATTTTTTACATGTGGGATTATCATGCATAATTCAATAAAAAAATTTATTTGTCTGATCACCCACATTAGATTCTATATTCTGCTTAATTCCCCATGTCCCATGATACTACTGAGAGTCTATGTTCCCCATTTCAGCTTTGGGGGAACAACAGACAATCTCCTCATAACATTAAAAATATTGAATCACAAACGCCTTTCATACACTCTTCTTTAATCGTCTAAATAAGTGACCCACCTAGATTTTAGTGATAGAAAAAATTCAAAATGTGTCTCTTGAATGCTTTGTGATGTTTTATTCATACGCCCCAATGCAATGATCTTCCTTATGCTTGAGTAGGAGGAACTCTCTTTCCATCATGAGATTGAGGGTTTGGGTAAAATAATTATTGAATAAAAATTTCTTTAATTCATTCCACCCCATGGAGTAAATTTCATCCTGGGGGTTCATATTCATGATCAGTTTCACCCAGTAATCTACTTCACCATACAAACGATAGACCACCTGTCTGAATTTTACCTTCTTAAGAGCTAGAAAAGATATAATATCTTTTTAATGGAGTTAATCCACTATTCTGCCAAGAGGGGATTAGAAGATCCACTAAACATGGGAGGCCATTTTAGCATGAATTATTCAATGAAAACATACAATTTCTTTTGGGTGGCTGGTTTTTGACTTGATTCAATTTATTATTCATGAAATTATCTAGTAGAGAATGTACATGCAAAAAGTACTGATCACCCGTTCCCATCATATCAGTCAAATCGTTTGGGATGTCTTCATATTTCTTATCTAATTTATTGTTGGGATGTGTTATTCTATTTACAGACATTAAATAATTAAAATATTATAGAAATAGTGGGATTTAAAACTAATATATTGAGACTAAAATGTAATATTGTAACATTAGATGATATTTTAATAAATGAGATGTATATCCTATCATGTAATTCCATATATTTCAAAATATGATATCATTGATCAATTTCATAGCTTAAATTCTTATAGGGTTTTTACCCATAATAATTTTTTGTACAAATCTCATGAAATTACCAAATCTTATCACCCATGAGTGTCAAACCATGAGTGTAGTAAGTCCTATTGTCATGCACTAGTTTTTGTTTGAGTCTAGCTAAAAGTGGGGTTTGTAGGTTTTATCTATATGTATATCAGTCCCAGAGACAACTTTACCTTTTCTTATCCAGACATGGATGTATATTCTTGATAATACCATTACTTAGTACATACCAAAATTTAGGGGTGTTTTTTTATACATGGTATCTTCCTCCAGGCTCATCCTAATGTTCACTACTCCTAATCTCAAAAAATAACTATATAATTCTTTGATATAAACTATATTGACCCTATCCTTTTACATATAACATTACATGATTTTAAGAATAATTATACATAATCGTACTAGCTGAGGATCATAAAGTTTAGTGTCTTGCAGTAATAGGTACATAAAACATAAAATAATGAAATAAATAAAAATTTAGTTATTTAATATTCAAAATGATCTCTTAAGTTCCATTGTTCTCAAAAATCATTATAGGGTACCCTGGGGAACACATGGACAATGGGATGGGATAAATAGACTTTTATGGGAAACCAAATGAACATAGAATTAGTACATGGGAGAGAGGGCATGAGATAATGATATAAAATGTCATGTTACCAATGGAATCATCACATATAGACATGTAATAATCTAAATATTGATAATTAATAATGCTTTAGAAACATAATACATTACATTTATATGATTCAAGGCTAACCGCCAAGACCATTTCTCATTGAAGCACAAGCCAATGCTAGCCACCAAGACCATCTCACATAACGTCTCATGAGACTCAACATTAAACAAAGCATTGGAGTACTATCTCTGTTCACCCATATTAACTTTTCATAATTTTGTTTTCCACATAAATAATCATACATAATCAAACTAAGATAATCATAAGTGTTACCTTTGGAATGAATTGGGTACCAAAATCATATCATAATGCATAACAAATTGGCGAATCATAATAGTGTCCCTAAAATAAATTAAAAAAATATAAATTGTAATTTTTACAGAAAATAGACATGGATCATTATAATTGATGTTATGTATAATTAAAAACATTTTAAAAAAGTATTTATGAATTTAATAATTAAAACATTTTTGTGCAGTTTAATGAAACTACTCTAGTGAAATTAAAATAGAAAAAGAAAAAATACAATATTTAAAAAAAGAATTTAACCAAGAAGGTTTTTATAATTAAAATGTATGATTTTATAAATACAGGGGTAATATAAAACATACAATGTAGTTCAATTGAATTTAGGTAAATGTTCTGGATGTTCCCTCAAAATGGGATTGCTTATCGGGAAGTATTGAGGAGGGAATAACACAGAAAACAATATTTCCATGAAAGGGAATGGTGAAAGGGTCTTGATAAAGGAATTTAGTACATGTAAACAACATTTTTTTGATTTAAATAAAAGATAAGATATCTTCATTTTTTGTAAAAAAATGATAAGGTAACATGAAGGAAAAAAAAGAAGTTTGGGAGGAATCCCATACAGATTATCAGTATTGTATCGGGTGTACTTAAGAGGGCCTAATGAGAGGGAAAGTGGTTTACCATTAGTTATATATCATGAGGGATGTATGGGAAAAGTGAAAATTCATACCCCATAATTATATATTAAACATAAAATGGAATTATTTACCAGACATTATTGAATAAATGTGAAATAGAGAGGACCCCTTACCTTATGTATGATGATGTTCTTCACTTGATATTAATGACAAGAATAATCAGATTTGGATAATCAATTAATAATTTTGAGAACAGCATCTATATGTAAATGATTTTGTATAAACATTTTATGTTCATTCATGTCCTTTTTATGGGTTATGTGGTTCAATTTCATTGTTTGGGACTATTTGTTTTTTTGGTCATTATGGTCAGTTTAATTATTTTCATGAACAGAGAATCATGTAAAATGGGGATGGTTGTCCACAAATGGAGTTATATTTTATTATTTAACATCCAAATGGTTACATGATTTTAAATTTAATTTTTTGACATAGAGTGATTTTGAATCATTATATAAAACATTAATGACAAACACATGGATTAATTTGGAAATTTTGATCATAATTAACTTATTTTGTATTATTATTTTTCATCCAATGTGGAAAAGGATTCCAGAACATCAAATAAGATAAAATAAATATATTATATTCTGGTTCAACCATTAAAATGGTTACATGACTAATCTAGAAGATGTCAATTCAAATTGAAAACATGTCATCTTTGAATGTGATAAATCAACACATCCCAGACAATACTTTCATTTATAGAATAAAAAGAGGGATAAATATAATGATAAACTATACCGAAATCATAATATAATTTCATTAAATATATGTTACTGGAGTAATCCAACCATTTGGGTGAAGGTAAGTGAGGAGTGAAACCAGAAAATAAAATAACTTGAATGAAAATAAAAGAATCAGAAAGTGGAATTTACCTTTTGAGCTTATCTTTATTGTGAGACTCTTAAGGAGAGAGGACATGGTCTATTTATAAGACTGTGGGATTTTGGAAATGGGAGAGGATATTGGGGAGTGATTTGGGTAGAACATTTTTAGGGAATAAGGCTTGATGGGAGTGAAGAAAAGAGGGGAGTGTGGGAAGTTTTTATAGTCCTTGGATTATTAATTTTCATCAAAACTAGAAATAGTGTTGATTCTATGAAAAATAGTAATAAGTGCATATAAGTTATAGATTTTTGTTCTTACATCACTTATGCAGTCATGAATAGCAGGTCTAAATTACAGTGTGTTTATACGGTAAATTAATGTATATTTCTATTCACAAAAAAATTCTAGTATTCTAGAAAAATTAAAAAAAATTCACCCGAACCATTTTTTGATGTGTAGAATCCAAAAATGAACACCATTTTTCAGAAATTTTTTTCATATATGATTAATTCAATTTTTCATTAAAGTCATAATTTGTATGAGAAAATATGGATTTTAATATTATAACTGATTTTATATTGCTTTCATAATATACACAAAGTCTTATAAAATTATCTTAAAACCATCAAATATAAAATAGTTAATTTATGAACATCATTTAGGAAAATAAATTTTCTTATAAATTAGTTCTAGTTAATTATATAGGAATTAATAAAATACCAATACTTTTACTATAGTTTGATTATCATTTTTATGATTTGTATATTTTATTTACACATTAAAGGATGATGTTACTATTATTTTGGTCAATTAAATATTTATAAGATTCATATTACTATTCCAAAGTATAAGTTACAATAACCCCAAAAAATTATGATTGTGATATTTTTTAAGTCCCATAAATTCTGATGAATTTTTTTTCATAAATACATGGGAATTTTAGGAGTCCGCAAAAATTTACGGTACATGATTTCGAGGCTCGTTGTGCCCATAATCATTTTCTGATGTTTTGTTCGGGTACGTTAAGTAAATGTACAACCGGGTTTTATAAATTTTGAACCGGTGCTCAGAATTGAATTCCAAGGGCACCGTTGAACTCGTAGCGCTGGTATTCACTTAAAAAGACATTCACTTCGACTACAGAGGGTCAAGTTTAAAAGATAGTATATGAGTTTTCGTGGAAAATAATAAAATAATGTGAGCTTCACTTTATTTTTATTTGACCTGCCATGTGGGTGTTTTGTGGTTAAAATCGTCTCATGGAAGTTGGAAGTGGGACCACCAAACCATAACCTCCCATAATATTTAATGGTTCTCGGGACCACCTGAACCAAACCTCCAGCAAGAGGTTACAACGTGGGGGCCACACGGGGAAATACCCCCTATTGATGGAGGAGAGTAAAACATCTCAACTCACCCTCATTATTGGGGGAGAGCCTCTTGACATACCCTTTAATTAATTGGTACTAACTCCTCTAATTAATTTTTGCCAATAATATTTCATTAATTAGGTGGTTCCAATTAAATTTAATTCACCAATATGAATTTTGTACCAACAACTAAAATAAAAGAAAATATATTATTTTTGGTTGGCATTTCTCATTTGGTGCATCTTGGGAATAGAAGAGCTTGGGAAAAAAGCTCCAAATGAAGAACAAAGAACAAATAATGAAGAACGTCAACCTTCTTCAACTTCCTCCCTCGGATCCTACCGTCGTGGGGTGTCTTCAACCAACCTACCCTCTGCATCGTCATCAATTAGCTGACGCAGCTCAGGATTTGGAGAGCATGGAGGACGCGACGAACGACAAACTCCTTGATCATCTTTCGGCGACTTCATCGTTGACGACCAATGATCAAAGTTATGTTTTTTATTTTGTATCACATTCCTTCTCTTTTTCTCTTCATCGGATTGGAAAGGAATCACTGTGTGGTTATAAAAAAATCATTGTATATCTTTCTTAATATTTGATGATCCAAGTGATACCACCCTAATAATGGAGGGTGCCGGCCAAACCAACATAGCCCGACACCTTAGCCATTCTTGTTTGTGTTGTTTCTCAACATGGTGACGAAGTGTTGTTGATGGCGATGAAGGCACAAGAAAAGGTCGTGATTCCCATGACCTCCATGAACCGTGCCTCCCCCACATGGTTCTGGTGCCCCAAATGAGCCTGCTAAACCTACCGAACAACCGTCGGCCTCCCGCGCACCCGACCGCACTGCCACCAGCCTCCTGCATGCCCATCTGCCCCGCCACAAGCCTCCCTCGTGCCCCGACCAAACCCCGCCAGCTTCCGCCGGCCCGAACCGTGCAGAACCACGCCAGCCTGAACTACCCCAGCCTAGCCTCCCAGCTGCCTACCGGCTTGGCCTCGCATTTCCCGGCTACGCGTCGGCCCACCTGGCGCCCTGCCCGGCCGCCCTCCGTCCCGCCCGGTGCCCATCCTGGCCATCTCCATGCTTGGCTGCGCCCTGATCATCCTCCCGTAGGCCCTTCCGGCGCCCTGCCCGGCCGCGTTCCCACCTAGCTGAGCTCTGCCTGGCTGCCTCCAAGCCGCCTGGCCTCCCAAACCAGCCCCTAGCCCCACTCGCGTCTCCCTGGCCAAACCGGCCCTTCAGCGCCCTCAGTTCGAGCCGCAACGGGCCTCGCCCGGGCCGAACCGCCCTCGCGGCCTGCTGGACTAGGCCGAGCTGGCCGGGCTGAACCGAACAGGATGGCCTACTCAATGGGTCAGGCCGGACCTAATAGGTCTGACCGGGTCGACCCAGACCGTGTCTTCTCAGACGGGGTTCGGCCGAGTCGGTCTGACCGTGTCAGACTGGTCGCGGGCCCACTACTACCCCATTACTTTATTTGGAAATATCATTAGCACCGGACGTCCGTTTGATGAACCGTCAGTGGTTCTTGTAATCCTAGAACATGACAGTTCCTTTGAGTATACCCTAATAGAATTTGGGGTACAGTTTAGATACGGTCAGGATGGATCGTATACGAATCCAACTGGCCCCCCCGGGACTAAAAGGCTTTAAAATCACAGATCGGGCGTCCGATTGGCGCACCATATGTTGCATTGAGACCCCTATTATATGGAGGACCTTTGAGATACATCTTTGTGGTACTTTGTGACAGTTTGAGTATCAACCAGTAGCTCATGGAGCGGATCCTTCCGGTGACGAGCGAGTAGAGTAAGTGGACCTAGTAGCTGGCTGATACCTGACAACTGCGGACCATTTTGACTCGGAGTGACTCTACTTGCCCAATATGGAGCTCCATGGTGTCATGGAGGACCCGTAGTGTAGAGCGCCTTGGTTTCGTGGCAGTCCCACAGTACTTGACAAGAGGAGTACCTCAGCAGGCTACGAGGGGGAGCGCCTTGGTGACGCGGTAGACCCACGGTGGGGAGCGCTTCTATTTGATGCAACAGACCCACTGTAGTTGATAGGAAGAGTACCTCAGCAGTCCAAGGTTAGTGGGAAGAGCCTTGGTGTCGCGGTAGGCCCACTGTAATTGATTCAACAAGTGTTCTCCAGCAGCTGATGTTTCGATAACGTGAATAAAATCTTGGTTGAGCTGAGTCAGTAACTTTTGTGTTTACCTCATGATTGAGATAGATTATTTGATAACATAAGTATTTCTATGTGCATATATCTATGTGGTTTTATCAATTGATTTCATACATTGTGGTTTATCTTTGTTGGATTTTGTGAGAACTTGAGAGTCTTAGGGTCCCTATAAAGTATCATTATACTCATCCCAGCACAAGTTGTATCTGTACCTTGTTGTGTTAGATCTAGATGACAGACATTGTTGACCGAGGCTGAGTGTACTAGCACTGGACAGTACCTAGAGGTGGACCACATGACGTGATGGTACAAAGAGGAGAAGAATGAACGTGGATTCTTGTGGAGGATATATGTACCTACCCTTCAGGTAGTACATCATGGTGGACGATCCAGAAGCTGTTTAACTGTCTTCAAATGTACTTGTTTTTCATTTGTACGTGTGCATTCCTATTGGGGGTGTATTCCGGCCCCTTTACTTTTATGCAATCTATGTATACAGTTTACGTGATATTTTTCTTCCAACTCATAATATGCTGTGTGTGATTACCGGTTATAAAGGAAATGATTTCCCAGTTTTATGGAATTACTCCTTTGGTACTAGTCACCAGCCCCTGGCATATGGAAGGCAGGTTTGGGGTAGTCACGAAATAGGCCCCGGGGGACGGGTCGTGGAAAAGTTTTATCAAAGGATTCGGTTCAACCGCAGAACTTATGATTTTTATCTTTATTTTATGTGAAGAAATAGTGTTAAGGGTACTGAGTATCGTTTCTAGTTTAGAGATTCTAGTGTTGGTGTGGTTGCTGACGTGTCCATACAACATGACTCTGACTACTTATTTCCAACTCAGTGCACTAAAACACCGATTTTGTGCGTGTTTTCAGAAGTTTTACTTATGTCAGCCCCACTAGATCGTCTCACTAGGTAAAATATTTGCTCATTCCGCATCTGTTTCTTTTAGGAAACCTCCCCACGGATGACCAGCGAGGGTACCAAGAGTTGTACACACAGATATCCCACCGAGTGATGACGCCTCGGTGGAGGGCTCTCTTCATGTAGAGTCACCAGTCAAGGCACTAGTGGTACCACTACCTATTGGGCCACTGATGCCACCAGCCCTAGCAGCAGATGATGCATGTTTCTTGAGCGTCTTGCTCATGTTCCAGTACTAGAGGTCACCCAGGTTCTAGGTAGATATTGACCCATATGCAGTTTAGCATTGGATGGATGTTATGGGGAGAGTTTTCCGACTTGTAGTGACACCATCAGACCTCATGGTGATACTTGTTGCCAGAATTCTACAGGAAGCAACATGAAGAGGGTCAATCCTAATGCTCCAGGTCCATGATGATGTGATTCTTCTCTGGAAATACTTCGATATCTTGTTTCGGGCAGAGTTAGACCCATTGGATCTTCGCGCAGTGCGCATACAGGAGCTACTTCATCTACAGTGGGGCAGCTTGACTATGGATCAATACTCATCAAGGTTCACTGACCTCTCGCGCTACTCCAAAGATATGGTATGACACCATTAATATATGGAACATAGATTCGAGTAGGGACTTAGGAGAGAGATCAAAGCTTCGACGATCTCACTCAGCATCCCGACACAAGCAGGGGTGCTGGGGAGAGCTCTATTAGTGGAGAGTTTTCTTGCTGAGAAGTCTCCAGTAGCGAGACCCACCACTAGTCGACATTCAGAAGTGTCTTCTGCATATGGAAGTTGACAGATATAATAGAGGTCCAAGAGGACCATACCTTCTAGTGGACGACCTCATGACCCAGGATCGGCTGTGCGGGGAACCCAGAGCAGAGACATACCTACACTGAGATGGAAGTGTTTCTCATATGGCGGGCAGGGTCACATGGCTTGTGACTGTCCAACCCTCCATATAGATGATCATAAGACCTTTGAAGGATTACCCATGCAGAGGGAGAGATTTGAACGAGGCGGTCTGCAGGGAGCAGGTGGATGTGGAAGAGCATCTGGACGTGTAGCTGGCAGTGGACGACATTTCGGGGTGTTACTACCACCCCCACTCTGAGGACCACCCCGACCGCAGGGAGCAGGTGGACAGGGGAGAGCTCATCTCTAGGAAGATGAGGCCTACGATCACAACACTTTAGAGATGATTCATTCTGCGATCAGTGTCTACCCCACCTTATCTGCAGTTCTTATAGACACAGTTGACATTCACTCTTTCATTTCCACTGCCCTCATTTAGAGCTCGGAGATTCCGACATAGTCGTTGGATCGATTCTTATGCCTAGAGACTCCAACGAGAGCAGAATCAACGATTACTCACTGGTTCAGACAGTGTGAGCTTACTCTAGGAGGTGAGATCTTCGGCTGGGATCTCAATGTAGCAGCGTCGAGGACATACAACGAAATCTGGGGTATGGACTAGTTATCTACATTCCATTCTCAGATCGAATGTATTAGGAGCAAAGTGTAGTGTGTCCGCAAGGATCGGACTAGGTTCACCTTCACCGGCAAGAAGGGAGCCTTTGTAGGAAAGGACTGACTTACTTAGAGGAGGGTGCAGCCGATCACTCATCAGTTGGCTTGCCTTATCCTCGGTGAAGTTGATGGGGAATGTACAATTTATCTTGTAATGGTGGACCAATACACAGATGTTTTCCCTGACAATGTTCCGTTACTACAACCTCACAGATAGGTGGACTTATAAATTGACCTATACCCCGGGACGACACTGATATCTACACCAGTGTATTAGATGGCTCCCACAAAGCTTCACGAGCTGCTTGTACAACTAGAGGACATGCATGATAAGGGATTAATCTAGCCCAGTGCTTCTCCTTAGGCAGCCTTGATTTTATTCTCCAAGAAGGAATCTGGGATCCTAAGGCTTTGTGTCGACTACGGTCCCCTAAACACGATGCCCATGAAGAATAAGTACCAACTCCCAAGGATTGATGAGTCTTTGATCAGCTAAAGGGAGCATGGTAGTTCTCGAAGATAGAACTCAGATCAGGCTATCACCAGCTCAATGTTCGTGGCATGGATGTGTAGAAGATGGACTTCGGATGTTAGTATGACTACTACGAGTTCGTGGTTATGCCTTTCATCATAACCAACACTCCAGCAGTGTTCATGGGACTCATGAACAAGATTTTCCCACCATACCTCGATCACTTTGTGTAGCCTTTAGTGACGACATTCTGATATAATCAACTAATGGGGAGGAGCATGACTACCATTTATGGGTAGCACTAGACACATCCGGAGAACACCGTCTTTATGGTAAGATCTCGATGTTCTAGTTTTGGATCCAAGAGGATCACTTGTTTGGACACGTCATCTCGGAGGCTGGAGTTGCAGTGGAACCTGCGAAGATTGATGTGATACTTGTTTGGGAGCCACTGAGGAGTGTGACGTAGGTACGAAGTTTCTTGGGTTTGGCTAGGTAATAATGGAGGTTTGTTCCAGACTTCTCCAGAGTTGCAACACCACTATCATCCTTAACAAAGAAGGGGGAAACCGTCGTGTGGTCAGAGAGATTCCAGCAGAGCTTTCAGGATATGAGGCACTTGCTAACTAATTCCCCCATCATGAGGCATCCAGAGAATGGAATAGGGTATATTGTCTACAAGGACGCATCAGGGACTAGACTCGGGTGTGTCCTGATGCAGGTGCAAGCAGTGATTGTAGAGACCCGTAGCCTGACGTACATGGACATTACATTACATTTGCGGAATACTTAGTACATAACAAAAACACACACTAAAGGATCGTAATAGTTTAGTGTCTTTGGAAACTCGGAACGTAATCTTCTAATCGTGGTGAAAGTTCTTCAATATCTCTCATAAAGGTCATCCTTTTTTTTAACCTAAAACCTTTCTTTATATCCTGGGGAAAAGAAAACATAAAAGGGTGAGCTCAAATGCTCAGTAAGGGTAAACAAAAGAAATATCAATCACATAATTTTCATAAGAACATAACTTTTTTGGAAATCTTAACCTGCAAAAGAGAGCATAATTTCATAACATGGGATAAATCATAGTAGTGAAATGAAATAATAACTTAAAACATTACTCATTGTGGCATACACACATAATCATAGAGAATCATTTCTTGTTAGTCAAGACTCATTGCCAAGACTATCTTAGTGGACAAAGTCCCTTTCTGAATCGAGTAATCCTCGTTTCAGTCCTGTTTCACTGAACCGGTATAACCTACCATTCCAGCCATGTCTATCTCATGAGATATAAAATCTTTACCCAATGCATTGGAGGGAGATATAGGTCCCACCCATCTTATAATGAATCATTTCTTATGTGTGCCACATAATCATAAACCATACATCATAGCGTAACCCATGTAATAAAAATGGGATTCTTAAACAACATGACATCATAAAACCATTCATATAAGATAAAGGAATTCATAAACATAATTCCATCACAACATAGTCAAATCAATGTAAAAATATGGATAGAAACATAACCCTTTATTATCTTAGATGGAAAATAATTTTGATAAAACACTTGAAATGAATTCTTGAGGAAAATATCCTTTCTTCTTCAAAATCAATTTCTTTTCACAAAACATCATGAAACTTTAAAAGAAAGAGATTTTATTAAAAATAGTTATGAAATCTTCTGTAGGTAGCTTCATGAAAATAAGGCTTTATAAAACCGTAAAAATCCGTTCGTGCCGTTTAAGTTTAAAAAACATTCTTCGTACTTTTGTCGGAAAAGTCAAAAAGTACCTCGTACGAAAAACGACAAAAGATTCCTTTAATATTCTTTACTAAAAACTCACCTAAGGGTAAAATTGGATTTAAACTATTGCAAGTGGATGGAAACAATATTACATATTGAGGGAACATGGATGTGGATGATAAAATACACCCCAGTAAATACTTACGAATAAACAATCTCGGATAAAAATGAGATTGTGATATTTCCCTTACCTTAGGTCCGACTTGCTTTGTAAGTGTCCGAAACTCCTGTATAATGATTTAAATCCTGTTATTGACTTATTACAGAATCATATTCATTGTTAAGATATCATATATGGTTCACTTATGACATTATATTACCCGTTCTTTTGTAAACTCCATGTTAAAGAAGCGTTTTGGGTAAAATCGTTTCATTTATCGTAGGTGTTTTTACTTGTTGTTTCTTGACATCATTATTACTTATATCATGATTTACTTACTTCCAGAATATAAAATATGATTTATATATCATATATATTCAGTATATATATATATATAATAGGTAGATAAATAAAATGAAAAACACCGTTCATGGAGACTGTAGTCCGTACGTACGCATGAACGCTGTTTTCCTTTCCTTATTGTCTTGAAATGGAAGTAAGTAGATGACATACATATGTATATATATACATAAATCTAGTAGCTTTATAATGTCATATATTTCATTATTATTTCTTATATATACATTATAATCATTCTTAAATGGTTAACATGGATAATGAATCTCATCGCGTCGTGGAGACGGTAGTCCGTACGTACGCACGAGCGATGATATCATTTCTATAAATATTGAATTGAATTGGAGTGGATTATACAATATATCAGAATCAATATGATGTTTTAATAACTATTTATAGTTATTCTTTACACCATTATACCCATCCATGTAAGGTGGTGGTGGAAAATAGATTACACCACGGCGTGGAGACGGTATTCCGTACGTACGCACGCGCGGTGATTTCTTTTTCCGTAGGATGGATAGATGGTGAAATAGGGTTGTTTCATACTTATAATAACATATCAGTATATGAGTGATACTGATGTTATTACTTCATAATGAAACAACCTATGAAGAAGAAGTGGAAGAAGAAATAATGATGAAAGAATTGGTAACGGTATTTACCTCTTCTTTGAAGTGCCTCTTTGAGACCTCCTCTTAGGGCACTAAAATTGGTATTTGAAGAAGACCAGAACCTCTAGGATGTTTCTAGGGAAGTGGAGAGGAGAAATTGGCAGGGGTTGGCCGAGCTTGAGTGCTCAAATTGGTGTGAGGAGGAGGGGGAGGAGGTGTCCTTTTATAGGGGAGGAGAGGGGCACCTTAGGAATATCTCAAAATATTATTTTATATTAAATTCAAAATCGGTTTATAATGGTTCCAAAGGGTCTTATTTAGAAGCTAAAGTGGGGATGGGTCGAAAGCCTATCAACCAATAGGATTTAGACAAGTTTAGGGTATTATTTTAACCTTATCAATTAGATTTAACTCTAAGTTAAATAATTTAACTTTTACCGTGTCTTTTTGTTTTCTTTCACTATATGGTTAATAAACTTACTATAACATGCCAAAAGAACCCCAAATTGTATATTATTAATACATATATCCTTATCTAAGTCATTTTGCCGAACCTTATATTTTTAGGAATAAAATAACAATTAGTAATATAATATTTGATTTAAAAACTATTTTGTGTCAATTTTGACACTATTTGATATATGATTTTTGTGAAAGTCATAACAGAATTATATGTTCGAACCAAGTTGATTAAATCATCACTAATATATCATAGTAACCTATAAAATTAGTGGAATTCATAAAAAGTCTTAAATTACATTTATTTTGGTATTTATATTATCAATTATGTCAATATTTCATTAATAAGATAATTACTGCATCATCTTTGTGTCATAAATAAATTATATTATTTGATGTCTAAAAATTACAAATAAAATACCATCATGTAGGAAATCTTTTTAGCTTTCTAATGAATATTTATAGTCTAATTTATCTTATGTATAACCCCATATTAAAAATGATTTACTTATTAAACTTTGAATTTAACTATTTTAACCCTTCTTTAAATAAATTAATAATAAATGTCCTAATCTAATCCAAGTGGGCCTAAATGGTCATATTTTATTCCTAAGTTTGTTTTTGGTCGAATTAAACTTGTCCAATAGAATTAGGACATGTGTTAGGGTAATATTAATATCATATTTACCCTTAGTTACCCTATTTACTATTAACCGCGGTAAAACAAAGTAAAAAGTTACTATTCACCAAAAATTATTTTCATCTCATTGAACCACATTTTAGTCCTTGATATTAACCGTGTCTCTCGGATTTTCGAAATTCCATTCACAGAAGCGGTAAAATTAAGTTTTATGCAAAATTCAGTTTTTAACCTACCACTTAGTGGTTTCACTATTCATCAAAAATTGATGTTTTTCAGAACAATGCCAAAATTTCATCCCAAGCTATATTTCATATTCCGAATTCAAAAATGAAGTCTATTTTACCAAATTCATAACATAAAAGTTGCTTTAATTAATTTTATAATTAAATCCCGCTGTTAAAACAAATAGCGTGTTTTTAAGAAACAATATCTATCAAAAGATTGACACTTGTTTATGTCTAGTTTAAATGTGAAATTACATCCAATGACCAACATTGTATTAAATTGTAAAAATATATTCTAAATATACTTTAAAACCACTCAAATTAATGATTTATCACTATTAATTATTTCGATTAAAAAAGTTGTTTTTAATTATAATTTAGTAATTTTCACTATTCATCAAAATATGCAAGTTATCCGAAAAGTACCAAAATTTCACCTTAGGCTAAATTCGATACTCCGAATCCAAAAATAAAGTTCATTTTGAAAAATAAGATTTACTGGATTTCAAAAAGTGGTTATTACTATTCATAATGGCTAGTTTTAATAATATTTTTATAGCATATCGTTGTTTAGTGAAACTCGGTATTGCGTACTACACACGCTATCGAGGAAGGTCATGATTGCGTGTAATGCAAGACAAGTCAAGGATGTGTGTTGTGCAAGCTCCTTTTAGTGTAGCGTACAACACAAGACATTAATAAAATTAAAAAGAATATTTTTTTATAAAATCATGGGCTGTTACATTCTACCCCCCTTAAAATGAATTTCACCCTCGAAATTCGTCGGGGTTATAAATGGTTTACTATTTGAAAGTTTCTTTAATAGAAACCCACATAGTAAAAGGGAATACCAAAACATGGCTTTAAAAACTAAAGTATGAAATGTAACGATTACCCAAATAAACTAATCACTGGGTTTCCACATAGGTGAAAATATGGATATGGAAGAGAAATCTAAGCATCATGTTCTGATGGAGAGTGGTAGAGAACATGGCTATGGAAAAGCCAGTAATCACAAATCCATAGATTTGTGATGATATAAGGTACCATCTGATTCATCAGGTATAAGATAACTAGGACAACATTTTTGGTTTTCAAGATCATTTCCCTAAAGTTAAAGAATTTGAATTAGAATAAATACTTACTTTATTTTGGTACAATCTCACTGTTGTTCGTGCCTTTAACAATTTCCACTTCATCTCTTAAATAAATGAAGTTGAATTTGTTATTCGTGAAGTGTTAGCAGATCATGTGATAGAATGACGGGTCATTCCATCTGTTTCAAACAAAAGGTTAGCAAAATTATATACATAAGTCGATCTATAGTGAGATTAATCACATATGGACTTATACTTCATATATCATACTGCTTAATATAATAAAACTAGTTTCTACTAAACAGGGACTTCCTGTAGGCTAGTGGTAGGCGATAAAGGCCAGTCGCACTTCGGTTGTGGGTTCGATTCCTACAGCCTTGTCCGAAGCGATGGGCTGTCGCCCGTCCTGTAGGTTGTCCCTTTTTCTGAAACTACATTACTATAACATCCCATCAATAATATCGAAAATCTTCTATCCTTAAACAATACTAACTTATGTCCAACATAATCCAGTCTAATCTTTAGGCTTATACATAATACTGCAGTCCACTCTCATAATATAGTGACATCGATTACCAGAGATTTAATACTGTCGTTGATCCCCACATATCATAAGATATGTCTTGTTGGTCACATTCCAAACATTCAAAGTCCTTAATCGTGTATTCTCTTGAATACCTTAGTGAAAACATGAGTTCAGTTAAAAGTTAACACTTTCCACATACCAAAATCCTCAAAATTCTATATACACAAACCATGATATCACTTAGTCCTTATATCAATCATGAGCTCATGAATACTGTTAAACAATTAATTTTCTCATTTTCCCTTCATTATGCGCATAATATCTCAATCACTTTGAATACCACATTAGACCAATACATAAATATTCCAATACTCCATGATAAAACATTATTTTGGAATCCCATTACATAAACACTTAATCATTCCACCACATCATTGTCATATTCAACATCTCCAATAGTGATCGCATGTGACTTCCCTTTGTCCTTTGCCTTAAGTGGTTGCTCATGTTGATCATCACTAACCCTTGGATTAGGGCAATTATTAGCATAATGCCCCATTTCTTTGCACTTGAAGCATTGAAGTGTTGGTAGTGCGTTATCTACAGTGTTTGCTTTATTCACATCATTAGAAAACCTTTTTCCATTACTTCGACACTCAGCTGCTCGATGACCTTCTTTTCCACACTTAAAACATTTTCTAGTCCCTTTAAGAAAATCTCCACCATGCTTCTTTCCACACTTTGTGCATAAGGAAACATTCATCTTCTTTTCACCATTATTCTGGGATTTCTCCTTGAACTCCATCTTTCGTTTCTTGTCAAAACCATGAGATGGATATGTAACACCAACTTCCATTTCTACCTTGATATCACAACGCACAATTTCTTCATAGCTACTGAAGTCTCTTATAACTAATGCCCTTCGAAGACTTGGTTTTAAGCCACTGAAAAATCGATCAACTTTACTTTCAGGTTGGATGATAATTCCAGAAGCATACCTTGCAAGTCTTGTAAAACATGCTTCATAGGTACCAACAGATTCATCATCCCTTTGCTTCAGTTCAAGAAACTCTTTCTCCATCTTTGTTCGAAGAATACGAGGGAAGTACTTACTGAAAAACAAGTTCTTGAACTCGTCCCATTCCATGGACTCAATTTCATCTCTTGGCCTCGTATTCTTGATAAGATTCCACCATTGATCAGCTTCACCTTCCAAACGATATACTACTAAGATGACTTTATCATGTTCAGAACATTGAAGAACTGAAAATATCTTTTCAGTAGTACTAATCCATTGTTCAGAAACTAATGGATCAGTAGACCCACTGAAAGAAGGTGGACGTTGCCTCATGAAGGACTCAATAGAATATTGTTCCCTTCTCTGTTCATTTGGAAGTCCAGAATGATTCATAGCTTGTGTAAGTATAGCAATAAGATTTTGCACTCCATCTCCCATAACATTTGTTTGTTCAGGAGGGAAATCATTGCATTGTCCATTGCATTGATCAACACGGTTCCTTCGGGTTCCAGCCATCGTCTAAAACCCATAAAGAATAGTGTGAGAGGCAAAAATCATGCTAGGGAAAACAACATAATAAAGGGGGAGTACCTTAAATATCCAACATCTTAGGTTTAATTCTATGATCGTTAGCGTAATTCTATTACTATAACCTATACGTATACTTAACCTTAGAGACATCCCTAGACATACATTAGAAATATCTCTAGGGATCTCACTAACGTTTTCGCATCCTAGTTTCCAAAGGTTGACTAAACCTTTCCTCTGATACCAACTGTAGAGACCCGTAGCCTGACGTACATGGACATTACATTACATTTGCGGAATAGTTAGTACATAACAAAAACACACACTAAAGGATCGTAATAGTTTAGTGTCTTTGGAAACTCGGAACGTAATCTTCTAATCGTGGTGAAAGTTCTTCAATATCTCTCATAAAGGTCATCCTTTTTTTTAACCTAAAACCTTTCTTTATATCCTGGGGAAAAGAAAACATAATAGGGTGAGCTCAAATGCTCAGTAAGGGTAAACAAAAGAAATATCAATCACATAATTTTCATAAGAACATAACTTTTTTGGAAATCTTAACCTGCAAAAGAGAGCATAATTTCATAACATGGGATAAATCATAGTAGTGAAATGAAATAATAACTTAAAACATTACTCATTGTGGCATACACACATAATCATAGAGAATCATTTCTTGTTAGTCAAGACTCATTGCCAAGACTATCTTAGTGGACAAAGTCCCTTTCTGAATCGAGTAATCCTCGTTTCAGTCCTGTTTCACTGAACCGGTATAACCTACCATTCCAGCCATGTCTATCTCATGAGATATAAAATCTTTACCCAATGCATTGGAGGGAGATATAGGTCCCACCCATCTTATAATGAATCCTTTCTTATGTGTGCCACATAATCATAAACCATACATCATAGCGTAACCCATGTAATAAAAATGGGATTCTTAAACAACATGACATCATAAAACCATTCATATAAGATAAAGGAATTCATAAACATAATTCCATCACAACATAGTCAAATCAATGTAAAAATATGGATAGAAACATAACCCTTTATTATCTTAGATGGAAAATAATTTTGATAAAACACTTGAAATGAATTCTTGAGGAAAATATCCTTTCTTCTTCAAAATCAATTTCTTTTCACAAAACATCATGAAACTTTAAAAGAAAGAGATTTTATTAAAAATAGTTATGAAATCTTTTGTAGGAAGCTTCATGAAAATAAGGCTTTATAAAACCGTAAAAATCCGTTCGTGCCGTTTAAGTTTAAAAAACATTCTTCGTACTTTTGTCGGAAAAGTCAAAAAGTACCTCGTACGAAAAACGACAAAAGATTCCTTTAATATTCTTTACTAAAAACTCACCTAAGGGTAAAATTGGATTTAAACTATTGCAAGTGGATGGAAACAATATTACATATTGAGGGAACATGGATGTGGATGATAAAATACACCCCAGTAAATACTTACGAATAAACAATCTCGGATAAAAATGAGATTGTGATATTTCCCTTACCTTAGGTCCGACTTGCTTTGTAAGTGTCCGAAACTCCTGTATAATGATTTAAATCATGTTATTGACTTATTACAGAATCATATTCATTGTTAAGATATCATATATGGTTCACTTATGACATTATATTACCCGTTCTTTTGTAAACTCCATGTTAAAGAAGCGTTTTGGGTAAAATCGTTTCATTTATCGTAGGTGTTTTGACTTGTTGTTTCTTGACATCATTATTACTTATATCATGATTTACTTACTTCCAGAATATAAAATATGATTTATATATCATATATATTCAGTATATATATATATATAATAGGTAGATAAATAAAATGAAAAACACCGTTCATGGAGACTGTAGTCCGTACGTACGCATGAACGCTGTTTTCCTTTCCTTATTGTCTTGAAATGGAAGTAAGTAGATGACATACATATGTATATATATACATAAATCCAGTAGCATTATAATTTCATATATTTCATTATTATTTCTTATATATACATTATAATCATTCTTAAATGGTTAACATGGAGAATGAATCTCATCGCGTCGTGGAGACGGTAGTCCGTACGTACGCACGAGCGATGATATCATTTCTATAAATATTGAATTGAATTGGAGTGGATTATACAATATATCAGAATCAATATGATGTTGTAATAACTATGTATAGTTATTCTTTACACCATTATACCCATCCATGTAAGGTGGTGGTGGAAAATAGATTACACCACGGCGTGGAGACGGTATTCCGTACATACGCACGCGCGGTGATTTCTTTTTCCGTAGGATGGATAGATGGTGAAATAGGGTTGTTTCATACTTATAATAACATATCAGTATATGAGTGATACTGATGTTATTACTTCATAATGAAACAACCTAAGAAGAAGAAGTGGAAGAAGAAATAATGATGAAAGAATTGGTAACGGTATTTACCTCTTCTTTGAAGTGCCTCTTTGAGACCTCCTCTTAGGGCACTAAAATTGGTCTTTGAAAAAGACCAGAACCTCTAGGATGTTTCTAGGGAAGTGGAGAGGAGAAATTGGCAGGGGTTGGCCGAGCTTGAGTGCTCAAATTGGTGTGAGGAGGAGGGGGAGGAGGTGTCCTTTTATAGGGGAGGAGAGGGGCACCTTAGGAATATCTCAAAATATTATTTTATATTAAAGTCAAAATCGGTTTATAATGGTTCCAAAGGGTCTTATTTCGAAGCTAAAGTGGGGATGGGTCAAAATCCTATCAAACAATAGGATTTAGACAAGTTTAGGGTATTATTTTAACCTTATCAATTAGATTTAACTCTAAGTTAAATAATTTAACTTTTACCGTGTCTTTTTGTTTTCTTTCACTATATGGTTAATAAACTTACTATAACATGCCAAAAGAACCCCAAATTGTATAGTATTAATACATATATCCTTATCTAAGTCATTTGGCCGAACCTTAGATTTTTAGGAATAAAATAACAATTAGTAATATAATATTTGATTTAAAAACTATTTTGTGTCAATTTTGACACTATTTGATATATGATTTTTGTGAAAGTCATAACAGAATTATATGTTCGAACCAAGTTGATTAAATCATCACTAATATATCATAGTAACCTATAAAATTAGTGGAATTCATAAAATGTCTTAAATTACATTTATTTTGGTATTTATATTATCAATTATGTCAATATTTCATTAATAAGATAATTACTGCATCATCTTTGTGTCATAAATAAATTATATTATTTGATGTCTAAAAATTACAAATAAAATACCATCATGTAGGAAATCGTTTTAGATTTCTAATGAATATTTATAGTCTAATTTATCTTATTTATAACCCCATATTAAAAATGATTTACTTATTAAACTTTGATTTTAACTATTTTAACCCTTCTTTAATTAAATTAATAATAAATGTCCTAATCTAATCCAAGTGGGCCTAAATGGTCATATTTTATTCCTAAGTTTGTTTTTGGTCGAATTACACTTGTCCAATAGAATTAGGACATGTGTTAGGGTAATATTAATATCATATTTACCCTTAGTTACCCTATTTACTATTAACCGCGGTAAAAAAAAGTAAAAAGTTACTATTCACCAAAAATTATTTTCATCTCATTGAACCACATTTTAGTCCTTGATATTAACCGTGTCTCTCGGATTTTCGAAATTCCATTCACAGAAGCGGTAAAATTAAGTTTTATGCAAAATTCAGTTTTTAACCTACCACTTAGTGGTTTCACTATTCATCAAAAATTGATGTTTTTCAGAACAATGCCAAAATTTCATCCCAAGCTATATTTCATATTCCGAATTCAAAAATGAAGTCTATTTTACCAAATTCATAACATAAAAGTTGCATTAATTAATTTTATAATTAAATCCCGCTGTTAAAACAAATAGCGTGTTTTTAAGAAACAATATCTATCAAAAGATTGACACTTGTTTATGTCTAGTTTAAATGTGAAATTACATCCAATGACCAACATTGTATTAAATTGTAAAAATATATTCTAAATATACTTTAAAACCACTCAAATTAATGATTTATCACTATTAATTATTTCGATTAAAAAAATTGTTTTTAATTATAATTTAGTAATTTTCACTATTCATCAGAATATGAAAGTTATCCGAAAAGTACCAAAATTTCACCTTAGGCTAAATTCGATACTCCGAATCCAAAAATAAAGTTCATTTTGAAAAATAAGATTTACTGGATTTCAAAAAGTGGTTATTACTATTCATAATGGCTAGTTTTAATAATATTTTTATAGCATATCGTTGTTTAGTGAAACTCGGTATTGCGTACTACACACGCTATCGAGGAAGGTCGTGATTGCGTGTAATGAAAGACAAGTCAAGGATGTGTGTTGTGCAAGCTCCTTTTGGTGTAGCGTACAACACAAGACATTAATAAAATTAAAAAGAATATTTTTTTATAAAATCTTGGGCTGTTACAGTGATCATGTATGGTTCTCGACAGCTGAGACAACACAAGTAGAACTACGCTACTAATGACTTGGAGTAAGCAGAAGTGGTATTCACCTTAAGGATTTGGAAACTCTATCTGATGGTCGAGAATTTTACCGTGTAATATGATCATAAGAGTATCACGTATTTATTCTATTACAAGTACATGAACCTGAGACAGCGGCGATGGCTAGAGTTCATCCAGGAAAATGAATTCAAGATAATCTATACTCCTAGAAATTGGAACATTATATCAGATGCAGTCAAAAAGAGATCTATTATAAAGATGCTAGGTGAGGCAACATAGAAGCTGTCCGCTATGCAGATATCCTTTATGGATAGAGGTGGAGCAGATTTCCTTTAGTCCCTTAGTTTCACTCCCCCACTTCTTTGGTGAGTCAGGGAGGCACATCATGGGGACACTGACTGTGAGGCACGATGTGCTCAGATATCTATAGGGCAGGCACCTGATGGATACTCTGAAGGTGGGTAGAACGTCATCATCATCAGAGGACATATAATGGTACCAGTGTCACTTCACGAGGATGTGTTTAGGGAGTTTCAAACATCCCCATTAAATGTACATCTAAGAGTGGCGAAGATGTACTAGGACCATCGACGACAAAACCAGTGGCCATGAATGATGAAGGTAGTAGAGGAGTTTGTCTCTCAAAGCCTCACTTGTCTATAAGTGAAGGCAGAGCACCAGGTAACAACAGGATTGGTTTAGTATTTAGTGGTCACAGAGTGGAAGTGGGATGGGATATTCATGGACATCATGAGAGGACATCCACGTATATCCATGGGTCACGACTAGATTTGGGTGATTGTTGACCAACACACCAAGTCCGTCCACTTTCTATTGATTAGAGAGTAGGGTTTAGTAGAGAACTTGGGATGCTTCTATGTGTAGGATATTGTGTGGCTATACGGGTTACCTTCTTCTATTGTCTCTGATCGTGATGCACAGTTTACTTCCTAGATATGGAAGGGGTTGGAAGAGGCTTTCGAGATGCCGCTTCGTCTGAGCACCACCTTTCATCCTCATATGGACGGCTAGACTGAGAGGACCAATTCATACTCTCGAGGACATGCTCCATGAATGTGTCATCGACTTCGGTCTCAACTGGGAGGCCCACTTACCTTTGGTGGAGTTTTTATACAACAATATATTTCACATCACCATTGGGATGGCTCATTTTGAGGAATTATACATGCACCCTTGAAGATAACCCTTGTGCTGGACTAACCCTGGGGAATCAGCACTAGTGGGACTAGATATGGTACAGGATGCCATAGAGAAGGTGCAGATAATCAAAGAGCAGATGAGGACTGCACAGAGTAGGCAGATGCCATATGCTGACAGGAGACATAGACCTTTACAGTTCAAGGTTGGAGACCAAGTCTTTCTACAGGTCTCACCTTGATGAGGATTAAAGAGATATGGCCAATGCAGCATGTTATCTTTGAGATTCATCGGACCTTTCCAGGTCCTGAAAAGAGTTAGCATGGTGTCTTATTTCTTAGCTTATCTATCTCAGTTGCACCGGGTTCAGGACTTCTTCCATGTATCCCAGCTGAGGAGATACGTGCACGACCCTTCTCACATCATCGAAAACGGAGAGCTAGACATTGATGATGGGGCGAAATTCATGAAGGTTCTAGTGGAGATTGATGATCTACAGGAGTGAGTCTTACGTGGACGGTCGATACCTCTTGTTCAGATTAGCTGGCATAACGAGATCCTTCAGGAGAGAACATGGGAGCGGGAGGCTTAGATGTGTTCTCAGTACCCCCACTTGTTCCCTTAGTTTGAGTTGTAGCTTATGGCAATGTAAAGCCCTGAGGAGGGGAGAATGTTAATACCTGGAAATGCCGAGAATTTTTTGTTCTTAAGTATAGGGGAATTTTACAAGTCTACGAAAATTGACGACGCATAATTTCAATGCCCGATGTGTTTGGAATAAATTTTAGATGTTTTTTTAGGTACACTCATTAAACGTATTAGTGGGTTTTTATAAATTTTGAAACACTGCTCGTAATTAAAATCTGAGGGCACCGTTGAACTATCAGCACCAATATTCGATGAAGAATACTTTCACATCGACGACAGTGGGTTGAGTTTAAAAGATAGTTTTTTAGTTTTCGTGGAATATAATAAAATAAAGTGAGCTTCACTATAATTTTATTTGAGCCGTCCTGTGGGTGTTTGGTGTTTAAAATATTCTCATTGGAGTTGGAAGTGGGACCACCACACCTTTAATTCCCATGAGAGGTTACGTTGCCGGGGCCCACCCAAACGTAGACTCTCGCGAGAGGTTTTGATGTAGGGACCACATGGGGAAAAACCCCACTATTGATGGAGGAGAGTAAAACCTCTAAACACTCCCTCATTAATGAGGGAGACCCTCTTGAACTCCCCTTTAATTAATTGGTGTCATCTTCTCTAATTAATTTGGTCCAACACTCTTGCATTAATTAGTTCAGACCAATTAAATTTAATTCATGAATTTGAATTTTGTGCCAACAACTAAAATAATAGACAATCTAATTTTTTTGGATGGAATTTTTCATTTGGTGGAGCTTGGGAAGAGAAGAGCTTGGGAGAAAAGCTCCCAAAAAGAACAAAGAATGAGGAACACCGAACTTCTTTGACTTCCTCCCTCAGATCCTACCGACGTGGGGTGTCTTCAACTGACCTACCCTCCGCATCTTCATCAACAAGCCAATACAGCTCGGGATTGGGAGTGTGCAGCGGACGCGAAGAACGAAAAAATCATTTGTCTTCTTCACGTGACTTCATCGTCGAAGAACAATGATCAAAGGTAGGGGGTTTATTTTGTGTAAATTTACATTTATTTTTCTATTCTTCATATTGGAAAGGAATCATTGCGTGGATGTAAAACCATTGTTGTTCATCTTTCTTACTTTTTCATGATCCAAGTGTTACCACCCTAAACGCAGAGGGTGCAGGCCAAACCAACATGGTCTGACCCTTCTGTCGTTGTTGTTTCTGTTGTTTCTCATCATGGCGATGAAGCGGCGTTGATGGTGATGAAGGAACAAGAAAAGGTTTCACTTCCTGCAGCCTCTCCGAACTGTCCCTCCCCCCCAGTGTTTTGGTGACCCAATCGAGCCGGCTCCGTAGGCCGAACCACCGCTGGCTTCCCGTGGGCCCGACCGCACCATCGTCTGCCTCCTGTGCACCATAGCCAAACCCCGCCGGCCTGCACCAGCCCAAGCCACGCCGAACCGCGCCGGCCCGAGCCACGCCGGCTCGGCCTCCCAGCCACCCGACCGCCTGCCGGATTGGCCGCACCATGCCCAGTCGGCTGTTAGCCCGACCTCCCAGCCACCTACCAGATTGGCCGCACCCTGCCCGGCCGCCCTCCGGCCAGCTTGGTGCCCTAGCCGGCCACCTCCCAGCCTAGCTGCAGCCTACCCGGCCGCCAGCTGGCCCGCATGGTGCTCTACTCAGCCGCGTGCCCGCCTACCATGTCCTGCCTAGCTACCCAACCTATTGAACTGGCACGCGACCCCTATCACGGTGCCCTGGTTGAACCGGCCCGCCCGCTCCCTCTGAGATGAGCTGAGCCGGGCTACTCCCTCATGACTCTACGGGCCAAACCGGCACCGAGCCCAGGCTGAACCACCCCCACTCCCTGCTGGGCTAGGCCAAGCATGTCTAGACGATCCTAAATAGATTGTCTGCCCAATGGGATGGGCCAGACCCCATAGGTCGAACCGGGTCGACCCAGACCGGGTTGGGCCGATGCGGTCCGACCGGGTCGGACCGGACCCGGGCCCACTACTGCCCCATTACTTTCTTTGGCCATATCTTCGGCATCAGACGTCCGTTTGACGAACGGTCAGCGGCACTAGCAATCATGGAGCATGGCGGTCCCTTCGATTATACCCCACTTGATTTTGGGGTATATTTGAGATATGGTCAGGTTGGATCGTACATGAATCCAATCGGGCCCCCATGACTAAAAGATTAATAACTCATATACCGAGTGTCCAAGTAACACAACTTCTATTGAGTTGAGAAGCCTACGACATGGTAGAACATTTAGATACTTCTTCGTGGTACTTGGTGATAGTTGGAGTATAAAACAATATCTCATTGAGTGGATCCTTCTATTGACGAGCGAGCGGAGTGAGAAGACCTGGTAGCTTGCTATGACGTGACGACTGCTAGCTGTTTGGACTCATTTTGATTCTACATGCCCAGTGGGGAGCGGCTTGGTGTCACGGCAGACCCACAACACTCGACAGGAGGAGTACCTTAGTATCCTACGAGGGGGAGAACCTTGGTGACACCACAAAACCATGGTGGGGAGCGCCTTTGTGTGACACAACAGACCCACAATACTCGATAGGAGGAGTACCTATATAGTCAAAGGTTAGTGGGAAGCGCCTTGGTGTCGGGGTAGGGCCACTATAGTCGATTGAGTATGAGTTCTCCAACAGCCATGGTTTTGATAATGTGAATAATATCATGGTTGAGCTGAGTTAGTAACTTTTGTCTTTACCTCATGATTGAGATAGATTAATTGATAACATAAGTATATGCATGGGAATATAACTAAGTGGGGATATCTATGATTTCATAATTTTTGGATTATCCTTTATGGATTTCGTGAGACCTTAAGGGTCTCGGGGTCCCAACTGAGTATCGTTATACTCACACCTGCATGGGCTATGCCCACACATCGTTGTGTTGGATGCATACGATGGACAGCGGTGACCGAGGCTGAGTGTACCAGGACTGGACGGTACCTAGATGTGGACCACGCAACTTGATAGTACACAGAGGAGATGGAAAAATGTGGAGTGCTATGGAGGCTATCTATATTTTCCCTTCAGTTAGGACTTCCCGGTGGATGATCCAGCTGTTGTTTACCTTTCTTCAGTTGTACATGTTTTTCAGTTCTACTTGTACTTTCCTGTTGTGCTTTTATTCCAACAACTTTACTTTACAACACACTATGTATATAGTATTACTAAGAGTTTTTCTACCAACTCATTCTATGTTGGGATCATTAATAGGATATAAAGGAAATTCCTTCCTAGTTTTAGGGATTTACTCCTTTGGTGCTAGCCGCCAGCCCCTGGCCTATGGAAGGAAGGCTTGGGGTTGTCACGGAATGGTCCCCGGGGGTCGGGTCGTGACACTATTAGACACCAAAAATCTTACCAATAACTACAATGTATGTCAGATTTTTCAAAATTCTAATCACAACAGTGGAAATATTATGTTTAAAGGACATGTAGGACTTTTTAGTTCATTGTGTTTTAACTTCAAGTGATTATAGACAAAAGGATTGGGGTCAAGCCTCTATATTAAAAAAAAAAGACAACACAAACCCCTTTTAAACAGGGTAGGGGAAATCCATTACATGCTTGTGGAGCCAGAGAGATCAACCCACTATAAAGCCCATTATAATGGCCCAAAATCCATAACATGCCTAATGGACAGATAACCAAAAGTCCAGAAAACACCCGTCTGATAGTCGCGATCAAAGGCCCATGCAAGAAGGACTGAAAAAACAAATAATTCCTGATATACCACACTGCAATGCCCCTACCATGTAGTTATCATTGGAAATCCTCGATTGTTTATGCCACCAGCCGCGCCTGAAGCACCCATCGCTACCTATCTCTCATCATGTTACCCATAGACCTCCTCATGTCAGTCTCTGCAACGCTCCGCAGTTTCAAACTGAACCAAAGTCGAACATATATATCACTGAGATAGAACATTCGAATCTACTCTTTGAGGAGACAAAACACTTAGAAAATCCCATTCCTTTGATGAGTGCCACCGAAGAAGCCCAAGGGGAAGCACAACAAGGGGAGATGTGTTGAAGACCAAAAGGGACCCACCACTGAACCTTTCTAGGCCATGCCATTGAGACCACCCCGCCATCATCCATCTCCATCACATCAGGACTGAATCCGACTATATCTGGTCTCCCAAACCTGATCTGGCTATGCCGAGGCCGAATCTCCTCCACTAAGGACCGTCTCAACAACGATCGCAAGTCACCACCATTGTTGGCCTACTTCAAAACCAACTGGGAACACATTGTTTCACCGAACCCAAATCCGTTATCAAGAGGAATGAAGGAAGAGACATGAGACATCTATAAACCCTAGACAAAATCCATGGTCATGTGCCGCCCCTTACTGGCACCATATGATATTATTATAATAATAGATTTTCACTTGATAAAACAGTGGGATGTTCTAAAACAATGGGATAGGACTTCAAAAACTCCTCTAACACCTAAATTTATACCATTAGACCAATTTAGTCCCCGTATTACATCTATTCCTAATATCTATTTCTACTTGGTTCCATTTTTAAATTTTAATTCCCTTTATATTTCATTATGAAACATATAAATATAAAATTTCACGCTTTTGACATGAATATATCTAAATATTAATATAATGATCAAAATATCATAGTATTGATATTAAATTTTATTTTTAATTACGAATTTTTTTTCATAATATATGTTTTAAAATTTTAGTGATTAATGAAATATATTAAATTCTTATGCCACATTGACATTTTATTTACTAAATAATTATAAAAACTTAAATAAAAAAAATTTAACAAATATAAAAAGAAAAAAATTGGATGAATTATTATATTTAATTAATTTTATAGATGAATATAACATATATGGTGTTTGTTAATGCTTTAAACTATAATTAAAAATTTTCATCATGTTTGTAAATTAATATAAATTAAATATCTCTAAATTTGACATTAATAATATTTTTTGAAAAATATTATTTTTTTAATTATTCTAGAATAATAAAATTAATGAATGATGAGAATTAGGATGATAATTGGTATAAAATAGCATCCCTATTAAATTTATTAACCAATGTTTATAATATAAGTAATATTTAACAATTTAATGTCGAAAAATTTATTATCACCATTGCGATTAAAATAGGTTTTTTGAGTAATAAACAAAACTGGCAAGGGTGAAAATGATCTAAAATAATTATTAAGCAAAATTTCTTGGTTTAATTTTTACCATAACCATATCGCCTTTCAATATTTGTAATTTATTTTATATTTATTAGAGTATGTTACTTAATTATATTTTAAAATGTTGAAAATTGATCATTGTGCACCGACCAAAATTATAAAAGTTCACATCTTCCCCCCACTTCATTAAACATTCTGATCCATTTACCTCAACTTATACCTACCAAATTACCAATAAAACAAACTTAAAAATGTTATATATGTCATTTACTTTACAAAATACTAACCCTAGAGTCCATAATTGGAGATCTAAATGAGTACTCTAAAATTAGTGTTGATCACCTCAACCAGTCAATTTTTTATTTATACATTTTTCTCAACATAATATATGGAATTTATCATAAAATAATATCATCAGTATCCCCATTATATTTATTTTTTATTAATATCATGAAACTAAAATAATACAAAATATATTATATCAAATAGGTTGGATATGTTTCCCCCATGCATATGTGGGGACTACCACCTTTACATAGCGATATTAGTCATTTTCCATCACCATCACTCATGGAAGGTTTTTATGATGATTTTATTATTTATATATATATATATATATATTATATTTAATGAATAATTATTATTCTATAAATTTAATATATTTTATGTCGTCTTACCATCCAATCAATTCAAAAATTATAACATCGCATGTCTATACATGTGGACTACCTCCTCTATGAAGTTATGTGATCTTTTCCACAACATATATTCCAATGCATATTAATAAGGATATATTGAATAATTATATATTTTATATATCATATAAATTTGATTCCATAAATGGGAATTTTTATTTACCATATCTTTTCTATGTTTGTCATAATTAAGAAAGGTGTTCAGTCAATCATACATTATATATTCTCCATGAATGATGTGATACATATTTCTTTATATACCAATTTTGGATGATTATAAATATGTATTTAATAAAAATATATGATATTAATATCTTGATATATTTTATTTATATGAAATAACCATCATAAAATTTTAGGGACTGAAACTATTTTATAAAAAATATGAGTAAACAAATTATTTATCATCTGAAACAGTGATATTAACAAATAATTGTTAATAAATGTGTAAGTAAATTGTCTAAGTAAATAATATATGGAATGATTTATATGTATATATTTTTAAATAATATTTTAATACATATATATTAACATTATTGGAGGTTAGATCACATAGGATGGATATTGGATCTGAGGTAAGTGTTTAATTCTTATTCTCACCAGTATTCAATGTTATTTATGTTTTAGTATCTATGGAGAGATTTACTCATTATTTATATTATAAACAAAATATATTTTATCCTATAAATTATTTAAATAACGTAAATGTTTTCTATTAATTATTATTATTTTACATACTGAATATACAAAAGTAATTTTTTGATGGAATTCATTTAGTATGATAAGAATCTTATTCATCCATGTCCAGGTTTTCCAAAATATTTTTAATGAAATTTTTTACTATTATCCAAAAAAAATTTAGATAAATTTTTAACCATGTTTAAATATTTATAAAATGGATTAATATGAATATTCTTCTCATTAACCGATTGTGACACTTTTGAATTTTACTAAAAATTTAAAGGGAATATTTCTCTTTACGTACAAGACATAAATGAAATTTACCACAGTCATGACTATGAAATATTTAAATATTAAAATAATTTTTTTATTTATAAAATATTAGTTTTCCAAAAAAAATTAAATTATTATATATTAAATAATTAATTTCAATGATAAAATAATATTTTTACCATAATATTTTAGAGTAATGTGTTAATATTATTTTCATCTATGTCTGCATCCCTTGATGAATATTATGGTTTAATGTTGATATATTTTTTGGATACCATAAATGTTTTTTGAGGGTTTATGATTATTTTTATTTAGAAGTGTATTGACATTTTGAATTATAGTTCTTAAAATACATATCTTATTAATTGTTAACGTATGATGACTAAGTTGTATTTTTCATTCAATGAATTAATTCATTAGACATATTAAGTGGATAATGGGTCCAAAAAATTAATATCGCCTTTATTTAGTAGTTTTTCTCATGATAAAAATAATTTTGGCTATCTAGTGAAGGGCATAGCCATTTATATTGATGTCATTGGAAATTGCCTCAAAGGTATGTTTAAGATGATTGATATTAAAAATTCCATAATTTTAAAAATAAATTATTAATGGTCATGTGATTATATTAATAGTTTTATTATCCATTCATAATATTTAATATCAATTGATTATTTATGTGAAATTATTTTCCCATAATTTATTCCTTTTATATTATGGATTCTTTAATTATTCCTTAATAGGTTCTGGTGTATGCATACACTAAAAAAGAAATTAATGTCACATAATTATAATGGATACTTTTCTTCAGATGAAAAGAATTTAATATTGAATGACATGAAAGGATTTTCAAGATGAAATACTAACATTCTCAAGGAAACTAATATATTTTATTTATTGGTTTCAAATATAAAGTTATATTTAATTGTTCATCTAGTTTTCCAAGACTACTTAATTATTCTATCCTTTAGGTTATGATATCTGGTATTCGGTTAAAATGTAATAAATTTATCACTAGATCTAGGAAACTAGGGTGATGTTATTTATTGCTGGTTACATAAAAATTTTAATATAAACCATTTTAATTAATTGTTGAAAATGATATATTAGGGAACATAATCCTATGAATTAAATTGGGGATATGTATGATGTTTTTTATGGTATTGGTTATGTTTTTTCCATAGATATATATCCATGCATGGATAATATTAGGGTTCATGGTTTTAGAATACATTAATATATGGGTAGTCTCAATTAAAAGATCTGGACAAGTATATCTCTTCCATATTTTGGTACATGGAGAGTATGTTGATAATTCACACCGTGTTTGACACTTATAGGGGACTTTATCCAGTTATTTAAAATTTTATTCACAAATAATTATGAAATATTTCATAATTTATTTATGATTTGAGGTTATTCTAAAAAAACCATAATTCTATTATTGAAATTAGTTATACATAAATTCTAAATTTATGTTAATTATGTTTGTAATATCAAAATTTTACATTATAATTCATACTTTTATAATCTAAACTTGTTTATGAAAATATTTTTTATTGGTTAATAGTTGGAGAAGTTGAATCAATATCAATTAATGTACTCTATTTAGGTATTCACCTCAAAGGAAAGAAAATGGTGATGGATCTGGACAAAGAGTTTGAACTGAACAAATCATTACTACATTTGGGTAAAAAAACTAATGTTATGACCAATAAACATTCCCATATAGAGAATAATAATATCAAAAAATTTATTCTAAAAATTTAATTTTTTTTATTTTATTAAAAATATAATTTAATAGAACAAAAAATTCATTTGTAGTTGGGAAGTGGATTTGTTACCTAGAAAATATCATTCCTACAAATGGGGTTAATAAAAGGGATATAGTTTTCATGGATGTTTATGATATCAAGGGTATACATGTAAACAGTTTTCATTGATTCGAAACGTTAATAATAAGATAAAATAATAATAATTTAGTTTAAGGATTTGAAGGTATATTTTATAAAATAATACATTTTTTTTATAACTGTATCTACATAATATAAAGAGAATCATTTACCATTTCTTTGATGGTCATATTATAATCCATTAAAGGGAACTAGTCTCTAAAAAAATCTCATCATATGAGGATGAAGTATTTTCTATTATCAATACAATGAAATAATTTTTCAATTATTATGACATAGAATGAAATATCATGAACCTGACTATGGAATTTATAATGATAGATAATGGAGGTAAGGGAATTTTGAATTTCCCAACATGTGATACCAGTTCACTAAACCCCCTGAAATATTATTAAAAGAGAATTGTGTTTACAATAATAGAGGTGAAAAAGGAAATAAAAATCCTAAATAAATCTGTATGTGAGATGAAATAAATGTATAATTCTATAACATTAATGATATGTGGCACTGTTCCACTAAATTCTGCAAACATCAGGGGAACATACTACAATTATATACATTAGTATCATGCTACGATTATGTAATTAATATTTTATATGTATATATTCCAAGAAATATGGTGAAAGGTAAACAAATTATCCACTATATTTTTTAAAATTATTTATATCATTCTAGTTTTATCCATTATTTCATACCATATGAATATTAAATGGTCATCACATCACCACCTTAACTATTAAATAATGAGTAATAAGTGAAAAATATTTGTTATAAGGTGACTACATGTCAAATTTATATATCTTATCTGATATATGATTGTGATAATATTCTTAATTAGAATGTTATTATTTATCATATTTTGGTATGTGATGTAATTTTCAGTATGGATTCTCCTCTTAGTATATACTCTATATCAATTGTTGATTAAAGGAAGTTATAATTGATGTTATAAATAAACCATCATTCACCTATTAATTTGATAATGACAATGAACACCCAATAGAAATTAAATCAAAAATTTGTGTTTCCCTACCTATTCATTAGGGTTGTTTATCTCAAATAGTTTGTGTGAAACCCAATATTGAAAATGATCAGATAATTTAGAAATATATTGATGTTTATCTATAGGACATTCTTATTCTTCCCCTATGACATGAAATTATATTTTATGTGGAAATCATTCATGATCCTATTCCTATTTCAAATACACCATATAGAACCATCCCAATTGAGTTATAGGAGATGAGAAAGAAAATCCAAGAAATTGTTGATGAGGGATTCATTAGGCCTAGTTCTTCAATATGGGGTTCTATTATTATTTTTTAGGAAGAAATATGGGTCAATTTGTCTTTGCATTATTTTTTGTCAACTCAAAAATATCACATTTAATAACATGTATCCTCAACCCTAGATTAATGATATTTTTGAACAGTTATATAGATATCTATATTATTATATTATTCATATTCAAATCTGATATCATCATCTAAGGAATGTGGATTAGGATATGACAATGAAAGACTTCTAAAGTCGGTGCGATCATTATGAATTTATTATAATTCTATATCTACTTAACAAATCTCCTACAATCATAAAAAATTTAATTAACATGGTCTTTATATATTACCTTAATTAGTGTATGTTAGTCCATATAGATGATATTCTCAAATATTTAATGACCATTGATAATCACGAGGAATGATATAGAAATCTGATGAAGAACCATAGAAAGGAGAAGATGTATACTAAGTTTAACTATTGTAAGTCTTGACATTAAAAAGTATCATTTAGGGTCATATAATCTGAAGTGATAGTAAATATATGGATCCATAAAATTTAGATGTTAATGAAGGACATCCTATTCCAACCACAGTAACTGAAATCTATTATTTCATTCGATGGGATAGATACATATGATTAATTATGGGGGGTTATTCATTAAAATCAAGTCCAATCCCCAACCAAACATGAATTTGGTTTATGTTATTTTGTATAGATGAATGTGAATAGAATTTTAATAATGGAAATAGAAGGGTAGATAATGATTTCTTATTACACTACCCTACAATGGATTAAGCCTTGATATCTTTAGTGATGTATTAAATAAGGTATATTTATTTTTCCTTGTGAAGAATGAAATAGTGACATTATATTTATATAAATAATTAATAATTGAAGAAACAAATTACCAAACCCATTATTTGGAGTAGGTAGTGGATATTTTTTAATTGAAGGTATATAAGAATTACCTATAAGGTAAACGGTTTGATATGTATAAGGATCATAAAATCATGATTTACATATTTAGATATAAAAATATTATAATGCGCTAATGATTATGGTAAAAGTTGATCAAGGATCATGAATTCCAAATAAATTGTCCCCATAATATATAAAACAAGGTGGTGGATTCATTTAGTAAAAAATATCATGATAAATTTTATGTGATGAATAATGAAAGGGAACCAATGTTTATGTATTTTTAAAAAATTGATACTGAAATAATGATAAAAGGGGAAAAATATTATTTTTCTCTGAAGATTGTTTAACCGTCCACCATGAGATGACTTTGATGGAATAAAAGGAGAATATACAATTAAAGTATAATTTTATAAATGTTCATGAGTTAAACCATTATCATTATGGAATGACAAGGTTTTAGGAATATGTATGTTTCCAATAAAAATTATTCATGAAAAAGGATATATTTGATGAAGATAAAATATCAACATTCTATATTAATAATCATATTATAAAGATAAATTGATATATAAAAGAGTACTTCAAGAGGGATAATATGAAAATGGATATTGAAGAGTATGTAACTCAGTTCCTAGTATGTGAAAAAATTATAACATATAAATTGATGTCTAATAGTTTTTTAAAAAAATCACCCATTTCCTAATGGAAATGTGAAACATGAGCATTGATTTTGTAACCACAATCCCCAAAACATCAAAATATTAATACATGATTTTAGAAATATTCAATAACCATACATAGTAAACACGCCATATTCATATTATAGAATATTTCACTCATTATTTGTTCCCCAGAATATACCTTGGAGAATTTGTATTATTTCATACATTTCTTCATTATATAGTATTCGATCGAGATCATTGGTTGACATTGATGTCATTGTGAGGATTTTAGAAAGCTATAAATTAGATTTGTGTTTGTGTAATGCTTATAATTCTTAGAAGGATGGCTTGTTTAAGAGGAAAATTGAATATGAAGAATATATATCTAGAAAATTTGATTTATATTTCAATGGTTTTTGTGAACAACATATTATTATTGTATAATTTTCTTCATAAGAATATCTTTCACCCTAGATTTAGATGGTTCTTTATGAATTAATTTATATAAATAATTATAGAACTAAAATGTGTTGTAATTTAATTTAAGAAAGAAAAGTATCGAGATCATAACTAGCTTAGGGAATTTAAGAATGGGTTATATACCTAAAAATTTAAAAAATCGCTATATGATCCTAAAAAAAGTAATTTTGAAAATCATCAATGAGATCTAGAGTTCGTAGTTGTTGAAAATGTATTCAAATGAATATAACCATTGATGAATGTTATTATAATTAGAATAATTGTTTTCTTATCCCTATATGTATCAATACATTTGTAATTCTTTATCATATCATTATAGTATCTTAGTACCTGATGCACCCATCAAATCTCTTTTAAGAACCTCATATAGTCCATATATCAATCCTATGAAAGTATATACCCGATATATCACATGTAATAAGCTCTAATTTCATACCTTTGTTGAATGATATATCTTATGAGGATCAATTAATAGATATTCATGATCAAAGAACATATTTTATACAAGAATTGTCCCCTCACCTGGTCAAATATTAATGGTGAATATATTGACACATCTAGAAAAGTCATATATTTCCATTAATCTTAACCTTGTATATAGTTTTGATAACCATTGAAGTAGGGAAATGAAATGGTTTCATAAATATTGGATGTCAATATTTTTGTAAAAGTTGTATAATATATACCCATGTTGTAAACCATGGTCATATGGTACATATTACCATGGTATTCAAAATTGAGGCCAACAGATAAGACAATATGGATTACCTATGGCCATAGTTTTGTCAATTTTCATGGGGTATCAATTTCCATTGTTGAAATAACTATTGAAAATGGATATTACAATGTTCAATAACTATAAACCCAGTTTAGTCTCAAGAAATATTCTTTGGAAATAACTAAGATACATATAGGACTAAACATTGTGATCACTTATATATTATAATGAAAACATTAACACTACACTATAAATTTTTATATTCATATGCACACATATATATATATATATATGTGTGTGTGTGTGTGTGTTGACATATTTTTATTAATATATATATAAGTATATAAATATATTTTTCCAAAAAAATAAAAAAATTTATATTTTAGGGGAAGGTCTATTTCCAGGGTTTTGGAAACCTTGGCTATAAGTGATATCATATTGGAAAAACTTTATGGACACAATAATCATTGATTTATGTAATTTAATATTGGTCCTATTATACAAGTTTTAAAAACAATGTTTATTGGTGATTCCATGTGGGATCATTTTTCTTTATTTTTCAAAATTGAAGCAATAGGTGATGACACATTAAAGTTATTTCCATTTTTTAAGAAACTATGGTAATATGATGCCCCATTGGAGAAATTTCCATGTTTTTTAAAACATTTTAATATTTGAAATCTAAAATTTTATATGAATATTTTTTGTTCCCTCTACACTTTCATGTCCCCTTATTTCCATAGTTTTAGATAACAATTGTTACAGATTCATATATTAACATAGTCTAAATTATCCATGGATATATTATGACCTAAATTGGCCAATGGACACATATTAAAATTAATAGTGTAAATAGACTCCCCTAATAGGGAAATTATTTTCTAAAACAATTCTATATATCAATCTATGTATTTTATTTTGGTAGCTCTTGAATTTGAAGAATCAATTAGTAAATAGACAAATGAGGTGAGGTAGAATTATCCTTAGTTATTTGTATGAGAGTGATATAATTTAAATGATGATGTTTTATTATGGGGGAAAAATATAATGAAATGATATTTTACATCATGTTTATTTTGAAATAAATTTTATTTCGTTGATATCATACATCACACACAACAAGAAGATTAAAAAACTATGATATAATGATTACTTATTACTATTTAATCATTATAGTTATCTAGAAGACAATAAAAAATGATAATATGAATTGGAATAACCACATATTTATTATAAATTATTGTGTATATTTATAAATAATATATATTTTCAAAATAAAAATTTATTTTTTATTAATGATTCATATGTTCTGAAAATATTATTTTCCAAAAATATTGTCTTTTATTACAATATTTGGAAAATAATATATTTAAATTAATTGACAATAAATTATTTAATTTAGAAAATTAACTTAATTTTTAAAATCAGCATGTCTTAATTATAATAAATATAATTTTTGTTACTTTTTGGAGAAAATTTATTTTATGATTAATAGTGTAATATAATGATTTTTATTAAAAACTAAATTTTCATCTTTATCATTTAAAAATTTACATTGTATATTTATTTTTTAAGAGAATAATTAATACATTTATATAATTAATAATTAAATAATTAAATAATTTATTATGTGATGATTTTGGTATGAAAACATTTATAATTCAGAAAAATAATCCACAGTACTACTTCCTTTCACATTTGGTAGGTTTTATATTAAATTAAATAATAATACATCATTGAATTCAATAATTAGAAAATGGGTTCCATATTCTATATTATACAGATAAAATTTGGTATATATGCCCCTTTTTAACATTATGAATAGTATCCTTTATGAATCTTTGTCATCTAAGTAAGTGTAAATTTGGTAAAATAATTTTATGACATCGGGAAATGATGTTAAAATCAATCTAAAACTTGTATTTATCATAATAGATGAAATTATTTATTCTATTCCCATCCAATTCCCAATAATATGGAATATTTATTCCATTTTTATGTGATTGTGACCTTCGTATTACATAATAAAACTAAAAAAATACCCCACTATAGGCATTAAGGATTGTAATATATTATTATTTATTTAAAAATATTGTAGGTTGTGTTTAAAATGTTGATAAAAAAGATTTATTAATTTATTTAATGATGTTCATTTATTTTGAAATTTTATTATTATATCATTAGATAAAATTATTATTCAACACTAAAATATTATTTATTCAATTAATTGAAATATAAATTAATATCATTTAATAATATCAAATGTAATATAAACTTATTGAATAATTGATCTCCATAAATTTTAAATTCTAAATTTTTTTTTGAATTTTTAAATGTTAGTATGTGAATTCCATATCCTTCTTGATGTATTTAATGTCAAATTAAGTGAAAAGTGTCAAAAATAAAAGTATAGATATTTAATGGAATGTTTAATTTTAAAAATTTATTTAAAAATAATAAACATATTTAATGAGGTCCATTAGGTTTATAATTGGTCGAAAATATCATCCCTTATCAATTTATGTGATTATTTTTAACATATATGTATAATTTTATCCATTAGTTTTGAAAAGGGAATTTCCATTGTTATTATCTAAACAACATTATTAGGGGTAAGTCAAAAATATAAAGTGTTATGGTGTCCAAAAGAGTTCTATAAAACACAATTAGTTTATTTTAGTTTAAATATACCATTACCTATTTTTCATATGAGTCATTTTGGAGAATTTTTTTTAATAAAGCGTATTAGTAATATCTAAAACCATTAAAAATTTAAAAGTGTTCCACTCACCTTAGTTATAAAGTAGAACCTCCTCCAATCACATCATTCAAAATTTTATGCTATTTAGACTGAAAAACAATACAAAAAATCATTCTACAATATCCTTATCCAAATTATAGTGGTTTATTTTATTCCAAAAGCATAATCATAGGGTACATAAGAGGATACAAAAATGAGTTGTTCTAATAAAGATGTAATTACCTTAGATAATGACATTATTTTTAATTCTTATTTTATCAACTATTAATGCATAGTTTTTTTCATTAATTAATATATTTTTTATCCTATATTTAAATAAATATTGTAATGATTAAAAACATCAATTATACGTCCTATATTTTATCTAATATTATGAGAAATTGTCGCTTATATGTAACTATACACTACAACCTCCACTTAGAGATTGAATTCGTAATCCATCATCATGTTTCATGGAAGGTTAATTTATTGGGATTAATATTTATATATGATATTTTTACAATATAATCCTTTTAAATTATAATACCATATATTATTTTTTTTACTTTTATATTTAAAAAAATGATAATTTCTCTCGTGCATATGTGTGAACTAATATCTACATGAAGCGGTGAAATTTGGTTTAAATTTCATATTTACATGGATGGTAATAAATAAATATTATAAAAATATATATGAAATATTTAAATTAATATTCATTTATTAGTTTTGAATTATTATTTACCTTTCATTACATATATTTATCAAAATTTGAAAAATAACGTTAATGCATTCTTACAACCTACCAACCTAAAAGATAGTGTAATTCATATTTCTATCTATAAATATTATGAATTATCCCAATTTTTTTTTTAAATATTATATATATATATATTATTTAGATGAAAAATCAATGATCAATTTATGCTGACCAACGCTACAGAACCAATACATATATAAAAAAAGAAGAAGATATCACTTAGAACAATGATTTTAATAAATAATTTTAAATAAATGGGTGATAAAAGTATGTAATTAAATAATATATTGTATGATGTATATCTTTAAGGTTCCGAAATATATGTATAATAAATTTATAGTTACTATTAAGGTCTTTTGAATACAAATAAAGGATGTCAGACCTAAGGTATGGGTTTATTTCACAAGATCATTATTAAAAGAAATTTTTTATGTTTATGTATCCACTAGGAGAATTATTTAATCGCACTTTTTTGAACATAATATACACTATTATTATTTTTTTATTTATGTAAATTTTATGTTTTAATTTCAGTTTAATATATTTAATAACACAAGATACTAAAATAATATTTTACAGAAAACCAGATTTGTCTATATTCGCATTGAAGAATATTTTTCAGCAATTACTATATTTTACATGAAATTATTAATGACTTTTTTTACTGTTCTCTAATAATATATTGAATTTTTTTTCAATATTTTAGTTTTATCAAATTGGTTTAAAATGATAACTATCTTCTTATTCAGAATGACATACTATTGTCCTTTATAAACACGTGACATGAATCATTATTTTAAATTACATGTAATGAATATAAAATTACATGGTCATGACGCCCAATTATTGGAAGAAATAAAATTTTCAAATGATACTTTCATGGGAAATGTGATTTTTAACATTTGGAACATTTCATATTTTAAATAATTAACATGAAATCAAAATGGATATTTTGTTCATGAAATATTATTGTGATATTTAATAGGTATTCTTAACGATGTAATCATCCTTTAATGTTTATTATATATTTCTATAAGTATTTTCTAATGATAAAATCTATTATATTTAAGTACATGTTTATGGTAAATATTGTGGGGGAAATTAATTAAATTATGTACGCTAGATCTTCCATTACTAATGATCATTGATTTTTTTAGGATTTATGGTCAATGTATTTTTTTGATTCATATTATGAATTTATTGGACTCATTAAGGGATCGGTGGGGCATATAATTACAAAGAACCCTAACTCTTTGGTATGTCTCTTTAGAAAAAACTTGTTTTGTATTTACATGAGGGATTTCCCATTAATGTAGATGTCTTGTAATGAGGTATTGATGAGATGTTTAAGATTCAAGACTGTATGCATTCAATCATTATAAGATCAGTTACAGATTTTAATGTGATTACATCAATATTTATGATATTTATGGATTAGTTTCAAGATCATGTGACTATTTATATGGTAATATTTGATCATAATTTTTTACTAACATTTTATTTGCACCATATTTATTTCATGTTAGCTTCTACTATGTGAATACATGTAATTATAATCTATGTTCAAAAAATTATTATGTTACCTTCCCCTATATGGAATGAAATGTATTATGACTAATATAGTTGAAAACTCTCGGGGTAATATAGTTGTTATTAAAAAAATAAAATATAGTATATTATTTAATCGAACAAAATTTCTTATTTTAATATATATGTAGTTTTCGAATGAAACTAAACTGTATGCTATTTTTTATTGTGATCACTTATTTCTAGTAATGTAAAAATGTAACCCAAAAATTATTCCTAATTGTGTTTCAGTTTATATATGAATTATCTCCCAAACAAAATTTTCCAAAGGGAACAAATAATATTCAATTTATCTATTCTTATCATTTAATATATGGACTGATCAAGAACTAAATATATTATATTTATTATTTTCAAAAAAAATTAAAATATATAGGGATCCCACGTCTCTGATTTTTAGCAACATTTGAATGCATATGTAATTGCTATAAAATTATCATCAAAAATATTAATCACATGTGAACACTACCTCTACCATCGTACTAATTATTTTTTACTAATAAAATTCATTTTAATAACACTTATCATACAGAAAAATGGATAAAAATCATGAAAATATCATATATTGCTAGAAACAAATATTTTATGAAATCAAATTCCCTAAAATTATTAGTGATTCAAGGATAACCACACTTATAAAATAAGAATAAATGTATAAAACACAAAAATTATTAATGTGAGAACCACTAAATCCTAAAAATGAAAATATATTGGATTCCAGACATAAAAAATATCTTAAAAAATATGTATTATTTAAAATTAAAATCCAACAAAAAATCGAAGAATGAAAGAGTGAGAATGTGGATGCGACGGTACCTTGAATTACGATACTCGTAACTCTAAAGATAATATATTTTTAATCATAATATATGTTATTAAGTTGAATCAGGGTGTCATATATTTGAAATCTTTTACAGAAATGATAAACATTCGAACCAAGCATGGGTAATCCCTAAATATTTTAGGAATACATGTGCCTCATCCCAGTTAGTGAGGTATCTCCAATTTCCCCGAAGAGACTCGAGATTAATTCTAAGTGGTGGAATAATTCCAGGGCTCTATAGTATTACTATATTTGAAAATATAGGAAGAACTATAACATTTATTATTGGAAACTATTGCAGTCGGAACTACTCATCCATTCTAGCCTTAGGGCCCCCAGTTTGTTCATCAGGTCCTGCAAGGAAGTTGGTCCACAAAAGGCATTAAGGATAGTAAATAATTCAGGCCACATCAAGGCCCTCGGTCTACCTAAAGGACTTCAGGACACATGAAATCAAGAAGCAACCAGACAAACTTCATGGAATAATGCTCCAGAATAATATTCAAGGGCATGTATTCAATAGAGTAGGGATGGCCAGAATTGGAAGAATGAGAGCTTATAAAATTTCCATCGGTATTGGGCTTGTGCACCTCTATACAAGACAAATAGTAGACTAGACTTGTAAAGGTGGAGACCTGACAACATGATATTTGCTGGGCAGTGGTAGTTTCTAGTAGTCTATATGTGATGATTTTTGCTAAGGAATCTGGTTCATGTAATGTGTCTCTATAGCATATGAGCCATGTAAGGGTTCATATTAGACCCTTAGAACTGTGATTATCAAAAATAAATAAATTTGAAGCCCTTTGATCCATTTAAGAAATATTTATTGATGAAGTCTCACTACTATACATGATAGTTTTGTGATACCCTACATTGTTGTGAATCACTTTGAAAAAGGGAGGGTTGAATCCCATATTCCATAATACCTAAAAATCATGGATTTTATGAATATAAATTTACCATAAATATAGTCTATGATATCTTGTTGTCCAAAAAATGATTTCTCCTCAGACTCAACACACTAATTGACACCATAACATATCAAAAAAATCATAGATCTTTTAAACTCACCAATCTATGCTCTATGCAATTTTGGGATTTATCTCCCCATCTTACATATGTGGTCACTCATGAAACCATTCAAAATGAATGACCCTTTAATAGGAATTTACAAGATTCAATTTTTTCATATAAAGAATAATCAAGTGTTATTTACAACACCACGTCCCACCATATTGTCTCCCCCATTATAATGCATCCTAGCACCGCACAATGAACCCCACCACCAACCTGCAATAACCTAATCAAAAAAATGGCTACAAATAGACACTCCACCATATCATGGTATACCATAGAATGTCCAAAAGACCCCCTTATCCTATATAACACCACCAATGTCACTCTAGGATTAACTGGTCCCTTGAAAAATATAAATAGATAGTTTTTAGAATATATGCCCAATTATTAATTTATTAATATATATTTCAAAACAACATATAAGAATATTTATTTTAAAATTTATTAATTTAATTTAATTCCCCAAAACATAAAAAATAATCCCTAATTAAAAAATAATTTGTTTAAAATTTAATTTAATATATACCTCAATAACATAATTATATGATTAAATATGAAATTTAGCACATACCTAATTTTAAAATTCAAATTAAATATACTCAAATCATTCTATACAGTTAAATTTATATATATATATATATATATATATATATATTTTATTATCTGTGTGAATTAAACAAGAAATATTTACAATTTAATTTTTATTTCCCAAATAGAGTATATGGAATGACCTAATATTTATTTGATGTCCCAAATTAATATAATTACTTTTATTGATTATGTTTCACGAAACACAATGTTAAAATGAACTCTGATCAATTAATATTAGACTATTTTGATCTCTCCATTGAAATTATTGGAATAAATAAGACTAATTAAATTGTGAAAAAAATATATGATCTATATATTTATAGGAAAAATTATTTGGCTATCAATTGTTTTCAAACAAAACATTAAATAAAATTATTACAATTCATGAGAAATACTTGTGAGCGTAGAATATTTATATCATAATAAAATTAATTAGTCAATATTGGAGAATTATTTAAATAAAATTTAAATATTATTTCTTCAAAATATTTTCTTAATAGTTATGTAATATTTTTATCATTCATTAGATAATAATAAATTATGTTTTTTTTAGAAAAACATCATTTTTAAAAAATAGTTTTCATTGTAGTTTTACAATTATTTTGAAATGAACATATTACATATAAATATATTGAATTTGGTAAATTTAAATTAATATTTATAATCAATTGTTTCAAAATTGTTAATTCTAGCATTAAATTTTTGTTCAAAATTAACAGTAACTATGGTAAAATTCAACACCTAGTAAATTGGTGAATTGGTTAATTTAGGTTCAATCATAGGGATACGACAATAATTATTTAGCATAATTCATATTTTATGATAAGTATTATAGAATTGTAAATTTATTATCTTATTTTAGCTGCTTCTTTTACACTTTAACTACAAAAAGGCATAAATATTATTTAATTCAATGATACTTATAAATTGTCACGTCATTTGTTTTTAATTACAAATATGTGTCCACATAGGAAAAAAAATATAGATATTAATAGAAATAAATCTCTATATATTTATTTATGAAATTAATTTCATTATAAAAATTAATTTTTAATTTTTATAAATTATATAATTACATTTAACTCTTATAAAATCAAAATATAATATATATTATTTATAAATAAATATATAATTATTGATTATCAAAATATTATTATTGATATCATATTAAAGGTATACTATTTAAAATTAGTTTTCTTGATATAGATGGCATATTATAGAGGTTTAAAATTAAAATATTTTAATTTCCACTTTTTATTTGTGTATTTGATTTCATGTAAATAAATAGTGTCACATTTTCTAATAATAATAATATATTAAAATAAAATTTAATAAAATTATTTTCATTTCATAAATATATTATATTCAGAAATTTGATTGTATATTATCTATATAAATACTACAATTTGAATTTATTAGTCATTTTACCATTTGTAGTAAAGATGATACCCTCTATTATTAAAATTGTTTTTACCATTGTTATGATAAAAAATAATTGACCATGGTGTTAATTAAAATGATAAGGTTTAAAATGAAAAAAAATCATGTTTTATTAATATTTTTTTATGGTATTAAATAACACATCAAACATTATATTTGAAAATATTTCCATTTGGATGATTTTTTCATAATAATGAAATTATAAAAATTTATAATTTTGAGAAATTCAAAAACTGCCCATCACCTATTTTATAAAAGGGTTCCTACTCCATCACTTTTCACTCCACATTGAGTGATATAGATTGAAAATTACTTATCAATTTCTTTTAAGAAAATAATTATACATGTTCTGGATTTACTGGTCACTTTATAAGTCTTATGAATATTCTTTAAGAATGTATCTTAAAAATGTCTCCTGATGAAGACTAAATTTTCATACCCAACCTATTTTAATTTTGTCTCTCTTATACATCTTCAATATATATAAATGTTATAGTAATATTCTAATATCATTAACATTTACATACAAATTTTTTTTATGATTATGAATCCACCATTCCCTTCCCTCTTTCTCATGAAATGTCATGTAAATGCAACACCCGTGCATACATATAACTAATTATCTCCACTTGGTGATACAATTCATCATTCATTACCCTATTTTATGAATTGGAATTATGATGGTTATAATATTTATATAGGAAATGTATATCATTTTTATCATTCTATATATGACTAATCCTTGATTAGTTTTTAAATACCAACACTACTGAACCAAAACATTCATGAATAACAATACAATTTTTACCTCAAATTATTATTTTTTATAAAATAAATTTCCAATGTACTGATAAAACATTTTAAGTGTTTTTATAAAAGTTATGTTATATATAAGTATGGTTCAATATTATATATATACTAAATATATGTTTATAAAATTTTAGGATTAAACATGTACAATGTATGTCGAACCTAGGGTAAGGGTTTATTTCACATTCTCATCATTGTTTGGGATTTTTTATTATTAATTGTCTATAGAGAAATATTTATCTTCAATATCAAAGATTATAAAAATATTTTCAATTTTTTTTATAATTATCCCATTTTTTTAAATTTTTTATCATATATTTTTGAACATTTAAATAATGGTTTGAAAGGAATGTTCATAATATTTCACAAATGGGGTATGCATAACCTTTATGACAAAAATATGTAAGGAATATTATTTAACATATTCGGAAGGAATGTAATTACCACCATCATGACAAATAAATTCTTATATAATTCAAAAATATATTTACAATGGGGTTTTCAAATTAAATTTTTTCTTCTATAAATGTACGTTTTTTTGTAGAATTAATTTAATTAAAAGTTAAAATGTTTTTTTTAGAAAATGATATCCAATGATCATTTTATTATATTTAAATCTTTGTAAAAATATTGTTAAATTTTAGTATTTATAGTGTTTACTCTATTATGATACAAAATAATATATTTTTATTGGATGGTTTAAGGAATTTTGTATTATAGAAATAAATTTTTAATACCACTCAAAATATTACTTTAGATTGGTTATGATTATGTTTATTGATTGTGGAAATTATTATACATTTCATATGATAGAATCTATAAAACATCTTATTTTTATTAATTTTTACCCCATGGATATTTGGAATGCATCGTAATTTGAAAGTGAAATATGTGGTCTAATACAGTACCTTTATGCATCAGTATATTTCATTAAGAAAACTAGCTTTAGTGTCGGGTGATGCCTTATCCCTATATATAATATGACATGGCATGAGGCCTCAACGGTATGTCTATGATCTCAAAAATTATTCATTTCCCATGTTTGGAGAATAGTAATGGATTCCCAATTGATTATTTGATTAGTTCTGATATAAATGGATATTTTTAGCAAATGTGACTATTTATATGGTGATATTAGATTTCAATTTATTTCTAACTATTTATTAAATCATGATTTTTTTCATATTGACACATACCCTTACTGAGTATATGATCTCAAAATTTACATTGTGTTTATTTTTTTACCGTGATTTCATGATGTATATTAAGAACTATATACAGGTATAATTTGGGAGAAAAACATTTTTTTGAACAAAATTACAATGTATTATTTTTTGAATTTAATTGAAATGTATGATTCAATGTTGTACCTAGTTTATAGGACTACAGATCAATTTGATGAATTGGGATGTGATTATATATATATAATGAAATGTAATACTATAGAACCCTACTCTGGTCTATTGGATTTAGGGAATTTATATTCGATATCAGAGGTAGTTTAGGAGAAGCCATAGGAACTTGATTTAGGAATATGATGATTATAGAACCATAATCCTATAATAGAATTTTAGGATATTCTAAAATAAACCATGATTATAATTTTGAGTTTTCTTAGACATAAAATTTAAATTCACTATGATTTTCAGTAGATTATAAATTATATATTATGATTCAAATTATATTCTATTGTATTACAATATTTAAAAATGTATCATATGAAAATTAATGGAACCCAAATCAATTTATGTAACCGAATTTTTATATATCTCCAAGAAATGAAAATAAAGTTGGGGCTACAGATGTAGATGGACCTAAATAAGTTATAACAATATTATGACATTTGACTCTACTGTTGAGCAATAAATATTACCTTAATGAGAAACCAGTTGATCTACAATGTGTTTTAAGAATATTATACTTATTCATGAATCACGTCCAACCTTCAGTAAATGGAAATATAAATCCATTTCTAGAGAAGAAATACTTATGTTCTTCAGAGAATATATTTCACTCTTCAAGAAGTAATACAAGGGAGAAATATTTTATGAAAATTTATCATCACTATCGAGATTAAGATCAATGGTGGTAATTTATGCAATAAAATATATAGTGGGATGAAATATTAATCCTTGAATAGAAGTTTTTTAAGGAAAATATCATGGAAAAATATTTTCCTCCTGGAAAAGGAGTGGATATGGAGAGAAAATTCTTGAGACTGAGAAAAAATGTTTTTGAGAATATTTCTATGTTTTTAGAAAACATTACAAGGTTCACAAGTCATGTCAGAAACTAAATATACAATCCAAAAAGATAGATTAAAAATTACAGTGATGGGTTGAAGCTAATTATAAAAAGCGATCCATTTTATAATAAATTCTCATCATACAAGGATATAATATAATGTGATTCCAATATAGAGATACAATTATTCAACAATTTTGTGTTTGATGTAAATAATTAAAGAATAGGATTTTTTCAGTACTCGTGATAAATATTAATTGAACGTTGGAGAAGGGAATGGTTTAATTTATATGTTAAAATAAAAGTATAAATTCAAATCAAGTAGATTCCTATTGGTAAAGATATTTTTCTACATTGGTGGAGAATGGTTCACCTTCCTATGATTTTAAGGTAAATAATAAGCTACATATTATAAATTCATCAGTTATATGGATTTGGGACAATATGTAAATGATTTTACTAGAAATGAAGGAATATTTCCCTATGAAAGGAAAGGCTACATGACCAATCTTACAAGATCACAAAAGTAGATATTGAGATTTCAAATCATATGGTTTGTAGAAATTTTATAATATCATCAAATATAGATAATGATTTATTTGATTTCATATCTACATATTCTTATATATAATGTCTATTTTATCAATAATAACACATTTTATCAATCAACTCAATAAGTAGTTTTTTAGTCAAAATCGTAGTGGAAACCTCACTACAATACGTGAATTTCAATCAGTTCCTATTAATGAACACAAATGTTCAATTCCTTCTTATTATTTTGATCATACATATGGTTGACATTGATAAAATTCATGGTATGGAATGTTTTTCAATGTATAATGAAAAGAACCTTTTAAAATACAAGTAAATTATGATTCATGATGAGGATATATAATTACTTATATATATATTGAACACCTCATCATATATGACATGTCTAAATTCACCTCCAATAACTCTTCAAAATGTGATTCTTTGAGAATAATGGAAGATAAAACCCTCTAATGAAGAAAGTAATATTTAGAATTATGATTTTCATACTGAATAGTATAATATTGACATATTTTCTATGAAATTACATTGATATCCCTAGATGAAGATGTTGCATTTTCCATTTATTTAATTCCTTCTGAAATACCCATCTAAATAAGTCCTTATATAATGGAAATTATGGTTTTAGTGTAGTTAAAAAATTACTAGAGGATATGCATTGCATTTGGTTTATAGACCCAAGTGGTTCACCATATAAATACCATGATATTTTCAATAAAACAATATATGTCAATGAGTTTGTGCATCGATTATAAGAAAATAATTATTATTACGATAAATAACAGGTATCATCTACCATGCATTGATTACTAATTCAACATAATTCATGGAGTTCAATGTTTTTAAAATATTGAACTTGATTATGGATATCATTAATTGTGAGTAATGCTAGATGATATATTGAGTAAATTTCATTGAATGTGGTCTGGAAATTAAGTGTTTATTGTAATGCAATTTGTATTATAAAATTCACCATATGTAATTTTGGAAATAATAAATAGATTACTGATGTAATATCTCAATATATTTTTTGTGGTACTTTTTTAAATCATCTTGGAGTAGACCATGAACCATTGGGACCATTAAGTCAACTTTTACACCATTGTTGATATTATTAGATGAAAATTGTAATATTGGAGATTCATAAAGTGTGAACTATAGCCTAATAAATTTTATTTTCATTACAATATTATCTCTATTGATGGAATATTAGTTGATCCATTGACGAAAAATATTTCCTAGAATATACTATATCAACAAAAACAACTGAGGCAAGTAGTATCATAGTTTTTTAGGTTACTAGGTATGGTTTTTTCATGTATTTTCCCAGTTATCTAACCCATTAAACAAAATTACCTATTAAAGGGTTTAATATTATTTGTACAAATAAATGATAAATATGTTTTTTATAATTGAAGTTGTTATTGGGGATATCTCTTACCATAACTATATCATCCAGAAATGGTGGATTTGAAATATATAGTGACGAATCGAGGAAGGGGCATTCTTTTGTCCTTTTATCCGAATGATGTAGATCTTTAAAATGAAAAAAGGGTGTTAAAACACATGATTAAAACAATCTAACTCTTGGTATTGAGTTAGAAGACAGAATCATTTCACCGAATATATGAGGAAACTATCAGTATGGTGAAATATTTGAAATATATATATATAATGAGAGTTTGAAATTATTCTCATCATAGATAGAACTCAAAATGATGCAATATCGATGGCTCAAGATACATAATTATTATGAGTATTCAATACACAACCACACATTTATGGAAAATAATGTATCAAATTCATTGAGTAATAATGATTATGGAGTTCTGATCAAAAGGACCACTGACTATAATCATGTGTTCATAGTTTTAATAAATATGGATATAGGTATTATTATGGTAGAAGAACCCCTCATTTTCAAATTAATTCCTGGACATAATTATTGGAAAAGATAAATAGTTATTCCATTTGATTACGACAATTTTATGTAGAAATGTAAATTTGTGAGTTATGGGAAATGTTAAGACCTTGTATATAAATATTGAATTTATATATTTCCAAATCCGATTTTTTTCCCTCTATACCTAAGAAAAAAATGGAATTATAGGATGATACTCATTGTTAAAATTTATATATACACCATGTTAGAACCAATTTTTATATGGAATTAAGGGTATATTTTAGTGGGTTAATATGAAGTTGGAAACTTCTGTTTACCTTTCATAATGTTCGTTTTATCAATATGTAAAGTCTCATAGACCACATCATTGAGGATTCATGAAACCTGTACCAATTCTTATATGGAAATGGGATTACATTACCAATGATATTGTAAGTGGATCACCAAAGGCTCTGTGAATAAATTTCTAATATTTCATATGTTTTTTAACTTACCAAATCAACACATTTTCTTACTATAAGAGAAAATGATCCACTAGAGAGAATTTTACGACTCTATGTTAATTATATTTTATGATATCATTGCCTAAATATTTATATTTTTCCTTTAATTTATACCTAATTTATAATGAAATTCTTTAAAATCCATTAAAACACTGTATATATCAACCATTTTTTGATAAATTATTATCACCATAAATCTAATAGGAAATCAGAAAGAACAATAAAAATATTATAATTCAAGTTGATGTCATTATAACATTACATTAAATATATGTGAGATATTTATTTCCATTTGGTATAATTATCTTCTAAAAATATCATCTATTCAAGTATTAAAATTCCTCCCTAAGAGCTATTTTATTGAATCATTATTTGGCCAAACATCTTGGGATAATTTCTATTAATGGAATCTTTTCGGATGAGAATTTTTGTTGGAAACAATAGAAAATTTAACATCTATTTAAACCAATATAAATGTAGCTCAATGTTGGAAATATAAAAAATCTAATAATTTGATAATTTTTTTGGGATTTCTTATGGGAGATATATTTTTCTTGATGTTATTTCCATGGAAATATCTTATAAGATTTAGTATGATATGAAAACAGTGCCATAGGTATATATGAACATTTGAAATCCTATAAAAATTAGTGCCCTAGAAAACGATTTTAAAATTCCACCAAGCCAATGTAAAGTGCACAATTTGTTTGATATGTATTTGTTTAGGAAGAACATGATAAACATGATGAATGTTCTAACTTATAATTAAATTAAATTTGAAACTGATTTATCTTATAATGAAGATAATATTCATATTTTAGATAGTAGATAACCATTTTGAAATAATTAAAAAACATGGATGGTAAAGGTACATTGAAAAGAAATACTAAATAGAATAAGAGATGTTGGAACCATAAGATTATTTGGTGAATAACTACAAAAAAATATTTTTGAGGTTACATTATTAAAATTATGAGGATGAACTTTTTTGAAGGATGGATGAATGTAAGACCCAAATATTTGAGGGTATATGACTTTTTAAAAAAATTTAATCACTTTTATAACATATGTTTCATGAAACATGGAATGTAAATAAACTACATTATATTATTATGATTTCATTATAAACTAACTATTACATTATATAGATAAAATTATACTCAATAAAATATTTAAAATAGAATTTTTCATCATGTATATAATATTTTTTTATTAATTGATTATAAATAATAAAATATATAATATAAATGATATGTTTTTAAAAAAAAATTAAGGTGAAAATTATATTTATATAATAATATATTAAATTAATAACTATTGGGGAATTATTTAAGGAAATTTATATACTATATATTCAAAAAAATATTTTAAAATTTTTATAATATCATTATTATACTTCAGATGAAAATTAATCCATTTTTATTCTAAAAAACTACATTTCTTAAAAGACGGATTTGTCATGTTTTGCACACCTATTATATAATTAAGTTCATATAATTATAGTTATTGAAGTTATGATAAATTTAATGTATCTATATTATATTTATATTATGATTAATATAATTTATTTTATTTAACCTTGATAAATTTATAACGGTCGAAAAAACTAAACCAAAACATGAATGAAAAACAAAAGAGTTATTACACAGTAATGAAATTGTTTAAAAACAATCGTTAAAAATGATACATAATAATTATAATAATGTCATACATGTTTTGATATTTATAATTATTGTTTGGGATATATTTATAACAAATATATATATATATTAACTATTAGGTCTGAATATATACAAAGGAAGCCACACCTGAGGTAATTATTAGTTTCCCAATCTAAATCTTATTCAAGATTTTTTATTTTTACGTCTCTTTTAGATAATATTTCTATTTCATATCATTGTTTTATAAAAAAATTAAAATAAAATAAACATTCCCCAATGATTATTTTGATCTAATTTTTACCTTGTTTATATTTTTGCACAATTTATTGAATGGATACTTCTTTTTTGATTACTCAACAATGTTCGTTTTAACATTTCCATTAATATTAAGAAAGGAATGTTTTTAGAGTATATATAATGATTCGATATTCCTTATATAATGAGTAATATTTTATTTTAGGCTTATTTTCATGTTTACTAATTAATTTTCAATGGAAATTTTTTCTTTTATAAGTTTTTATTTATTTATAGAAAGTAAATTATTTTAATGTTAAAAAGGTATTTTTATCCAATAATTTTGTATGATCCTTCTAATGAATTTTCATCATTGATAGAATCAGGTGTTAGATTTAATTAATTAATGGGGTTATTCTTTTATGGCATCATCAGTAACATTTTATTCGATAGATTACATTGAATGGGTTATTATTATATTTTTTGATTGGGGGTAATTATTAAAATTTCATATGTTATTTTCCATTAATTTTTTTCTTGTATTTAACACCATTCATATGGTAAATACATTGGATTTATTAATTGATAGGATGGGCCCTATATAGATTCACAATGCATTTGTTGGTCTCATGAGAAAAACTAGCATGGGTATTGGGTAAGGTCTTATGCATTTCTATAACATGTCATCGAATGTGGGCTCAATGGTATGTTTATAAGCTCTATTATTATGAAATTTCATCATTATAATATTATAAATTTAATTACTTGTGATTACTTGATTACATAAGATATAAATGGTTAGTTTTTAGCACATGTGATTATTTATATATCATTATTACAATTACATTTACTTCAATTTTTATTATTCAAACATTATTTATTTTACGATGTACGCATATCATTATTAAGAATCTACGATTGCCTTTTTCCTAATGTTTATTTTTCCATAGGATAATAATAAGTATATTATGATTGATATTTTGGGATAATCTAGTAGAATTATTTTTTCATAAATTGATTTTATATGTTCTATTTTATGTTTTCAATTGTAACGTAGAATTCAGGTTAATATATATTTTATTCTGAATAAAAAACTATTATGTCATTTTTGGATATAATTATTTTCATTTAATTATAATGTTAATATTCATTCAATGACTCTATGATATTTTTTCGGCTCTTTAATATAGATATATTATATACATAGAAGTAACTATTGGTTGTTTTAAAACTTATTAAAATCTATATATTCTCTATTAATAATGAGTGAACCATTATTTAAACATAATATAATAATACTCAATTAATATTAAAATGAAATCATTAATAAGATATATATTCTTACGCAAAATAATTATATTATTTATGTAGCTAAACTAATTTAATGTTATAAATTCATTAGTATTAAATAAATTATTTAAATATATATTTCATTTAGTAGTTGCCTTTATATTTAACATTGAAATAAACAAATAAATTTAAATGTTTCCATAACATTCCATGGATAAATTTCATTTAGTGTTTTGTGTTATTTAGGCTATTTAATATATAATATATTAAAAAAAACATGAAATTTAAAATATTGTTGTGTCACATTCTCACTCCATAAAAAACAGCATCATCAAAATTTTATTTCTCACTCATGAATAGTTAATTAACTGTATCTGAAATATAGTCATGATGGAGGATATATTTTCATATGGGGTATATACTATTGTTTAATAGGAATGAATATGAATCACATTATTCCCCTTATCATTGTAAAATTATTTATTTATTATTCATATTTACCTTTTTTCAATATATACACCATTCCAAAAAATAAAGAATCTTTCACATCCATTGCTACATTCCCCAGGGTACCTCATTGAAAATTTACAAAATTTAAGAAATAAAATCATATTTCCTTCAAATTATTTGTCTCCCATTATTTCATGTGGATTAATCCATCTCTTATATAATAATTTTGGAATTCAAATATATTCCTGTGGTATATAATTTTTCATGAAAGGTGGTTTGGAATAGTAACAAGATATTCAACTCCATTTTTATCTCATTAATATTTTAAGATGTATAATATCCAAATTTTACATGGTTACTGTCATTAATGAGATTCCTTTCATATTCTTTCATTACATTAACTAATCAGGATTTAACTTGATTAATTGAAATTTAACCATATAATAGAATTGTTGTAAGATGAAAAATACAACATCAAAATGATATACTCTTTGAAATTATCACAATATTTTTCAACCTAAATCATTATTAGATAAATATATATTTATTTATGGTGGGTTATATCATTTTACTAAACCTATTTCCTTAAAAGGAAAAATAATTCATAAAATCTTGTAAAGAAAATGTGATTAAAAAAATAATATCTCTATGGTGTTTCTTTCAATGTATATAGTATTTGTCCCACTCATCATGAACTAGAATGAATAATTAACTGATAATCAATATTAAATTTGTATTTTTATTACCTATAATTAAATCATGGTGGAATCTTCATCCTTGTTCATGTATCCATATAGGGTAATAATTTCTAGAAGAACCAAACTATTTTTACATTACTAAATTATCAAGTTGTTATTCAATTTATAGATATATCACATAGACATATACATATGATTTCTAACAATTGTTATTTTTCCAAATCACTAAAATATTTATTAATACATCATCCAACTTAGAGAGTTATCTATACATTCATAATTATGAGAAAACTAAATTTATCAACCATTAAATTATCACCAAAAAAATCATTCCAACTAAAGTATCTACACCCTACATGGATAACTAGTATGGTACCCCACGAATATTCCTACTTAATAAATACATGACTTGAACAAAATATATAAATACATAAATTTATAATTGATTTTTACTTCATAGTTTTCGATAATTTAGACAAATATTAAATAATAAAACCATTTAATTTTTTAACAAACAGAAATGTTTCTCACTATATAAGATATGAATTCCTCCAAAATAATTCTTTAAAATAACCAAAAAATTATGCACTCATTTTACTAATATAAATATAGAATAATGACTATATCATAATTTTTTTAAAATAATAGACACACTTTTTTAGGGTAAGGGGGAACACAACATGGCTTCAAAGAGTTAAAAGTAACAACCAGGACCACTATCCAAAGTCCCAAGGACAATAACAGCGCAATTCAATGATGCAATGAATATCACCTCACCATTATCAATGATGTTAAGATAATATTACTCCATATAATCCCAACTCGACTAGTTATACCATGCTGAATTCATGGGCATTGTAATAATGGAATCTCTACACTCTCTCAAATGTCCACTTTCGGAGAGAAACATACATGTAAAAAACACCAGGCTATGAAGCCCTTATAGAGTACTATACTGTAGGAAAAATAAATGCATTTTCTTATATAACACATACTATAGAGACAAAAAACAAAAAACACATCACAAAATCCAACCCAATAATTCCAAAAAAATAATCCCGACGCACTGAAAATTTTGTACAACAACCCAATTTTTCTTCCACCATCACGATTTCAATGTCCCAGATCACTACTAAACAACCCAATTGAAAGAAAGACTGAAAGAGAATTTCAACAGAATACTCACAAACAATATAATGATATCCAAAATCAAAAAATATAGGAAAACCTTGAAGGCATAAAATCATAACTAAAAATACGGCCACCCACATTCCATAACTCACTAGATGATGACATAACGAAGAACCCAAAACCCATCATTTCCATAAAAAATGATCGAGGATACCACAATGAACCCAAAACTACTGTATAGTAAACCACGAATGAGTCTGAACCCCCACCCACCGAAGCTGTGTCTAGATCATTGGATATGAACATGGCACCATTTGAATCCAAATCTAGATAAGAAAGAATGGGCTGAGAATCATACCAAAAATCATTGAGAAACATCAAGATGACCTAGACCACGAAGTTGGATCAAACATCATCCTAGAGATGAACTACATAACTCATGCTCACTCAGAATAATTTCTATGAAGGAGGAGTAGTTGGCCCCTGATAGATGGTGGAAGGCAGCGACGAGGAAACCCTAGTGGAGAGGTGCCCCTTACGTTCTCATCAGCTTTACCAACCACTTTTATCTACAAATAAAATATATATTAATTTTTATCAATACATAGGGAAATTGAACTATATTAAATGAATGAGCTAAAATGAAATGTAATGTAGAAAAAAGGAAATCAGAATATATAATGTTTAATATATTGGGAATAAAATAAAAATATAAACATAAGGACATAAATTAGAATACATGTTGTATATCATTATAATAAATACCTAAATAATATTTGTGAAATGTTTTTATAAAAAAATATAATATAAATTAAAAAATATATCACAAAATTTCATTACCATGGTGTTGTGAAATAACATTACCAAGATGGTTCAACAATGTATCATTAAATTTTTTTTATGTATTCTTCTATTGTATCATTAAATTATCATCACCATAAATTATGTTTTTACCCATTTGAGTTCTATTAGATAGAATTATTCAGATTACTAAGGTTGTTAACAAGGTAATCAGAAAACATTATCATGTTCTGTATACATCATGAACATTTAATCTCTATAGATTAATACATTACCCAATGTAATGTGGATCAATCGTAAAGACCTATTCATATTTCTAAGGATGTTACCCATGGTATCTTAAAATTTTTTAAACAATAATATTACCAGGGCATCATGAAAATACCATATACAAAGATTTATAATTTTCCAAATACATTGGTGAATTATTAAAGAACACCTTTCATTAGGATAATATTTTGTCCTCCATATAAGGAAATCATAAATAATTCCATAAAATCATTATTATCTCACCATCTAAATGGGATACATGATAATAAAATATGTGATAATAATTTTTCAATGGAAATAATGGGGATGATATCATAAGATAATATAATATGATTTGAGATTGGATGTTAGAAATGATGGAAAATAGTTTTTCATGATAATTGTGTATTTAGCATCACAATGAAAAGAGTGAAAACAACTTCTTAATCTGAAATCAATATGAATAATCATTATTTAGAATGAAATTTAAAACATGGAAATGAATATTCATGGAAGTGAGTGGTAATAATTTAGAAAGGATGTGTTCTCAAAGAATAAAAACATAAAATGTAATTTTTTAAAATAATTTAACATTTTCATAAAAATATGAAGAACCATTTCAATTTAAATATTTATTTTCATAATGTATAGAAAATATTTCATAAGAATTTAGTTTTAGAAAAGGTTCATAAACAATTGATAATTTAAATGTCCAAATCTGTATTGTAATAAAATTTCAGTATAAGATAATACATTTGACCCTAGAAGGAAAACCATTTTAATATGATAAAATATACATATAATTAAATCCAACCTCAAAAAAGAATAATGAAAACAATTTATGAAAATGGATATGGAAAATATGAGGGTCACAAAAGATAACACCTAATTTGGGTTGAAAAAATAATGTAGGACATTTGGGGAAATTAAATATGAATAAGAATAGGAAACTGTTGTTAAAGAGGGTGATAAATATTTTTAACAATAAAGTACATTTCATATATTTGATTAATCAATGTCTAATGATTGAATTAAAAGGTTAATATCCAAATTTGGTAATATAATACACCATGAAATAAAATCATTGGGTTGAAAAAACAAATAATAGAAGAAAACAGTTCATGAATCTGAATTCTAACTCTACTTATAGTGATTTCCAATTATCGAGATCCCATACGAGTTTAGTAAAAATTTAAATCACAATATAAATGGTGTAAATATAATAATATGGATTTTTATATGACATGAATCTAATTTTCAATGTTTATTATTTGTAAATAATCACAAAAATAATCGATATTATGATTGTTAATTTGAAATATTTCCAAGAAAATAAAATTTGAGAAAAAAAACACATTTCCCTAATTTTTGATTTCTAGTGAAGAACTTATTTCAAATGTATAAAAATAAATATTAAAATATCCATTTTAAGAACCATTTACATCACCATAATCACTTATAATGGAAAATTATTAATATACTCCATATTAATATTGTTCTCTATTGTAAAAATTTGGTATAGGTAGTAATGATCGTTTTGAACTACATTTTTTATAGTGATGTATTTATTAATTCATATCCCATTGTTCATTATTAATATTCTATAAAAAAGAAAATAATTTATTTTATGAAATTAATTATTATTTAATAATTTCATTTTAATATTATTTTAGATATAATTTTTCTTGAAGAATTCAGTGATGAGGATGTTTTGGTAATTTATACCAAATAAAACATTCATTATTTATTAATGATTTATATGATTATATAACAATTATAGAACATGAAAAAATATTATTATTATATTAAAATAAAAAATTAAGTTTCCAATAAATCCTTGGTAAAAATTATAGCATTTTCTATATAGGTTGTTAATCTGACCCAAGAAGAAAATGTTATAATCATAGTCTTAGTATTGTAGTTAGAGATATTATTTTGTTATAATTTCATTATATCAAATATGTAATGAAATTATATTGATTTTATTAAGGTTATAAATCATAATATGTATTATTTATAAGATGAATAAAGATTAAAAATACATTTTCACTTATAATTCAATCTTTTATCTTATAGGTATAATGATTTTTTTGTGAATAGTTTTATAATGAAATATTATTGATAATATTACATATAGAACATCAATATAATATTTGAAAAATAATCACGACATATATGTAACATCTCAAACCTAGAGTCCACTGATTGGTGCCTCGATCTTGGTTGGGCACATGGCTTCAAGCCCACCTCCTCGAATGCATGAGGTATCTGGCTAGTAGGAAGGGAATGTGGAGAGTTTTTAAGGAGACTATGACCACATTACCAAATTTTAACAGTAGGGTATCATCATATATATAAATTAGAGGAATAATTATAACATATAATTTGGAAATAAATATAGAAATACAAACATATAGAATAATTTCCAAAGGTACACTCATATAAAAATTTATGATGATACATGTCATGTCTCTATAATGTTGGGAAAACTGGTAAATAAGAATCAATACAATGCATGTATCAAATTACAAAAAAAACCAAAAAGTAATAATATAGACTAAAATCATGAACCTTTACCATGTCCTAAGCTCCCCTGGTCGTATGTATGGAACAATGTATATAATCGAGCTGTGGGAACTTTCCTTGATGCCTACTTGCATCAATATAGTCTGTCTGAGTGCCCAATAGTGGCATAGATTGGGTGAAAGATATGATCCCGGTGAGATTCCCACCAAGGTCAAAAAAAGTTGTAGTCTTGAAATACAGGATAATGTATAGATAAATGAATATAAAAGTTATAGTTTAAATGAAAGAAGTTTTAATGACAAATGAATAACAAGTAAACTGTAACTATATTTCTAAATAAGGCTCCCTAAAATAACATTGTCATATCTCTTATAACAAGACAATAGAAAAAATAATAATTAAATACTAATTCTAGGCTGTATACATAGTATATAATTTCAACCATGATTGGTCTATATATCCCTTCATGTATCTTCTTCCATGGATAATTCATATAATTAGAAGATTCATATTTACAACAGCCATTCCATATAAATAGATGTGATTGTCCCCTCGAGGCCAAATCCATGGTATAGTGAAACAAGGAATCCTTCTCATGTCTCGGTATCATCTCGATGTAAACAATGTTAGATGTGGTTTGGGTACGATGGACCATGTCCATAGACAATATCGACTATGTGGCCCAACAAAGTGGATCTAAGGCATATAATTCCCTATGGATCACATATAATCAATACCCACCAAGAAATCTCATCTATGGTATCCTCAACCGCTACTAAGATCCAACTAGTAACATCAAAGGACTCTAAGCGAATCCTTAATCATTCAATCCATTTATCATTTTATTGGAATTCAATTCCATGTGTTTTCCAACTGATAATACATTCTATATTTCATTAATTAAACAATTCCATATCATGTATCACATTGAAAATAATGAATAACATATCCTATGAAATCAATTCTATCCAATTCATTAATGAATTAGAATCATATTACTATAAAATGAAAAAATCACATTCCACTGGTGGTATTATAAGGGTAAATATTAAAGGCACACCCGATAGGTACCTTCTTTGGGGAAAGAACCTCTATAAGGTATTAAAGAACTAGTGGTCATATGTAACAGGTTTTTGTACATCCAATTAATTTATTCAACTCATTATAGAGATGATTCTAAAATTTGTGGAATTCCACACTATTAAAAAAAGATCTATAATTCACAAAACCATTTTGAAAAAGTTAATATTACCTACCATAGGTCTATAGTGGAGTTCTCATCGTGTATCTGCTTTTGATTTGAGTCAGATTGCAAGAAAAATGAAGAACATATGAAGATTGTGAAAACTGGGAATGTTATCATGACCAATAATAAATATTTGTTTTACCTTGACAAATGTAGAATGGAAAAAATGGAATTTATTACTCACTAACATAAATCTAAAATGAGTAATGACTCTTTTTTCTGAGATTAAAGGGAACAATGGGATTAAAATATATTAATTTGCATCAAGGAGGAGATACCAATGCATATGTTATCCAACAAGGGAATAAGAATATATTTTTAGTGTTTAAATCATTTTAAGGGAAAATAATTAATTTAACCTCAAAATACATGATTTCATGATTTGACCACAGAGTTAGCCAAACCATGCACCAAATGCGCACCCTCAATTATAAAAATTGGGATCCTAGAAAATAACTAAGCACAGTTTAACAAATTATTCCATTTATTAACATTATTTAGAAGTATAAATAGTTAATTTCTATTATTAAATAAGTAATTATTTTCATTGGAATCTATTTTATGGTTTATATTTTTATAAAATATTTTATAATTAAGAAGAAATTTTACATAAAAAACATTTTTTTCATTTAAAATTAGGGGATTAATATTAATTTTACTTATACTCCTCCATTGAATTTATTTTGATAAAAATTAGTCATTATATTAAATGAAAATAATTTATATTTTTTGAATAGTACCAGTATAATATTTTATGAATAATAAATACAGTAAATTGGTATAAAAATAGTAAATAGTAAATCTTTTTAATTTAGGATAAACTAATTTTGAGAAGGTTTTAATATCATCATATCAATTGAAATTACAAAAAAAAATCTCTTTAGTTATTCCATATGCATCTAAATTTATAATTTATGGTCACATGGATCTTTTTTATTATGATAATGACCTGTATAAAATTTTAGGAATAGAAAAATATTAAATTTAACGTTCTTGCTTATAAATATAGATTATATGTTCTCATTGGGGTTTAAATTGGTTTTGTCACGACCCCCTCCCCACAAAGTGTACCCCTCCTGGGCTGGCAATGTGAAAAGGGAGATAATGACCCCCGAGTCCCGCCTCCAGTAGGCCCCGAGTTGGCGACTAGCACCTAGGGTATAATAACGTACAAATGGGAGGCATTACCCTCTAAGAGAACACAAGCAGAAGAGAGAGATAGAATAGACTCCAATAAACTCCAACTCAGAACTGAAATATAAAAAGGAAACCAAGTACATATATGAAATGTCATGCAAAAGTACTACAACTGAAAGGGAAAACTAAAAGTACCCAAAATAAAGAAAAACGACAGCGACCACAAGCCCGAACAGCTTCTCCTCCAACCGCAAGCTAGTAGTAACCAGCTGGATCTCCAACCTGCTCCAAGTGACCTGAAAAAAACAGTTTATTTGTACATAGGGTGAGTATAACAGTATACTCAGTAGGATCCTCCCCAAGACTCTTGTGAAAAAGTAAAGAAAGCATGCTAAAGCCCAGTGAACAACAAGTGAAACTAACTCGTTATCTAAACAGGTATACTATGTTCCCAACCTCACCATGGCTACTCTCTCCAAGTAACGCATACAAGAATATATCATATAGTAAATAATATCAAGGGTACCCCGCTACTACTTCCCCACTGGTTTGCCGCTTTGCCCCAACGACATACGTCCTGTGCATCTCTCTCCAAAGGCCTGCCCGCAGACACCTGGGCTAAGCTCCACAATCTGCACCTCGTGCACCACAAAGGATTGCCCGCAGACACCTGGGCGAAGCACCACACCGTCCTCACAACCAAAGTAACCTGGTAGTTTCCGGGAGCCACCATAGCTCGTATAACATGTATCATACGTCGAGTATTATTCCTCAAGCCATCACAGCCCATACGCCGAGTAAGGATCCTCAAGCCATCACAGCCTATACACGTTACACCTACAGTATTCCATAGGATACTATATCCAGAGTATATGTGTGTGAAATAACCACAAGCCATTACATCCCTCTACACACATATATGGGTAAAACTAACCACTGTGCCTACCAGCACAGGGATCTACCAAGAGAAGAGAGAGGGGCCAAAGGGGTTAGTCATCCATTCAACCTCCCATCAGAATGTTGGGGAAAACACCCCCCCAGGGCTCAAAATCCCCGGGGTGTCAGTTTCCCTTACCGACAGGGTGGAGTAGAGTATAGAAACACAAAAAGTACAGAATATATAAGTATCTCACATCCAAACTATGGGCATTACCTAGTCTTAGATACAACTGCAGCCAATGTCTCTCAGACTCCAGGATGCTACTTTTAAAACTAGGTATCCTATAAGCACACAAACAATGAAGAGCTTTATTAGATTACTCCATTCTCATTTATCAGTTCCACTTTACATTAATTAATTCTTTAAACAGTAATTAAGAATGAAGAATTCCACATTAAACTGAAATGGCATCACTTTCAAAAACAACTGCTCCTTTTTAAGATTCACATCACCTTTAAATTCCAGCATCTCCATCCCCGTGGATTTTCACCATTTAATCAAACATTCATTAAAGAATTACTTTTCCACATTCTTAGGCATTCTAGAAAAACATCCTATGCTTCTAAACACAAAGGAGGCTCAACACAGTGAGTAGATATACTACCCGTTGAGTCTTTGCCGCCTATAGAAAGAGCATAGACCCATCCTCCATTGAGAGGCTAAACACGGAAAGCACGTGGCATACCCCGCGTGTCTTCTCCTCCTTCGGAAAGAGGGTAAGCAAGACCAGCTACCTTGATCAGTGGGGAAAAGTAAAGCAGATAAGCAACCAAACCAAACCACCAACATCAAACCATCACATTCATCTCATACCATCACCCTTGGTGTCCTTCCCGACACCCATATGCATAAACTGATGCATCTCGCCACACTAGGCGTCATCCGCTTCCACAACCACAAGTCTCCATGCCTCCACATATCACAACATCCATCCAGGCTCACATCACAGCACAAGCAGCAGGAAAACATACATAACAAAGTGGGCTCTCGGCCCTTTAACAAACAAGAGGGTAACTCAGAACCCTTTTAGAAATTACCACAAAATCTGTTCTCTAATCCATATTGAATTAACAGACTTGTTATTCATAGGTTCCAATCATGGATACCTAATCAGTAAGCTATCACAATTTAAATAACCATGCTTACTTCCCTAATTTGATTATCCTCACATTAGAACAACTACAACAACGACAATAACCAGATTAATTTACATGCCTCTTTATCTTTAGAAAATTAATTAACAATTAATTCCGGCTTTACGTTCATTATCAATTTCTATCATGAACGAACAACAAATCAAAGAAAACATAGATATCACTATATCTAGGAAAACATGATGCAAACCGTTATCACGGTATAAAGCAACATCATGCGATCAACCAATTCTTTTAATCTGGTTCAAGTATTTAATTATGTCAATTTCATTGTGATCCAAATAGATTAATCATGCTAATTCTACGATTGCATATATACAATTAGAGGAGCCATGAATCCCATACCTCGAAGAGTTCTTGACGTCCTTTATCCACACAACAGGTCACGGTCCTCTTCTCCTCACGATAGCTGCATCCACCAGAGGATGCCATGGTACGACAGTACCAACCAACCCCAAGAAAACCCATTAGAACCATGGAGATTACATGATAATATGGAAGGAAGAACAAGAGAAGGTGATCCCCGAAGGAACGATGACAAAACATACCATATATCGAAGAACGATCGACACAACTTGGTTGCATCAACAGAGCGGAACTGATCTGAGTAACGTTTGATTGTGAAACTCCTACGAGAATGATTGCAAGGTTCTAGCGTCTCGTAGATGAGAACCAGGAGGAAGAACAACGGAGAATGATATCTCGTTCCTTTTAAAAAAATTAGAGAGGCAACAGTTTAAGATCCGGTTTATTCTCCATTAAAAACGGATCGCATTAACCACGCGGTTTGACCAAGTAAAAAACATCCCAGCCTTAGGAATAATTAATATAGGATTTATGGCCTTTGAATCGGCCTTAAAGTCCTTAAAATAAGGTTTTAAAAGTATTTTATGTCAAAGAAAACGTCAAATTTGCGAAGCTGGAAACACTGTTCACATACTCAAAATTTGGCATAGTACGGAATCGGTAGCTCTTATGGAGTCTGGAAACACTGTTCATTCGTGAAATTTGGCAGAGTATGGAATCAGTAGCTCTTATGGAGTCTGGAAACACAGTTCATTCGTGAAATTTGGCAAAGTATGGAATCGGTAGCTCTTATGGAGTCTGGAAACACTGTTCATTCGTGAAATTTGGCAAAGTATGGAATCGGTAGCTCTTATGGAGTCCGGAAACACTGTTCATAGAACTAAAAAAATTGGCAAAGGAAATAAAAGCTCACCGATAGAACCTTACCGATAGAAACACAAGTCTACTGATAGATCCTCACTGATAGAAGTCCGCTGATAGGACCTCACCGATAGAAACACTGTTCACAGAACTAGAAATTTGGCAAAGTGTTAGCTGAGCTACTGCTGGACTGCGACTACAAGTATACCGAGCTATCAGTATGCCGTGGCTACCGGTAAACCCAGCTACCGGTAGGATGCGGCTACCGGTAGACCGAGCTACCAGTAATCAGCAGCTACCGGTAGACCGAGCTACCGGTAATCACCAGCTACCGGTAGACCGAGCTACCGGTAATCAGCAGCTACCGGTAGACCGAGCTACCGGTAATCAGCAGCTACCGGTAGACCGAGCTACCGGTAATCAGCAGCTACCAGTAGACCGAGCTACCGGTAATCAGCAGCTACCGGTTGACCGAGCTACCGGTAGGCAGCAGCTGGGGGATAAGTCACCTTGTCCTCCCGGAAGACCTCCAACACCACAATTCCACAAAGTAATGGAACGGAGAGGTCCGGGCCATTACATTAGATACCTCTCAAAAACATTCTCGTCCTCAAGAATTAAAAACCAACCCAGATGAAAAGAGGGGTCCGAACAACCACCCCATAAGATACCACTCAGGGGAAAACCACCATGAGTTGTTCGAAAGCTGGAACAAAACTCTAACATCCGGGAACAAATAATCCATACCCAAACAATTCATTCACAACATCACATCAAAGGTACATAAATAAAACATGAAAGGTCTAACCAGAGAGGAAACATCATTACATGGAAAGAGTTAAACATTAAACAACTCTGGGTACTGAGCACGTATCTATGACTCATGCTCCCAGGTACTCTCCTCCATGCCACCGTGTCGCCACAGGACACGAACTAAGGGGATAGAACGCCCATGCAACACCTTCTCCTTGTGGTCTTGGATCTCCACAGGTCGCTCCTCGAAGGATTCATCATCGTCAATATCGATCTCTCCCCAATCGATAACATGAGATTCATCATGAAGATAATAACGGAGCTGTGATACATGGAAAACATCATGTATCCGACTCAACTGAGGGGGAAGTGCTACTCGATACGCCACAGATCCAACATGAGCTAACACCTAGAAAGGCCCAACAAACCGGGGGGAAAGCTTACTTCCACGACCAAACCTTCACTGCCCACGACGGGGATTCACCTTTAGAAACACATGATCCCCAACATTAAACTCTAACGGTCTCCTTCATTGATCAGCATATGATTTCTGATGATCCTGTGCTGTCTTCATCGTCTCACGAATCACCTGAACCATCTCTGTTGTATTCTGCACTAGTTCTGGTCCGAGAATTGCTGACTCTCTGACCCCAGTCCAGCACAATGGAGAACGGCATGGCCGGCCATACAAGGCTTCAAACGGAGCCATACCGATGGTAGAGTGAAAACTATTATTGTAAGTGAACTCTACCAAGGGTAAGTGCTTCACCCATGAACCTCCAAAATCAAGAACACAAGAGCGCAACATGTCTTCAAGAGTCTGGATGGTTCGCTCTGTCTGACCATCTGTTTGAGGATGAAAAGCAGTGCTAAGGCATAGTTGAGATCCAAAAGCATGTTGGATACCTCTCCACACCCTAGATGTAAAACGAGGATCTCGATCAGAAATGATCGTCCTAGGTACTTCGTGAAGCCTCACCACCTCCTCGCGATACTGCCTCGACAAAACCTCCACTGAGCTCGACTCCTTGATTGCTATGAAGTGGGCCGATTTAGTTAAACGATCCACTACCACCCATATATCATCATGTCCTCCCGGAGCTCGAGGTAAACCTGTAACAAAGTCCATTGAGATGTCCTCCCACTTCCACTGAGGAATCTCTATGTGTTGGAGAAGACCACCATGAACACGGTGTTCGGCCTTCACCTTCTGGAAGACTAAACATCGAGACACACACTCTGCAACCATACATTTCAGCCCAGGCCACCAGAACTGACTCCTTAAGGATTGGTACATCTTCGTCACACCAGGATGTACTGCCAAGGGTGAACTATGGAACTCTCGGAGAACCGTCTCGCGCATCGCCAAGGGAACAAAAATCCTGCCATGATACAACACTCGGTGTTGTTCATCCTCCGACCAACCATCAGGGGCCTCCCCACAAACAACTCTGTCTCTCCAAACTTCCACCTCTAAATCACCCAACTGAGACTCTTCCACCTTCTGCATCAGGGATGACTGCACCGTCATCTAGAAAAGACAACCTCTTCCCCCAACTTCTCCCATATCAAGATGTAAAGATGATAGCTCTTCCATAAATCTCTAGGAATCACCAGATTTACGCACAACATCATTACGTGACTTTCGGCTCAGTGCATCAGCAACAACATTTCCCGTCCCAGGTGTATACGATATTTCGAAGTCGTATTCCTGCAAGAACTCCATCCACCAACGCTGCCTCAAGTTCAAGTCGCGTTGGGAGAAAACATACCCCAAACTCTTATGATCGGTGAAAACCACAAAGTGCTCACCAATGAGGTAATGTCTCCACCACTTCAGAGAAAACACCACGGCTGCCAACTCAAGATCATGGGTGGCATAGTTGCGTTCATGGGGATGCAACTGCCGAGACCCATAAGAAACAACGGACCTCTGCTGCATAAGAACACAGCCTAGCCCCAGATGTGATGCATCACAGAAAACATCAAACTGGACTCCCTCCGTTGGAAGACAAAGGACTGGAGCACTTACCAACTTCTCCTTTAGATACTCAAAAGCTGTCTAACACTGATTAGTCCATATGAACTCTTGATCCTTCATGGTCAAAGCTGTCAGAGGAGTCGCAACTCGGGAGAAATTAGCCACAAACCTCCTATAATAGAATGCGAAGACAAGGAAACGTCGCACCTCTGACACGGTCTTGGGGGCTGGCCAAGACACCACTGCTTCTATCTTCGAAGGATCCACAGTTACTCCCTGTTGGGACACAACATGTCCCAAGAAACGAACTTCTCGATTCCAGAACTCACACTTGGACAACATCCCAAACAACCGATGTTGGCGAAGAACTCCCAAAACGGCTTGTAGATGCTCTGCATGCTCCTCTTCTGATGTGGAGTATACAAGGATGTCGTCGATGAAAACCACAAAAAACTTGTCCAAGAATTCACGGAACACAGCCTTCATCAACCCCATGAAAACAGCTGGATCATTTGTCACGCCAAATGGCATTACAAAAAACTCATAATGCCCATGACGACATCGGAAAGCAGTCTTCGGGATATCCTCATCCTTTACACGCATCTGATGATATCCTGACTGAAAGTCGATCTTTGAAAACCAACTTGCACCCTTCAGTTGATTGAATAGGTCATCAATCCATGGGAGAGGAAAGAGGTTCTTTATTGTCACATTGTTTAAGCGACGATAATCGACGCACAACCGCAAACTGCCATCAGCCTTTTTCACAAACAAAACTGGTGCACCCCACGGTGACACACTTGGCCGAACAAAACCACATTGCAACAGACCATCGAGCTGAATACGTAGCTCTCGTAACTCAGAAGGGGCCATCCTGTACGGAGACATAGAGATAGGAGACGCTCCTGGCTGTAGCTCGATCCCAAACTCGATCTCTCGTCGAGGGGGTAAGGATACAACCTCTTCTGGAAAGACATCAGGGTACTCCTCTATGACCCTAGGAAACGCCAACTGTTGAACCTCTGAAGAACTCAGCATCATCCCAGCCATCATGGATGATAAGGATGAAACTCGTCTATGACTCATCCGAGGATCTCTCTCACCAACAAACACTAATTCCTCTATGTCTTCATCAATGAAAACGACCTTCTTCCTGTAGCAATCCACAATATCCTACACCGAATACAACCAATCCATGCCGAGGATGACATCATATGGTTTTATTCGTAACCATAGGAAATCTCCCCAAGAGCTGTGCTGCCCCAACACTAGCTCACAGTCTCTACATACTTCAAACAAGCTAGCTCGACCTCCAACTGGCGTAGTCAACGCCAAGGGCACTGGAAGCCTCTCTACCTCAAGTCCCAAAGCGTGGACAAGGGTAGGGGATATAAAGGAGTTTGTCGCTCCTGAATCAAACAAGGCATACACCAAGGTAGAAAACAAGCAAAGGGTACCTCGAACGACGTCTGGCTCGCCTGGGGCTGGCAATTCTAGAGCATGAAGCTGACCACGACCACTTCCACGTCCTCTCTGACCCTGATGAAGACCACCACCACGGCCGCGCTCTGCTCTATGAGGACGGGGAGCGTCATGGGGCTGTCCTCTGCCTGCTCCATCTACCCTCGGGTGATCTAAAGTAGGTGCAACCTACTGCTGCTGCCTCGGCTGGAACTGCCTCAACGGAGGAACCTGGAGTGGAGCGCCTGGTGCACGATGACTGCTCTGAAATGTCGGGCACTCCCGCTGTTGATGACCACGACCACCACAATAAAAACAAGCGCCTGATCCCTTGGCATAGGCCTGAGAGTTGCGGCCTCCGGAGAAACGAGATGGGAAGGGCTGGGACCTACCCCCAGGTGAACGGAAACTCTTCTGCCCTGAAAACCGGGAACCCCGGACCACAGCTCTACTTCATGAGGAATCATGACGATTCCCCTCTCGTGATGATCCAGTCCTTGTCAAAGTCCTCTCAACAACCTCTTCCCTCGCCAGCACCTCAAGATATGTCTTCAGCATAAATGTGGTGACCTGGCGCTGGATCTCTGGACGCAAAGCCTCCTCGAAATGCCTGGCCCTGGCCTCCTCATCTGGTAACAGGTCTGAAGCATATCGTAGAAGGTTCCTGAAACGGATTCCAAACTCTCGAACACTGGAGCTCCCCTGTCGAAGGGTAAGAAGCTCCTGGCGACTGGACGCCTTCACAGTCGATGAAAGAAACTCGACTCTAAACCTGTCTCGAAACTCCTCCCACGAGATAGCTGACTCCTCACGATCCCCGAGGAACAAGAACCACCACTGTCTCGCTGCTCCACTCAACATCGTCACAACCAAGGACACCCAGTGTTCCATCCGAGCACGAATCGAACTGAAGCCTATCTTGACCTCCTCCAACCAGTCTTCTGTGACTGCATCCGAAACGGAGCCCTCGTACTTCTGTAGACTCTGGCGCTGAAACTCTCGGAGTGTCTTCCTCCAAGTTTCATCGTCATCAACCTCTACCCGGCGACGATCTGCTGGAACAGCCTGCTGGGCACCTTCGGCGCAAACCTGATGAGGAAGTCGACCTGGAGACATACCTGTAAAATAACAACTGTTAGAGCTTCTAAGCCTGGAATATGGAAGACTCAACATTAATTTATTAATTATTTTGTTTTATTAATTTTTTTGGTTACATATCCCAAGGTCTACCCATTCAACCACAGGTGCAAAGAATAATGATGCATGATCCTTTCCTAGGTCTCTACCCTGCAACCAGTATCACTTTGTTTAGTAGCCATCGTAAACTTAAAGGTCCGTGCAACAGATCATAGGGGGCCCTGAATGCATATGTCTCTGCCGGTCTCCAGTGTTTACCCCACTTGCTAAACATGAATGACACTGTTGCCCTACCATCCCATGCATCCTCACCTGTGCCTAACTCCAAACTCCATCCTATCCCTCAACCAGACCTCTAATAACACTCTGTCACGACCCCCTCCCCACAAAGTGTACCCCTCCTGGGCCGGCAATGTGAAAAGGGAGATAATGACCCCCCGAGTCCCGCCTCCAGTAGGCCCCGGGTTGGAGACTAGCACCGAGGGTATAATAACGTACAAATGGGAGGCATTACCCTCTAAGATAACACAAGCAGAAGAGACAGATAGAATAGACTCCAATCAACTCAAACTCAGAACTAAAATATAAAAAGGAAACCAAGTACATATATGAAATGTCATGAAAAAGTACTACAACTGAAAGGGAAAACTAAAAGTACCCAAAAGAAAGAAAAACGGCAGCGACCACAAGCCCGAACAGCTCCTCCTCCAACCGCAAGCTAGTAGTAACCAAATTGATCTCCAACCTGCTCCAAGTGACCTGAAAAAAACAGTTTATATGTACATAGGGTGAGTATAACAGTATACTCAGTAGGATCCTCCCCAAGACTCTCGTGCAAAAGTAAAGAAAGCATGCTAAAGCCCAGTGAACAACAAGTGAAAATAACTGGTTATCTAAACAGGTATACTATGTTCCCAACTTCACCATGGCTACTCTCACCAAGTAACGCATACAAGAATATAGCATATAGTAAATTATATCAAGGGTACCCCGCTACTACTTCCCCACTGGTTTGCCTCTTTGCCCCAACGACATACGTCCTGTGCATCTCTCTCCAAAGGCTTGCCCGCAGACACCTGGGCTAAGCTCCACAATCTGCACCTCGTGCACCACAAAGGATTTCCCGCAGACACCTGGGCGAAGCACCACACCGTCCTCACAACCAAAGTAACCAGGTAATTTCCGGGAGCCACCATAGCTTGTATAACCTGTATCATACGTTGAGTATTATTCCTCAAGCCATCACAGCCCATACGCCGAGTAAGGATCCTCAAGCCATCACATCCTATACACGTTACACCTATAGTATTCCATAGGATACTATATCCAGAGTATATGTGTGTGAAATAACCACAAGCCATTACAGCCCTCTACACACATATATGGGTAAAACTAACCACTGTGCCTACCAGCACAAGGATCTACCAAGAGAAGAGAGCGGGGCCAAAGGGGGTAGTCAGCCATTCAACCTCCCATCAGAATGTTGGGGAAAACACCCCCCAGGGCTCAGAATCCTCGGGGTGTCAGTTGCCCTTACCGACAGGGTGGAGTAGCGTATAGAAACACAAAAAGTACAGAATATATAAGTAACTCACATCCACACTATGGGCATTACCAAGTCTTAGATACAACTGCAGCTAACATCTCTCAGACTCCAGGCTGCTACTTCTAAGACTAGGTATCCTATAAGCACACAAACAATGAAGAGCTTTATTAGATTACTCCATTCTCTTTTATCAGTTCCACTGTACATTAATTAATTCTTTAAACATTAATTATGAATGATGAATTCCACATTAAACTGAAATGGCATCACTTTCAAAAACAACTGCTCCTTGTTAAGATCCACATCACCTTTAAATTCCAGCATCTCCATCCCCATGGATTTTCACCATTTAATCAAACTTTCATTACAGAATTACTTTTCCACATTCCCAGGCATTCTAGAAAATCATCCTATGCTTCTAAACACAAAGGAGGCTCAACACGGTGAGTAGATATACTACCCGTCGAGTCTTTTCCGCCTATAGAAAGAGCATAGACCCATCCTCCATCGAGAGGATAAACATGGAAAGCACGTGGCATACCCCGCGTGTCTTCGCCTCCTTCGGAAAGAGGGTAAGCAAGACCAGCTACCTTGAGCAGTGGGGAAAAGTAAAGCAGATAAGAAACCAAACCAAACCACCAACATCAAACCATCACATTCATCTCATACCATCACCCTTGGTGTCCTCCCCGACACCCATATGCATAAACAGATGCATCTCGCCACACTAGGCGTCGTCCGCTGCCACAACCACAAGTCTCCATGCCTCCACATATCACAACAGCCATCCAGGCTCACATCACAGCACAAGCAGCAGGAAAACAAACATCACAAAGTGGGCTCTCGGCCCTTTAACAAAGAAGAGGGTAACTCAGAACCCTTTTAGAAATTCCCACATAATCTGTTCTCTAATCCATATTGAATTAACAGACTTGTTATTCATAGGTTCCAATCATGGATACCTAATCAGTAAGCTATCACAATTTAAATAACCATGCTTACTTCCCTAATATGATTATCCTCAAATTAGAACAACTACAACAACGGCAATAACCAGATTAATTTACATGCCTCTTTATCTTTATCCAATTAATTAACAATTAATTCCGGCTTTATGTTCATTATCAATTTCTATCATGAACGAACAACAAATCAAAGAAAACATAGATATCACTATATCTAGGAAAACATGAGGCAAACCGTTATCACAGTATAAAGCAACAGCATGCGATCAACCAATTCTTTTAATCCGGTTCAAGTATTTAATTAGGTCAATTTCATTGTGATCCAAAGAGATAAATCATGCTAATTCTACGATTGCATATATAAAATTAGAGGAGCCATGAATCCCCTACCTCGAAGAGTTCTTGACGTCCTTTATCCACACAACGGGTCACAGTCCTCTTCTCCTCACGATAGCTGCAACCACCAGAGGATGCCACGGTACGACAGTACCAACCAACCCCAAGAAAACCCATTAGAACCATGGAGATTTAATGCTAATATGGAAGGAAGAACAAGAGAAGGTGATCCCTGAAGGAACGATGATAAAACATACCTTATATCGAAGAACGATCGACACAACATGGTTGCATCAACAGAGCGGAACTGATCTGAGTAACGTTTGATTGTGAAACTTCTACGAGAATGATTGCAAGGTTCTAGCGTCTCGTAGATGAGAACCAGGAGGAAGAACAACGAAGAATGATATCTCGTTCCATTTAAAAAAAATTAGAGAGGCGATAGTTTATGATCCGGTTTATTCTCCATTAAAAATGGATCGCATAAACCACGCGGTTTGACCAAGTAAAAAACATCCCGACCTTTGGAATATTTAATATAGGATTTATGGTCTTTGAATCGGCCTTAAAGTCCTTAAAATAAGGTTTTAAAAGTATTTTACGTCAAAGAAAACGTCAAATTTGCAAAGATGGAAACACTGTTCACATACTCAAAATTTGGCAAAGTATGGAATCGGTAGCTCTTATGGAGTCTGGAAACACTGTTCATTCGTGAAATTTGGCAAAGTATGGAATCAGTAGCTCTTATGGAGTCTGGAAACACTGTTCATTCGTGAAATTTGGCAAAGTATGGAATCGGTAGCTCTTATGAAGTCTGGAAACACTGTTCACAGAACTAAAAAAATTGGCAAAGGAAAGAAAAGCTCACCGATAGAACCTTACCGATAGAAACACAAGTCTACTGATAGATCCTCACTGATAGAAGTCCACCGATAGGACCTCACCGATAGAAACACTATTCACAGAACTAGAAATTTGGCAAAGTCTTAGCCGAGCTACTGATGGACTGCATCTACAAGTATACCGAGCTATCAGTATGCCGTGGCTACCGGTAAACCCAGCTACCGGTAGGATGCGGTTACCGGTAGACCGAGCTACCGGTAGACCGAGCTACCGGTAATCAGCAGCTACCGGTAGACCGAGCTACCGGTAATCAGCAGCTACCGGTAGACCGAGCTACCCGTAATCAGCAGCTACCGGTAGACCGAGCTACCGGTAATCAGCAGCTACCGGTAGACCGAGCTACCGGTAGGCAGCAGCTGGGGGATAAGTCACCTTGTCCTCCCGGAACACCTCCAACACCACAATTCCACAAAGTAATGGACCGGAGAGGTCCGAGCCATTACAAGTTCTGTAAAATAAAATTTTATTTAACTTATAAACAAATAATTATTATTTTGATAATTAATTTATAATTTTTTGTTATTAGATTTTCGCCTTCAATTCGTAGAGATAGATGAAAAAGTGCAGATGGAATCTATGGAAGAAATCATATTAAATAAGTTATATAAATAATTTAAAAAATATTTTCCGTATTAATTATTGTTCAAAATGTTTTAGGTAAATCGATGTTATATTTTATATATTTTTATTAATCTATTAGATGGATGATATTATGGAATAATTAAATGATTATAATATGTACTTATTGATATTTTATAATAAAAAATATTATATTAAATAATTTAACATTAATAATAACATATAAAATAATAGGTTCATGGGGGAAGGTAAAAAGTATAAAATATTATCCATTTATGGGACTAGTAACTTTATTAATAAATTTCATGAACCATAAACTATAATAACATTAATATCACTATAATCAGACATAATAGTTAACGTTGGGGTAAAAACTAAAATATAAGGGTGATAAAATCAGCTAAACTTAACCCATTTTATTTTTTAGTAGGATTTAGAATAATAATTATCATATAATATAATATAATAGATATAATTTATTTTATCTTTTCTGTGATAATTATTTTTTATAAATTAAATATTTAATGAAATTATAAGAGTTCATCTCCCTTTAGTTGTAAAAGAAATCTCATATCCTCTCCACTCCCCTCATCATGAGCCATATAAATTAGAAAAAACCTACCAATATATCTTCCTACAGTCAGTACCCATTCCCTAGAGGTGTAGATTTTAACCAAATGTTCAAGATATATATATTCTTCTCCATCATGAAAAACTATTATAACCATTATGATATAATAAAATCAGTATCTGACATATATTTTGATATTATTATATAGAATTCTTAAAATTAATATGTTTCATATTTCATCTAATTGGAAATGAAACCATCATTAATGTGTGTGGCTTACTACCACTTCATGAACTAATGGAATTCATTTTTAATCACCTCCTCTCATGGATAGTTATAATAAAGAATTTATTTTATTTATATCATACTCATATAATGATTATAATTATATAAATATAAAATAAAATCTATTTTTTTGCAATTACATCCTTTAAAATACTATAATTTTTTTTCAGTTTATGTGAATTACCAACTCCATAAAGTAATTTGATTTTCTATTCATCAAAATATTACATGTGTTTTATATATATAAGTATACTTAAGGATTTGATATGATATATCTCATAAATGAATAATTTATTATTGTAATATAATAAATTATTTCATTCCCTCATACTCAATTAAAACAAGAAATTTTACTAAAGAGTATAGTTCGCATCCCATCTCCATGGATATAATATAATTATTTTTTTCACAACCACATATAATAATTTGTGTTAAATTTATAATTAGTATAATAAAATTATCATTATTTAATATTTATTATTCTATAAATAAATGGATAATGACATATTTCAACCTAATAATCATATAAAATTATTTTTAAATTATGAAACTAAGAAGCCACCAAACATACAACATGGAATTAACCAATTATGAAGAAAAAAATGTCATTAAAATAAATGAAATAAAATATTCAATAATTATTGATTAAATCTTGAAAAGGTTTTAGGAAAAGTTAATAATTAACAAAATTTTTTATATCTGAAATATCAATCATATTTGAAAAATCATACTCATGGTATACGACTGCTAAAAATAAAACCACATTTTATATATTTGAATGATTTTTTATTTATTATTTTCATCTACATGCATATTGTAAACATTGTTTTATGTATATATTTATATGGAAAATAAATTAAAAAGTTAATTTTGTGTCTACTTTTTTTCCTTTTAATTTTTTCCACATGCACACTTTTTAAATATTTTATACAGAATGTTATGAATTTATATTCTAATGGTAAAAGGAATGATCTATTTTAATTTGTTTGTTGTTGATTGATTGTATGATCACATGATAATTTTTTCATTATTTTATTATATTGTTGGCTTTACTATTTTCATTAAATAATAATTCATCTTCACTTTATTAATTTTATTTTCAAAAAGAGTATATGCTTAATGTATATTTTGATATCTAGAAATTTTTTTCTTATTTGGGGAAGGATTTATTTTATGAGTATAATGATTGGAATGAATAAATTCACGAGTTTTGATTTAAATATTGTTATTTGAAATTATTTATAATGTTGTGTGATCACAGTATTGCGTATTATTAAGGGTTATATTTATATAGCCCAAGATAATGAGTTATTAGTTAATGATCTTCATGGCATTGGGTAGGGGATAGAGTTAACCAGATATAGGTTTCTCCAAAGAGATAAGTTGAATTTACTTTTTAGGATATTCTATTTGTAAATGTTACTGTAAAAATGGAATGGAAATTATTACCCATTTTACCTACATTTTTTATCATTTTTTTCAATGGGTTTTCAGAAAATATTATGATTTCACAACGTAGAAAATGGATTTTCATTTTAAATGAATTTTTTCTTCTTCTAGATAGTAAAATGTATAAATATGTGAAACATGAATCATGGGTAACCCATGTTTGTAATTAATCCATTATGAGTTTTGTTTTCTAAAATTATCGTTTCATTTTAATTTTTTATGAATATATTTGGCTATTGTAGTTGATATATAGAGTAAGAAAAATGTATTTTATTCCCAAATTTAATTATTATAAAGGTAAATAATATTTAAACTATATTCACAAACTCATGATATATTTTTATATATCCCTTAACGTGATTTTTATATTTATAAAATAGTTTCAAATGATATTTCACCGATCATAAGGATGATTAGAGAATTTAATGAAGTCATATTTCACAAAATTGATATTAACCTGAATTAAAAATTTATTACATTATAAATAACATGTTTTGGGTGAAAATTAGATATTATGTGGAAATATGAACCTTGAAAGTGTTTTTATTTATTATATAAGAAAATAAACTGAAAATTATTATTAGTTATATAAGGAATAATATTTTTTAACTTTTCTATTATATGATTCAGATAACTAAAATTTGGGCATGTTTTTCAATATCAATGATATAAATTTAGTGATGTAGTTTTTAGCTCATGTTCCTAAATAATGAATAGTGAGCCACAATTTTTATAAATAGAAATTACATATAATTTGATAAATATTTATTACGTAAATGTACAATCCATTCCAAAATTTTCTAGTTATAGTAACTAGGTAAAATTTGACACATAAATAACAAGTTCAAAAATGGACAACATCATCTTGCACTTAGTAATTCAAAACTAGAACCCATCTTAAAAACATCATACATAATACCTTTCTTAATAACATGTGGAATGTAAAAAATAAGAAAGGGTGATATCAAACTCTTTGTAAGGGTAATAATATATGATCTTAGTGACCATTTTATCATGACAATATCATATTGGTGTGAGAGTTAGAGCTTGATATTTTTAATCTATAGCATGCATATCCTTGATCATATTCTTGATTCATGGAATAATTCATCAAAGTTAATAAGAAATTATTTATTAAAGCATCAAGTAACATTAGATATATAATATTTTAATTTTTAAAAGATAAATAATTAGGGAACACACCTAAACATATAAATTTTATAACATGTATAAATAGAAATATATTGTCTAATTATGTTAGAGACATGAAATAATTAGCGAATATTAACATATGAACACTATAAAAGGTCCATTCATGATATTATGGTCCTGAAAAAAGGTGAAAATTTATTTAATCCAAATGAATGTTGGGTCTATGTATGATCTTATATACATTTAAAAATATTACACAGATAATGTTATAGACATGAAAACCAGTTCTATTTATAAAATTATGAACCTAAAAAGCATATTAATGAATAACATATTTACCACATTTGTTATCCATCTATTAAAAAATAATTTAATTTTGGTATAGTTCTCACTTATCATGTAATTAATGTAATTAATATTTGTGCCACAGGTTCAAAAAAATATTCATCATCTATGATCTCTTGAAATGAAATAATTTCATAAATGTTTCATAAATGTTTCATAAAAGTATAACACATGGAAAAGGAAATGTGTTTCATAAAAATATTATCATTATAGTTATAAATAATCAAGGAAAATATTAATTTTGGTTTACATGAATCATATTCTAATTAATTCATAATTAACATTAAATGATGTTATCTTAGATGGAATATTATTTTGAAAAATAAATTGGAATAATTATTAAAGAAAAGAAACTTTCAATATTGAAATCATATCTCTATAAGATACTATAATGTTATAAAGGAAACAATCTCCTTGAAGATAACTGTTTAAAAATGTAATTAAATATTCAAATAATGGATTATACACGATGGTAAGAAATTTCATTCTTGTTGTATAAGTTGAAAAAATGAATTTCTAATTTTTCGTGTAAAAATTAAATAAATACAATATTTTGATTAAGAAAACAATATTTAAATTGAAAATTTACAAAAAAAATAATCCAAGGGTATAAAATTATTCAAATAACTATTATAAAATAGATATATAATTCATAAACTAATTATTTATAAAATGTGAATGTGGAATAAAATATATTTTAGAATAAAGAGAGAAAAAAGTAAATTTCAATAAAAAGGGATTTTGATTTCTAATATAATTAATGTTATTCAAATGAAAAAAACATATACTATAAAAAAATAAACAGAGTATAAAAAATAATCTTATTCAAGAGATTTTTATAGTATTTTTTTGCAATTCATGTTAAATATTAAACATTCATGATTAAAATGGGATTCAAACATCAAACCCTTACCTCAAGCTTCATTATTTCTAGGTCCTATTCAAAACACATGTATAATAAATATGGGTTTAATATAATTGTATTAAATAATAATATTTATATATATCATACCATATAGGATTTATTTATGTCGTCTTACCACCCTTTTATTTAAAATATTATATTAAAATCAATGTCTCTGGAGATAAATGCATTTTTTCAAGTATGTTTTCTTAAAATAACAGTCCTTATAAATTTATTTATATTCCAAAATTGTGATAATATTAATCATGTTCAAAAAAGTAATTATATTTTTTATATACATATTTAAATTAATACTAAAATGTTTTGATAGAAAAACTAATTACAACATTAATAGAGACGGTAGGTCACACAAACACATGAATGTTTCATTTATTTTTCAATGGATGAAAAAAATAAAGCTAAATAATATTTTTACCTATATAGGAATATTTTTATGTAATATATAACATATATTTCAATAAAGCACATCTTCATTTCCATACATATAAAATAAAAATGAAAATTGGAACACATTGATTCGTGGACGCGGTAGTCCACTCATAAGGGTGATTGATGTTATCATTTTACAACGGTTTGGTTGGTAAGAAGGTACATGATATAAAATAATTGATGAAGTGTAATTATGCCATATTAATAATATATAAAAATTTAACCCATGGTAATAAATAAATAATATAATACTGATGTGAAATGAATTGTATCTCTACGTGGATACAGTAAGTCATATGTACCAATGAGTAATATTCTAACATTTAATTTGATAAGATTGAGGGTTTATAAAGGTGTTTGAAAAAACATGTTAAAAATATACTATATTTGGGATACTCATTTAATCATTCTATAAAAAATAACATATATTTTTAATATTTTTAAGAATAAAATAAATTTAGATAGGTGTGGTAACATGATTACATCATCGAGAGAGACCTCTTTTTTATCATTCCTTATGGAACTTAAGGATAGTCTTACAAGGATACCCAAAACCTAAGAACATGGATACAAATATTAATAAGGTAAATGGGTATGGTTTTTTGGATCAAAAAGGATAAATATGCTGTAATGAAGTGATGAAGGATGTGGCCTTTTATAGGTGAGTAGATGGGAACTAATGAAAATTCATAAAAAACTAAAATATAATAATTTTATTCTCTAAAAAAATTCTAAAAAATGGAAATTAATGTGAATGAAATGGGGATATAGATTATATACCTTTGTGAAATTTTATTTTTACATGTATTGATATCTTTTAAACCATTATCTGTTTTATTAATCTCACCTTTAATTATATTTGACCTTAATAGTAGTAACAAAAATGTTAGTCACAAAGGGTGTATACTTTTATTCTAAATGTGAAGGTTACATAGAAATGGACCATGGATATTTTTTTAATATATAATGAAATCATTGGGTCCAGTATATATTTTTATAATATTAAATAATTTAATAAATTATTATTTTCATAAAATAGTTTTAATATCAATTTTAACAGTCTATATTTAAAATTAATTTAAATACAACAAGAAAAAGTGTAAATTATAATCTAATAATGTAACTCTTTAGTAAAATGTCATATTGATATATAAAAACCATTGGATATAATAATTATTTTTTATTATATGAGTATTAGTATTTCTATCTCATTTATATTATTTTTATCCTAATTGAATAAATATTGTATCATTAACTCAGAAAAATTTAAGGTAAACACATAATTCTTTAAAATTAGAAGTAAATTTATATAAAAAAATTAATTAAATTATTCCAAAAATTTACGTTCAATTTTATTAAAATATTTCTTTAGTCCACATTTGGGGATATAATACATATTTTAAACAAAGATAGTGCCATTTTTTAACTTTCATTTCATTAAATATTATAATAGGAATTTTCCTGGACAGGTGTCCATTTAAATTTTACATATCAAGACTAATATTATTCACGTTGAATTATAGACATAAAATTATTATTATTATTTAATTTTAATTAAATTTCAATTAGTTTTAAACTAGAACAGTCAGGGTTACACTTTTCTTGATGTTATTAATATTACCATGTTTTCTATTAAAAATATATATAATTAAAAGGGAAATATTTACCAAATTTTAACGTCATAAATCCAAATGTATAATAAATTTTATCAAAATCTATACTTATAAGTCATAGAAATTAATTTTAACCTAAATTTGTAGAATGTGATGATAAAATATTCTTAGAAAACTATATTTTTTTCCAAAACATGATTTTTTTTATAATTAATTTATTTATATAGAATTAAATTATAAAACTTTTAAAATTTATTTAATTTGATTTATTATAATATAATATAACTAAATTTATTTTATAACATTTTAAAATTATAATTTTTTTGAAATGGTTAAAATAAAAATACATTTTCCAATAAAAATTTATTTTTTCACTATGCGGTTTAATATAAATATTTTATGAAGAATACAAAAAATTAACACTAATATTGTTTAGATATTATAATTCCAAAAAAATAATATCTCATTAAAATAATTCATATTGTTCATAAAATTAATTATATTATTTTCTCACAAAAATAAATACAATATTTTTTAAGGATGTCGTATGTTTTAAGAATAATATATCATTACTATAAAATTTCTTATTATTTAATATTAATTTATCAATAAATTATTATAGATTTTAAATTTTTATATATTTCCTAAAATATTTAATCATAATCATAACATCCAAATTAACATGTATATTATAACTATAACATTAAATAATAATGTTTTCGTAGGGTATCATGGTTGGTTTATGTTTTCCATTGCATGTAGAGCATTGTTTTGATGAAATAAAATTATTTAAAGATAAATATTATATAAAATATTTTTGTAGTATATTATCCCCAAAATTATTGAATTTCATCATCTGAATTTGGTGTTGTTCTTATTAATCATAGGTTTTATATCCTTTTTAAAAAACAAGTATCTTAGAAATGGATAATAAAAGTTACTCAAAAAAATGGAAAGGGATTTACAAAGTTCATCTAGAATAATACACATCTAGGATTCCAAATAGGAGAACATTCATGGAATGTTAAAACATGTATGTGAATGATAAACCTGCATCCAAAAATCTGGCAGTGAGTGATAGTGAACATGGTGAGAAGAAATTTAACAATAAACAAACTATAAATCTATTACAGTTTATAAGGCTATAGATTTATCCATAAAAAAGTATATGGATATTGTTTTTATTTCATATAATATTTCCAAATATCAATATTTTATTTTACTATAATGACAAAGTATTGAAAAAATTTATCTTTATTTATTTATTTCCATTTCATAATAATAATCTCAAAATTTGGTTACACTTCAATAAAAATCCACTACATATATTACTCCAGGAAATGTATATTTAACAAGAATTTTTCATGAGTGAAGGAAATTTAAGGAATCATTACATACATAATTAATTCATATGGTAAATATATATTTACCAAAACCATGATGGGAAATAATAGTTGTAATAAATTTTACTTTATCCTGAAACAATAATAACCCAAATTTAACTTAATCCATTTGACCAGTAGTAAACTTTATGACTCCAAAATATTACCGACGATATTTGAGACCCAAAAAATAATTTGATCACATATCCTTACATGAATAACATATCAATAATTTTAATTACTCAAAATGATTCAAAAAATAATGTATATACATTGATCATATATTTTCCAAAATCTACTAATAATTTCCCAAATAGTCCTAATAAAATAATATATTCTTATAAATGATAATTCAATTGTTATTGATTAATTGGGAACTTATGTTACCCAAAAATATCTACATCAGAGGCTTGGGTTCACCATTTCATTGATATACAATCATTGATTGATTCAGAATAAAACAAATATGATTAAATTATTCTATTAATATATATGGAATATATGCAGGGAGAGATAATCAAAGCTCAAAATCACCTAAAATTTCATTAATGGGTAATATTTTAAAAGGGAATATTACTAAAAATGTAAATATATAATCCCATATACAATAGTGGAGGAAACGTTTTACCTAATGACCATGATTCACTTCATAAGATTCCCTATTTATTTATAACCTTAAAGGTTGTTGTATATTATTATATACCAAAGCCCTTGGATTAGGGAATTAATTTTAAAGGGCCCAAATTATACAAATTTTGAGGACTGAAGTGTGATTGATGATTTTTTAGCTCTCTCACCTTTTATTTCATTTCATGTCCTCTTTATATCACTCTGTAATTATTTTTTCCTATTTATAAGATTGAAACAATTGAAATACTCTCTTCTTCCTACTAGGAATTTATGTGAGCTATCCTACCAATGTTTTAAGTAAGGTGTGAAAAAAATAGAGTTTCTATAATGCTTCATCATCTATTTAATATCAGTATAACCTAGAGTTTTTCTATTTTCCATTTACAATTTCATCTAACATCAGTCAAAATATTCATATCATCCAAATTAAATTTTGGATAATTTTTATGGATGATAGGGATTCAAACCACTACTGAATCAATCAATTTTGTTTGTGTATGATGATTACACCAAGAGAATACATTGATATTAATTTAAAATATCCCAAAATGGTAAAAATAGATTCATAATCCTTATGATCAATCTTAATGTATGTCATATAAAACTATGTACATATAATAAGAGGGAGGAACATACCTAATAGTATTCCCTTAATCTCATAACATTCAATGGAGATAATTTCCACTATTATAATTTTATCCTTAAAAGGGTTACCTTATTGTTATCTTTATCATTGAAAATTATAATCATCTAGGAAAATAGATTCATTGTCTGAGAACTGAAGTGTTCATAATAATATTTCTGACATATTGATCCAGTTTATATTAACCATTAGATCAAAAGACCAATATAAGTATAGTGGCCTTTGACTCTTAAATCTTTAATTAAGAACTTTCTCACACCTCGATATATTCGAATGTTCAACATGACCTATCTTACAACTAATATCCTAAGAGAGTTAAGTGATCCTAGTGAAAATATATTATATCCCAACTGTAAATACATTAGGGTTCTAACGACTATTGTCATTTCATTAGATTTTGAATTTTTTTCGACATTACTCCTTTGGGTTACAAAACATTACCAAAACCAAAATGTATATTTTAAGAAACAATAATCATAGTTCAAAACCACATAATACTGAGTGAAAATTCATTATTTGTTTAAATCATGATAGATTCGTATAAATATATAATAAATCTGGTTTAACCCTGTTTATCCATGATCAAAATATTTGGAATGTTATCCTTTATGTAGACTTATACATTGGGTTACTACTAAAGATTTCAGAACATAGTTTCCAAAGGTTGGATAAGCATTTATATGAAAACAAAAATATTGAACCGAAACATTTATACCTTTATATTACATTATATATGAGGAATATTCATTATATAATATTAAAATACAAAATATAATTGTGTATTTCTCATATCTTTTTAAATGAGTATGCATAAACAGTTGGTTCATAAATGAACAAAATCATCTCCCACATAGTTTATAATAACAAGAACCCTTCTTAGACACATAATAAATAATACTTTTCATCATAACATGTTGAAATGAAGCATAATAATTGGTAATGTTATATCAACATTAAGGGTAAAAAATGAAGATTTCATTGACCATATAACCATAACATGAGTATATGTGTGTGAGAGAAATATCATAACATTTGATATCTACAACGAACATATCATATATCATAATCCTAAGTCATGAAATAAATCATAGGATGTCATTATAAATGAATAATAGAAGTATAAATAACATGATATAGAAGATAATATAATTTGAATAATACGTTGAATTATGGAATAATATAATTTTAAAAATTTGTGAATATTTATAAATAGAAACATGCTCAATAAATATATTCAAGACTTGAAATATGGACCTCATATAAACTTATATACATTAATCTAGGCACATGAATAATATATTAGACCATACAAAAATGTCCCCACATGATCATATAGGAAATAAATTCAGTTCCCGAAATGATATTATAGGCATGAAATTCGAGCACACCCATAAACGTTTGGATATGAATACCATGTACATGAATAGAATTGGGAATATTAAAATCAGGTTCATGGATAATGTATTTACGTTATGAGTTATCCATATTTACCCAATGAAATTTATGGAGGTATATTTATCATCAATAGTATAAATAAAATCATTAATATGAGTTTCTTAAGATCGTAAAACATTAATCATCATAAATTTCATGAACAGAAATAGATTTTATAAATAATTGTTTAGGTATAACCAATGGAAAAGGGAATGTGATTCATAAAAATGTTGTCATTATAAACATAAACCATATATAGAATTTATAAAGATGTTATCTTAGGATCATATTCCTCGTAACTCTAATATAATACCAAAAGATATCATCTTATAAAGAAATTTATTTTGAATGACCCCGATGATTAATTATGGAGGAAAATAACCATTCCATTTTGAAATTTTTTTTAAAAGGAAGATACACATGTATAATGTAATATTTTTCATTGAAAAAAAACATGAAAAATTTTAAATAAATATTGAAATTAATTATTAATCATGATTTTTAGAAAATTTATTTCCTAACATATATGTAAAATACATTCCTCTCACATTTTTGGTAAGATATTAAAAAGTACATCATTTGAAAATAAAACAATAATTTCCTTTTAAAATGGTTTTTTGAAAACATATTTTTGTAATAAACATTTCTTACAATTATAATAATATATTCTTTCATTCATTCATTAAATATATTTTTTTCAAAATATGGATATGTAAGGGAAAATATTTTTGACAAACCGATAACTAAATTAAATTTTCCATAAAAACACACTTTAAATCTCTTAAATAAATGAGGATAGGAAAATTAAAGGAAAAAATAATCCCATTAAATAATATGAGGAGAATAAAAAGAATTATATATATATAATATGGATTATATAATTTATTGAATGTATATTCATGTATAAACAATAATGTTTAAAAATGGTTGAAACTTAAATATTTGGCCTTATGTTTCCCCTTTACTATTTCAATTACTAATGTTATGTTTAATAAATATATATTTATTATATATATATATATTTATTAAATTTACATATTCATATCTATCATATTTTTCTTTATTTATTTATTGAACCCCATCACTCGTTTATTGATAATATATTATTAAAATTACAAATTTGAGTGATAACTACTTTTTTTCCAATCAGGTTTCGGTTTGGCAGTTTTTTCCCTTATACATTGATTATTGTTCAACCATTTATTAAATTTTAATAATGGTCAAAATATCATATATAGTCATTATATATATATTTTTAATATATATATATATATATTAAAATTAAATAATCATCTCATGGAGGGAATATGTTATACGTACACATGAGTATTGTTTTCATTTTTCAAAGGATGGAATGAAAGAAAGGTAAATATTAATTAATTTTTCTTGGATCACTATTATATCAAATGAATCTTATATATTCACTAAGTACTTCCCCATTACCATCAATATAATTTATAAATATAAAATGAATCACACCGTATTGGGAATGTGGTAGTTATCATATACGCACAAACAATATTATCATTTTGAAAGAGTATTTTAGTTAAAATGAAAGTTTATATATAATAATTACATAGTTTTATATGTTAAATTTATCATATATAAAAATCCAACCCAAAACAGTAACCACCAATAAATTGTAGTTATAGGAAATGAATTGAATCAATACGTGGAGATGGTAGGTTGCAAGTACAAATAACCAATACTTCCAGATCCAATTTAATGGCAATGATGTTGTATAACAGTGTTTCCATATGTATTATAAAAAATATGTTTGTAAAGATATATTTTTTCTCATTTAATGTAAAATAAAATCTTTTTGTAATATTAATAAATGATAAAATTTTAATTAGTTCAGCTAAGATTATTACTTCATTATGTGATGATTGCCTTCAGATCATTAATTAATGAACTAATGGCAGGTCATTTATGGTAAAAAATAACCAAAACATGTAAAAATATGATTATTAGTAAAATGTATGGTGTCTTTTAATGATATATGTCTCAATTATGTTTAAAAAAGTGAGTGAGGAGGCTCCCTTTATAAATGAGAATTGGGGTTCTTTTTGAATTTCATAAGAATATATATGTCATAGAAATATTCATGATTACATTGATTTACAATAACAATTAATTAGAATATTATTTGTCTAGGGTTTTAATGAAATCATCCAATTAAATTTATGCATGTTTTGATTTCATATTTATTTATTCTCTTTTGTTATCCTCTTGGTTAGTTATTTTTTACCATAAATGTAGTAACAACTATATTAATCACAAATGGATAGAAATTTAAATATATATGTATATGTCACACTTAAATGGACAATAGATTATTTATTAAACCCTATTAAATTATCATGGTTGATGATACTATTTTTATGAATTTTAAATAATTCAACAAAATATTATTTTTATAAAATTCAATTAGTTTCCATTTTGATACTATTCATTTAATTTGATATTAAATACATAATAACAGGGGTGAATTAAAATATAATCATATAAAATATCCCAATAATTTCATATAGATTTGAAAAATTATTTGGACCATATAATTCATTAAAATATTTATAGTTTTATTACTTTAAAAATCATTTATGTTGTTTTTTTATAATGAAAAAAATAATGAATTAGAATTATACATGAATTAAAGGTAATTATATAATTTCTAAAAATTAAGAATTAATTTTTATTATAATAATAATTAAAATAATATCAAAATCAATAATAAATCATTCATAATTTTCATTACTCCCTATTTGAAAAAATAATAGTTATTTAAGACAATGAGATTGGAATTTTGTATCTGAATTTGATTTAAATATTATAATGGCATTTTTCATGGAAATGTTTCTATTAAAAAACTATATGTTGAGAAATATTTAATTTGGGTTGAATTAAATTCATCCAATAATAATTAGTATGAAAAATTAGGATCATATCAATTAATATTCTCCTATAATATCATTCTTTATCAATTTATTGGGGTGATAAATTTTTCTACATTTGCAATCCGTATTGATAATAAATAAAAGGGCCATGTATAAAAAAAATTTAACCCCATGATTAAAATTATTTAATAATATTTGTAATATTAAATACATATATTTGGATGAATTTAATTTTAAAACATTCTATCAAAACAGGATGAAACCCTATTTTTCGAAATATATAGTTTTTCATAAACATGACTTTTGTATTAAAAATTATTGTATTAAAACATAAAAAATAAAATATGATTAAAATGAAACTAATTAGATTAATAATAACATAAAAGAAGTAATTTAATATTCACCCGATTTTAAAAAAAATATTTTTTTATGTGGTTGAATAAAATATTCATTTTTCATTAAAAATTAAAACTTTTCACTATACACTCGAAAAGAAATATTTTCATAAAAAATAAAAAAAACTTTTCACCGAAACATAATTTTGATATGATTATTTAAAAATGATAATAATTTTAATAAAAATAAATATTAATAGTTCCAAAAAATTTTATAGCATTTTATTACCAATAACAAGAAAACCATTTTGCACGAAAACATATTTTTGAGGCATAAAATTACTTCACTAATAATTGTAATATAATTTACTACGAACATGTCAAAATATGTAAACATAATAGTTATTATATATATGTATCATCTATTTTATAACCATATTCATATCATCCTTATAAACCTCTATGCTATAAAATTCACATTAAATAATAATAGTTAAATAGTGTTTTTCTGTTTGTTTAATATCAGTGTTTCATGTAAAGAAATTTATCTAAGAAATAACATTTTATAATTATAATTATTTTCTAAAATATCATGATTTTGTAGTATTGGATTGGTATTATTAGAAAAAAAAATTTAGATCCCTTCCCATAATAATAACAATCTGGTAATCTTATGTCCTCAAATATCACTACAATTCTCAATAAATCTGTTATCATAATTGTATAGTCTATGATTAAATTACCTCCCAACACCCTGTTTGTATTCTCTACGGTTCCCTTTATAGCCAATATCATAGGAAAAAGGAAAATCATTAAAACTCACTGTAATATATTTTTATTTCAACTCTTTACATGGAATTAGAAATACCTATTGTAAACCCTCAAAATATTAGTTTAAAAAAATATGCTTGATTTATTGGATAACACACAACACCATGATTTATGTAATTTGATATATAATAAAAAGATATGTGATAATTATAAACATATTTTAAAATTTACATTTTTTATAGGAGTTTCAAATTTATCAAAAAATATTTATAATGTTTTTAAATAATATATATTAATTCAATATTTAATTATAAATAAGTTCTCAATTTCTATAATTGTTATTTAATTATTCAAAAATTTATTATATACAGAAATTATTCTTATCAATTTTTTGTTACTTGAAATTATAATTAATATATATATAATATAAATATTTAATATTAAAATGGGATTAAATTTTAAAATTATAACTTTATGATGGTATTTGGATTAGTTTATCATATTTTTTCAAAATATTAATAATTAAGTAAATTATGAAAAATACATCATTATGTAAAACTATATTTTCTTTTCATTGAAAATGGAAATTTTATATCCCCATTATTTTTTAAATGTAATATTTAATTAACATATAACTGAATTCATTGATCTCAAAATCAAAATTATAAAAGCATTTGATACTATTTACTGGGGCATCATTGGTCAAATTTTACAGTAATTTTTCTTTAACACGAGATTCATTCATTGGATTCACAATTTGATCAAGTCTGATCACATCTCTATTGATATTAATGGCTCACCGGAAGGATATTTCCAATGATCTAGGGTAGTGAGGAATGGAGACCCTCTATCTGCCATTATTTTTTATTGTGGTGAATATTTTCATATTTGGCAGATATGTCATAATGTAATCAAAGCCGAAATCAAAAAAAATTGAGCCGATAGAGGTATATCTTCCCCCTCTCACATTCTTTTTTCTGAAGATATTATTATTTTCACTCAGGTAGATATGAATAATATTCAAAACATCAAGAGAACACTTATCCATTTTTAGGCTTCGTGACAAAAAGTCAGCTGGAGGAAGTCATTTTTTTCTTGTAAAAATATATCTCACCTTCGCGGTAGCGCAAAATGATTCACGGACTCGGTATAAGATAGGGGTCCCTAAAATTTATATATCATGGTGTACATTTGTTTCTTGGAAGTCCTCGCTCCTCTCAACATGTTTATTTTGTGAGTCAAATTAAAACAACGCTATCCACATTGAAAGATAAATCACTTACAATAGCAGGATGAATCTCTTTAGTAAAAATTGTTATTGTCTCCAAACTGGTTTACTCCTTTATGGTGTATTCTTTCCCAGCCTCCACCACCAAGTCAATTAATTCTCTCATGAGAAACATTATGTATAGTAGTAGAATTCCGGAATATAATGTTATAACAGGACCTTGGAATAAATGTTGTTTACCATACACAATGGGAGGGATTGGAATTAACAACAGTGTGCTCCTCAATCAATCTATTGAATCTCAATTTTTATAGAGAATTATTAATGGAAAATCCATGTCCCATGATTCCCTTATAACCTAATTCCTCAGTATGCTGGTTTAATGGAAGAACACATACATACAATCCTCGGTGTGGCCAGGCCTAAAAATGATTTTCCATAAATTGATATGCACTCTCAGTTGTTGGTTACTGCTCACTCCAATTTGCAATTCGGGATGGATAACTAGGCAGGTTCACCTTTAATTGATATTTTCAGTACTAAAGAACCAGATATAGATTATAATTCCACTATTAATGAATAACTCGAGCAGTTGAATTCTCTACCACCTCACATAGCTCTCAATGTCTATTCCTATGATTTTATGGACACAAACAGTATTCTGAACTGGCCACCGAGTGCCAATGGGATTGTTCGCTCAAAGGGATTTTACATTTATCTTTTTCTAGGAAACAATATAGGAGTTATGAATTATAACAAAAAGTGGCTTCATCCTTCTGGATTCATGATACTATGGTGCCTCAATTGGAACAAAATAATGGTGGATTGTAACCTGGAAAGAGTTGGTATTTTCTTTTTCTCCAGGTTTCTGTTGAGTCATCAAAACCATGATGATCTTAATCATCTATTCATAACCTGCAAGGCCATTTATATTCTTTAGAAGAAATTATTTGATCTCTTTGAACTTCCTCATATGAAAGACTCTAGTATCGTGGACCTGCTACTACATATTTCAGTGATGCAGCTGTCAAAAGATGATTGTTTACTACTCTTCCTGGCATGCAGTGAAAAAATTCATATTATTTAGAAGAAGATAAATAAGGGAAGTAATGAAAAAAAAGTTTGAATCATAATTTTTCTCAATATGATATCATGTCAGTGACTCAACTTGCTACTAATTTACCTGATGAAAATTGTTAAAATTCAGTTAGGGATATTGCAATTCTGTGAATGTTACATTTGTATAGAAATTAACCCAATCCCATGTGCACTATTGAAGTTTTTTTGTACTCCCCATTTCTCAAAATTCATTAAATGAAATTCCAATGTCACGTCGAAATGGAACCAAAGAAATGATGGATATGGAATTTCATTAAGATATCACAATAGAGACTTATTAAAAAGAAATCATTGTTTATATAGACATGCCACTACTCTTGTAGCAGAAATGATGGCTCTCATCAAGATACATGAGGTTTATCTACAACGTAATTATAATAATATATGGTTTGAAAGTGACTCATCCACTATTTTGTAAGAAACAATAATGGGTCAGATTTATCACTATTGGAATCTCACATCAAAATGGATAATGTGTCTTTACTGTTTGGTTTCAATTCATTATATTAAAACACATATCTATTGTGAGGCTAACTTACTTGCTGACAATCTCGCAAACATGGATTTATCCTCTTTTATTTTTTTTAATTTATAAAATACAAAGTATATATGGGTGTATGTAAATTTAAAATCAGAATAATTTGATTATAACATATTTTCTTTAATAAAATGATAAATACAACATCCCACTATCTGGATTTTAATTTCACATAAAATTTCGATCGAGGATTAAAAGAATGCATTAAAATAGTTATTTTTTTTAAAAAAAAAATTACTTATAATGATAAATAATTTTTAATTTTTCATGATGTAATAATTACCTTTAATTATTATGTAACATTCACTCACTGCCAATGAAAATTGTCTGATAAATACACAAAATGAATATAAAAATATTAATATATATATTTTTTAATGTATTTTTTTCTAAAAATTTAATTGAAAATAATAATTTATAAATGAATTGGTATGTGTATAGATTATAATTTATTTATTCACTTAATTAAATTTATGTCAAACTAAACAAAAATCCAGAAAAATATACTCTAATGATTCTTTATTTTAAATTAAATTTTATTAAAAAAATTAAAATATTCAAAAAAATATATTCTAGAGGACGTATGGAATTTTAAATGGTTTAAAGCGTAATACATTAATCATTTTAACCCATTTTTATCATAAATATAAATTGATGAAACCTAAAGGAGAAAATCTTGTGACCATAGAAAAAGTTAAAAACTAGTTGATAAAAAGGTTAAAAATATTATATAATTTAAAATAGACCCAAAACCTATTAAAAATTTATTTTGTCATGATAATTAAACAGTAACCATTTTTCAATAAATACATTCTTATTTGGAATCATTATATTTGATAATGAAATTAATTATATTTAAATATTTTATGTATTTTAGTTAATGTCATCACCACACTTATAAGAGGCCACATATTATTCTACATTATACATAAATAATAATACTTTTGGAACTGAAATGGCATACTGAATATAATAATACATAACATACATTCTAATATTATATTTTTCATCTCCAAAGAACATTCTTTCAAGTATTATGGTTTATGCCATTTGGGGAATCCTAATAATCTTTCATAAATCTTAATCAAGAAATTTCAATTACATTTCTTCATCCACCTTCAATAAATATATATTGCATGTCATAAAATATTTATTATAGTTTTATAAATTTATTGAGATTTTATTGTAATAAGGAAAAAACTATTTCCCACCTTCTTTCCATCAAATGGGAAATTAAATTATCACTCTAGAGTAAGGGTGGATAACCGCATCCATTACGGGATATAATTAAATTTATACAATAAAAAATCATGGATGCTCATTATGATGGATTTAATGATTATTTATGATATTGTTCACATAACTATTTTTACTTATTATCTTATATACATAATTATAATTCCATCTGACAATGAATGATAACATCACTTGTCTGTACGATAGGACTACCACCTACATAATGGGATGTAATTCATTTTTCACTTCCTAATTACATGTATAGGATTACAAATATATTTAATTATTATATATACATATATATGATAAATATTATATAATAATTAATTTTTATGGTTAATTATTATTTAATTTATTTTTTTCCAACCATCAAAAAGTTAAAACATCACTCGTACATATTTAAAGACCATGTCTCCATGAAGTGATGAAATTCATTTTTCATTACAACATTATATGTATAGTAATAAAATATTTTAAAATGATTAATTATAATAAATATGATATGAATAAAATTATTTAGTTGTTTCTTGTATGATAACTGTTCAGGAATAAAACTACAAACCTGAATCATACAAGAAAAATGAGACTATTAACACTGGAAAATGAGGATTTTCTTTAAGAATTGGTGATTATAGAGAATTAATTTTTTTAATTGGATCACATATTATATAATAATTTTTAAATTTACTTTATATATAATTATAATAAATATAAATTTATTATTCATGATCTTATAGAATTTATGAATCAATTCATAATTCTGGTAAGGGTTATTCATATCAATATTGTTTAATTAAGACATGCATGACGTTAGACACCTATTTATGGTTATGAGATCTATATAATATGTTTTTAAAATTTTATGAAATATATAATATTAATTATTAGTATTTACATATTTAATTAATTTTGTATCATTTAAGGGGTTCTGATTCAAAAGATAACAAATTGGTAAGGGTTTATTATCTAAAATTATATTATTTAGGAATTTTGTTTGGGTAATACATTTATCCTCGTTATTATTTTTTATAATACATCTCCTTTGATATGTTATTTTATGACTAATATTATTCTAATTTTTAATAATGATTAATTTTTAAGGATTTTCTTTTGTGGGGTTTATTATTTGAAAGTTACTGAAGCGGTAAATGTTTATGTTACAATATCATTTCATTTCGGGAAAATCTAAAAATTTTCATTTAACAAAATATTATAAATATTATCCATAAAGCCAATATATATTATTCCCATTTCATTTTTCATAAAATTTTCATATGTTTATTAAATTTTTATCTCATTGATTAATAATGATCGGTAAGATATTTTTTATGAAATAAATACACTATTTTTCTTTGGATCAATAATTTGTTATTCCATTAACAGAATTTTAAAAATTGTTTCATGAATGTTTATATATATATATGAAATGGTTTAAATATTATTTTACAAAAAAATTATTATTTTCAAATTTTTAAAAATAGATCGTTATAAATGTTTCTGAATGATTTATATTTTTTAAATTTTTATAATGTTTTAGTGGATTTTTGTATCATAACAAATATTTCATTGAATAATTTTCTCACTCTCATGAATGTTTTTTTTTCTTTAATTATTCTATTAAATATTTTCTTATTTATTTTCAATGGATATTATTTCTTAAATATTTTATAAGCTTTTAGTTATACATTATCAAAAGAAAAGAATATTTTTAGAATGTTTCCAATTATAATATTGAATGTGATTTAAAATTTATTTTAAATCTATGTCATCATAATTTTAGGATTGATTTTTTTAACTCAATATATTATCTTAAGATTCTATCCAATTAGTTTTAATGGATATATTTTAATGATTATAAGATAAATAAGATTATATAGAACTATTTTCATTAATACATGTTAATTATGTGATAATTAAACCATTATGAATAACTTTTCATTCACATGGAATATTCTATTATGTAATCATGAATTGTTTATGCAGCCATTTTCATCTATGGGCTCTAATTGGATAAAATTATGAATATCAGTAGAATATTGTGGAAAATTTATGGTTTAAGATTACATGAGGGTTTGGTCCACTATAGCATTAAAATATTTGTTTAATAGTAGAATACTAATTGGAAAATTGTTTTAATTATAGATCTAATTTTTGTTTTAGAAACATTTTTTTTGATCCTTGTTTCATATATACTATTTTAGGCATAAAATTAATTTATGCCCTTAATTTTATGTGAGTATATTATTTCATATTCTTTAATTAATTAGTTAACATTTTACTATTTATACATTTTCAAAATATTGAATGATCATGTTTTTACACATTAAAATGTATATGTTATTATATCTTTACTAATGATTGATTATTGATGAATCCACACTCCAATGACATTTGAATTTTATATGATGAAGAATTATGTTATAATTCATACTTATTGATTTTTAATTGATTAAATATGACTTTCATATGTTATTATTATGTTATCATAAACTTTCTCTCATATATGATCATTCATTGATATCACTTTTGTTTTCCCTTGCTAAGAATGTAATATCACTATTAATTTTGGTTTAGATTACCCTAGTTATGAAAAAAGGTATTAATTATGAGATTTAAATGAATGGTTTTACTTCTAAAGAACATTGTTATTTACATACATGTTTCCAAATACACTAGAGCATTATAGGTATGTCATGGATCGTAATGATATTTCATGAATATTCATCTACTCAGATGTAATATTTATATATGTGATATTTGGATCACATCAATTAGTATAAAATAATGGTTTAGTTAATTTCGAAACTATTATAATAAATATATAATGAATACCAATATAATATGAAATATAATAAGAGTAGCCCCTATTTTATTTAAAAACAGTAATATTTTCCATAAACTCATCCCTATTATGATACAAGGATGTGTATTTAGTTTTCTTTTAGATAAAACTAACTGTAATAATTGAAAATATTATGGAATGTTAAATAAATCAATTTTCACTAGTTCATTATTAGTGTGCCTAAGGTTTCTCATCAAGCTAGAAACTCATGAGGGATATGTTTATATTATTCCACATTTTATTTATACAACATTATAAAGGATTTGAATAGATGACATCCATTGTTTAATTATTTTAAATATAAGGTTTCATAGATTGGAAAATATAAGTCACCATAAAGAATTATTATAAATTATATTCATTATTATATGTTTTTATTATTAAAATATCATTTCTTTATTTAAGTTAATGGATTGGACATGTTAGAATCATGTTATGGAAAATGTGATTAATGATACTATGAATTTTATCATACAGAACCATGTAAAATATGATTTGGAATGAGAATAATTATGATTATTCATAACCAAATATATCAATATATTATTAAAAATATATTCAATTGTTATTGTCAAATTTAACGAAATATTATACAAATGTAATTCCATGAAAACCCTAATAGAAAAAACATTGAAATTCCAACATGTTGTGAGTTTTCATAGAAGAACTAATGGAAATGTCTAAACTAAACATGGTGATGTTTTGGGTATCAAAATGAAGGGAATATAAAATTTAATTCTAAGGGATTAATAAATATTTAATGGAATAATGTAAATTAAATCCTAATATCTCAGTTATAGTATATTATATAATTTTTTATAATTTGGTATTTATTTAATTTGATTCTGTAACCCAATACCTTACTCAAAAACTAATGAATTTCCAATGATATTCAAATCAATAAAGTAAATTAATGTATTTAAATATTTCATTATTCTAGATTTATGTTTTAGACATGTTTTTTTCAATGATATTATTTACATATAACTCATGTAAACACCATGAATTGTCCTATATTATTTTTTTATAATCATTTAAAAGTATATGATGAATGGTACTACTAGAGTAGAAATTTTATTAATTAATAATGATAGATTTCATAAAATTACATGATTGATGGGTTTGATAACCCTTATGATAGACCTTCTATTGAGATACTAAAACATATTTGGGAGAATGAGATGATTGATACTGATAAATTTAATTGGATAATATTGGAAACCATGATATTGAATAATTATATGATGAAAATATGACTTAGTTATTCTATGATGAGTTTTATTTTATTTATATAATTATGGAATATATTTTATCTTCTATTATTATATTAAAGGAATATGAATAAATTTTTATTTTGGAATCATATATATTTATGATGGTTTATTTTTCTGATTTTATTTATTATCAGGTTTTAGTGTAATATATGACCAGTGTATTCACATATTTTTTATCTGACATTAAGATCTACTTTATATAACATGGGTTCTATTATTATGTAAATCATGTAAATTTTGGGGAATTTATTATACATTTTGGTATTTTTAACACTACATAACACAACTTTTAGTAGTTTGGTAATTTAGTAATTCTGGAATGAACTATGAAAACAATTGGGTATTACTATTTAAATCTGCTCGGGTGATCATTCAAATGAATGTTTATTTAGATTAGTTATGATAGAATGTAGTAATAATTGATGGTTTACATAACTAAATTGAGATCAATTGAAGTTCATTTCATTGTTTTTTAATATCTCATGATATATTATTATTTTTTAGTTATTCAGGATTGTAAATTTCAAATAATTCATTAAATTTTTGAATATGGTGTGAAAAAGGTTTGAAAAACATACAACACACATGAATTAGATGAAAATGTTTTTTTTTGTATTTTATGAAATAAATTAATTATATTTTATCATATTCTATGGAAAAGACCCCTAAATAGAAATAAAAATTAACTTGAAAATTTTAAAAAGAAATCCCACAGAGAATATTTTTTGGAAAATAGATATTCATGTTCATATTTTTCTATGTTATGGTTTTATGGTCATCATAATTATCATCTCATGTCTATCTATTAACATCTATTATTATTTGGAAATAATTTTACTTTAATATGTATATTTTCACAACCTGATATCGTTATTCATATCTTTTAACATAATTATGTGATATTTTAGGTATCCTTTTTTGTTTTTCACTTCCCATATTCAATGAATTAATTAATATCCCTTTGTACAATATAGATTCTAAAAGAAGATATCTGAACATATTGAACCTTTTAATAGCATGTTAAAAATTTTGAGGAAACAATTAATTTTATTGGGGAATGTAAAACCCTGAAAGATTAGTTTAACAAATTTTCCTCTCTATTTCATAATTAACATGAAAGGTTAAAAATTGCGTAAAATTTGATATACTTTATAAATATGTGGCCATTATTAACATGTATATTAATTAGAAGTATGAGTATGATAACCAAATTACAAAAAATAAGTACAAATATTATATAATTAAAATATATTTATTAATACATTGTAAATTGCTACTAATTTTTCATAAAGTCATTTCCAACACAAAAAATATATCTTCTTCGAAATAGTTTTTTATTAATTTTAATCTTGTAAATTATAATTAATTTATTATTCTTATATAAATATTAATTTAAAATATAGAAAAAATTTATAAAATCATCATTTCATAATAGTTCTATGATTTTTTTATGAAAATATTTTTAATGATGTGAAGTTTGTGAAATTTTTCTTTTTGAAAACATTCAATTATTTTATTAAATATATTAATTTATAAGACCCCTTCAGTTTTAAATTGTATAACAATGTTACATAATCCTCTTTTAAATTTATTATATCCAATTAATTACAAATGAATTAGAATTATCTTTGTGTTGGATGTCTTCTTTTTTGGTTGTAAAAACAACTATTTTTAGTGAATTAATTTTCCTTTTGATTTAGGCATTTCTACTAAAAATGATTTATTCCTATTGTATAAATATAATGATAATAATAGTGTCCTATTTTAAATTCGGGGGACAATTTTTTTAATTGGAAACTATTGTTTTTTTAATGAATAATAATCTAGGTAATGATTTGTCACCTTGGTAACAGAAAAAATAGGTTAAAACAACCATATAAGGATTTAAAATACCACTAACACTTTCAGTTATCCATTTTTATGAATTTTATTAATAAAAATAAATCAAATATAAAAAAATATTTCAATTTTAATAAAATTTTATTTTACTATAAAATTTAAATTATTTTATGAAAATGATAGATACAAAATTTTACTCACAATATATTAATTTTTCATATTTGTTTTTATTAGGATAAAAAGATTTTATGAATTAATATACAAGGTTGTTAAGAAAAGAAAAAAATTGAATCATTTTTTTATGAAGGTATAATTACGTAAAATGATTATTCAACTCTGATTCAGTTCTTATATAAATTGTATTAAAATTCATTTAAATTATATTAAACATATTAAAAAAATTCAGGATTTATGGTATTTCAAGATTTTTATTTTTAATAATAATGTATAATTGATATAAGACAATTTTTTTTAAAAATCCAATATCATATTGAGGAATTTAATGTGTACTTTAATGAATAATCCAAAAATGTCTTTACTTTTATTTTATTTTAAATAATATTTTATTAATGGATTAAAATATAAAAAATATAATATATGAATACGTCTGTAATTTAGAATGGTAAGAAAGTTATATCATGTAAAATTTTAATACCCACAAGCCACTAGTTATGTAAATTTATGACCCTTAATGTCTAAAACATTTATTACCACTGATAAGGTTATAAAGATTAAAAAATGTGGTTACTGAAAGTGATAATATTTGAAATGGAAGCATAAAAATATTTACATTTATTTAGATTTTTATATTTAGAACATATAATCTTATTCATAAAAGTCCTTTCCTGTTTCTTATAACATACTTGATAAAGGCATTATTTACATTTAAATATGTTATGTAATTCCACGTGTGTCGTAACCTCTCTTAAGAAATTGCATCTTTATTCTCATTTATTCATAATCTTTGAGACATGTAGAACATCCAACACCTGACCCAACCCATTCTAATCTTCATTACCATCCTCAAAAATCCATGGGGCTTCTCCAAATACAAACTACTAGAGGCATATGGTTTTTGAAAAATGAGGTCCCTAAGAGAAGACATAAAAATATAAACCAAGCTCTATCAATTATATTTATTCTTCCAAAATCTATAAACAAAAATTATCCACCAAAAAATTATGAATATACTATCATAAATATTTTTTGCCTTATTATGATTATTTCCCATCTATTTTCTCATTCAATATATCAAGTTGAAAATGAATGTATTGTGCATGGGTATGTACAGACTACCATATCCAGATAGTGATGTGATTATTTTTCCATCGCCAATATTTAGGGTTTGTTAATATAATGGATTTAAATTTTTACATTAATTTAATCATATAATTATTCTTCATTAATTAAAATATATTATCTACCATCTTTCCATATCAACTATTGAAAAATGGCAATTTTACTCATTTATACGTGGAAACTATCACCATTATTAAGAGATATGATTCAGTTATGTTTTCCCCTTTTCTTGTCTTATAATAAGGATTATTTTTAATTAATATATTTTATAATTATTATAAAAAAATTTATATAGATATCTTAATTATTATTTTGGTTTCTATTATTCCCTCAATGAAAAAACAAAATCATCACTCATGTATACGGAAAGACTACTTCATGAATGAAGTGACTTACTTCACTTTTTTCACCTATTTATATTGACATATATATAATGGTGAAATAAATTTTTTAATATAATACAGATGAATTTATCATTTTATCGATTATAAAAATATAATAAATTTTTAATGCACCATAACTATGGAATATAATCATAAATGAGCATTGAAACAATTTACAACTAAATACAAGGGGTTTAATAAATATTTTATAATAAAATGGTGTTAAAATGTTATAAGTGTGAAATTTACAATATTATAATTTTGAAAATGGTTATTTTATGGACTTAAAAAAATTTACTCTTTATACAAAAAATACGAGTTTTTTTAAAACATTTCAGCTAAAACATAACAATTCATTATCTCAATATTGTTTCCCTGATACATGATTGATTTTATGAATGAATTTTTTTTATTAGATATGTATATTTCCCCATGAAAATATTATTTTATAGATGTTTATTAATTCATTATATTTAAGTTTAAAATTAAAATTATTTCATCCTGTTAGTTTTTAATCAAAAGATGACAAGTTTGTAAGGGTTTATTGACTAAAATTATCTTCTATTGGCCATATTTTTTTATACACTTGTATTATTTTATGATGTATATTATCTGACTCGTTCATATGATAATTAACTAATCTATTTATTTTTTTCATTTACTGTTTAATTAATTTTTATTTAATTTATTGTTTTTAGATTCAATACTTACCATCATGATATGGGTTTATATTACCATATCATTTTTTTCAAGACAGTATATCCTTAATTTCCATTTAGGGTTTTTTGGATCATAACATTTAATCCACATTAATTTATTCTCATATGATTATTCCTAGAATATTCATTTATTAGTTTATTTTTTTAATATAAATTGATATAGATTTTTTTTGAAAAGAATAGATGACCTTATTTCATCATTGGTCTATGTAATTTTTTATCCATGTATATACACTCAAAAATATAATTAAATTTATTAAATAAAATGTTAATGTTTTAAATTGGTCATTTTCACTACCATTGAAATTATTTGTAAATTTTTCAAAAAATAACCTTTAATATGATTTGAATATAAGTTTTTTTAATATTTATAATATATGTATGAATGTAATACATTACTTTATTAAATATTTTATTAACTGAATATACAACCATGATTATTTTTTTCCTAAATATTATATTGATAGTTTACATGTAAATTTTCAAGTTACGTTATTTTCATTGTATTCTCAAAATTTTCTGTTAAACAGTATTCAAAATAAACGTATGTTTTTTCCATTTTTTAAAGGATGCTTCTTAATTTTTATTTTAATATATTATACATCAATGATAACATCATTTAATGATTTTTATACTTAACTAAGAATATGATCTTATGATATCATCAAATTTGTTTCCCTAGATTAGTTTTTATTAGTACAATTTAATGTTTATTCTATTAAACTAAAATATATCACATGATTATAATCAGTGATAATTAAACCATTATAATGTTTATTTATTTTCCATGGGATATTATATGATGAAATGATGAAATGTTTATTAAACAATTTTTCCATTCCAGGGTTATGATATGATGACATTCTAGATGTTTTTATAATCAAGTGTCCCATTTATGGTTTATGATTATGTGATGAGAGGTTCTATCATAGACTTCTAATTCATTGGGTAAATATGGATGACACAATAGGAAGCTATTTTATTTCTGATACTTATTTAATATTTACAACATTATGAATAGAATCGTTTTCATTTCCATATTTTTATGAATAGACCTTTCTTCATTTTAATAATTAAATGGGAGGAATATATTTCTTATACATAAATTAATAAGAAAACTAGTTACAACTAATTTAAATTTAAAATGTTATACGCTTATGTTTTTCTATATTCCTATATTTATATTAGTCTCTTAAGAATATCGATTTATAATTAAATATTCCACACTTTTTTGATTATTTATTAGGATTCTATATTACATTAGTTGTGATTAATAATGTTAAATTAATAAGTTATGACATTTTTTTGTTATGATTATGTTCTCATAGACTTATGTTAATGTATGATCACTGATCTATACCACCTTTTTACCCTTACTAAGAATATGAGATCACCCACTATCATTTTTTCCTTCCTATATATATTATAAAAGATTTTGTAGGAAATTTATATAAAGGGTGATAGTTATAAAGTATATATTTGGAGATGATATAGATATTACACGTTCCATTGTTTATATATCCATGTTTCCAAAGACACAAACCCTTTCTGGTTCGGCCTTTTGTATGAATAATATGTATTTATTATTCATTAAATATGACATAATATTTTTGTATTTAACGTTTTAGACACCACACCTATACATCCAAACAATGATTCACTACTACCCTTACAATATAAAAACCCAACATCCCCATTAAATACATTTTTATCGAAATATAAACAAAGATGATCTATATATAATAAATCTATTACTCTACAACATTTTTCCCACCCTCTCCTCAAATAGATGTAGAATGTTATGACTATAACTATTTTTTATTAATATACTTATTTCATACATATATGTTCTCCTTACTAATTTATTTTTATAGCCTATAATAATATTAACCAAATATACTCATTGAAGAACATCAACATCATCTCTTCTTCCTCTAGATAACTAATCATATTCAAAAAACAGTATTTATTAATTAGTCAAATAATAAAGACCCAACCTTTTTATATGTGGATATTAAAAAATATTTGATGAATATTAAATACACTACATAAAAACATTCATGGATATCATAATATTTTAGTTCCTTTGGATTCATAGAACACATTTTACAAATTTGGAAATATATCTTCATCATCTCCCATTAAAATAATTACCTTCAGTACTCTTACTTAAAACCATTCCGTATACGTATGGAAATTTTATATATGAAAAAGGGTGAGCTCAAATTTTCAGTAAGGGTAAACATGGAACATATAAATTTATTATATTATGGGAGAATATAATAATAATTATGAGTATGTGATCATGATCATATCATTGAATGTTCATACCCAACATTTTTTGGATCATAGACTTGAGTTGTTGAAAAAACATTAAAATGAGCGATAATAATGAAAAATACTCATAAATCATTCTTGAAACACTTGTACAAGACACAAATGTGTGTGTATTAATTATATGTACATAAACCATTTTTATATGTCATGGATTATTACCTAGACTCACAAATCATGCGTTATCTACTTTTCCATTAACAGATGAAGTATATCGACCTGATTTCTATCAAAGATCAAGCTCGTTGACTTCTATCCCTTAACTATATCATGAGATATAATTACTTAACCAATGAATTATAGGGATATATAGTTCCACATATAACATAATTAAAACTATAAATATGTGTTTAACATTAAAATAAATCATTCATCACATCAGAACCCATATAATGAAATGAGATTCATAAACATAATGAAACAATACATAACCCATTAAAAATAAATGAATTTCATAACTATAATTCCATAAAAAACAAAAAAAATTCAAGGAAATATTATGAATGGTATCCTTGGGTAATATAACTATTAATTATTATGTAACAACACATAATTTCATCTTACATAGGAAAATATTTTTGATAGATCACAAGAAATAATTCTTAAGGAAAATATCTTTTCCTTTATAAAATAATTCTACTCTAGAGAAGCACAATTGAAAATAAAATCACATTAATTGAGAATAATCATATAATATTAAAATTTAAACATATATTCATTATGGTTTAATGATGGTGTTTAAATCCATTCAAGTCATGTTATTTGAAAAAACTACTTTTGTAGTTTTTCGTAAATAAGTCACGAATTGCCTCTTTTGGAAAAAGAAAAAAAATAATAATTTCAAAATATTTAGTAAAAAGTATAAAATGTCTAAAATTATGTTAAATATAAATATGATAATATTAATACCTTTTTGAAATTTTTTTATAAAACATCAATGTGGCTGATAAATATTCCTTAATATAAATTTAAAATTAAACAATCCTAACTTTTGATGTGATTGTGAAATAATCATATATAACTTTAAAATAAAAAAAATCATATTCCCCATGAAAGAGAGAAAATTATATTGATGTGAAAATACAGAATCATTCATATTAAGAGTAAAAAAATAAATTCATGGTTATTATATGCACCATAAGAAAAAATATTCAGTGTATAAGGAATGTGTCTCTAAAAAAAGCGTGAAAACAAATCTCTTACATTAAGCCATTACATCCTTATTATAAAATATAAAAACCTATATAATAAATATAAGATTATTTTAATAATAATATATAACCATATTCATTTATATAATACCATATATTATTTACTTATGTTTTTATATTACACAATTATTAAAAATTCTGTGTGTATGTTATGTATCAGATAATAACCAATTTGTTTTTCATTCATGTTTTGACATGTTATCATTGTAACTCTTATTTATATCATGATTTAATAATTTACATACTAATAAACATTATATAAATATAATATATATATTTATTATTTTTATTTAGGTTTATTCATAAAAGGTAGATATAAGAAATAATATACATTGTTTATGGAGAGGGTAGGTTGTACGTACCCATGAATGCTGTTGTAATTTTTTAATCATATTAAATGAAATTAAAGTATAAAAAATATATATCCATAATATTTTGTGTATATATATCATATATATAGATTAAATTAATCATCAATAACAACAATATAAAATATATTAGAAAAATGAATCACATCACATCATCGTGATGGTAAGTCATACATACACAAGAGCGGCATTATCATTTCAAAAATGATTATCTTGTAAGAACGTAAATATGATATTGTCATTAAAGAATTATAATAATGTAATAAATCTCATATATAAAAATTTAAAACATCATAATTCCCACTCATAAAATATGGTTATGGAATATGAATTATATCAATACATTGAGATGGTAAGCTGTACGTACACATGAGCGATACATTTGCTTCTTGTACGATGTGAAAAGGGTTGTATAATGGTGTATTCATAATAATAATGAAATTAATGTGTATTTAGGATGATTAATTAATTATTTTATTTCTTCTTTCATATATTTATTGGATTTATAGATGATTACAAAAAGAGAATGATCAGTTAGGGCGATTATCTCTTCTACGAAATAACACAATTACATAACATATAAAGGAATCTATAGGTATAATTCATGGAAGAATGTACCCTATATAATTTGTATAAATAAGTGGATATGAGGACTTTCAGATATTTTTAGATCCATAAGGATCAATGTGGTGAAATGGGATGAGGGGGGAGTGTATTTTTATAATGAAGGTGAGGGGAACTTTTGGAATCTCAAAACAATATTAATTTCTAATAAATTAAATATCAATATGAATACCTAAAAAGGGAAATTTATTCAAATATATTGTGAAATAGAGTTTTAATAACATTATAAAATATATTTTATTCATGTTTTTATTATTTTTTTAACCATATCATTTTGATTAACCCTTAGTTAACATAATTTAAAATTAATTATGGTATCAATAATTTTAAAAAATAATGATGTAAATTTAACATATAAGTTATCAATTGAACCATATATGATAAATTTATTATATTTTAGACAATAATTAATCTCATTTTTCAATATTTTTTATTTTTAAATAATATATTTAATGTTTATTTTCAAATAAAATCATTTGTGCAAATATTGACACTATTCATTACATTGACATTAAAAAATCAATATAGTAAGATAAATTAAAACAAATAATTTCATAAAATCCTATTACGTAATATTAACCTATAAAATTCATTTAGAGACTTAATTAATTTTAATTATTTTTTTAATAATTCTATTATAATTTAATTTAATGTTCTATTACTTTTATAAATAGTACATCATTGTTGTATTTTTATTTATGATAACTATTTAGTCACTAAAAATTAAAATTAAAATTATATTATTTATTTAAACCGCATATATTTCATTATAATATACATAATTAAAAAGATATTTTATTTAACAACATAATTAAAATATTATAAATTTTAATAGTAAGAGTGTGATATTTTGTCATTGTCTTTGATTTTAATAATATCCTTGTCATTATCAAGGAAATGTGTCCATTAAATTAATTAATATAGATCCATGTGGGTGTAGTGATGAATAAATTTTATCAAATAATTTTTTGAAAACTGTTATGAAAGTTTTCTAATATTTTTAATATTTTTTACCCACAAATTAATTGATTTACCGTTAACCATGGAAATAAAATTTAGAAAACATTCAATTCATATTGTATAGAAAAAAAATACATAATTAATAAATTTTTAAATTAATAGTCCTATAATTTAATCCATTTCTGGAAACTAAAAACATAAATTTTTAATAAATTATTTAATAATTATAGGCGTTGATGAATTAATAAAACAGGTTTCCAATGTATTTTTTTTTAAAAAATTGAAATGTTTTTATAACCAAATTTTATGTGAAACTTATTATAATGATCATAATTGAATTATGAGATACTATAATAATGTAATTATAATCTAAAAAACAATATAAATATAATAAAAAAATATTAATTAATAATAAAAAAGAAGTTTTCAATTAAAATACAAAATTTTTTCAGTATTCAACAAAAAATAAATCTTATCAAAAAAACCAAAAAAATATTGATACTATGATTTAAAATAATAGGATTTATTTTTCATATAAAATTTATAAAACTAAAAATATATATATTTATAACATGTTCTCTATCAAAAGGTGGAAGAACAATATTTTTTGAAAAATACATATTTTATGTGTAAAATTTAATTTATTTTTATATTGTTTCTAGAAAACACATAATATTAATTTTAAAAATATATTTATTATATATATATATATTATTTTTGTAATCTGAAAAGTTTTTTATTTTTATTTATTATTATAAAAAACAAATCTGTACATTTAAATGGAAATTCAGAAAAATATTTATTTTTTAGGGTCTTATATATGTAAATCAAACGTTCCTAATTTATTTATTCCTATTAATATTCACCATTCCAATGGCTATGTTATTAGTTTCTAGTTTTAATTATTATTACAATAAGAATTAGGTTTCATATAATCCTAGTCCATCATATATCATAAGTATAAAATGGTGTACTGTGCAATGAAAGCTTGCAAAGAAACATCATTATTTTAATAATAATTTTCAAAAAATATCATGGTTGTACATTATAAACCAATTAAAATTAATTTAACGAAAAAATTTTATATTGTTAATTAAATGTTTAATAATTGAAATTTCGATTAATAGAATCCCATGGCGTTAAAATGAATAATAAAACTCTAATTAATAAGGTAGAGATGGAAATATAATTGTTACCCAAAGTAACTCATATATTGGTTTACACGTAGGAGAAAATAGTTGTAAATTGATGAAATGGATGTGGAATAGAAATATAAATATCATTTTATGATGGATATTGATTGAGTAAATGTTTTGGAAAATTTTTACAATCAGAAATCCATAAATTTGTGATGTTATAAAGGACTATTTGATTAATTAGAGATGAATATACTATGTTTTATTCACTATCATTTCCTTATTGTTGAATTTTATTAATTAGAATAAAAAATTTCTTTATTTCATTACATATCACTAACATGATATCATCCTTTTTTATACCATGATCAATTTCTACTACATATGTTATTCTAATAAATGAAGGCGAATTTTTATTTTATGAAGAATCAGCAAATCATGAGATCTATATAATGATCGATTTTTTCATATATCTTAAAATAAAAACTAAAAGTCTATAAAAAATTATCCAATATTCATAAATCCTCATCTGGAGGTATAACACATTGATCCCTAGAACCTCATTCAATGTTTCACAATAACCATTTCATAAATGGTGAAAATTTTAACACATCTTAGAATTTAAATGTCTTTAAAATTAGAAATAAAGTCACTAAATTTATCAAAATCATCATAATATTGATCATCATATATCGTAAATTATCTCATTGTTTTCATATTGAAAAAATGTTAGTATATTTAACATGTATTTTCATGATTCATAGTAATAAACTAAATTACTATAACACCATATTGAAAAATGAATGATTTTAAATTTTAACTATTTCCTCAAATCATAAATTAAAAAAAACTATAAACATAATCCATGATATCATTAACCATTGTATTATGTTATCAGCCAAAATTTCATCGATATTTTGAATTTATTTAATAATAATCAAACATCTCTAAAATTTATTATCGCAACAACATGAACATAATAAGGGGTATCCTTCACTAAATCATGTGTTTTTATAAAATATCACCTTACCATATCAATCAATTTTTTCGTATAGCATTACCTTTCAAAATATGATCATAGATACATAGAGAAGAACATATATTGGACTAATACATAGATATTTCATTATTTTCTATGACCATAAATTGAGTTTGGTAATATCATTCTTGAAATCCATTATTTATACCCTCAATCACTTCACTACTTCATTGATGTACTCTACGTCACCAATAGTGATCGCAAGGGATTTCCCTTTTTCTTGGTATTTATGAGGTTACGGACATTGATCTCCATCGTTAACATTTGGATTTGATCTTCATTATCATAATGAGTATAGTCCATCCATTTATAGCATTGTTTCATGGGTGGTGCATCAATGGGAGTCTTCATTTACACCATTGTTTTAACCATCACGTTTACTATCATTTGAAATTCATGGGATTTATGTGCCACCATTCCACATTTAAAGAACATACTGTATCCATTTAAACACTTTAATGATTTTTCATCCCACATTTTGATAATGTATATGGATATAATTTATTTCTACCTTGATTTCTATTCATGTTTTCATAAGACTCATTCATTCAGTTATTATCAAATACATGGGAATTATGGGTATCTAATCTTTAAATTTCCACCTTAAGATCCCCCAAAAAATATCTCCGCAGTTATTAAAATCATTAATAGTATCTCCCTCTAGATACGTTGTTTTAATCCATTGAAAAATCATTCAATATTAATTTCGTGTAAGATAATAATTCCAAACACAAACCTCACAAGTCACAAAATTTTATTCATAGGTTCAAACATAATCATCTTCACTTTTTTTTCTTAGGGAATTACTTTTTTGTTTTCATCCCAAGATTTATTTAAAGTTCTTATTAATTATTTTTTTAAAATCCTCCTAATCCATATATACAATTTTATCTCATTACCTGGTATTCTAGATGATAGTGTACCATTGATCTATGTCACCTACCTAATGATAGAAACCCAAATTGACTTTATCATATTAAGATCATTGAAAAAATATTATTTCAATGTAAGTAATACATTTCTCAAGAACTAGTGGATTAGAATACCAAATGAAAGAAGCTAGACCCTACCATAGGGAAGACTCAATCGAATATTTCTCCTTTATTTTATCATTTGGTTGTCCAGCATGATTTAGGGCTTCATAATGGTTCGTGAGATGGAATCATGATTTTTAATTCATACACCCTAAACATTTTATTTCTAATAAAATAAATAATTAAATTTATTATTGAATTAATCGTTAACATGGTTCTATTAGGTTACAAACATTAACTTAAACCATAATGCATAATGTGGAATCACTAATCATAATGATCGAAATAAATAATAAATTGAATCCACTAATATAATTTCAATATATGACACTATAGGATTAAACCTTGGTTAATAATGATCATTATTAAAATAATTTGATAGTAATCAATACATAGAGTTATCCATAGAAATAAACCTATATATAACCTTAGAAATGACTGTTGAGTTCACACTAAAGCATTATAATCTACGTTTCGAATATGGGTCTAATCATTTCCTCTAATATCATTTATAATGACTTAAAATTTTCATTCAATAATATTTCATCTTTTTAAATGAATTTTCAATATATTACATTGAAACATTACCTAGGATATTAATTGTTTATTTTCATTGGAATATTATAACCTAATATTCTAAATTGTTGAAATATCTTCAATAGATCCCATAAAGATCAATCTCATTAGTACTCCTACTTAAAACTGTTCATTATACATGTTTAAAGGACAAATAAGAAAAATATTGAGATCAAATGCTCAATTAAGGTAAACATGGAAGATATAAATTTATTATCTTATGAAATAATATGATAAGAAATATGTGTATTTGATCATGATCATAACATTCAATGTTCATACCCAACTTGCCTAGGGTCATAAACACGATTTATTCCCTAAAAAATTAACATGAACCATATGAATGAAACATAATAATATCACAATCTTGAAAATTTAATTCATGTTAAAAATGTTATTGGAATCATAATAAGTATATAAACCATTAATTATGTAAATTTTAACAACCAAGACTGACATATCAGACCATATAACCTATTTCCCCAAATAGTTCAAGAAGGTCTGCATGTCCCCATTAATGAAAAAAGCACATCAACATGATTCCCTTAAATTTATCATTAGATAAAATTACTTACCCAATGAATGGAAGTGAGATAAAGGTCTCACACAAATCATAATTATAACAGTACATATTCATGTCACATGAAAATAAATAATTCAATACATCAAACCCCATGTGATTAATTTTTATTCATAAACATCATTAAATCATATATAACCCATGAAAAATAATGGGGTTTCATAAGTATCATTTCATCTTAAACAGAAACCATTTAGAGAAAGATCAAGAACATTATACTTTGGTCATATCCATAGTAATTAATAAGTATCGTCATATAAGATCATCTTAGAGAGAAGAGTTAGTTTTAAAATATTACATGAAATAATTCTAGGGGAAAATATCCAATCATTTATGAAATCATTATATTAAAGAGAAGCCAATTTTAATGGAAATAATTTTATATGAAAAGAAATATATTATATTATCAGGTACACTGAATGGAATTAACTCAACATGATGGTGGAGAAATATCTTTATATTGTATTTGTTAAAAAATCATTCATTTCTTAATTTTGTACAAAAAAAATTATAACGTACCTCATTTAAAAATCAATAAAATTCCTTTCAAACCAAGTAATACGTAAAACATTTGAAAAATAAATTCAAATAGCCATTTTAATAATATTAAAACCTTTTTGAAAACATATTTATAAATCATGTTTGAGGAAGATAAATATTTTCCAAAATATATTTAAAACGCAACAATCCTATATGTTGATTAGATTATCAAATAAACCCTTATTAGTGAATAATATGTTAAATTGAATGCCCCTTGAAAGAAATAAAATAATATGTATGTTAAAATACTATAATATTAATAATAACACTCATAAAATACATTAATGGGTTATTTATGAACAACTATAAGAAACATGTATTGTATAAAGAATGTTTCCACTAGAAATAAATGTTAAAGGAAAAAATAATATACCTTATGTCTTAAATTCCGTAACATAAATTAAAAACTCTAGTATAATAAATAAATTTTTATAGAAATATACTACATAACCATATTTATATATATGTAATACCATTTATAATTCAGTTATGAATTTAGATTACTAACTTAATAACCATTCCATGTTAATGTAATGTTTCCAGTAATAAACATTTAGTTTTTCATTCTTATTTTGACTTGATATCCGTAGTTCTATTATAGAGATCATGATTTTATCATATAAATAATGATAAACATGATTTAAATATCATATATATATTCATAATATTTTTATTCATGGGGATTCATAAAATTTTGAAATATAAAATGAAAATCATCATTCATGGAGGCGGTAGGTCATATGTACACATTAATGATGTTTTCATTTTCTTCTCATATTAAATTAAATTTATGTATATAATATATTATAATTCCATAATCATTTTTATGTTATTTAAATCATATATATTAATTAAATATATCCTTATAAACTACCTTGTGAAATATATTTTAAAAGTAAATCACATCACATCATTGGCATAGTGAACTATATGCAAACATGAGTGATGTTATAATTTCCCAAATGATTATTTGTTAAAAAGTTAAATACAATATTATCGTTATCTATGATTAATAATTTCTTAAATATCATATATAAACATTAAAAACATAATAATTTCTAATCATAAAATATAATGCTGAAATATGAATTTTATCGCTACTTGGAGATGGTGGGCCATATATATTCACGAGTGATACTTTCATATCTTGTTCGATGAGAAATGGGTTATATAATGGTGTGTTCAAAATAATAATTAATTTTAAACATATTTATTATGAATATTTTATTATTATATGATATATATCATATATTTAGGGGAGGTATAGTCGAGTAATTAAAGACAGTTAACAGTTAGAGTGATAACATCTTACACAAATCATCTCTTATAGATGTCATATAAACTAATATTTAGTTGGTCTCAAAAGATGAAAAACATCTAAAAAGATTCTCAGGATGTTTATAATATTATTATAAAATTATCCTACTTGATATAAGGCTCATTTTGGTGAAAATGGATGATGTACATGTGTCTTTTCATAATGAGGTGATTGGTACATTTGGAATCTCCAAACAATGATAATTTATAATAAATAAATGACTATCTAGGTAACTAAATTTTTTTTACATAAATTAAATATTTTATAGGCTTGAAATGTTTTCATCATGTATATTTTATACAATTTTTGGAAATCATTTTAACATTATCATTTTTATTAACCAATAGTTACCATGTTTTAATTTTAACAACTATTTCAACATTTTAAATATTAGAAGGAATATATCATTACGTATTAGTTGTAAATTTAATAATAATTTGTCAATTTATAATATTTTGGATCATAATGTATCTTATGTTTCATTATTTTTTGGTTATTATGAGTTTTTACTAATTTAATAAAATTTTATTATCATAAAATATCTTTAATAGCAATTTTAACACTATTTCATATATTGAAAAAATGATAATCAATACAATAAGATAAATTCAGAAAAAATAATTTAATACAATCATAATATTTCATATTAACTTATAAAATTTATCAAGATTCTTGAACTGTTTAATTTATTTTTATTTTAGTATATATTAAATCATTTAATTGATTATTTCATTAACTAATGATTTATTGATTTATCGTTATAAAATTATTTATGATAATTATTTCTTCATTAAAAATTAATAACAAGACTCCATGATTTTGTTAAGACTATTATATTTTTTAATAATTTACATATTCTCTCATATCATCTTTGTGAACCAAATATTAAAAATATAATACATATTTAATTATAGAGTGTATCATTTCACCACTATCTTAGATTTAAATAATATCTATGTAATTATTATTTAAAATTGTCTATTAAATAAACCAATTTCCATCCTAATGTGTCAATAGTCGAAATAAAATCATCAGATAATAGTTTTATATGGGTTAGCATAGTTATATAAAATTTATAATAATTTTTTTACGCTTTACATACTAGATGTGCCCATTATCGTAGTAATAAATATTAACGATGTTAAAAATAATATTGTCTAAACATAAAAGGGACATAATTTCTAAATTTGGATGTTCTGATTCAAAATATGTAATATTTTTTTAAATAATAAAAAAATATTTTTATTCAATTTTTTAAAAATAAATCAACCCGACAGATTGAGAAAATTAGTTTTTAAAATAAAAACATCCAAAATATTGAATTATTTCTATATTCAAATTCATAGTGATATTTAATCCAACTACCTAAATTTTTTTATATGATTAAATTTTGATCAAATTATAATTTAAAAGCAGTCTAAAATATAATATAACAATATAAATAAATCATGCATTCTCTGTTTTGTGAGTTCTGGAAGATAATATCTCTTTATGGACCCTAGGTTTCCTTGTTGCATTTGTTGTTACACTCTATTTTATTGGTACTACTTGGTAGGTGGCCCCGAAAAAGGAATGGGATTGTTGAAAAAAAACCTACAGACATGCATTATCACTTTGATGGACCTATGGGTGCCTCTTCATGATATTTTTTCAGTGATTTCATCCATTTTTCTGTATTTCATGATGTTAACATTACTGGAATCTCCATTCATGCATTATCAGGTGGGCGGATCGAAATATATAAGGTTGTGTTTTAACCCTTAATTTTCCTCTCATACACATTCTTTTTTGGTGGGAATGGTGAACTTCCTCATTGTACATCCAGCACTATGAGACTTTTTGTGGAGGGGGTGACACATTATTTTGACTAATATCACTGTTGAAATGTCTTGCGAGCGGGGAGATTAGGATTTCCAAGGCATGTTTGGACAATTTATTCTTCTGAACTTGTTTTACATCTTTGAACATTGTTTTTAAAGAATTTTATATTTTATTAATTTATTCCCTCTTTCCCAAACAGAAAAAAGGATCAATCTTTTTAATTTAATAAAGGGGTATTTTTTCTCAACCTCTTAAAAATATTATTTTTTAACTACTTATCAAAAAATTATTCTTATCAAAAAATAAAAAATTCAAAAAATAAAAATTTCTACTCTGATTTTAAAAAATTATATTTTTTACATATATAATTTTCTAAATTCTACAAATCTATATATAAAATTCGTGTTCCATTAAAAAGATGAAAAACATTATTTTAAGAAAAATACAACTATTTATGTAAAATAAATCTTATTTTTTATAATGTTTACAAAACACATTTGAATAATTTTATACATTATATTGAATATATTAATTATATATTTCATTAATACAATCAAAAAATGTGATTTTATTTATTTATTGGTTTGAAACAAACCTGTGTAGATTTAAATAATTTTTTTTTGAAAAAACATTACCTTTTTAGGGTTTCACTTGTGTAAACAAATATTTTTTACATCATTTTATACTATTCATATTCTCTATTCTAATGGATAGGATATAATGGTCTTTTATTCAATAATTATAATAATGAAATGATTTTTCATTGAAACTCATTGTTATATGTAATAAAGTTTAAGTCAGTATTGGGTGTTGAACAACTTCAACCTGGTGTTTAGTGGAATGAATGCTATAAAATAAATAAAATTATTTTAAAAATATATTTCATAACAATCTATTGGTTTTATACTCACTCATACTATTTTGAACCTCCTATGGTGCATGTGTTGATGGATCCATGGATCATCCCTCCTAACAACCTAAAATAGGCCATCTAGGTGGAATATCATTTAGAACTAAATAATACACTCAATATTAGTTTAACCATCCATATATCAAAAATAAGAATGGTATATTATGTAGAGAAACCCATTATCGATTTTAATCTCCAACCAAACCCAAATATTATACTATCTTTCATGTTAATTCTCCTTACCCATTTCGATGTTAGTTTCCCGACACAGTATACACATGTGTTATCAATAAAACTAATATCACAAAAAACACTACCGTCAATGGTCCTAATGATTAAATTCATCCATGATATTATATTACAATACACTATTTAGTATATTTTGGAACCCTTAATCAACCAAACCCCATATGTTTATAATAATAGTGGAAATCATAATAAAATTCATTCATATAATGATATCCACACATGCCTAGTATGATGAATCAATATACGCATGGCTACCTATTACAGAAAAAAGTCTATATTGAATTCTTTAACACCAAAAAACCATTATATGAAATTAAATGAATCATTTATAGAATCATATACCATAATTAACATTTATAGCTTCACTTATAGCATGAAATTCTGTACATGTTATTAAAAGTAATTCAACACAATGTTTATCCCTTGTTACAATAGATTCATATACCTCTAATCTACCATAAAAAAATTAAAAATCAAGACTCAGTAGTTATATTTTATCTTAACATTATAATCAACCATTCTGGAACACATTTTTCCGGTTCAATCTATAGTATCCAAATTATTATTCTATATGACCTTAATTGGAGTTCCATGGAGGCCAAAGGATTAAGACTAGTAGTGACAGTCTACTGGGTGATATTGGATGTACTCTAATAATAAAATAATAATCTAAACACATAAATAATAAACATTATTGTTCGAATAAAAAAAGATATATCCAGATGATATATGATTTAACAATGTCTACAATGTTATTCATATCCTATAAAAATAAATAATGTCACCCCTAGGATGACAAAAAATGTACAAATTTTTTTATAGAAAATGATATTTTAGGTCCAATACGTAGTAACCACCTAAATTATATAAAAAATATGTCATATATTCTATGAGCCTCTAACACATCAATCACCACTATACTATTGATGAAGATACATTACCCTGAAATATTCCATGACCCATGAATTCTACACAAGTCTTATTAGCCCCATATAGGGATTAATTATATTCCTTATAGGATACCATAAATAGTTTCCATAGTACATATCCATTAAAATATCATTTTATAAAAATAATAATAAAAATTTACAAAGAAAAATAAATTCGTATCCACTTATTCATAGAAAACATTAACAGATCTATGACATCATGGACGAGGGTCATGTCATGGCATGACATAACCCGTAATGGTGTGACACCCTCGGTATCCAAGACTTCATGGAATGAGTCTCTCTTGGAAAACAACTATTAGGGTTTTCCCACCCTGTCACGACATGATACCCTAAGTACTCAGTTTTTATATCCTAACACCTTTAAATATCTATACTATGTATAGTCAAAATGTGACCCTCATTTAATTGAAGTAACCTCACCCTTTCATGTCCAGTCGATACAGAGATGAAACACACACACACACACACACACATATATATATATGTTAAAAATAATTTTTTATTTAGTAAATTTTTATATTTTCAATCATTAATCCATATTTACTTGATGCGACATGGCCAAAATAGGTCCATCATCTCTACACACACTTTTGACCATAGGACACAGTGATGCCTTCAGGCCACACGGTGACTCTGTAAACCATTTCCTAATTCATCACTCCTTGTATTATGATCTCCCATGGAATGGTGTTGTATTATTAATGATAAATAATTATATCCCAAGACATATAAAAATACTCAACCAATTACTATCATTTTCAAAAACTGTTGACACACTGGTATGGTTTAAATTCATAAGATCAATCAATTATCCAAAAGTAATTATCAGTATAAATTATATAGGACATTTTTTTGATTTTTTCACTATATGAAACTCTATTATAATAATCTAACCTTATGTCTCTCAAGTGATGATCATGTCATTATTATCATTACAAACGTTAAACTATAATTTTTGGGTGAAAATAATTTTTCAAATAATTATAACAATAAATTTATTATTATATTAGTTTTAATCATTTTTTTCTTGAATTTAATCTAAAATTATACTACAATATATCTCTTTGTCAACATGCACATCCATAGGTAATTAATTTTGTTAGGGGAACCCTTGACTATGACCATATAAGATATATAATCAGGACCTATATATATATCATAGAATATATAATGCTGATATATTTTCTTTTATACTACAATGTTGGATTTCAGATTGGAATATGATATAATATACATGAATAGATATTTTTTAGATTGGAATTTTCAATGTGCATGATCAATGGATACTTATTTTTTAGATGGATTTTTTGATTATCTATATAAATATAAATATTGAATTAGATTATCATTTGCCTATGTCTAATGTATATGGGAAATTATTTTCTTGATGTTATTGTTTTATTAATAATTATTATGATGAATATATTTATAAATTATTTATTTCTATTTAGATTTTCTAGGTAATGCAAATATAAATGTATTTCATTTGACATATATGTTTCCTTTTATTTGGAAGTCTTATAATGTAAAAATATAGCATCTTGTATATAGTTTAAATTTACATACTTACAATATAAATCATATAAAGATTATCAATTATTCTTCATTGATTCCTTTAGAATATTGGATGTAGACAGTATGTAAAAAACAACCATTCTATTAACTTTCTTTAAACATAGGTTAGCCTACCCTATGGACCAGGGATCAATCTAGATCACCATAGTATAGAAACTAGAAATTGTTCATTATTCACAACATATTGGGAATATTTTCCCCATATAATAATATTTATTATTAAACAACGATAATACAATTAATCATACATGGATATACCATATATTAGTATGTCATGATTCTAATAAGTATATTTAAAATAATATCATTATTGAACATGGAATGAAATAAAAAATAGTTCATATCAAAGTCATTAAGTATAAAAGATAAAATCAAAGTCATTATACATGGATAACCATGGTTTTTTTATTCATGAAAATATAAAAACTATAATATAACTAAATGGGGGAAATTAGGGGTGGTAATTAAATCTAGTAGTATCTATAAATTACTTGTAAATAAAAGGTCATATGTGTAAGGCCAAATAAAAAAAACTTACCCATATTCTCATAATAATGGTGCATCTATCACATTTCATCTTTTGAAACCTAACCATAGGTAGAAACCCAATTAGTGATTTATCCCATAAAAAGACATTCTATTAATTATATCATACAAAAGAGTAAACACACACTCGTAATGTGTATATTGGGCCTGCGGGTAATTTCACAGAAGGATCCCACTATGTTCCCAATTTAAAACCTATGTGATTGAAAAAATAATCAAAGAATGTTTTAAATACTATTAGTAAAAATAGTATTTAATTAAATTAAAAAATAGGTATAATGTATTTCATGTTAACATCATAAGAAGAGAGAGTTAGTAGGATAGAACCATTCATCTAAAAATATAATATATAGATGGAGAATCACATGTTAATCATGAGGCCTTCCATATTGTCTCATATAGAAACAACTATAGTAAAATTTATGAGCTCCCATTATCCTTCTCCTAGAAAGAAAAATTTCCTTATTGTGTTTATATCATAAACAAATATCTAAATGTTTAACCATAAAAAATAAATTCTATTCCTTCGTATTTATGAGCATGGTTAGCTGTAATGTCTAACATACACTATAACATTGTGTGTAACACTTATATTAGTTTCCCACCTCCAATTTACCAAATAAATTTACAATAAATCCTAATATAATTCATGTTTACCAAAATAAATATTTGATATTACCCCTTCAATAAAATTTCCAAGATATAATAAAAGTGAACTTCATAAATTTTAATATACTTGTGTATAAAAATGTGTTTGCACTGAAAGAATAAAACTGAAGTTAATTAAGTGTATTTTTATTTTTTAAAGATTCTTATTGGTGTTTCAATGTAATATATTATAAAAATTTAAACATACTTTCCATAATCATTTTCTATTAAATTTCAGGCAAATTTCACTTTATCATATTTATAAGTTCCATTTCTATATTATTTTCTCAATATATGGTGTAATATATTAGATTACCCAAATTCAATAATAAATTGAAACTAAAATGAAAACCAACATGTTCCTTCCCATATAACCATAGTAAATTTAATTAAATATATTTCTATTAAATAAAATAAATTTAAAAAATATTGTTTCTTTCATGGAATGAGAAAAAATGAATTTAAAATAAACACAGGGCTTTTATCATAGAATATTTTATCAATGGATGTTTTACTATATTAAATATTATAGGGGATTTATAATCTAGGTTTAAAACCCATATATATATATATATATATATATAATTTTCCACATGATAATTTACCCACAAAAACTCATAGGTTACCTTGGATGTTGGAGAAGAAGTGAATAAAGATGAAATGAATAAACTTATTTTGGAAAGAGGATATGAACAAATACTCTTGAGATCATTGAATTATTTGATGACTAATTAATGGATTTTTCCAATAGGGGAAGGGTGATAAAGAAAATATTGATTAAATCATGATTGAATAAATGAGGTGAAGAATTAGAAAATTCACATTGATAAAATAATTTATAAATTAAATAAATATATTTAACTAGACATGTGGCTTAGTTAATCTATTGGTCTAATCCCTCACCAACCATGTGTATGGTTTTAAAACAAAAAATCAATATTAATCTAAATATATGGTTAGAAAAACAATGAACCATATATAAAAATGTTTTCTAGAAAATCATGTCTATGGAATATAGAATACATGAATGGTTATAGAAATGTGCACCCTATAAAACATATCGACATTTGAAAAAAATAAACTCAAACATCATAATAAAAACATGATCCATTGTATAATATGGACATTACATGATATTAACATCATTAATGTGAAATTTTAACACCTATTGACTAGGGATCATGATTTAATATGTGCTTGTACTATTTTATTATTATTTAGGTATTTGTGTTAGGAAATTATATGGGGTATACGATGAGTGTATTTGATTTATATGAATTTATTTATATTTAAAATAGATAAATAAAAATATTAAAAAATATAACCTAAAAACTGAATTGATCAATATATTAATTTACGATGATATTGTGAATAACGACGGTTGTGTTATGAACTATAATTATTCTTGAGGATTTTGTTTTCAATCATAAGAATGATATGATGGATCTTTACAAATGTAATAAGGATCTTCATTGAGTTAGTTTCTAAACGTGTATATATATCATAAGTACAATGAAACCAATGAAATTTGAATTTTATTTGATAAATATTGACTGATAGAAGAAATGTTCATTATATAATTACATTATTCTAGTAATGAATAATGTGTTAATATATATAAATTATTATGAGAGATATTAATATCTAATGTCACTAAGTTGTATATTTAATGTAATTTTGTAGATGTAATCAATTTGATCCATAATAAAAAAAATTATGGAATTTTCTTTTAAATATTATATAATATAATTGATGATTTATATTCATTGATACGTGATTTGTTATGATTGATTACTTTTTCATTTATTTTTTGTACAATTCTATTGAAGAATTATTTTTTTATTGTGTATGTATTACGTAAACTGCTTTATAGACTACCTATTGGTTTATTATTAGTAATATTGGATCATGATGATTTGTGATTATTTGTGTAATGTTTTTTGGATTTTCCAAAATGTGAAAATTAACATTCATTATAAAGTGTTTTAAAATGTTTAATGGAATGTAACATTGTTTTGGAAACCACTTATTTCTAATGGTTGGATATAATGGTATATAATGATAATTTTCAATCATGATTACTATTTTATTGATTAAAATAAATACTAATTTTCTTGATACATAAATATTTGGATTTTAGTTTAGTTATAAAAAGATTATTAAAAATAATATTTTAGACATCTATAATTTCATATATGAAAAATATGTTACGTAGCGTATGTGACACAAAACACTGAGCTCTATCAATCCACATATTATTATTATTTAAATATTACTATTATAGAAAAGTAATTAAATTGGATGGTATGAGAAATATTAAATACTTCAATAATTATATAAAAAGGTTCTACTCAATATAAATTTATTGATAAGTGAATAGTAAATAAATACTCAATTATTTTTAAAAACAATATATTCATTAATAATTTGTTTTCTCCAAAAATCATTCTTATTTGTTCTTGATAAATAATTATAAATATTTTTATAACCATTAGAAAAATTATTTTATAATGTGAAATGATTTTTTTAATTTTTCATGTTATAATAATATTATAATTAATTGTCAAAACATATATAGAAATATTAATTTTTCAATGAGTAATGAATACTATTGATTCTAATTTAAAATTGTGTAATATTTTTAGGTATTAATATTATAATATTATATATAGTATTTGTTTAATATATATATATATATATTAATTTAATATAATTACATTATGTTTTTAAGGGATTTTATTATTTCATTTAGCATAAAAAAAGTTTATACTAAAAATATATTTTGTTTATTATAAAAACATGTTTTTAAATGCATTATTCAGTTCAATTAAATTTTACCACATATATGATATTAATTCTTAAAAATGTATTGCATATTTGGAATCATGTTGTCTAATTTTCTTTATCATTCTCTTTTACTTTGGTTCAATATGAATGGTAAACTTATTAATTTTTTACCATAGTAAAGAGTAAATCAGGTAATTAAGGGTTAAAAAATAACTATAAAATGACCTTAACACTTAAATAAATATATTTATAAGATTCCATATTATCCATAATATTCCATTACATGTGTATATGGAATCTTATGCCCATTTGATAGTGATTATTCCCTTTATAATATTTTTTGTATTAAAAAGTATGAAACTTTCACAATAAAAATTTAAGTAAGAATAATATTTTAAACATGGTGAAAAATAGACGATATTGTTAGATATAAATACTAATTTTAAATATAATTTATTTATCTTAATCATGATATTTTTTTTAATAAATAATAATCTTTATATTTAACACAACATTGGAGTATTAATTATTCATGTAATGAAAAAATAAAATAAATGATATTGAAAATATAAAATTTAATAAAAGTCGATATTATTAATTTGATCCATGAATTTTAGATATGAACATGAAATAATTGGTATATATAACATCATTTTGTTATATATATTCTGATTTATTTATCTTATTAAAATCAGTTTAATGGAATGTTATGAAGACTCACATTAATGATATTTTATAACATTTAATTTGTAATTAATTAGTTGAAAATAATAAAATTGATTTGTAAAACTGAATAGGATATGGTTTTAAAAATATTACATGGAATAGTTATTTTACATTATAACTTTATAGTATCATAATTGAATTGTTAATGGTATAAAAAATTAACATTATTATAATTATCGAAATGATTAACACTTTTTAAACCTAATAGATAATGGTTAGAAAATTTCCAAAAAATTTCAAAAAATTATTGGATGAGTATATTTAGAAATATAATAACATTATTTTTGATTTATATAAATTGGGATCCATTTTTATTTAATATATAATTTATATTAATTTAATATTAATTGATATTCCAATATTACCCATTGTCTCAATTTTAAAAGGACACCCATTCCATCTCTTATTTAGAAAAAATTGAGTAACATGTCTCAACCAAGACCTAAATATTTATCTTCTAATTATCCATATAATTTTTTTTGGTGTTTTTGGTATACTCAAAATACTAATAATTGGTTCCTTTAGAATGGGCCAAAAGTAATTCTATCAATGAAGATGTTATTATCTTAAATGATCTCTTTCAATTTACTTTTTGTCATAAAACTTCTAATCATATTGTATATATCATAAAAGAAAAATTTCATATCCAAAAATATATTCAAATTTTTTCATGATAATGAAACCACCATTAATTCCAACATTCCCATAAAATGATATGTGAATGTATCACTCTTGTGTATGTATAAATTACTGGATCCACATAGCGATACAATACATTTTTCATCTCCATATTTTATGAATAGTTATTATGATGGGTTTAATGTTTATATAATATATTTATAAAATTATTATAATTTTTTAATTAAAAAATAATTTCTACCGTATTACCTTCCAAACTATCGGTAAATGATAAAGTTACTCTTATGTGAATAGGGAATACCACATCAATGACACAATGTGATTCATTTTTCATTTCTATTATATATCAATGATAATGAAGAAGAATTTTATAAATATATGTGATCTATATTATATTATAATTATTAAATAAATTTGAATAATTTTATAATATTCTTTAATTCCAACTATCTATATGTTAATACAACGTTCATCAATACATACGACCTACCATCCCCATGAACAGTGTTATTTATCTTCTCCGCCACTGAATTTTATAGATTAAAATATAAATGTATATAGTGAAAATATATTATATTTAAATCATTATTAATAGTATTCATATTATGTAACATTTATCAAATTATAATGACTCAAACAACTAAACAAACACATAAATTAAAAATAAATCAATTAACATCAGAAAAGTGATTTTGGAATAAATGTTAATAAACTGGTGATAAAATTTTATAAAATTATCCTATATTATATAATATATATTAAATTTATTTTATTATGTATTTATAGTAAATTTAAATTAATTATATATGTGGTTAGAGAACCCATGTGATAGGTTGGACCTTGGTTAGGAGATTTCACCTCAATTTCAACTCCATTGGGACATATATGTTATTATGGAGTTATTTTTTATGTGATGTCTATTATATAAAATTGTGGTATTTAAAATGAATATATATATATATTGTTATTATATATCATTTAATGTTTACCTTTATAATTTTTTCCACATTTTTTCCATTTTTTCCACTCTTTGAAACTTGAATCATAAAGTGAAATGTTTAAAAGATAAACATTCATTGATTATCATTTAATCAGGAATATTTTCCATTCATATCTGTATTTTAGAAAAATATTTTTTATAAGTGTTATAATATTCTCTGATTATTGATTAAAACCATTTTTACCCCTATATTACTTATTTACAAAATTACTTGAAAGGAACGTTCTTGTTATTTTCTGAATGCGGAAAATTTTCTATTTTTTATAAATAGTTTGAAATTATTTCTGTATAACATATATGGAATGAGATAACATTTATATATTCATGATTAATTTTTATTTTGTATTCTTTCATTATATGTTTACAAGGTTCATTTAATAGTATATACTTTATATTATAATTGTAGAGGAATATTATTATGTTTTTTCAAAATGGAAATGTAGTCACCCACTCAAATTTTCTAATGATATTTTATCTTATATATATTAATCAATGAATAAAATGCATTATTTTATTTATTATAAAACAGGTATATGTTGAAGTAATTATATCATTTGAATCATTTACTTAGATGTGATCATTTGACATTTCATTTTTCATAAATATCATTTTTATTTTATCATGGATATGCATATTGTCTAATTAGTATATCATTTATAAATATATTTTTATATATTTAATGAATTTTCTTGACTAGGAATTATTATTAAATACACAATAGTTACCGAATATGGATATTTTATGATAAGTCATATCGTTCAATAATGAAATTTATAATTCAATAAATGGAGAATTCATATGATGTGAATTTATTTTTGGAACCAAAAATTAAATATCCACTCATTTTATGGATACCATGATGTTATAGATGGTGAAATATGACATAAATAGTTTCTATTATTGATTGTTTCTTTATTATTATCCATGATATTACTACATTGATATTATTCATGGATTCCTTTTATTCTCATTTCATTTATTAAAATCCATGTTTATCATTTATTTATCATTAAAAGTTGATTATTTCTTATTTACTCATAATATCTTAATTTTTATATAGCCCTTACTGGGCATCTATACACACCCATTAATTTATTTTATTTTCAAGAGGATACGAAGAAGGATTTAATGAATAATATCAAGAATAAAGTATTTTTTTTATGTTATTAATTATATATTTCCAATTTAATTTGTGAATCATGTATGTATTTTTTTATATAAGTATTCTAAAATAATCTATTTTATCTATTTGATTACTTTTTCTAGTTTAAATTTATAAAAGTATCCACCTTCTATCAACTAATGGAGTCTGGGTCACTATATAGATTTCATATGACAATTAATTTAGTGCTTGGGATATTGATTTATGAAAATATATAATAGGTAAAATAACACTGTGAATAACATTGAGTATTATTCTATTTGTATGATAACATACAATAAATTATTATGCAAGAGATTATTTTCTCTCCCATTGTAGATAATTATTATCCTAGTAACATTGTTGTTTTTAGAAAATTAAAGAAACTAGGTGGAATGATGACAACTTTGAATTTGATATACAATATGGTGATCATGAAATTCCCAATTGGTTGATTACTATATTGAAAGCTATTTGGATTATTCATAATTAGTTATCATAATATATTATTAACAATATTAATCTTCACCAACTCATAATCTCACATGGATGTGAAGGATAAAGATAACCAAAAGAACAGGTAGATGAAACCATGGAAGAAATAAAGCAATATTTCCCCAATTTCAAACATGTGGATGGATACGTCTTGGTGAATGTCTCATAAGAGTGGGAAAATGTTTTATCGATGAAAAATAAGTTGATAAATCAATTAATTATTGAATAAAAATGAAGAGTATTATAGAAGGGAATAAGTTAAATCATACACATAATTTTTAGTTCAATTTATTATTTGTGGGGAATATGGGAATTATCTTAGTCAATGTCATAATACTCCGATTAACCAATAGGAAAATAAATGTCATATGATATGTAAATCATTGATTTCATGATCCAACCCAAGTTTGGGTTTGAGCCACAACTACCCCATTATCACCTCTATTGGCTAGATGTGGCGACAGGTGATGAATCCATAACTAACTCTTGGAGAACTTTTCCTAAGTACCTGTATATAAGAACACTACCAAATCTATGAAAAATTGAATAGTGAAACATATATGGATTTAACATTGCAATAAATAAACAAAATATTCATGGAATGATAAATAGTATGAAGTATGGTAGTGTATAATAAAAAACAAAAGGGTAAAATACATTCCCAAACCCAATAAATGTCTGTACCGGAAACAACTAGAAAATATTAGACAATTGTGAGAGCCCAACCATTGTATCGAAAGCGTTGACAATCATACATAGTAAAAACACCACATATCCATAAACATCACATAAGATACATTTGACATGTCTTTTATCTTTAAAGGACACAACACATTTTGGGAAAATACCATGCAATGGTGAGGATATACCTACCTAGTAGAACACCCTAAATGAAATTCCCTGAAGACATTCCCGAATCGGTCAAAAATTGTCGAATCAGGGACCATGGGATTCAATCAGGGAAGAATGTGCAGAGGGGGAGGAATAAAAATCACAAGAAAAGGGGTTTAAGAATTCATTGTCTAATCATTCTTAACCAATGATTAAGAAATTTCTCCAAGGTTAGATAAACCAATGAAAAAAATATATATCTAAATTATTGGGCGCATTGAATGTTTTTAAAGGCATAAATAAAATGATTAATATCAATCAACTCAGTACTTCATTTATAAGGGAGAAAACCCACAAACAATTAGTAATACCTATTTTTCGATTCTTTTTTAATAAATAACTCACATATCAATGAATTCAGGAGAATCTATTGTGTTTGTCACAATTCGATCTTTTAGATCCAGATCATTTTTATCTGTCCAAAATATAGGACGGGAGGTGATCTCCCCAATGGAAGGATGAAATATGGTTCAACCATAGAAAATTATCTATAATGAATTCAATAAAAAATTTATTTGATCAATGATTAGTTTATAAAATAATTAATTAATTAATTATTTCACATAAACAAACCACTAATCAGTGAGGTGTCCTAACATTATATGACAACTCTTTTCATATTACACCTAGGGTAAAATCTACGCTTTGTACCAAACCATGGTCTCAGATTTTTGATGTGATCAACCATTTAAAATATATCCCATTTTATTAAATTAACTATTCACGTCAAATATAAATTTATATAATATTTAAAAAAAATATAGTCACATCAGTTGTAAAAAAATCACATCGTCTTGGAGCTTATATCTAGAAACATATTTAGAAATATTTCAATGACTTATAAGGAGAAAACCAGGAATATACATCATTTATTCTTTTAAAAGTTTCTTCCTTAAATGAAAAAATAGGAAACAAAACTCGGGATCTTGAGGCCGCATCTATCTATATCTCTCCAATGAACCTTTCCTCATATTTATGTTCAGCTACAACATGCAAACCAATGGGATGACCCATCCTCACAAGGTCTTCTCTTATCGATCCCCGATTTCCATCAGTTTCTCGGTAAATGGGGTCCCATCCTCAATGTCCATCTCTCCCCAATAAATGACATGTATATTTTCATTTATGTATTTACTCACCTTTGAAACATGGAATACATAATACACCCATTATGATTATGGGGGTTGGGGGAGGCAGTATGAAACCTCTCCATTTCTCTTCACGATCATGAAGGACTTGATGAACATCATGGATAACATTCAACCCCAGTTGAACTGGAAAATTCCATTTCATGGGGAATATCTTAGGAAAAAATTTCTCTCTAATAAAACTCCAAGGGTGTTCTAATGTGAACAATGTAGAATATTTGACTAATACGGGCTATCATTATCCATTGAGGAATGACCTACACCATCTCCATTATTTCCTACACCAACTAGGGGACCATGAGAGTTGACTCTCCCATCATTGTCCAACATATAGGTGACCGTATGGGTCTTCCATATAGAGCCTCAAAATTTTTATTCCTAATGGAAAGGTGGTAGATATTTTTGAATGCAATGTTTACCAAAGTAAATAGATCCTCCAATCACCAAATGATTTCCAACATCCTTGTTACCATCATTTCTTCTAGAACATAGATAGTATGCCCGGTCTACCAATTAGTCTAGGGAAAAAGGTTGTAATCATCCTCATCTAGGTCCCGAATGCCTCTTATAAGCCTCTCCATAATCATGATGTAAACTGCTTTTCAGGATCATTGATAATCATCAAGGGTTCCCTGTGAAATTGAATGATCTCCTGAATGTACAACTTTACCAAACACACCACAATGCTGAGATCCCAAATGGAAAGGAATTATTATTAATTAATATGTTGGTATACTATTGACTAGATGGAATCATGGACCTTCACTATCCAGGAAGCCCTATGTCAAATTCCAGGTATATTTCATCCCATTTACACTCCTGGATATAAATAGGCTAAAAAATAACTACTGAAACATGGTTCTCATCCTTCAGTTACTGATATGTGAGGAAAAATGAGATGAAAAAAGCTACGCTTCACCTCATGTAGGACAAAAAAATGTATTTGGAGGTCCTTTTACATCTTTACCACACCAAGATGTTTTTCTAGGTTATATGTGTGGAACTCACACATCATCTCCTCTTGTATCATGACTAGAACCATTATTCACCAGGAAATAAGAAATCATGATTACCTACTTCATAAGATCCATATGGTGAATGAACTATGGATATATATTTTCTTGGGGCCTCTCATTGATTTTCTCCAAGACAAGACTCTCTCACATGCTTGTGGAGTGAAGGAGTTAATATCATCAACTAATGAAATGTTATACCCTTCGGCTCTACAATGGATATCCATAGGGAAACTAACTTCTGTAATGCTTCCAGTAGTAAGAGAGCCTGTGACTTCCTGCTAAGAGAATACACTACAACATTTTCATTTCTTAGTGTGTAGACTATCTTGAAGTCATAGTCATATATGAACTCTGTCCATCTCACTTTCTCATTTTCAAATCTCTCCGAGTGAAGATGTACCTCTGACTCCAGTTGTTTGAGTAAACCGCAAAGTGCACTCCAAGAAGGTAGTGAATCCACATCATCATGGAGAATACTACTTATACTAATTCAAATTCATTAATCACATAGTTCCTCTCATGTTGAATCAACTGTATCAGCCCATATGTTATAATTTCCTATCGTCATATTAACCAACAGCGATGCCCATCTCCGAAGGAATCATGATAGACTATGAACTAAATGAATTCCTTTGGTAGTCTCAACATTAGAGTACTCAACAGGCTATACCACAAATTCTAAAAGGCCCTCAGGAACTACTCAAACTAGGTGAATGGGTATCTCTTTAAATTTATAGTGGTCAATGTGGATACAAATATAGGTAATCATTCCACAAACCTCATGTATTACCCTAACAAACCAATGAAGTTATGTAATTCTAAAACATTCTTTGGCAGATTCCAATCAAGAATTTGTTTGATCAATTATTGATTGATCGAACAACCATGTCAAAAATTGACATGCCCTAAAAAGTGAACACCATGTATTTAGAATTTTCACTTAGAGATCTTTTTGTAAAGCTGGTTCTCTAAAAGTATGTCCAGGACTATCCATATGTTTTCTGAATTTTGTACCAATGTAGTAATGTAGACGACTATTTCATCGATGAAGACAAAAAAAATATTCCATTTTATATTGGAAGAAAAAGTAAATAAAATCCATATTTATGGTGGGTATATTTTTCACAAAAAAAGAACATCAATAGTAACATAGGGTGTACCTAGAATCCACCGAATTACAACATTGAAGATTTGGCCTCACAAACACGCAACTGCTGGTTTCTGGACCTCCGATCAATCATGGAGAACCATTTCACAGCTCAAAACTAATAAAACATGTCTTCAATCCTTGGTAAGTGGGGATTTTTCATTATCAGGGCCTAGTTTTGATGATGATTTTCCATGAAAAGCTATAATATCTCATCTATATTTTTTATGAATGGAACTGCAGCTGCCCAAGTGGACATAGTGGATTTAATGAAAATATTATCATGAAGGTATTTCAACTAAAACCATATATCCCAATGATTGTTATGTTCTATCTGATATGCCAAAGAAGATATCAGTGTAGTTGTAGGATTCATGTTTATGTTGAAATCCATCTCCTTCCTCAGAGGTAGTCCTATAAAATATTCCTGGAATACATCCATATAATCCTCCATAACTAAAGGAAGTCATATTCCTAAAAAATATGTTTTACCATGGGGTTCAGTCTCTAACTAATGAATGATAGGTTTCAACCTCCTAATAATAGTGTTATCTTTTCCTACTATGAAGTATTTCTCACCCGAAAAGGATAAAATCTTACCATTAGTGTGTATGTATCTAACTAGTTAATGATGACAATGAGTTACAACACAAAACTAGTAAAGACAATACATACTGAAGATGTGGTCATATATTTATATAGTATGTTCCAAAAGGTCCCATAATAACCACTATCCACAAAGTGATAACATGCACTAAAAAATGATCAATGACTTTGATCATGTGTTCCCTTTGGGAACCATGGGAGAGTGATGTAGTTTTAGGGCCTCCATTGGGAGCTCAAAATCTCTATACAATTTTATAGAGATAAAACAATGGTTGGAACCTATTTTTACTAATACTGGGTAAATTGTATAATAAAAACATATCATATCTCGAATCATATCATGTGTTTGGGATTGTATATTTCTAGAAAAATTTAATATTTGCAGGCATGAACGCATACTCTCTTGGCCTAGCATGGGAAACCATGTAGTTATGGTGGTAGGATCTCAAACCATTGTCCTCCATTTTCATCTTTGCTCAATCCTCTTCAAGATATTCCTCCCTAGGACCACACTGTACAATTCGAAGAGATCCCTAATAACAATATTGTATTTTTCATGACAGTAAACTAGATATCATCTTGGGATGCTTAGCACAACTGGTCAAAAATTCTCATGCCATACGACCTCAGTAGTCACAAGAATAACACCGACCATCTTCGTGATTCCACGGTTCTCTGCAATTCCCCTTCACTATATAACCACATCCCTGATCCTATCCATGAATGGGTATCCCATTTCATGATATTATGAACCTATCCGCTATTGTAGATGACTCAACACTATTACACCAACTACCAACTGATGATATTTAGCACCCCTCTGATATAAACATCTCTATCACAAGTTCCTGCTATAGAACCTTGAAACAAGTGCTTATATCTAATAAAACTATGGTGGCTTAGATATATATACTTTTTCCTTTCTCAATATTATGTGATTAGAAGTACCCATTGTGGATCATGTTTATAGAGTAGAGCATACAGTCTATGAACCAAGATGCATACTCATCCACAATCATACCTCCCTAATAAAGCACTATAGGGACTATAGTCTATATGGTGTTTATGAATGAGTGGTAGTACTCCTCAAGGAATAACAGTTATAATTCATCCCATTATAGTGTCGACTCATAGCACATCTGGGTATCCAGGATCCACCAACACCTAGATACTCCAGGGAAAATATTAGCATCCAATGAAACTATCTTATTTATCACTTTCTGGATAATTTAGTAGATATAGAACTCTATCTATTCCCAATCCACCATAGCCTAGGTATCAGGCTCACCAAGAAATGTCAGCGGTCTATTATGCATGAACATGTGAAGTGGGATCATCCAGGGACATTATCAAAGTAATCTACTATGAAAATATGTATCTCAATAGATGGAGGCATTTCTACGTATCCTCCTATAGGAATTGGGTTGCATTCTCGACCGTGAACTGAGGCCACATCGCCCATTGGGTTGTCAACACAAACCAGAGATGGAATCCCGACATGATTCCATCATGTATGTTTTATGAAAGTTATAAAGGAGAACTGTGGTCAGATGATCAATACATATATATCAATAATAATGTGGATTTGGCATAAGAAGAGTCGTAAAATACTCAATCCCATATAATCTAACTACCACTGATCACTACCAAAAATGTCTTGGCATGCTGAGTTTACAAGTAGGTAGTCAAGGTCTTGGTGAATGTCTATGTTAGTCGCCACACCATCACTAGAATCCCTTACCTAATAGACACACTAAATACACATTGACCCTGTTAACAAAAACCCAACCACATATTTTTTTAGGGAATGTCCAAACAGCATCCCAAGGAACAAACCAACATTCATACCAATATTTCATGACCTTACAAAAAGAGCTCAACATGGTGAGAACATTAACATCTCATAAAGTCTTTACTACATATTTCAGCAGAGTAGACTCATCTAACCACAAGAAGTTAGACATATATATGACAAGGCATACCCCAAACAACTTCACCTCACTGAGAAGGAGAGTAAAAAAAATACTAAGCTATGGTTATTGAAATAGTATATATATATATTCTCTTTCAAATAAGTCCAAATGAGTGATAATGAGGATCTCCATATCACATCTCATCCCTAGAAGATGTTTAGTCAGCAGTTCCAATATAAAGTCATCTATGATGCCAAAAATCTCATGATTCTACCTAGAGCACTAATTTATAAGTGACTCAATCCCCATACTTTGAAACTATCTTATTTGGGTAGCACTAGACATCTTTCATGTTTCTAGTTTTCATGAAAAGAACATGTCATGATTGGGGAAAGAGACTTATTCTATTTTTTCCAGAGGTAATCCAAGCCGCATCTTTTCACAATGTTGCAAAGTCAAGGGGAAACCTATTTTTGGAAAGGTTCATGTGCCATGGTACTATAGGAGGGTCCTTCTCTAATAGTTACCGAGGATCTCCACTCCCTAGCCCAATTGGAGGGTTTTTCTTGGGAATGTCATTCATGAATAACACTATCCAATCCTACTAGAGGGTATGCCTAGTGAGTTATCAGGGAAATCTACTTCTCATCTTAGTTGGAGGGTTACCCCTTGAATATTTCATTGGGGAACACCAATTCACATCACTAATAGAGGGTAATCCCCTAACAATCATCTTGTAATGCCACCTCCCAAACTATATTGTGGGTAAACCGACAATATCGAGGAACTCCACTACCAAGTCCTACTAGAGGTTATCTTGGAAAGATCATCAGGGAACACAAAATACTAGTCCTTCTATATGGTAGGCTTAATAATTTCATTAGGTAACTCCACTACCTATCCTTGTAGGTTGGATACGCCTAGGATGCTATGATGATTCGCAATGATTTTGGTCTTCATGGGGTGTCACCCCAATACATGTGAAAACAAAAAATTTCACATAATGTTTGGAATGTTACATATATGGTAACAATAATCATATATGGATACAAATTATTAATATTGGAATATCTAGGAAAAATTAGAGTTCAAATAAAGGAGATACAAATCTTAATAGTTCCCAATGGAGGGCTCAATTACTACATGATGTGTGAGGGGACCCACATGTCGTGTGGCCCATCTTCACTACTTGGATGTGTCACTACTTGGTACATAGGACTGGACCATGTATGGGTACATTCCTTGTTGGTAGACTACACCATGTCATCCAGATATTCGAAACTGAGTTCTGTGTTCTCGTAGTGTACATATACTCTGACCCCTTGTATATATACATTGGTACTCGGTGTGTTGGTCTACAAAGGATTTCTCCCATGGGGCCAACCTATTTTTGTGTTTCATTACACAGATTCCCCAACCATGAGACCCATCACACAGGTTGTCCAACAGGGGATGGTTTACATGGCCTACTAGGTATGAGATCATTTCATTTCATCCATATCATTTAAAAACCCTATAATCACTAAAAGGGAGGCTATATGCCTTGTGTTCTTCATACTACATGGTGTGTGGTTGGTATTTTTCCAGAATATCTTTATTTTTATCAATATTGAACTGCACATGAAATTATCTTAAACCTCCTTGGATTCCTACTTCATACTGCTCAAAAATCACAGATCATCCCAGGAATTTCGGATCCCTGCTATTGTACACTGTGATTCGACATTATTCATCGAGAACAGTTTCGTCATGCATTCTGCATGGCATCGATAATTCATCAGTTGAGTTCTTAATATTACACCATCAAATAGAGTATCCTTATGTCAATGAAAACCCAGATCTATGATTATCATGAAAATCCATCACTTTTTCACTAATATGCCTCAAATAAGGTCAATTGATCAATATTGTGTTTCCCATGTATTTTGGATCCTGGAACCATGAGGTTCCATCAGTTAATAATGAAAAGAATAAGAGGGAGAAGAATAAAAATAAAAAAATTTAAATGATCATTGGACATTATTTCTTTACTAATGACCAGTAATGTGCTCTATGGATAGATAAACCAAATAAATAAATTTAAATCCTCATTGTTGGGCCCATGAAAAGTTTTCAATGGTGAAAATCTAAGGAATAAAAATGATGTACTCAATGATTTAATTATAAAGAAAAAAACCACAAATAACGAGTCCTACCACTTTTTTTATTTGTTCAAGAACACAATCCAAAATGAATTAGAGGGATTTTGTTGCATTCGTGGCTCTTCAATATTCCTTAATAAATATGATTCTCTTTTTTCACCAACGAAGGAAGGTTGGATCTCTCACTGGTGGATGAGAGACTTATGATCCCACCTTGGCCAATTCTCCATAATGATGTATTTTTAAATTTTTATTAGATCAAATTTTAATTAATCAATCGATAAATGAATTCTTTAATTCACTTAATCACACATTAAATTATTGAGAGGTCAAGAAAACCTGTGATGACTCATTATATTTCACCCCTAGGGTAAACACGACATTTCAAAGCCAACCATGGTCTTAGATTTCTGATCCTATCAACCATTTAATATTAATACCATATTCATTAATTAACTACACATGTGAAATATATAATATATAAAATATTTTATAAATTAAATTCTAGGAACATCCGTCCACATAATTGCATGTTGTCTGAGCATCTAGATGTAGAAATATATGTTGAATTATGTAAAATAATTACATAAAAATTTGGTTCTTAACAATTGACTTGATGTTTTATTGGTACATGCAAATTTTGTTTTTAAATTATTATGATATTTTGGATATAAGAATCCTGACATATCATGGGATTTAAAAAAAATTATATAATTGAAAACTTATGTTTGATATATGGTGTTATTATTGGAATAAAAAAGATTTATGTTCAAATAAAAAATTATTTTAATTTAATATTGGGATAAACCTAATTTGTATTCAGATAATAATTCTATGGTTGATAAAAATATAACAGGAATATATATCCACTTTGAAATTTTATCTAATGGTATTATAACATGATTAATGATATTTTGGGGGACATTTATGGGAATAAAATTATTTGTTTTAGAGTTCTTACTCAAAATTACATCTTGTAATAATTATTTTATATATTGTTGAAATATGTTAAATGTCATTAATTACCATTAATGTTAATTTGTTTTTGAGGCTGAGTAATTTATGGATAATTTGGAAATAAGTTATTATTTTTTAGATATATATTGAATATTAAAATATCTAAGTTTCAAAAAGTGATTTTGGGTTCTTCATCATATATTTGGGATGATTATTTATATTGAAAAATGAAAACCCTCATAATTGGTGACAACTCATTGCATCAGAAATTCCTTGGGGGAATGAACCCACAACTAAAGGGAGACATGGGCGAAACACCTTCTGTTGGCCTACATGATGACCTAGTTAGAATGATATTATTTTTACATCAATATGTTATAGATAAAAAATACATTTATTTTGGTAAGAATAATATATGTTTTTTTTTCAATTTTTGGGATTTTGAATTGATTAATGGAATTTCAAGAGACAATACATTGAGCTTTGTATTCTATTTTTTGAGACTAAGGTTCAATTTTTCATATTGTATATCCCATGTTAACAGTTATATTGTAAATATTAGGGGAATAGAGGAATGTCTTATGAATTTTAATAATCACTAATCAAATTTCAAGAACAGAAAACTCTTATTTAATTATATTTTCATTAATATGTGATGATGTTCAAATAGAAAGATACATAACCAATGTTTGTGATTATGGTTATGACCTAGAAATAAATAAATTATGTTAATTTAATAGATTTATTTACCTAGATAGTATTATATACTCTCAATATTGTCAAAATTTCCTTGAAATAAAGATGTTATTATTTTTAGTTTCTTACTAAGAACTCAATGGTCATTTACCACATCATTGATTTATGGTTTTCAAATGATTAACATTCTCATGAAAAATTTCTATATTTATATAAATTAATCCATTTTAATAAAATTCATCTTACATATCCAAACATTCCCATCACACAATGATATAATTTTTAGAAACCTGGTTTTTTGATGACCAACATAAATCATTTTCCATCATTTTAAGAAGATGTTTTATTAATTATTGTTAAGATATAACTTCTCCATAAATGAATTTTCAACTGTGAAGTCGTTATTTCTTGAAAACATGTCCAAATTGTGAGAACAAAATTTTTATAGGTGGGTATAATGTAACACCTCAATTTTTTCAATGTGGAACAAAACTTTTGATAGCTTATACGACAAACAACATCGAGCTCAATGGTACCACATAAATATTATTTAAATATGTTCATAAAAAAGTAGTTGTTATATTGGTTAGATGAATATGATTAAATACCTTATTAAAAATACAAAATATTTATATTCAATATAAATTTATTAACTAATTATTATTAAATAATACCTCAATTAATATTAATGTCATTATATTATTCAAAAAATTATTTTCCTAACATTTGTTTCAATTATTTTCTCATCAAATATTATAATTTATTTATAAAACTGTTTGTAAATAATTGTTGTAATGTTAAATTATCTTTATAATTTATCATGATTAAATTATCTTCAGATTTTTTTTGTAAATTTTATAGAATGATTTATTTTCAAATGTAAAGTTAAAAATATTGATTCGTATTTAATATTGTATAATCATTTTATCAATTTACAATATCATATTATATATCATATTTTTTAATTCATATTAAGATAATTTAATTTTACAATAATCTAGTATGGGATTTAAATTGATTTTATAATATAATTTTGAATCAAATCATTTTATATATAAAAATGGAAATTTTTTCTAATTTACCATTTTTCATAGACATTTTTCAATTTAATTAAATTCTGCCACATTTTTGTTTTCAATAATTTAAAATTGATTCCATATTTGTAATTAATAGGTATGAATTATGTAAGTACTTCCCTCTTTTAATTTTCAATATGAATAGTTACTTTACTTATATTTTTATCTTGGAAAAGTATAAATTGTGTAACTGAGAGGTAAAAATAATATGGCATGGACTATAAATTACCCTAAAACATTCCTAATTTTTTTGGATGATTCCATTAAACCAATACATATCCATAATTTTTATATATATAATATTTTTCCATTTTAATTTTATTTTTACCTTTATAATATTAGATGTAATGAAAAGTTAAAAATTTTACACTCTTGTTTTTAATAACTATAATAATAATAGCATGGGCATAAAAATGGGAAATGTTTACTTGTAAATGTTAATTTAAAATATACATGATTTATCTTCACCATGGTCATTTCTATAAATTTTGTTAATAAATAAATAATTAACATAAATTATTACACAACATTGTTGCATTAATTATTTAATTAATATAAAAATCAAATAAATGAAATTACAAATATTAAAACTAATATAATTTGAAATAATATAAGGTATACATGAATTTTAAGGTTGAAAATGACATGATATAAATATAATAAAATATTTGTGTTTCACATTACCCAGTCTATTGATGCAATTAAAGTCAATTTCATGAATAACTCCAAAAATTGGCATGGATTTTTTGTTATTTATATAAAATTATAAAAAATATTTATTTAGTTAAATAAATGGGACAAGGATATATATATCAAACATGATCCATTTTTGGTCCCTTTTTCATTATATTGTATCATAAATAACACCTAACGGGTAAAAACATTAATATTATTGTAATTGTCGATAGGGTTAGCATGGTGTTAAAATAACAAGATATGGGTGAAAACATAAAAAAAATTAATGATTGTACTGTAATACATGATTTATAATTATCCCAATATTATTATATAATTACATAAATTTGTAGAAATTATTAATTTAAATATTATTTATATTAATTTAATATTTCATGAAATTCCATGAGTATCCCTTGCCTAAATTATAAAAGGACTCTCCATCCTTCACTTCATTACACCATATTGAGTAAAATTTGTTGACCAAGACCATCCCAATTCTCTGATGAACATCTTTATAAATGTTTTTCTGATAATTGTCTCATTAAATTTGTAATCCTTGTTTCCTTAATGAATGATCTAAAGAAGTCATCCTGAAGAAGAGTTTATAATCTAACCCAATAGCTTTTTATTTACTTATTATTATATATATTATAAATATATGTCATATAACATAGAATAATAAATTTATCATCTTCTATTTATTTACACATTATTATTTTGTTTAGACCACCATTATCACCCTATATCCTATCAATAGGGCTGTAAAATTATCATTCTTGCACATGTACGGTTTACCGTCTCCACATAATGATATAATTCGTTATTCACCATTTTTTTTAATGTTTTCGAATTATGATGGTTTTTAAATATATATATGATATTTTTAATGTTATTATACATCTATAATTATAACATCATATCTACCTTATACATCAAAAACTATTGTGAAACGATAGCGTCGCTTGTGGGTATGTGAGGACTATCACCTCCATTAAGTAATGTGATTTTTTTTTCATTTATATTTTACTCGGATAGTAATGAGGAAGTATTTTAAAGATATATATATTTATATAGTAAATGATATAATAATTATTCTTTAGTGGAGAATAATTTTCAACCTTAAATATTTCTGATCTGGCAAAAATTCAACTCAATATTCAGGCATATGTGCAACCTACAATCTCTATTGTTTGTGTAATTCATTTTTCAATATCTAAAATTTATAAATCAAAGAAATATTTATATAATATATATATATATATATATATTCTAATTTTACCAGTATAAAAAAAATTGATGATGCATCCTTGATCAATGTACAGGGGCCCAGAATATCAAATCAAATCATACATGAAGAAGGAAGGAGTTACCAAACAAAACGGTATTTTAAACAATTAATGGTTAATAAATGCATAATTAAATATTATAAACATATAATAAATGATATAATATAAATTATTATTATTAGGGGTTAGGATTACAATAAATTTTATTTTATTATATAATAGTTTATAATAGAAACATGACAATTCAAACATGTGGTATGTCATTTCATAACCATATTAACACCATTGAGAATTAGTTGGTATTATGAGACTATTAATTTATATTTGTTGAATATACTATGAATTTTATGTATTAAACATGAATATATTGTTATTGATGATTATTATCGAATATTTCATTTCCAATTATAAATTTTTTTCATATTAATTTTCAGCAATTCTTCTATCTTTTATTTTTAATGAAGAAAAGTAGTGTCACAAATAAAAGAAATTATTTCTATTATCTTCAGATATATTTTTCCTTAAAAATATTTCTTAAAAATATACATAATGTTTTTATTATTATTATTTTATATTTTAGTTAATTTGTACCCATGTTATGAATTGATAAATACTAGTTTTAATGGAATCATCTTATCATTTTCAAAATGAGTTTATTTTTAAATTATGTTGCAATATTATGAAAGAAATAAATAATTAACTTATACATAATGAAGATATTTTTTCAAAATTTTGAATAATATTTTCATTAAATATTTATTTACAAGAATTTAAGGATATTTCTATATATAAGGTCTTCCATTATAAATTTATTTTCCTTTTAATAACTGATTTGAAATTGGGATGGATCAGTTTTACAAGAAAAAATTTATGTTTATTAATGGTATTTCTATTCATTAATAATATAAACCCATTATATTAAATATTATTACAAAGGATCTATTGAAATAATACCATCCTTTGAATAATTCACATACTTTTGATCATTAGATACTCTAATTTTCCTACATAACCATATTCTTCCTATCATGGATTTGACTATTTACTAAACAATGTACCACTTTAACATATGGTGTTATAAATTTTAATTATTATTTTGATCAAGAATTATTGATAATTCCTTATTATTTATTTAATTTTAATTTTTATTAATTCATATTATTCATAAAATAAATTTTTCATTCTATATATGAGGATTTCATTGGACATATAGTGATATGTAGGGCCCAGAATTATATGTCTCATCAATGAAATAATAATTCTCGTGAGATGAATTGAAAAGCTAGAATTAAATTGGTTTGTCTGTGTATGCCTACCCGTAGTTTTAAAATATTTTAGAAAAAGTCCTCAATGGTATTTATTTCATGATATATGACATCACGTCATCCAATATCAATCATTTCATTAAATGAGAATTTTCTTTTTATTTTACATGATATTACTGCATTGATATTATACATGGATACATTTTTGGATAAAATTATTGATTAAATAGAATCCTTTTTGAGTTATTAACCATTTCATTTTGAAGATACCTTAATTGCACTTTATATAATCCTCTGTACAAAATGATATTTATGAATATATGTTTATCCTTTTATTTTTTTTATTTTACCAAGGATATGAATAAGGATATTATGAGTAATGTCATGGATGAAATAATGTTTTGTGATACATATTTATTATTTCCAATGTAATATATGAGTCAATTATGTAATCATTTCATTAGGACTACTAGACTATATATTTATTTGGGATGTTATTTCCTATATATAGTACCATTTTAATAAATTAACAAACATCTTAAGGCTATTATAGTCAGGGTATTTACTAATCAGTTTTATAATTTATATTGTAATAGTTCATTCATTATGTAGTTTTATTTTCTGATTATAATGGTGAGATAGATTAATATAATGATATAACTATAGATGATGGTTTAAGTTATGTTTGTGGGATTTACAGTGAATGTATATTGTATAACCCTAATTAATTCTTGTGAGGGTTTCAAGATAAGATAAATTTCATTTTTTATTATATCAAACATGACTATTCATATAGTTATTTTTAATATAATATTTCTCATATTCGTATTATTTGGTTAGTGAAAATTTATTTTGGGTGTGCATACTTGTTTGGTTTTGAATATTGGTAATCTAAGAGGATGAGTTTATTCAATTTATGGGTTTAGTTAGAGTTATAATAATTGAGGTTATTCAACATTATATTATAAATCTCCATTTTTGGTGATGAAATAATAATCTATTGGAGGATACATCATTTCAATATTTAATCTATGACCATAAAGAAATGTTTTATCTAAATTTTAGTAGTTTTATTGAAATACTAACAAACAAAAATTGATTGAAGTGACATTTTAATTCAGAATGAATTTTGGTAATTAAATGTTATATGAAATGTTCCATCTTTTTTTTTCTAGAAAATTTCATGTCTTTATTTTATGTGTTTTTCTAAATAATGAAATTATATACATGATGTTGTTGGTTGTTTTTATAATTATTATTTCCTGGTTGACCTATAATGTATTTCTTATGGATTTTCATTGAAGATTTATATTTATAAATTACATCCAATGATGCATGATTAAGAAGAATAATCATCAATAAGGTTTTATAATTCATAGAAATTATGTCCAATACATAATTGTCTAAATAATTACATTAAGGTAGTGGTTGTTAAATTATATATATATTCAATGGATTCAATACCCATTGATCTTATTTTGAATAATATTAGTAGTCGTACCTACAATCGTGTTCAATATAAGCCTATTGACATATTATCTCTACTCCACAATATTCGTTTAGTCGGGAAGGATGGGATATATAATCCTTGTATCACAAATATACAATTTTTTTCCAGATAATTTGTCACATAATGATTTTCAATGTTTCATAATTATTACATGAATGTCTTATTACTAGTGGGTTTTAAACAATTATGAATGTTTATTTTATTTATGCATGTGGGGTATGAGAAAAGGGCAATCCTATGTTAGTTAAAATTATCATTTTCTATGATTATATTATCGATTACGAGTGAATTCCATATATTATGAGAATCCAATATTTTAATTGTTGTGGTATTAGAATGAATCTAAAAATTGAGAATATGATTTATACTTATGGAGTATAGGAATACTATATTTTTTATTATAATTTATAATATTCAATTAAAATATTACCATATATCAGTTTTTATATTGATCATAATAAAAATTCTAGTACATTTTTGTGTTCAATAAAAAATAATAACCTAAAAATGATATGAAAATACGTGTGTGATATTTTAATTCATCGAAAATGAAGTATTTTTGTTACCTATGTAGTACAAAATTACATAATATAGATGGTTTAGATCATATGATTGGGAATTTATATGTTAAATATAAATGAAATATAGATAACTAGATGGTTAATATAGTGACGGGGCATATGATGATATTGGAAATTAGTTATGTTTAATAAATAGATATCATGCACGACACCAATAGGGTTTAGTTTATTTTCATTAGAAAATATAGAAAATGTTATCGTTGATATATTTTACTGGGTGTTATATGTGATTATTAACATAGAAAATTATTAATGATTCCTATATTAATCAATTTTATCTATGGTGGATAAATTATAGGATACTTTAAAGTGAACAATTTTAGTGAATTATTGGTTGGAATGGCTCCCCTATATTCTTCCATAATAATTAATTAGTAAAGTGGTACATTTTTAGAATAGTGGAAATTCTCAAAGTCAATCATATAAAGAACTAATATATTTAAATGAAGTAGAATGTAGAGTGATATTTAATTTTGGTCGGTCTGTATAATTAGGATAAATTATGAATGTAGTTTTTGGGGGTATGAAATTTTATGATTTAAAATTACTAATGTGACTTATGCATTTATGACTTTATAATGCATTCATGGGAGGATTTTCATTAAGTAAGAGTCAGAAAGATGTTGATTCATGATATTTATATTAGAGGGAATCCCATTTTAGTAATATTTTATATGATGGATGGATGGTTATATATAAAGAGTTAGAGAGAGGGGAAATGTTTTTTGGAAGAAGTCAAATTATTAGAGTGTGTAATGTATAGATATTTTTGTATAATATGTCACAACCATATGGTTTGTCGGATTCCACTTGATTCATAGGGAGGCAAGAAGTGGAAATGTGTCTAGTTACATGCTCCAAACATTATTTGGAAATCCATAGAGATCCCAATGGACGCTAAGATATATATATATATATATTTATTTAATTTAATTATAACTGTACACACTCCCCTCCTTTATATATCACTCAATCAACCAAGGGATAAGTTAGAACTAAAATAATCCCCTCATCCACTTATTCTATATCTTCAGAATCCATTGTTTCTTATATATTATTCGATCTATTAGTGTTATTGGGATCCTTGATGTAATGATATTCTTATACACCCATTTCATTCTATATTTCATCCATTCATCATAATCCATTCAATAAAATCTCTTCTTTTGGGTGTTTCAGCTAATTTTTTAATATTATCTGTCACAATCATAATCCATCATTAAGGATGATATTTATTTAACTTGTTAATCAATTATATGTGGTCCTATAAATTTTCCTTTAGTATGTATAAATTTTCTTGTATAATGTAACAAATAATTAGGGTAATCTTGTTAATGTGACATGAGATTTATCTGGTAATTTGTGGAATGATTTTATAAGACTGAGTAAGATCCAATATAACATATAAAAATAATTCTCCAATTTTATATAAATTTATATATAATTTTACTTTCATTAATCAATGAATAAATAATTCTTATTACATTAATTATAATCCATAGTGTGTTATTCCTATATTGAGAATTATGAAGATATTTTGAGGCTTCTAAGAGTCTTTATTTTTTTATCAAATCTAGAACAAAAAAAATATTGTCCTTAATCCAGATTGAGATTTCCTAAAATTATTTTAAAAATAAATATTCATTGAAAATTAGAGAGTTAATCTCTTAAAATTAATCTATATCAACTCAACCCCATATCACATTTCATTTTTTTGGGATAATAATTCACATTTTATAAAACTTTTTGAATAACTATACACCAACAGGATTTCCTATGATATATGTTAATGAGTAAAGTAAACGAATTGCTCTACCAAAATGTATCTATATGTGAAATCTCAATTATTTTATGTTTAAAAACAATTTTTTCCCTAGAAAAATCTATTTTGTTGGATAAAACTAATCACAACCGTTATAGTAAATGGGAATCTTTTATTAGTATGTCTTTGCACTATTTGTATTATAAATATTTAGAAGAGGTATTAATTTTAATTACTAAATTATTATTAACATATAATATATTTATTTGAAATCATCCAATGGGGAAGTGTTTATTTATAATGCATATCATCTAATTTCATTATATAAATAAATATATAAAATTAATCTAGACTGGAAACTAAATGTTATTCATTATTTAAAATAAATTATATAAACAAATTATTTTGAAACATTTTTTAATGGATTTAGACCTAAATTATTTATTCATTTCAATTCATCATTTAAAAAATATATCAACATTTTAAAATATTATTATTTAATTAATTTTATAATCTTCTCTATCACAACACATATATTTCTGATTATATATTACTAGGTTGAATAATAATTTTATCTTATCATGACGAACTATGTGTTGTAATATTTTTATATTTTATCATATATCAATTATTTTTTTTAATTACAATATCCCATCATTTTGATATATTTATTGAAAATAATTTCATTCTAAATGAATAATAATATATGCTCTATTAATTGTTTTATTTATTTATTTTTTATATAATTTTTATTTAGAAATTTATTTCTATAATTAGTAAATTTTTTATTACAATAATTATATTAATTGAATTATTTATCTATTTCGTATTATTTCTTAATATTATAATTTATTTAATTTTTTGTTAAACCTTTTCAAAAATTAAATTTATAAAGATTTAGTTTTCCTTTAGCCACATGTGTTTAACCATTTAATAGGCAATTAAACATTCATATTAAATTTATATGAGTATGATAAATTACACATTACCCTTACATACATTGTCATCTACCCATACACGAGGTTAAAAAATTCAGAGGTACCCTTAATTTAGAAAGGATTCACAAACACATGAGATATAAAAAATGTGACTATCCCATATTTCATATTTAGTAAACCTTTATGAATGTTATGAAACGCAAGGTATGAACATGGAAATGAATAATGTTACAATTATAAAATTATAATATTACCTTATGTGGGTATTTTAAATCTAAAAGTACCCATATGTAGTAATAAAAAACTACCCTTACACAATATTGATTAATCGTATGTTACCCCTACAAAACGTTTATATTTTTAGCTAAGACTTATATATCAAATTAGACTTCCTATACACATTGTGGGAATACTTTTTTATGAGAAGATTAAACATAAAATTAACTCTACGTAGTACATGGAACACATTATTTACCCTTAAATAATAGTTTTTCATTATTTATTACATTAATGAATGATGTTGAAAATTCATGAAAGAAACTCCATGAAGCATCTTCCCATATGCATACATTAAAAATTAGTTTTACCATTATTAAAGTGCATGATTTAGTCAGAGAGAACAATGTACCCAAGGACTATAATCAGGATCAAACACTATTAATTATCTTCTTCACCCTCAAGCATCTGGGTAAGATCTTATTTTTTTGTAAATTGATATATTGGATACAATAATATATTCATGTAAATACATGAGTATATTTCATTTTACCACATCAGTTATTTTCAAGTGATCATAATAAGTAAAACCTAAAGTATGATACATTTTCAAGATACCACATGAGTTATTTTCTAATGATCACTATAAATAAAACATCAAATATGAGTAATTATCATGTTACCACATGAGTTATTTTCATGTTTCCCAAATTAATTGATTTCAAGTCAAACATGTACAAATGTTATATATACATACCTCATGATTTTATGGTATGGTATATTGATTTACATCTTGATCTATGGCTGGTATAAACTAAACAATTATAGGTAGCTTTTTACATTGATTATATATTGAAATTATAATTTTAATAGCATTCTCATTTCATTAATTATTTATTAAGAAATATAATCTAAAATATTATTTGATCTATTTTTTTCATTATATTACTTTTTAAATTAAATATATAATATAAATACTATGTGCAAGAATCGTAAAATTTAAAATATTGTGAAAATATTTTTATATATTAATGAGATACTTATACTTATTTATGAACTTTATATAGTCATATTCTCTACCAAATTATTTTTATTATTATTAATGTATTTTATATAGTTTATTTTTAGTAAAATACTTCATAAAATATAGTGGGTATATTTTAATTTATATTATTAATATCATTCTGTTATATAATATCATGTGAATTTTATAATCGTGAGTGCAATAAATAAAATTATATGTAACTGACAGTACATTAATTATTATTTTATTTTAAACTGTGCCATATTATTGTAGGTGAATTATAAACATCTTAATAATAAATATGATATAGGAATTCATCATATGGGATTATCTGTTGGTATGAAATTAATAGGTAATATGATAAAATAAACACATTAAAGATTATTAAACCACTGAAACATCATATTCCTGTGTAAAATCCCTAAAATATCTGTAATTTCATTATTATAACAAAGAAAGACATCATTATATGATTACATAATACTTATCTGATTGATTTTTTGGAGCTTCATTGTCATTCATCATCATCTACTTCACTATTGTTCATAATTTCTTTCTAGCTATCTTTGTTAAAATTCTTCTTATTGTTTTTGTAATTGTGAGCAACAGTTTCTAATTTTTTTGATCATTTGATTCGGTGGCATGTACAACTATAGCTCATAATTAGTGACCATTGATCAAATAATCCGAGCTTCAAGCCTTCTAGATAATCTACACATTATCAATGAATTCGTTTGAATGTCAATCCTCATATTTTGAGAGCTAGTGTAGATTTATGACTATTCCTTCAATGTTTAGAAGTTCACATAAATCTTTCCCCTTCAACCGATCATAGTCAGTTTTAGATCAATCACCTAGATAGAGTCTGTCTCTATCGATAAAGTGGGCGGTAGATGGGGATGTCATTAAAATGTAAAGAATAGTCCTATAATATATTAAATATCTAGTTTATATGGTGGTTAGATCAAATATCTGGATATAGTTCCTAGATCTTATTACAGAAAAGGCCCAAAAAATAATCCATATATTTCAGGTTATGGGGAACTAACTATAGTATCAAGAATTTTTCAAATATTACAAAAACCGTCTTATTGAAGATGTATCTGTTTTTATGTGGAAATGTAATTTTTAATTAAAAGGAAGTTAATAAATATTTTAAAGTCCTTTAATAAGTGAAAAATCCAAGTTAACTCATTGGATCTTATGTTGACTATTTTCTGTGTCAGCCTCTGAGTAAATATGAGTTTATGAGGATCGTAGTTCCTCTCTACAGACATAATAAAAATATTTTAATTTTTAAAAAATGATTTATTCAAAAAAAAATTGTAATTACTCAAAAAAATATGTCCTTTTGAGAAATGAGATCACACCATTAGGTTAGGGATGTGGTATTTACACTAGGTGGGGAATAACATTTTGGAGTGTCGTTTTTCTTGGTGAAATTTCAAGTTATGATAATTTATTTAATATTTTAAAATTAAAATTTTAATAAATAATTAAATAAATCTCAAATGGTGAGTAGTATGAGAAATATGATACCACCATTAGGTCTAGAATATGGGTTGTATGCTAGGAAATTTATAACTTTTATGTGTGTCGGGTGATTGGAAACATCACATGTGATAGTAACTTATTAATATTACATTCTATTATTATTCAAATTTTGTATAACAAATAATTAATTTCTATAAAAGGGTGCATATTATCAAAAATGTCAATGCACCCTTAGGTTTGGACTGTGCGGTTTAACCTTAGAAACTCATAACTTTTGAACGTGTCAGATGTTTGGTCACATCGTACATAAATATATTTTTTATAATATTTAACATTTATTAAAATTAATTTAAATATAATGATATTACCATTCATATCCATCAACGCAAATACTAAACAACAATTTGGTTCACATATATTGGTAAAAAACATTGTACATTAACCATTCTATCTTGTTTATGATGGAAATTCCTTTAATGATCGAAGATAATGACTCTATCATAAATTTATCGGTGAAACACTAGATTAGAACATTGAATCAATTTCTTGGGGTTTTTATCATCATATATTTACTAGATGAGTTCATATAACCAATCATCTCATGATCTTATTTTACCTACTCAAGTAAAATATAGTCCAACGCTCGTTTCATGTGGTCGGTAGGTCTATAATGACCAGTTAAGGTTTCCCTATGTCTTGATATCCTCCTCCTCCCTATGTGATATGATTAATGTATGAGTTTTTGTTTTTATTTATTTTTATTTTTTAATTCTTCCATTTAATTTCATCCTTCTAATATTTAGAAAAACATTCATAGGAGAATAAGAAAAATAAATTATTGGGGATAAACTATATATTATCAAATGATAATACTTATACAGATTAAAAATTATCAATATAAAATTTATATAAATAAAATATATAGTTATCATGATATTTATAATAATAATCATACAACTAAACATGTTTAATTATAATTGAATTTTGATGTGATAATTATTATCGAATATGTCAAATGAATATTTTGAAAATTATTGAATATAATTGTCATTAATTATTAAATATCATTGGAACTAATTTTTCAATGTATATTATGTGGAAATAAATTATCATAAGATATTTTTTATTTGGTAATTTTCATGGAATAAATATAAGAAAAATAATTGTGACGATTATTAAAGTACATTGATAAGTTAATTATAACATGAAATTTTTTAGAAAGCCTCATAAGATAATATTGTGTATTATCAAAGAATAATTATTATTATAAGTTATCAAATGATGATTTCATGTTTATAAAAGGATATCTTCTTGGAAAATTATAAATAATATTATTATAAAATATGTATTTTTTTATAATTTGTAAAAATATCATTTTAAAAGGGTAATTTATGAGATAACATCAAGAGACAATTGTAAATAGATAAGTTATGAATAATTATCAAGATATAATTACAAAACAATAATTTATAATCATATATTAATGGATACTATAGAAGGATAATTTTTGATTAATTAGTGAAAGATTATTATTCTTTAGTAGAATATAGGATGCATATTCATTTATCTAAATGGTAAATTTGAAACTATCTTTGAAAGAGAATGTATTATCACATGCGATATTTTATTTTATTTTTTCTAATAAAATAGTTTGTTTTGGTTTTAGGGACCCTTTGAAAACCTTGAGTGTTAACATTTGATAATAATTCCATGAAGAAGTATTATTTATTGGTTCATCCCCACATTTTACATCGTTGAATTTTGAGGTAGGAGTTTAAGTAACTTTTTGGTATTTGTTAAACATATTTTCTTAATATGATTTAGGGGTAGAAATAATTGCCAATTGTGCTAGAATATGTTCATATGTGGGTGTGTGTATATCTATAAACTATATGTTACACTTAGTTTAATGAGTACTTTGTATATTATTATATATGTTTGATGATGATCATATGTTTTGATGTGCAAAATTATTTAGGATGATGTGTTATGAGTGTGTATCCCATAATATGGTATGATTCGATTCGATGAGATTCATGGAATAAAATGATTACATGATTATGTTTGATGCACATGATGATGTATACGATGATTATATATTTATAATGATGTGTTATATGGTTGTTATCAGGCTATGGTTTTTCATTTTTTTCAATTGTGGATTGGTATGTGTATACATTATAGGTGGTACTCATGGAATGATTTCCCCTTGTGGGGAGTGCACTTTTTTTATGGTGATGTCCACATCTCAACATGATAACTTTTAAACATGTAATCTATGAGATTTATTGTATATTTCAAGTATTTGATTGAAAATTTATTACTTTTTTGAGTGTTAACTAATGCCTTATGGATTTCGAGTATGATACTTATAATCATGGCATTGTTGATTTTTAGTATTACCAGGTTCCATGTTGATTCATGGTCGGTTCATTCCATTTGATTCTTTGTGGATTCCGAGTGACAAAACAATAGCCTCATGGATGGTCTTGTGTACTTATTGAAATACATTACATTTTTGACATGGAGCCGAATCATGTGAAATAGAGGGTTATAATGACTTATGTTGTTCACAACATCTAATCTTTTATTGTATTTTTCTATTCTTGTTTCAATTTTAATTTTATTATGGAATTAAGTTTTATGATCAAGAAAATTATGTTAATGATTCATAATCAAACCCTAATCAAGAATTTTAGTATGCTTGTGGATTTCATGGGGAATTTGGGGAAGGGAAAATGACATATGGTTGACTACTAAGCCGATAAGTGTGGATCTAGTGGTGTGATAGGATAGGAAATGGTAGACCAAGAGTTTATCCATAGTTTTGCGACCATATTATTTTTTGTGTTAGTGCATTATTCATTTGGAGATTCATTATTTCTATGACATGTATGTCATATATACCATGTTTCATGTCTACACAGATTTTTTATTTTATTGGTTATCGTCGATTATCGATATGATGAAATGATAATGATGGTATAGTCTCCCCACATATCGAAAAAAACCTTGGTTATAGTTGGAATCATATTGCGTATATGGGGCGTGTTTGAGGCCAACTATAATCTAGCTTCGAACCAATAGTTCAGGTTGATATGTTAAATAAAGTTATCAGATATCATGACTTAATGACTTCTTTTCTTCTTACCTCATGTTGGGAAATGTTAAATAGGAGATAAGACATTGGGAAAAGGGTACATGGATTATGCCATTTCCATGTTAGAAATATGTACTGAAACTTCAAGTTACCATAAAGTAGGGAATTTGTGTTTTCTTTTTAATTTTTATTAAACTCAAATTGGGCGATTCACATGATTTTGAAAAGTAGTTTATGATATTTTGGGTGCTTTCATTAAACATGACTTGGCACAAGGGTTTACATACCATGTATATATATTTTCATTTTATAGTAGTTCAATAATTATATTCCATCATTTTGTGAGATATATAATGGATAGTTTCACTTATGTGTTACATATGTGTTTCCATCTTGTGTGATGTATCATTAATGTCATTAATTAGTGTAATTGATCATGTTTTTAGGTTAGTATATATATAAAAACTGTGAATAACATACATGAATGTAAACAAGGTTTTGTGTTTGGTATGGTATACCATGGGATTAGGTTTGACTCCTAGGAAAACCTTGTTTGATCCCACAGTCTAGGGAAGATAATCGTTTTATGATCCCATAGACTGATTTGGTTTTAACTTAATGACTATGTTTCTTTTAAGAATTGTTCATTCATGTTACAAAATATTTCTCCTTAACATAGTAAATATAACTAAATCTGAATAAGGCTAAATTAATTCTAAAAGGGGTAACATTTCTAATTGATGTGTAGGAGAGTAAAATAACACTTTCCCATAGACATCTCATGTGGTATAGACAACAAGGATGGTTCAAATAGAAGAATTTTTCTTAGTTCCTATCTTTAGAATATTATTTCAATTTAATTTTTAACTATATACATATATTATGTCCAAAATTAATTAATCACATATGGAATTTGAGTCACGTATGATGTTGATTAGAAGGTTTAATTAATTTGATACATTGATCAAATTAAGAATCTAAAGGACTGAAAAGTAAAGATAAGATCAAACCCATGCCTTTTGCATAACCATTTTGATACCCATGTATCTTATAGAGCCAAAAAAGATGAAGGGTCAAAAAGAATAAGTGGATTACTTGTATATGGAAACTATTGTTCTTTCTTTCAATTACTATAAATATTACATCATTGGTGAGATATTTTTTATCTGCATGGACCATCAGAGCATTCACTATATCATCACATATAGGGAATTATTATGAGACTATTATGGTTTCTTGAGTATATATATACTTTTTAATCTGATACACATTCTTTACCATTGATATGTAACATCATTTAGGATACACATAGTTGTAAGATATAAGCTATGAGGGAGCTTGTGGAGGGCCCTTCCAAAGAGTAGTGGCATGTGGTTATAATTTCGGTCTAATAACGGATGGATAATTCATAGGATCATGGATATATGACCTTTCTCCCTTTATTGATCACATTTTTAGTTATGGATAGAGTGAATAATGGTCAAATGTTAGACCTAGAGTTTCCTAGGATGAGGGAACAACTAGCCAATGGTTACTAAATTCCCGTATAGTCGATTGGCAATAATGATTTCATTGTATCACCTGTTAGAGTGGTTGTCCCTACATTCATCTAGAAGGTGATGATGAGGGATTAAAATACCAAAATAAGGGTATTAAATCATATTTTGACTACAATGTATTATGACTTAGGTGGAAATTTCAGTGGAAATGAATGGAGTGAGATATCATTGAATTTGGCTCTCGAAGCCTTATCTTTAAGAGGGTGAAGCTCGAGCACTAGCATCTGAGTGGGTTGTTTTAGCAACTCCATATTGCCATTTTTATGTGAAAAGAATTCATAATTGATTTTATTATAGGGTTACCTGGGATCCCCTTGATTAATGATACACTCAAGGTGATTTTTTATCAGTTGATGTAGTTTTCTTACTCCTAATCGATCAGGGAGACTCACTGTGTAAAGGATATGATAATGGTATATTTCCATGAGATCAAAAACCTTCACAAATATCACATGTGCATTGTTTTAGTTTGATATACAAACATTACATTTTGATTTATTCATACATTTTAGAAATACCTAGGGATTTAGTAGAAATTGTGGATTGTGTACTATCCTCAGACAGACTGACATTCCATGAGGACTACACACATATTGCAGTACAATTATTGAGTTTATGTGATAAACATTGATGGAGTGTGGATGATAAATTAAAATTTATTTAGTTATCATTCAATAATAATTACCATGAATTTATTCATATGAATCCTTATGTGGAACATAACAACAGACTATATCAATCATCACTTGATGGTATGAGGTCACGTTGCATCTAGCTAGGACCTAGTGGATTAGGCCAATATGTTACACTATCTGCATCATAAAAGTCATTTATATATTATCACATACTTGTATTATATAGTAAATATATTAAATTAAACATTTATTCATTAACTCAATATTTAATTTCAGAAATATTAAATGAACCATGGGTAGTAAAATAATACTTGTACGAATAATATTTTTCTTGTATCTGTAGGAATACCAAATGAATGATTTTAATAAACTAGTCTGAGCAAAATAATCTATAATCAAATAATAATTATTTTTTTATTAATTTCTTATTGAAAAATAAAAAAATTATGGATCAGAAGGTGGGGCCCTCCATCTCTTATATACACAATCACCATAATAATGAATATTATTTAATAAACTATTGTGTAAGAGACACTAAGACCGTATTTCAATATAAGTGAATTGAATTCATGGAACAAAAGTGGATTCTAGTAACCCATTAATACCCCAAAATAGATAATTAATTTTAAAAGAAAAAATAATAATCCTATGAAAATAAACTCTGTAATATAATCTATCTGTCTTGTGCTCTATATGTAACTAGGATATACACATATATCTTAATACATTTTACTTTATTATTCGTTGATCTAACTATATAGACATACCTATGACTACCTTGGGAAATAATTTATGAATGTACGGTTATCATAATCAAATATGCCTTATAAATCACATCCTCAATTCAAAAGAGAAAAATTAAATCAAGTCCCTTCAACCAATTCCATACATGCAATAGTCATCCCAAAACATTCTACCACACCATAACATCAATTTGTGTGTTTTTATATTATTTCAATGTACAAGGTCAAAAGATGAACATTGGTAATTCTCTATAGTCAGGAGACCAATAAACATCTTCATATATTTGAACAACAAATGACACCGAAATTGTGTGGTGTTCCTATTGGTAGGTATGTCCAAATGATCTCTCGTATTGGAGATCTCTATGTAAAATCATATTAAGAATATTTCTAAATGATTATTATTTACTATAATTGTATATTTTTATGTATATAATGTCTAGTCAGTATGAGTAATCTGGATCAAATAATTTTTTATATTAATTTCATATTATGTTATGGTTACCATTATAGACTAAAAACTACTATATTCTTTTGATATGAAAAATAATCTACAGGATTTTGCATTCAAATATTTGAAGAATAAATATTAACACTATAATGATATGTTTTCATCATATATAACTCCCCATATACATGGTAAGGTAATCGAAATGAACTATTAATGATGGGCTAGGGATCCTACTATTACAACACTCTAACATGCTCTACATCCAAATTCATAACAACCATTTCAGTCTGTGACATGATAAGTTCATGTTTTTGAAGAATTATGGCATTAGAAATGGTCATTTATGCCTCAAATGCATGTTAACATTTCTATCATCAATCCTACCTTATTAAATAAGACTCCTCAAAATATGATATCCCCGAGTGTATCCATTTTATTCACTGTCAAAATTTTATACCATGGATAGTACTAGTAGTATAATTATGATAATATATATTATGAAAAATCATTACATACTATGAGCTATTACAGGAACTTGACCATGTCATTATATATTATACAGTACTTATTTCTCTTCCAAGGAAGCTACAACCAACATGTTATTTGAAGGTGTGGATACCACTATCATTAATGGACATTACCTTCACATTACCTTAGTCTTACTAAAATATTAGATAATATTTATATATAGGAAGACTATTTCGTTTCCACTTTAACTTTTATCCCTTGATCTCCACAAACTATGTCCATAACTTTTATACTTTTTCATATACTATTGGATAGTATTGGCTACATCCCTGGTAGTTATATTGGATAATACTAATATTATAATTAAATTAAATATAGTATGTAAATATTAGATCATGTACATTTCATTGAATATATGACTGATCCATCATAAAATTGTTTGTAAATCAATTATCCATGCTAATATATCCATATTCCCCAAGAATGTCTTTATGGAGATAATTATTTCATGTAAAATTTCTAAGAATTCACTCTCAAATTTTTATAAAATGTATTTTATTATTTAATTTTTCATATATATACTATTACCTAGGTCTAAGAAAAATATATATCCACTATAGTAGATCATCTTCTCTAAAATATTGGGTGATTCATTTTTTGAGTCTCAATAGATTCACTTCTATCCCCGTTATAACAGTCTATACCACCAATTGTTGTCCCCCATATGTCAAAAAACATATTTTCATTAAAAACACATGATCTCCCACTACCCATATTTAATCATAGGAAAATTTTATCCCAGAATGAATATTATTTGATATTGTTTCTTACATAATTCATAAAATCAATTTTAGTAATATGAATACCTTATTGCATTTTATGGTGTCACCAATTATATCTGGTTGCTTTATTTAGAAACCACACAATATTTGTTATCTTGACATCAAATTCTCAATAAAATGATCATAGTATGAATCTATGTAGTGTAAAATACTAATGAATTTAGGACTAATGATTTTTTATAACTGATCAAGCCTTATTGGTACCAATCTTGTACCATCCATGTATGGTTTCACTTAAATACACACTAAAATATTCAAAATAATAATACATCATTACTTTTTTACATGGAATCCATTACTAAATTATAATTTATATTTTCAATATAATTTTCTTTCTATATGATTCTAAATTGTAAGACTCATTATTCTAAGTGAATATTATATTCCAAAAAACATTGAATATAATACCATAACCATGGTTTTATCCTTCCTAAAGAGTAATTGTATCTAAAATTTTTTCTCTCCCCATGCTCTGGGGGATAATTTCCTATGTCAAATATTTTTGCATCTCTCGAATTGACTAAACCCATTTCATTATTTATCCAACTATCTCAAATAGATATATACACTAATGTTTATAAAAATAATATATATCACTTGATTATAAATTTTCTACAATATGGTTTAAGAAATATCACAAGAAAACATTCAGATTACTACATTAAATACACATTAGGTTTATACTAAAGCATTTTTATTTATATTTTATCAAATTTAAATCATCTAAACACATAATAATTAGATATAATGGTTTCATTGAATATTTTTACTAATATGATATCAATTATCCATTATATTTATCTTGCTTTCATGGTTTAATGTTGTTATTTACTATGAATATCATGGGTAAAAATTGAAGTGTCTATAATGGATATATGTATCAACATTGAATCTTCTATTACATATATAAAGGCTCTGAATATTTTATGGAAACAAGATTTTAAGAATTTACCCACACTAATTTTTTATTAATGTTCACATGTAAGACATATTATCAATCCTCATTATTATCATCACTAAATTGATGTGGATAATGTGATTTTTATATATGAATTACTTTATGTTACATTCAAATGATCGATGAAGTCTTGGGAAAAATATTTTTTTTCACACCATCAAGAATTAACTCATGTATTTTGAACATTTATATACAATTATCCAATATCACATTCCTCAATAAAAACATAAAATAATCTAATAAAGGATATTTTCCACTATCTTACCATTGGAATACTTTATGATCTCAATATGATCAAATTCCAAAAGATTCATGAATTGCATTTATTTCAATATACATATATTTCCATCACTAAATACATAAATTTTTCTATAACACCTATTGTACATAAATATAAGGGGATCTAAAACCTACTTTTTATATCCTTTAAAACGTTTTTTTTCTTAAAAATGTCTTATCCAAACACAACAGGGTAAATTAGTCTTTCCATTTTGTTTCATTATGTAATTCCAATTATTCAATTTTTACTAAACTATTGGTTGAGTATTAAATGTAACATAATAAATTTATTCCAAAACTGAAATAATGTATCCTTGTGTCAAATTGATAGGTGAGATTAATGTTTGGTCAGTACATAACAAAATATCATCCAAAACTACTTACATGGTAAATGGATATTGTGTGATGCTCAATGTTGTCTCAAAAACCAACCTTTCTCAAATGCATAGTGAACACACCCTATGTCTAGTAATATTTATATAATTACATTGTTATTATATGAAAATAAAAATATATTATGGTCATGTTTTATTTAATAACCAATAATTATAATAGAATAATTATATGAAATGATAAACAGACATGATGAAGAAGAGACATCATTATTCTTTAATTCATTTATTTTCAATTAAAATTCTACAGATATATGTAGTTACAAATGAATAAGAGAGACTAATATTAAATTTTATTCATATAATCTATAAAGGTAATTTTGAAGAAATCATTGGAATAAAATTTTCTTTTGTATTATTTACCATTTAATTATAATAGTTCACCATATAAAACAAGACATTATTTATATTCTTATTTACTTGATGGACCTAACCGAAATGGAAATGATGCATGTTTCTCCGTGGTTTTATGTTTTATTAATCATAATTTTTTAGTGAATATATAGATGATAATGACATAACAATGAGATATAATAAATGTTAATGATGAATATATCATATTTACACTTAACCAGTGTAATTATCACCCATTCTAATCTTGTATTACATTACCCATGTAATAATCTCAGAGACAAGAGAAATTGTGCAATCATTCATGTCCAAATGTATTATCCAAGTATCACATCATAAGCTGATGATATTATTATGGAATGAACATCATATGTGTCATACACAAGTCTACTATAATCATTTCTCTCACCCCTCTTCTTGAGGAGGTGTAATAGGTATTGGGGACACTAGCACATTGAATATCATATATCATTGTACTTTTCATAAAACCCAATAATACATTTTAGAAACATTTTTTAATTTATAAATTATCATAGTCCAATAGTTATCATGGCATGCATGTGATTTTATATTCCACTTTCTTGAAAATCAAAATCTAGAGTGTTAGATCTTTTATATTGATAACTACTTAGATATTAAGAATAAATTTAAATCATTAAATGCTTCACACTTTTATGTATAAATGTAATATATCTCTTTAATAGAATAGTAATACACTTTTTTTTGAGTATTATAGTAGGAAGTATCATTAAAACCTCTTATCATAGTCTACATGAGTTGGCTACACAAACACTTTTTTATTTCAAGGTATTAACTAATCAATCTGACCACATCAACTACTGGATCCTAGATCTATTGAGTGATGTACTATCTCCAAAAATTATAAACTTGACTTACTCAAAATATTTCTCTTCAGATTAATATAGTTATCATGCAATAACCCTTTGTTCAATATAAATGTAATCGAACCCATAACACTAATAAGAACTCACAAGTAGTGTGAGGAAACTTAAACTTTTGATTATGTGCACCATGTCCAGCGTGTTTTGTTAAAATATATGAGTTAAAAGAAATTTTTGACATAAGATCTCATCGAGGGTTTTTAAAAAAAAATTGACAAATTTAACCATTTTATATTAAATAAATTCATACCATGTTTTCCCAACATTAATATAATAAATTCTTCACACCTTTATGAATTTTTCAATTTATTGTTTTGATTGATTTTGTTAGATAAGTAAATAAATATAATAAAAAACAATGCATAAAGACAATAATGTTATATAATAAGTTTTTTTTGAAACTTTTACTTTTTTATCCACTTAAACTAAATAGATCAACTATGAACATGGAGTATCATACCTGAGTTGATTCTTGACTAATGATGCACCTCATACCTGGTCTAATATGTCCATATCCCATCTATGGTTTTTCCTCAAATTGGAATGGTCCGGAAATTATATAGTCTTATTTATTTTTATATAAATACTCAGAAAAAGGTGATTGGTTATTGAGAATATCAGTATATATTAAAAAGTATATGAACAAACATTCTTTTATACAAATTGAATAAAAATGACAATGTTCATACAATCCATAAAACTAATTAATTTTTATATTAATTACACACATATAATTAATAAATAAATAAAACAATACCTATCATATATTGGTTCACTCAGAACTCATAATAACAATACAAGTAAATAAAAAAGAAATAACATTAAAATTAAATAAATGTAAGCAGGATGAAATAAAATAAATATAATAAATCATTCAAATCCAAATATATTAATTTTATTAAGTACCCTAATTAGTATGGTTTTTATACCCTATTAAAATTTACCAATTATTTTAATTTTACACTAAAATTTTAATCATACTTCAAAATATTAATATGTATATTATTTTTCTTCCAAAAATGAAGAAAATTAATAATTGATAATATAAAAATTATGTCATACCCTAGAACCACATAGAGGACTATTACGTGTTGGTTTAAATCCATATAGTTTTAGGTTAGATAGACATATGAAGGGCTATTATGGTCCATCAAGAACCACCATGACAAATTATGGTTTTGGTGGATCCACTAATACCCACTGAGTGTGGGTTTGGACCTCTAGGAGTGGATTCGAACCCTAGCTAGTTTGGAATTCCACTGGAGGTGGCATGGTGATAATGTTACCAGGTTTTGTCAATTAAGTGTGGGCCATGTTTAATGAGGCAGATCTAGTGGTGAAATATTGATTGGATGATATTGTTAGTGTCTAGGTAGGGCAGACAACCTGGGTGATCGAGGGAGATGATAGGCATCATGCATCAATGAATGGGACAGTGGATGGTCATAGTGTACTTAGGTAGCATCAACCAATGGCATGCTGAGTCAGACCATGATGGGTGATAAAACCTGGAGGAGGTGGTTTGGGTCTTCATATATGGTAGGATTTATCGGTATGGGCACCCATCATCTGTAATCTGTGGTGGGTAGTGGGAGGCGGATGGATTAGGGTGATGTCTGTAGCCTAACCGAGCAAGGTTAGAGGTTTCCCTTTATTTTATTATTTTCATTGTTAATGGAGGCTGCTAGAAGGAAATTTTTATTTCATTTTTTCAAAACAAGTATCACTGCCCATTTATTTATTCATACAATTAATATTTAAGCTATAGTATGTTTAGGTGACTCATGAACCACTACCGATAGATTTTTATATTTTGGTATTATGTGTAATATAGGAAAACCAATCCATTTTCAAGAATATATATTTTATTAACATTTTTTTATTTTATTATAGTTATTAAATAAAAGATGTGTAATAAATATCATGGGTCAGATTCATTCTGATGAAAACAATTTGGCCAGTTTTTTTCCAGAGATTGGGAGGTCATATGAATTCCCCCTGAGACTACATATAGGATAATCATATTTTTCACCAAAATTTTATCATAATACATTACGGTTTTTAATTTCAATCTATATTAAAAAAAATAATGACAATAAACATTCAACTAGATATCATATCGAAGCACTGTATTTTCAATTGGGATCAAATTTAAACCCTCTAGTTAAATTAATAAAAAATAATTTTAATTGACTCAGAAAATTTACATGATCTCTATGGTTCTAATTTCCGGTATTGAGGCATGTTAGGGAATCTGTTGGGCCTCACATATAAAATTTTATACCATTAAAGTGATTAATTTTCATCATCTCTAGTGTTCCAAGACATATAATAGTTCCTTGGAACTTACATGATTATTTTAAATAAAAAATAATATAAATGATCAACTCATTAGACATGGTGGAACATTCAACTATGACATTTCACCATCAATCATTAATTGAAGGATACAAGCTCTAAATCATTTGGATCATCCACATATTATTAAATATTTCATTCAAACACTAATGATTATACTCACGATGGTAGAATTACGTTTTGATGATTCCTTCGATGTATTTAATTTTACATATAACCCATCCCTTCGATCTATCAATGGTTCTCTTGGAACAATAATTTCAAGATATAATTTTTCCCTATAAGATATAGTAAGAGAGGGTGTCTCTCATTCCAATGGAATGAATATTTAAATAATAGAGTTTCTCTTATGCTTTTATAGTTGGAGGATCAATTACATATAAAGGGTTCCCCAACCCTTGGAAATAAAACAACAACTAAAAGAAAAGTAAATAGAATGTTGTGATAAAATAACTTCATAATAAATGTAATGAATATTTTATCTCGTACTTATAATTTATAATATATTATTGGCATGATAAAACAATTTAATTAAATGAATCATAATTTCCATAATATTTAATGAACAAGGAATATTAATATAATATTCTTCTGTATAATATTATTTCAGAATTCAATTAAATCCCTTGTAAATAATTTTGATAAATAAATTCATCCCAATAACATTCTAATTTTTTAAAAAATAAACACTATTAACATAAAGGAACTACTATGGACTATGAGACCATTATATCAAATACATTAAACTTAATTTTGACACATTTGTATTTTGAAATTCTAAAAACGGACATATATATTTGTGATCAATAATTTATTTAGAGGTTGATTGGACAAACCAATTTTTTGGGGAATAGTAACCTATCCTTATGAAAATTAACATACCATTTTTAAAAGTAACATGAATATTAATATGAAACTTATGAATACAAAATGATATTATTATTTTATTTTCATATGGTGATATGATAATGAGATCTTGATTAATTTATCAAGATGATATTAAATTAGTTATAGTATAAAAATTGGTATTTTTATATCGAAAATGATTTTATTTAAAAATTAAACTAATCATATTTGGAAAATTATTTTAAATAATTTTATTTCATTTTTAAATATTCACGTCAAAAAATAGTGGGGATGACTTTTTGGGATCATTCTGAAATACATGAATTTTTATTGAACTGTGAAATTCAATAATTATGAAATATGATAAATAAATGAATTTCAACATAATGATAGAGTAATTGATGATTTAAATGGCCTTTTATTCTTACTCTCATGGAAATATTTCGGTTTTGGGTCACATTAATAAAAAATGATTCATAGTCATGAGATAACATATTAAAATAATAATTAAAATAATGTAAAACATCTCATCTCCTCTACTATAAATACCACCCCCAGACCCCTCTTCCAATAAAAACTTCTCACAATTTTATCATTATCTATGTTCACAAAATACCCTTCCATAGTATCTTTCTCATGTTAATGACTTACATGTATCATCAAAAGGATAAAACCAAAGGCCATAAAAAGGATCTCAAGGAAAAGCGATCAAGTGGTAAAAACCCACTTTTATTTTTATGTGATTTCTTTTCAATTTGTTTATTTTCTTATACACTATTATAATAACCTTATCCATGTCATATGAAAGCTAAAAATATTTAATATACTATATTATATCATTTTTATGTAAAAATTCATCAATTTACTTCTTCTCCTTCCCCCTCTAATTCTTAAAAGAATAACATCGTCTTTGATGTTTTGATTTACCAAAATCATTGATGATTTATTTTAAATTTTATTTATATAAATAAAAACCTATTTTAAAATCATTTTAAAGTATGAAACATATTATAATTGGTTTTATATATCATCATTCATGTTCTGATGTAGTAAAATATACATAATATTATGTTATATAATGAAACTTCTTCCTGATTATCAATGACCCGCAAAAATGATCTAAACGATTTCCTCTTTGGATTTATCAAAAGATTCATCCTCATACCATATAAAAAATGTATATATAATCATTTAATATTATTGAAACATATAAATATAATTTAATTCCACATATTTAATTTCATTTCCGTACGACACAAAAATTAAATACAAACCGGCCATATAAATCACATAAAGAATGCACCTGAAACAATGGAAGGAAGAAAATAATAATAATTAAATAGTGAAATGATGTAATGAAATGATCATATATGGTTCTATAAAAATGAATATTTTTATTTAATCTATTAATAATAATTTTTAAGCATTATAATGGAGGTGTAAAAATGTATGATATAAGATAAACTAAAGGTATGAGAACTCTTAACCTAATTTCAATTCATTGGGTTAATCTTATACTTCATTAATTATGTTGTACTAAAACTATTTTATTGATGAAATTTTTTTATATTATGTTGAATTATTTATAGTTTATATAAATATTCCATACACTCTATTATTTGTCACTTCAATTATATGATATTTTTTAGGTGATTCTGGTTTTAAATTCTCTTTTAATATTCTGTTTTACAAAATTCAAAAGAAATGTTTTAAATTATTCATGTTTTATGATTATCTCCTAGTACATGTGATTTTTTTATGATGACTGTTGGGACCTATATCTCCCTCCAATTCATTAGTCATGTGTATTATATAGGATAACCATATAGTTACTACATACGTAACTATGATAGTTTACACAATAAGGTAGTCTTGAGGGATACATTTTAAGGTAGTTGTGAGTGTTAAAAATCATAAGGTTGTCTGGAGGGTAACAAGATTATATATGTAATTAACCAAGATAACTTTTTTATATTTCTATATTCTATATGTTTTACGGAAATCTTGTGGAAATATAAATTTTCTTAAATTATGTATATATGGGTGACAAAAATTTCTTTGCTGAAAAGTTTTCATAATCTTAAAAGTATTTTTGAACTAACAATTCATTTCCTTATTTTTATACCCCTTTCTAAGATTTTGTGCTCATCCCATGTTTTTTTTTAAAAATCACAAGATTATATAGATCTTCAAAGGGTAATTAGAGTGCTCCTATTGAAGAACCAAAAGGTATATTTTAATTGTTTTTTTAAAATCTGATTCAATGTATGTCAATTTTTGTCTAATTCTCCGGAACCTATAGCAGAAAAGTTCCTCTCTGTATTATTAATTATGTATTTTTCAATTATAATTTAATAATAAAAATTCACATCATGTTTTTTACTGAATTTGAATGTGTGGGTTCAGGTCTTTACAATCCCAGTTATTTTATATTCAAATAATAATAATTTTATATATTTTTTAGTGATCGTTAAAACATAGAAAACCCTCAAATCCCACAGTGGGGTCCCCCGTTTCCAATATAACTAGTAAAAATGATATTATGTCTGACAATCTACGACCTTTCTTCAGTTATAAGGAATACTATTCTTTGTCCTAAAGTGGAATCTACATACTCATGGAGTCCCCTAAAGATGTAAGGAAAATTAATGGCAAGGAAAATAATTCTAAAAACTGTATTTGTATAATATAATATCCATCTCTCAAAATATCTCATAAATCAGGACACACACTTGTGAAATAATCCATTAATTCTTTATTAGTTGTTGATCTAATTGAAAAAAAGTACCTCATACTACACTGAACAGTTAATTAGGAAGGTACAATCATCCTGATCAGCTATAACACATATATCACTTCTACATCTCGGATGTGAAAACTTCTTTCTTGACCATTAATCCAGTTCCATACAACCAATTAAGCACCCAACTCAAACTAATTCACCCTGAACGTAATGTTATGGTATTTTCCTTGCATAAATGTAAAAAATAAAAGGATACACATTGATAATGATCCCATGTATGGTGTCCAAAACACATGTTTATCAATTCGAACAACCAATGATACCTAAAATATTGGAATTTCCAATTTTCAATATCTTAATGATAAAACATAATGGATAAAACCATGTGAAAATCCATGATATGAATTCTCAATGCTTATGATCCCCCAGCACTATATAGATAGAAATCAATTATGCCTAGTTTGTATGTTGTGTCTAGAATATATAAAATATGTTGATGATTAATTTTATTGTATATTTAGATTCTCAATATATCATTGGAACTCATATATCCATTTTATATTAAATATAATATATTGATATAACCATGGAAATAGTGGATGATAAAATATTAATAATATAATATTACGTGCACATCATGCATAACTCTTTGTATTCATGGTAAGGTTATAAAACATTATCATTTAGGAATGATATAGGGACCATACTTTTAAAAAACCATGAACTATCTATTATGATCCCACAAAAAACGATCATTTGGAGAGATTGAGAGATGAGAGGTAAAACTCAACCCATATGCCTCTCAGTGGTGTAAATTGTGAGAAAAGAGAAGGAGAGAGAGATAATTTATGTGTATGTGATTTATTTATTTTATATACTATGATTTATTACAATAATATTAAAAATATAAACAATTTCAATAATGACCATTGTACCTAATTATAAATTTATCTATCAGACACATAATTATACCCACAAAAGATTTTTAAAATAATAATTATGAAGGTAATAATATTTATAATAATATTAATAACATCTGTAATAAAACTCATTGGAAGTAACTATTATATATATAATTATGTAAAAACCCTATTTTTGTGAATGATATATTATAAATAACGTAATAATGACAAATAATCAAAATAATCATGAAATATAAGTATATAGTTATAGATAATGGTCTATAAGTTTGAGTCTCATCGAATTGATCAATGTACTACATGTTACAGGATTTTATGTGTATTGTAACACCTTTCCTGAATAAAATGAGGCTTAAACCACAATATTTATATCCAAAACATGGCTCAAATTGTATATTACTCAATTTATCTCTTTAAAAAATTTACAAAGTTGATAAATTTGATATTAAATTCCTATAATCCAAACCTGAATCATTAAAACATTATAATAAACGAAATGTTTTAGTAATTTATGTCAAAAAATATTCAAAATTTCAAATAATTTTTTAAATTTAAAATGTTGGTTTCTTCCATATATTACTTACATGAGGATAAATTAAATTATGTGTGTCTTAATTTGATGAAACCATTTAAAAAATTAGAAATTGTTTAAATTTATTGAGAATAAATTTTAAAATTGAAATAATTTTTTTTATGTTTATTAAACATTTCAAATAGTTGTTGTTTGATATAAATTGGCCTTTCATGATACATTCATGGTGAATTATTTCACCATTTTGAAATGGTGATGCATCCGTTATGGATTTATTTCATTATTTATTTTTAATTTTAAATAAATCATTTTTACTGTATATTACATTATGCCCATAATTTTTCCACTCATCCTTACACATATGAAACAAATAAACATGATAGATAAAATGTTGTTTTTGTCTCATTTGAACTAATATGAATTTAAACTCCATAATGTGTTTGAAAATAATTGTTCAATGGATTATAAAATAAATAGTCTCTTCAAATACAAATGGATTTCCCTATTATCATCTTGCATCTTTGTCCACCAGCATCATATTGGGAGTCAAAAAAAATTCCCAGGTTATGTAGTGAGCATAATATAATGAGAAATTCCACTTTAGAATCTGATCAATACATAATCTTTTGATGATCATTCTCATTAATATTGAATATAGATAGAATAGTATACTTTTTCAAAAAATTCATATGATGACCAAATCCTTGAATTGTGAACTAATTAATTTTAATGCTTAACCTCATAAAGATGGTAACATCCTCTTAACATTGAGATTTTGACTCTCTCTTCCACACAGTTTTTTGAAATTCTATTTTTATTAAATGTATCAGTACATATATTCTATGATATTTATATCATCATATTAATCAATTTAAAAACGCAAAATAAATATAAATAATTTGGGTACTATCAATTATAACACAAAATTATTGAAATATAATTCAATGGAATCATATTGTATGATCATATATTATTTTTCCATTAAAATTACTCTCATGAAAAATCTCTGAAAATCTCAAAATAAAATATGTTTCATTAACAAAAAGTATAAATATAAATATATTTTTACCCATTTTATTCATAATTAAATTAATTGAAAATAAATCTATAATATTCTCTAGACTCGATCAATAGTGAGAATATATTAAAAATAGTGACTTATTTAATGCCTAGATAAAGATATATTCATTCTTAACGAATATGAATTTATCAATACAATCTTAATTAATTCATCCCATAAAGAGATATTCTATAATAACTCAACAATAATCATAGCATACCCAAATGAAAATGACTATTTGAACTCCAGAATAGTAAAGCACCATCTCAAAAAAAATTATGGATTTTATTTAGGGTTATTCTCCTTTGGAAGACACAACATGAATTATAATAACATATTACAAGATAATCATTCTTGGTACATAAACCATATATTATCTTTAATTAATATTTTTTAAACATCTCATAATATAACATGATTCATAATTTTGGTGTTATTTTTACACATTGATTATCAACATACTAAACATTTGAATTTATTTAATTAAAATATCCCCATTATATAAAATCATATTTTCATTCCACAAATTAATGTAAATATTCTCCCATTATGTGACCATATCCATGGAGAATAGAACATTCAAATCTAAAATGCCTTCAATAATGGTCGGGTGAATTGGGTGTATGGATAATCCCAGAATTTTATTGACCAAAAATATGAAATTAGATTAAAAACATGACTAACTCACTATCTATATGGACAAACCATATGATAGTAGTATCAACCATACTAACAACTAAAGTAATTACCCTTGTTTTTGTGTCTATTAAATTAATATTAACATCAGTACCTTATGTCACCCACATCATGGAACTAATGAAACACCCGACTGAAAGGAATTAATGCATATTATAAGAACATGAATAATATAATCATTATCATATATAAAAATAATAATTAATTAATATAATTACATGTTATTACAATACATTAACTTATTTTATGAGGTTTTCCATTCGAATAAAAAACATTTTTTAGAAAATTACAAGAGGAAATTAAAAATATATAATTTAAAGTAATATAATATTAGGTAATATATATTTTAAAAATAGTATATCATTATTCAATAATTTAAAATTTTATATAAAATATTATTAAATAAACATGATAATTAGGAAGTTATTTTCAATAAAAATATATTACATTTATATTTTTTATTATTGTTTAAATTACAAAATATATAAATTTCATATTTCTAATTTGATAAAAATAACTTCATTTTTTAGTTTATAATTTCAAAATAAATTTCATTTTAATTTTTGGTAATTCTATAAATACATATTATTATGTGAATAATGAAAAATACATATTTTACTAAGCTTGAATTGGAAATTCAGAAAACATTTTTCTTTTATCATATATTTAATTTATAAGTGAAATTATATTTTTATAAATTTTTATTTTAATCAATAGACCCATATTTGACATTTTGTGCAATATTGTTATACTTGTCATAAAATTTAATTTAATATATCATCAATTTATCATTTTAAAATTTATTTTTATCAGGTTAATTAAATTAGTATTATTAAATTTATTTAATATTTAAAATAATTTGGGACAAATAATTTATTAAGATACATTTAAATATTGGTCATAAGGGATAAATTACCTAGGTAAGAAGAATTAGTTGTGGTGAAACCTAATATGGAAAAAATTAGTAACCTAAAATGAAAGGGCCTATCATGTTTAAAAAATGTATTTAATTGGGTGTTTGGGGAGGGTATTGAAGTTATTTTTTCACAAACCACCCCCCGAGGCCCGTGTCATGACTACCCCAAGCCCGCCTTCCACATGGCATGGGTTGGCGACTAACTCTAGAAAGAAATATCCCTAAAACGGGAAGGGATTTACTTTAATCCTGAACACACACAAAGACTAAGAACACAACAAGATGCAACAACAAAGTAACACTGCAGTAGTAGAAGTGTGAACAGAATGTAATGGGGCTAGAATAGAGGCCATATTGAAAACATAAAACTACAACTTAAAATAGAAAACAGCTCCCGAGATTGTCCATCGATTATCCTACATGAAGGGTAGGTACAACTCATCAACCCAGCTCACCACATCACATGTCACAGTTACCTCTATCTATCGTCAAGTCCTATCTCACTGAGTCTCAGTCAAGGATGCTCATCGCCTGTATAGGACACAACATGGTGTAGGCGAATCCCTTGTAGGGGTGAGTATAACAATACCCAGTAGGGACTCTGAGTCCCTTGAAGGTCCCTCATAATTCCACAAATGAAAACCACCAAAATGATCTCATTCATAATGAAAAAAGTAAAAAGACATATATCCTAATAGGTATAACTAAAGTACAGTAGTACAGATGATTAGTGGTAAAGCTATATCATCTTACATTCTTAAGAGGAACTGCTACTAACCCACCCAATATCGATAGATACTAATCCCTATAAGACCCACATAGGATAGATAATTGTCGATACACACAGAATTTTTTGGTGTTGATTCACAGAAAATCGCTTGGTGTTGATTCACACAAAATCGGTGGGTGTTGATTCACACTGAATTGAAAGGTGCTGATTCAAAAAGAATCATTGGGTTCTTATTCACACAAAATTGGTGGGTTCTAATCCATACAAATTCACTAGGTGCTAATTCACACAGAAACATTGGGTGCTGATTCACAATGAATCACTGTTTGATGATTCACACAAAATCACTGGGTGTGGATTCATAAAGAATCACTCGGTGATGATTCACACGGAATCACTCTTCATTCTTCACATCTAATCCAGACATAGGATTCCCACTCAATGAACTCTTTTTACTTATAGAAACATATCCTCTAGCCATCAGTCATATTTCAAAAGGAAAAAAGTCCCACATAGAAGTTACCCATTGACCTTTCATGTCATAAGGGTTCCTAGGAAACAGATGGTGCATCAACCTAATGCTCTGTATATATGTAAATGGCATTTTAGTGCAAAGGGCCGATTTAGATTGGGAGTCGAACTAACCCAGACATACTCCCAATTCCTCCAAAACTCTCTTTGAGTGTCTCAATGGGATAGTCTGGCTCCAAGGATCCCAGTTCCACATACGTTTAGTCAAACAAAATTTGATTCACATGATATGGCCTATTAAGAATATCAGGGTCCGAAAGGGGTCATGGTCCAGTCCGACCCGGTCCGACCCATCCTTGACCGACCCGACCCGGTTTGGTTTGACCTGACCTAGTATGGGTCGAACCTGACCCAACCTAAACCAGTTTGGGCTGGCCTGATTATATTGGGTGTGGCCCATAGGGCGGTTCATCCCATAGGTCGGCGCGACCACCGGGGTCCGCCTCCAGAACAGCTCAAAGAGCCATTCATTTTATTAATGTCCAGAAACAGGTGGGGCCGCATCATCACTCGTGAGAACCACAATTGAACTGGTTCCAACCTTCGTTGCAGCTTAATATCCATAGCCCATTCACCAAAGTGAACTCCTGGGTGTTTCCTTCCGCATATGTGGCCTTCCGAGCTGGCCACATGTCCATCCGCTGCGGCGCTGAGCGGCGATATCCGCCGCCTTCATCACCTAAATGGTCAATGTTGCTGTCGTGCCGGTGCCACACCGGCTAACCTTCTACGGGCCACCGGATGACCTCCAATGTTTCGTTCTTCCTTTCGGATGTGTCTACAGCCCTCCTAGGATGTTGTCGTTGATTTGAAAATATTCCCATGAATAACTCATAAATAAATGAAGCATATAGTAGTCTGGGCCTTGTTTGTTTGGCCGACACCCTCTATGATAACATAATAACATGAAAACCCTATTTTTATTCATCAATGAAGATATTAATAAAATAAACTCCATACCTTGAGATTCATTGGAGACATCATGGTGGTGGAAGAATATTCAGTATCTGATGAAGTCATCACCGTTCGTCTATCCCAATTGGTTGCCGCCCGAGATTCAGTCTCTGTTGGTGGAAGGAGTGACATCACATTGCTAGTGGTTACTCTCATGAAGAACCAATGTCAAAAACTCTACCCTGATCCACATATAAATAGAGGGGGGAAATGGTGGGTAACACACCCAAAAATTAACGAGGTTCATTAATTGACGTAATAAATTCACTATATTAATTACTCGACGGGCGGTTACAAAACATAAGTGTAACCTGGAATTTAATATCCCATATTGAATGAATAACTACCTTCATGGTCCCTGCCACCACCGCTCAATAGGTGGTAGAAAAATAGAAATAAAATAAATAAAATAAAAATCACTTTGTTATTTTATTATTTCATTAAAAGCCGCAAAAATAAAATTTTACACCCACCTACTATGGCCATTGTAAATCCAACCATAAGAGATTCTCAGCACTACAGAATCAATGGTCCCCTTAGGTTTTTAATCCAAGAACTGGATCAGAAGATAGAAATTATTCCTTTGCATTTACTGAACATTCCTTAAAAAATTATAGAAAAACATTTTGGGCAAACAACTCCTCAGAATCAAGTGCCATAAATTTTCAAAGACTCATAATAATCCCAAATAATTTTTAAAAAAATATCTTGAATTTTCAAGATATTTAAATTCTCCCTACCATAGGGATTTTTATCCCGGAAAGATATGAAAAACTAAGGGATCAAATGGGGGTACAGAGCACGTATCTGAGCCTCCCGCTGCCATGTTCTATCACAGAGATTCATGTGATGCCAATGAACTCGAAATAGAGGAATTGACCACCAATATAGGACCCGTTCCGGTAAATCCTCTATCTCCACTGGGATCACTGCAAACATCACCCCATAGTCGATTTCCATCTCACCCCAGCTGATAACATGCGATGGATTGTGCTTGTATATCCTTAGTTGCAACACAAGGAAAACATTATGGTCCTAGTGCATCTATGGGGAAGAGCTATATGGTATTCCACCTTGCCTACTATGCTAAGGATCTACAATGGTTAGATGAAACTCAACGATAGTTTTCACCCTATCCAAACTTCTATAATCATCATCGGGGTGATACCCTTAGGAAGTCATGGTCTCCATCCTCAAAATCCATGTGTCTTTATCTCATATAGTCATAAGACTTCTATCAGCTCTGTGTAATCTCTATCTTTACCTGGATGATCTTAACATTCTCTATGGTTTCCTGTATCAACTGTAGTCCCATAAGTGATGACACTCTAGGGTCTTTCACGAAAAGAGGTGATCTACATGGTCATCTGTAAAAGGACTCAAATGGAGACATTCTAATGGTGGAGTGATAAATTTTGTTCTAAGAGAACTCTACCATGGAAAAGTGGACCTCCCAACTATGACAATAATCTATGACACAAGCACGAAGCATGTCCTCGAGGGTCCATCTAGTCCGCTTCGTCTGAAAATCTATCTGAGGATGGAAGGTTGTGCTCAAGCATAGATGATTCATGAACACCTCCTATAATCCCTTACAAAATTGGAATGTAAAACATGCAACAAAATCCAATGCGATTGTTGATGGAACCCCATGTCGTCGCACAATCTCTGGTGTGCAGAGGAAATCCATTCTCTCTACTGATCCATGCTCTTGGATGGGTGGGAAGTGGGACGACATAGTGAGTTGGTCAACGATCACATAGAAGGAATCATTTCCCATGGAAGTATGTGGTATCCCTATCATGATGTCCATGGAGATACCATCCCACATTCAATATGGTACCTCATGTATTTGAACAAATCCTCCTGGTACCTGATGACCAGTCTTCGCTTGCTAGAATGTGAGGCATCAAGATACATTATATACCACTTCTTTCTTCATCTCTGGCCTTTGGTACTGAAGTCGTAGAACCAGGTACATATTCTCCACTCTAGGATGTACCTTTAATGGGGATTTATGAAACACCCTTAACACCTCCTCATGTATCGTCACTGATATCACGGTGCGTCCTCTAAAGAGAACAGCGTGCTCCATACCATCAGAAAATCCCTCCAAAGCCTATCCTACAGATATCTTACCATATCGAGTCTCACAGTCAATGTACCCAAGTTGTGCATCCTAAACTCGCTGAAGAAGTGGGGGAGTAACAGTCATATACTACGGGTAAGCTACTCCATCTCTAAACAGGAAGGATATCTGCAACGCAGCTAGATGCTCTATCGCCTACCTCGGTAGCTGTAGACCAGACCTCCTACTGTGTGCATCTACAACTATGTTTCCCTAACCAGCAGTATTGACTATCTCAATTTCTTATTCTGAAGGAACTCTAGAAATTGCCCCTATCTAAGGTTTTAGGTCCTTCTGTGAGATGTTATACCTGAAACTCTTGTGATCAGAGTAGACTCTAAAATGTATGCCAATCAAGTAGTACCACCACATTTTCAGCCCAAATACCGAAGTTGATAACTTCGTGTCATGGGTAGCATAGGTCTTCTTGTTCTATCTCAACTTTAGTGATCCATAAGGGATCAATTATCCATAATTGATACTGATAAAACCTAGTCCAGTCCGTAATCCATCAGAGTATATTACATACCAAACCCCCTCTTCTCATAGAATCAATATAGGTGCCCCTGTCAGTCTCTGCCTCAAATCCTGAAAACTCTACTGGCACTTCACTATCCACAAGAAATATTTCCCCTTGTTCATCAAGGATGAAAAGTATTCCACTACACTATAGAAGTCAGGTACGATCCTTCAGTAGTACGAAGCCTATCTGAGGAAACTCCGCACCTTGGGCACACTCTTGGGTGGATCCCAAGAAAGAACTTCCTCTATAACTGCCAGATATATTATGAATTCAGCCACTGAGATTACGTGCCCCAAGAAGTAGACTTCACCTATCCAAAACTGTCGATTCAGAAGATTTTCATAAAGATGGTGCTCTCGGAGTGTATCCAGAACCATCTGCAGGTGCGTGACATGCTCCACCTATGACACCGTGTATATCAAGATGTCGTCAATGAAGACCACCACCAAGAGATTGAGGTATGGTTGGATAATTCTATTCCAGATCCCCATGAACACTACTGGAGCATTGGTCATGTTGAAAGGAATCACTATGAACCTGTAATGTCCATACTGACATCTGATGGCTCTCTTTAGTACATCCTCATCCCATACCATGAGATTGTTATAACTTGATATGAGATCTATCTTATAAAACCAACAATCTTCCATCAGTAGGTATATGTGATCATTGTTCCTTGGTAGAAGATACTTGTTCTTCAAGGTCACCAGATTCAGTCACCAATAATTCACAAAAATCTTTAGACTCCCATTTTCCTTGTTGGTGAACAAGATCGGGGATGCCCATGGAGAAACATTGTGCATTATGAACCCTTTTCTCTTCAAGTTCTGAAATTGTACACTAAGATCATGAAGCACCATCGGAGCCATCTGATAAGCTATTGTAGAAATCAATGTTGTCCCAGGGTACTTGTTGATTTGATATTCTACCTCTCCGTGAGGAGGTAGTCCTAGAAAATCATCAGGAAAGACATCAACATACTGGTCCACCACTACAGGATAACATAGGCATACCACATAAACTTCTTCGATGGTGATTATTTCTAACTAATGAGTAATCAGATGAACTCTCCAATGAGATATTATATCCTATTTTTCAAAGGTCTCCTCCTCACCGATGAAGGAATACTGATCCCATCCTCGCGGACACACCACACTTTGCACCTAAAACATTCGACCTGAGCATGGACTATATGTAACGACCCAAAGTTTTTCAATGGAAATTTCTCGCTTATAATTATGCCATTAAATATCATGAAAACACAACATAATGAACTACTATGTGATAAGTGACCTTTATACATAATATTGTAACATATGTGTTTGGAATTTGGAAAATCTGACACACACAGTTGTGTTCAAAATGATTTTTTGAGCCTAATAAAACAAAAATAATTTTTGGTGAATAGTAACATACCCTTATGAATAGTAACCTACCCTAATTAATAGGGGCATACCCTAATTAATAGTAATATTACATATGATAATATAAAAATACTATTCAAGTGAAGGAATGATGTGTCTATATTTTTGAATAAGTAAATGAATGTTTTAAAACTGTTTTTATTAATAAACTATGATTTGAATTAAATATTAAATTAATCCTATTTAAAAATTATTTTTGAAAAAATGACTTCATTTTTAGATTATAGACGTCAAAAATTGGTTGGGGTAAATTTGGGGAATTTTCTGAAATACTTTAATTTTTTATGAATAGTGAAATACCGTAATTTACAAAAATAAGCTAAATAAGCTAATTATAGAGTTCTTTGTGATGTTCTGCTGATGTAATCCCACTTGGTTCCGGATCACATGATAAAATTACTATTATTGGTCATTCAAGATTCACTATTCCTTGTCTTAAGGGTGATTAATAAACTAATGAATTTTATATTCAAGAATCCACTCTCCCCTCCACTATAAAAACCACCTTTCACACCCTCATTTTCTCACACCTCTCAAGATCCAAGAGTTCTCTAAACATTGCCCAAAAATCTTTCATATCCCCTCTCCCACGTCTAAGAGCTTTTGGACTCATCTAAATACCAATACTTGAATCATTAAGGGGGATATCAAGAGGAGGATTTAAGAGGTAATTTCTCTCCCTCTTCTCCTTTAATTTCCTATCATGTTCAAGTTCATTTCTTGATCTCTCCCCACCTATATTTATCCAAATGGTATTGAAACTCTATTATTATAAATTTAATGTAATATTATGATGATAATAGGATATTATATCATCCAAAACCATTTCCCTCTTCCTTTTATTTTATTGAAGAAAACGTTGTTCGAGAAGTGTTAATTTATCACCTTCAAGAACGACATGATTTATTCTTCCATTTCTACCTTCAGATCTGGTAATGAAACCATTTTTATGGTTGAAACAGGATTTTATATCTGTATTATTTCCTATTTGATGTTACAGAGATAACTTATGGACATATTACTAAGTGATAAATTAAAACTAGTTCATTGTGATCGAAAAACCGCCCATATTAACCCAAATAATCATCATTTAATTATTATCTAATGACTCATCCACAGGGATATAATATGATTCAATATAAGATTATTAAATATCCTTTAATATCATTAATAACATGTAATATCAGTTATGGACATTTACCCATGTCCTACCCAAACATCAATTTAATTTTACAAGTGAACCACCAAAGAAAAACCTTAAAAACGTACATCCCCGAACAATGTTTTTAAACTCTATAAGTCATCCCAACGAACATAAAATGAAATAATGGAACCAGAATGAACCCTATTCAAGTATAAACGTTTCTGGAATTTCTAATTAACGAATATAATGTCACTATACATATAAATAAAGAGAAGGAAGCATTCAGATACAAGGTAAGGCGAAAATATTGAACCCAATTTTCATTCTTTGGGTTCTCCCCCTTTAACTTGATTTTTTAATATATAGTTACTCAATAAAAATCATTTATTCATCATTGTATTTCCTCTTATGGGATATACATGTTTTTCCTGGGTTTTTATGTTAATCAAAATGTTTTCCAAATGAACTCTTATTTTAAGAACACACCTTTTACTTATCACTCAAATTGGATGGTTCTTATAACAAGTATGTTATTCCGTATTTATATTGGGAACCCAATATTTTTGAATGTGTTATTATGAGATGTAACCCATTCCTTTACATGGGTTAGTTATGTTCACTTTTGATATATGTACCATGTGGAAAACCTGATAATTATAATTTTATGATGTGACGGGTGCGCCCAGAATTATATAGCGCAATATGAATGTTTCAAAGTGACTGGTATGACCAGAATTATACAGCACGCCAATGCACCAGGTAAAGTTATTATCCTCATGAGTAAATGTGAAAAGATGAGTGAAAATGATTCTAGATTGTTTCACAAGTATGTGTGGTAATTATCCACTAAAACATGATGTTTCATTTTTTTATGCATTGCCACATTTCGAGTCTTATATTTATGCTTCCTCTAATGTTCATTATATTTTTCCCATGTTATGATTATTCTCACCCCATGATATATTGTACCTATCCTCTTCTAGTGCTTCTAGCTCAACCCTTTTAATGTATATTCTCATGTGGCTAGATGTAGTATATAGAGGACAAGTGCCAATAAGAAGCTAAAGAAGAATAAATTAAATAAATTTTTATGCATGATGTTGTAATTGTTATGCCTGGTCTCACTTTTCTCAAGACACTAAAACTTTGGATCCTATATGTGTAATACTATTATGTTTTTTATCGTTAAAATAATTTAATATTAATTTAAGAGAAGTTTGGGTCTCTATAGTTGGTATTTGGGTAAAGGATCATTTAATTTAGGAATTAGGAACAATGAACACTAGAGAAAATCTCTACCATGAGACTAAGTACAAATATGCACACAAGAATATTTACATAGGGATCCCATATGTTATGTTATTTGTATAAATTTTTTAAATGAATAATTTATTCATGACTTGTTTACTTATGATTTGTTCTAACCATTTCTATTTTAAAAAATGGTGGGAACTAGCATAATTCCATCCAACAACTCGTGCAATGGCCAATGCAACGATTGCCCGACCGACATCCCCATTGATTTGGGAGGTGGAGTTCAACACTTGATGGTGATGATTACACAATTATCTCAGGTTATGAACAATAAGCATAATAATGGGGAACATCCATCTTCACTAATGATGGAGCAACAGGATATCGAATATTTAATGTAGCAATGACTACTGACGTTTAATGGATGTTCTAATCCACTAGCTGCGGAACAGTGGGTCAACTCCATGGAGAAGATCTTTTTTATTCTTCACTGTCTTGGGATGGAGAAGGTGACCCTAGCCGTTTATATCCTAGATGGAGAATCCAATCAATGGTGGGATTTTATTAAGAACACCATGCCAAGTGTGTAAATTGAAGAGATGGAATAGGAAGACTTTAAGATAATGTTTCTTAAGAAGTATTTTCCAAGAACACTTCACACGAAGATGGACAGAGAATTAATAGAGCTAAAGAAAAAAGAAGAAGAATATTTCACAACCTATGAATCGAATTTCACAAGGCTTTCATAGTACGCTTAGAGTTTTGTTATCAACAATGATTGCCAAATTGGTATATTATTTAGTGGATTAAAACCACACATTTGAAAGGATATTGTAATTCGTGACATTGGTAGTTATGAATAAGTTTTTCAATGTGCTCTCAAAGTGGAGATAGAGTTTGGAGAATGTTCCCATGGATATGGTGATATGAAATTAAAGACGGAGTTTCATGCTGGTGGATCTAATTATAATGGTGGGAAAGAACACTCAACGACCCAAATGCAAAAAATGTGGAAAGTTTCACAATGGGAACTACCTCAAAGGGACAGGGAAATGCTTCATGTGTGGTAAATAAGGACACAATGCTCAAGTGTGTCGAAAAGACACGAAAAGGAAGGAGAATGTGGCTGATGAAATGGGATAACCACAAATGGTTCAATGATACAACTGTAGGGAGCTAGGGAACTATGCAAGTTAGTGCACCAAACCACGAGTTCTCGAGGTTAATCAACATCAGCAACCACCAATCCCAAAGGAACAATGGAAGGATTATTTCATAACTACTATGGAGGTGGAGCATGATAATGAAGTCATACAAGGTACACTTCCTATTCACTCATTAATACCAATTTATTATTTTATTATAGTTCTACGCATTCCATTATATCTTGTATGTTTTCTAGAACTATAGAATCGAATCCCCAAAACCTTGAAGTAAAGATATCTGTAAAAACACCAAGTGGTGAAATCATTGTAATAGAAGTGTTTAACTCTTCTTCTATTGGCGTATGTGGGAAGATACATCTAGAGAATCTTGTAATACTTCCTTTGGTGGAATTCGACGCTATAATTGGATTAGATTGGCTCTAGTTATTGAGAGCAGATATCTACTATTGGGAAAAGAAATATCATTTCATATTTTGAAGAATCCCATGATCCTCTACAAATACAAGGATGATCATGAATATCCTTTGAAAAATACTATAATGGTGTGGGTGTTGATTCCATATAAAGAAGTATACCTCACCCAATTGGTTGATTTGAAGGAATTTCTAACCTTGAGGAAATGCACATCGTGAAGGAATATAGTGATGTATTTCCTGAAGAGTTACTCGGAATTCCCCCAGATCGTGAGGTGGAGTTCCCAATTGAACTCGTACCCAGAGCTAATACTATATCAAAGAGTCCCTATAGGATGGATCCTATCAAACTAGAGATGATAAAGAAAATGCTTCAAGATAATCAGGACAAAGGGTTCATATGCCCTACTGAATCACCTTTTGATTCACCATCGCACTTTATGAAGAAGAAGGATGGAATAATGTGGTTGTGTATCGATTATCAGGAACTCAAAAAGATCACTATAATGAACAAGTATCCTATCCCAAGGATAGATGAATTTTTCTACCAGTTAAGAGGAACTCAATACTTCTCAAAGGTGGATCTTTGTTCTGGATATCATTAGGTAAAGGTAAAGAAGGCTGATTGTCAAAAGACTGCCTTTTGAACAATATATGGGAACTGTGATTTGTTGTTGATGCCCTTCGGACTTACTAATGCCCCTAAAATCTTCATGGATTTGATGAATGGAGTATATATACATTATCTCGACAAATTTTTAGTAGTTTTTATCGATGATTTTATCATCTACTCCATGATCAAGGAGGAAAATGAAGAACATATAAGACTTGTGTTGGCATCATTGAGAAAGGAGAAGATGTACGCCATGTTCAGTAAATGTGACTTTTTGATGATGAAAGTCATGTTAATGGGAAATGTGATCACGAGTGAGGGATTTTTTGTGGATCCTTAAAAAACAAAGGCGATTGAGGAATGGCCCAGGCCCCCTACTATCACATTAATCCGTAGTTTTCTTGGAGTAGCTTGGTACTACCAATGTTTTGTGAGAGACTTCTCATGACTGTCAATCCCACTAACTAAGTTAACAAAGAAATAGGTAATGTAGGTATGTAGAGAAGAATGTTAGGGTAGCATCACATAGCTAAACAAAAGGCAGATCACTGAACCTGTACTCACACTACCAAAAAGTGGAGAACGTTTTGTGATATACAGTGATGCTTTAAAGAAAGGCTTGGGTTGTGTACTCATGAAAAATGATAATGTGATAGCATGCGCCTCAAGACAGTTGAAGATCCATGGGCTGAACAACTTGATACATGATCTAGAGTAGGAAGACGTGATTATTTCCTTGAAAATCTGTAGACAATACCTTTATGGTGAGAAGTGTGACATGTACACCGACCACAATATCCTAAAGTATATATTCACACAAACGGAGCTCAACATGCGTCAAAAGAGATGGTTAGAACTAATCAAGTTTTAAAATTTCTCTATTCAATATCATCATGAAAAGGAGAACGAGGTAGATGATGCTCTAAGTAGAAAAGAACCTACTACTCTATCTATGTTGTGGATTGAGAAATACCCTATCTTCATGGATATGCAATGAATGGATTTGGAAGTCATAAAGGCAGGGGATACATCCTACATTGACCAAATGATTGTGAAACCATCCATCTAGGAGAGGATTATGTAATCAAAATGGGTGATGTAGAGATACAAAATAGGGTGAATGTAGTAATGGAATGGAAGATGCCAGAGTTCCATATCGATGATGATGGTGTGATTCGGTTTGGAACATGTCTTTGTGTGCCTTCATCGCATGGTATAATGAAGGACCTATTGGATAATGCACATATCTCAACATTCTCTATCCATCAAGGGACTACCAAAATATACCATGATCTCTGAAAACACTTCTAGTGGTATAACATAAAGTAGGAGATTACGAAATTTATATCAAGGTTCTTGGTATATCAGCAAGTTAAAGCAGACCGACAAAATTCCAAAGATATGATGCAGCCATTGCCTATACCCATGTGGAAATGGAAAAATGTTACTATGCACTTTGACACGGGTCTCCTGAATACGTCAAAGGGATATAATGTGATATGGGTTGTGGTTTACGGACTCACCATGATTTCCAATTTTTTCACTATTTGTGATGATCTATCACTTGATCAATTTTCAAAGATATATGTGAATAAAGTGGTGAGACTTCACGGAATTCCACTCTCAATTGTCTCTAACCATTTCCCAAGGTTCACATCTACATTTTGGAGGAGACGTCAACATGCTTTGAGTACTGAATTAAATTTCATCGTGGCATATTTCCCACAAACTAATGGTCAGTCTGAAAGGACTATTTAAACGCTTGAAGATATTCTAAGAGCCTTCTCTCTAGAATTCAAAGGTTGATGGGATCAACATATCCCATTAGTTGAGTTCACATACAACAATAGCTTCTACTCGAGTATTCAAATGGCTCCATATGAAGCCTTGGATGGAAAGCGATGTAGAACTCCAACCTGTTGGGATGAAGTTGGAGAAAGAAAGTTACATGGACACGATCTTGTTCAAGAGATGACAGAGAAGGTTCAAGTCATCCAAAAACACATCAAAGCTGCTCAAAGTATGGAAAATAGTTATGCTGACAACCATCGAAGGTATTTGGAGTTCGATGTTGGAGGTAAAGTTTTCCTTCGAATATCTCCATTGAAGAAAGTTATGAGATTCGGGAAGAACGTGAAGTTAAGCCCACAGTATATTGGCCCCTTTGAAATCCATGACCGCATAGGAGTCGTGGCCTATTGTCTTGATCATCCACAGAATATGGCTCAAGTTCATGAGGTGTTTGATGTATCACTACTGAGGAAGTACATATCAGACCCATAACATTTACTTAACTCAGAGGTGCAGCAGCTGGAAGATGATCCCTCTTATGAGGAGCAGCCAGTAATGATCCTGGATTAAAGAGATAAGGTTCTATACAAAAAGACATCCCATCATGAAAATTTTTTGTGGAGGAACCATATGTTTTTGGAAGAAACATGGGAACTAGAGGAGGTAATGAAGGAGAAACTCTTTCACTTGTTTGTGTAAAGTGAAAATTCAGGGGTGAAATTTCATGACGATGGAAGAATGTAATGACCTAATAGTTATAAATGGAAATAAACTTCAAATAATTATTTCATAAAATAATATAAAAACACAATATAATTAACTACTATGTGATAATTGACATTTAAACACATGTTTTTCACTTTTGTGTTTGGAATTTTGAAAATCTGACAAACACGGTTGTGTTCAAGTTGTTTTTTGGAGTCTAATAAAACAAAAATAATTTTCGGTGAATAGTATCTTACCCATATGAAAAGTAACATACCCTAATGAATAGTGATATTACCTAATTAATATTAATCTTCAATATTATAGTATAAAAATAATATTCAATTGAAATTAGGATGTACCTATATTTTAGAATAAATAAATGAATTTTTTAAACATATTTTTTAGTAATAAACTATGATTTAAAGTAAATATTAAATTAATCATATTTAGAAAATTATTTATAAAAAATGGACTTCATTTTTGGATTCTACACATTGATAAATGGTTGGGGTAAATTTTTTTGGCTTTTTCTAAAATACCTGAATTTTTAGGAATTGTGAAATATCGTAATTTACAAAAATAAGCTAAATAAGCTTATTATAGAGTCATGTGTGATGTTATACTGATGTAATAGCACTTGGTTCGGGATCACATGATAAAATTACAATTCTTGGTAAATCAAGACCAATTATTCCTTATTTTTGGAGAAATTAATAAACTAATGACTTTTAAATTAAGGAAACCCCTCTCCCCTCCACATTAAAACCCACCCTTCACACCCTCATGTCCTCACACCTCTAAAGCTCCAAGACTTCTCTACACTATACCCAAAAATATTCACTATCCCCTATCTCACGTCCAAGTTCTGATGGTATCATCAAAATACCAATCCCATCTTCCTTATGTAGGATCTCAGGAGGAGGATTTAAGAGGTAATTTCTCTCCATCTTCTCCTTTAATTTCCTTTCATGTTCAAGTTCATTTCTGGATCTCTGCCCACCTATGTTCATCCAAATGGTATTTAAAATAAATTATTATACATGAAATGTAATGTTAGGATGCTAATGGGAAATTATATCATCCAACCCCCTTTCCTTCTTCATTATATTTTTTTAAAGAGAACGTTGTTCATGAGGTGTTAATTTATCACCTTCAAGAACGACAAGCTTTCATCTTCCATTTTTACCTTCAAATCTGGTCAAATAAACATATTTATTTTTGAGACTGAAATTTTTATATGTTTTATATCCTATTTAGTGGTCTGGAACTATCTTACGGCCATATTACTAAGTGATAAATTAAAACATGTTTGTTGTGATCGAAAAATCGACCAAATTAACCCAAATAATCATCATTTTATTCTTATGTAATGATTCATCCACATGGTTATAATATGATTAAATATAAGATCATTCAATATCCTGTAATATAATTAATAAAATGTAATATCAGTTCTTTATTTTTACCCATGTTCTACCCAAACAGCAATTTTAGAATACAAGTGTACCTCCCAAGAAAAACCATAAAAACGCACATCGCTATACAATGTTTTTAAACATTATAAGTCATCCAATGGGACATAAAATGACATAATGAAACTATAATGAACCATATTCTTGTATTAATGGTTTTTTAATTTATAATTAATGAATATAATGTCATTATACATGACAATAAAGAGAAGGAAGCATTCAGATACAAGGTAAGGGGAAATTCTCGAACCCAATATTCATTCTTCGGGTTCTCCCTCTTTCACTCCATTTTTTTATATATTGTTACACCATAAACATAAATTCTTCATAATTATATTTCTTTTTCTAGGATATACATGTTTTCCCTAGTTTTTATGTCAAACTAATTGTTTTCCAAAAGAATTCTTCTTTTTAGAACACGCCTTTTACTACTCACTCAAAGTGGACGGTTCTTATAACATGTATGTTATACCCTCTTTCATTTGGGATAATAATGCTTATGATGGTTTTATAATGAGATGTCACACATTACTTTTCATGGTTTAGTTCTATTCTATTTTGATATATGTTCAATGTGGCAAGAATTATAATGATAATGTTATGATGTGACGGGTGTGCCCAGAATTATATAGCACAATATGAATTCTTCAAAGTGACGGGTGTGCCTGGAATTATTCAAGGCTCCAATGCATTGGGTAATGTGATGAACCTCATGAGTAAATTTGAAATGATATGTGAACCAGATCAAACTTGGTTCAAAAGTATTTGTGGTTGTTAATCACTACGACATGATGTTTCATTTTTTAATGGTTTCCACATTTTGAGTCTTATATTTATCCGTCCTTTCATGTTCATGATTTTTTTAAGATGTTATGATTATGTTCACATCATGCTATTTTTTCATATATATACTCATACAGGGATTCTATCTCAACCATTTTGATGTATATCCTCAGGTTCCTACATGTACTACGGAGAGGCCAAGTTCCAATTAGAATCTAGAGAAAAATAAATTAAATAAATTTTTATTCTTGATGTTGTAATTGTTATGTATGCTAATAGTTTTCCAAATCCACTATACCATTTCATCCTCTTTGTGTAATACTATTATGTTATTTATCTTTAATATGATTTAATATATATGTAAGAAATAGTTGTGTTTCTATACATTAGATATCCAATCCATATATTAGATGATGACGTATGGCCTCAATGCTGTTACTATGAGATCCCAGTCAATGATCTCGCCACCAAGAGTGAGCTCACACTGTCTACAAAAATTTTTAAATGTCAAATACTCTCCTGTATGAGTCACTAATCGCATGGATGAAACCGGCAACTCCATCAGAATCTCTGAGCTCTGAATTAGTGTCGTGGAAATGAAATAGTGACTGGAACCTGTCTCCATAAGTACTAATGACGAGGTGTAATAGACATAGATCATACCTCTAATCATATCTATAGAAACCTAGTCATAGGCCCCTACAACATATAGCTGATCTCACCCCATTCCACCTATTCAATGTTGTCAAGGTGGACCACATGTGGGTGGTGGTGGTAGAAAGTCAAATGGTCATCATGTACCTGCTACATGACCTGCTCATATGCCATGTATGTCACGCTAAGGACTTCCTCGCTCAAACCTAAGTAGTGAACTGAGAGGTTCATCGACCATATACTGATGTCAGTATGGCGGGTTGAGCAGTTCCGAGCCATGTGTCCCTTCTCACCACATGTGAATGAAATTCTTATTCCGAGCTGACCCCACTATGTCTCACGAACTCTGTACCTCTGACATGTGTCCTATGGTTGTTCTCAAGATGTTCTGGCCCGCTAGGGCCTCTGCGTCATCTGCCTACTACCTTTTGCATATGACTCGACAACCTGTCACCTGGTTGTTGCTCTCACCATTGGTGCCTTCTTAGATAAGAAGCTATCCAAGAATAACACTCTCCCAATCACTCTAGCCATCTTCGGGATTATGATTGGTATCAATAATGATTTGATATCCCACCGAAGACCCTACTAAATGGTTTGGGACCTATCGAATGGGTGTCACACCATGTCAATGGAGTTGTATGGTAGTTCAGTGAATCTCACCGAGTACTAGGCCGCTGATAATCTTCCCTAATGTAAGTGCAAAATCTATTGGATACTGATAGAGCGTAGGGTCGATGGAATGAAATCTTCTCTAAAGAGGATCTCGATGTCCATCCAGGCATGGTTCGCCTTGTCATGTAACTAGTGCATCAGGCTCGACCATAATCCTACCATGACCAAGAAGAGAGTACAATCTAGGATCACTATCTTAACAACTAGTGTCCCAACTAGGTGGAAAACTCTAGCCACAACCTCCATCCAGTCCTCTGTTTCCTGGGGATCTGTCTCGCCTCGAAACCTCAGCGGACTCTACTGCTGGAACTCATGCAATGTGTTCAGTTCGCATGCACCGTCCAGTAGTAGGGATGGTCGCAACTGCTGCCCTCATAGTGGTGGTGCTGCTGGTATACCACCTAAAGGTGCCAATACTATAACAGGACCCTGCACTGAAGCCTCATTTCTTGGTGGGAATCACCATGTACCAACTCTGGAATTATAGATTGTAGTCGATGTAGAGGGATCATTACTAAAACAAGTGCACTAGTGTCAGTAAGTTATACCTAGTGAGCTGACTCAAAAGAGATCAAATTAAAAACTTTTCCAAAACACACTCTATTAGTGTTTTCGTTCACCGAGTCAGAAATTAGAATTCAATGTCATGTTGTATGGATATGTCGGCCACCGCACCAACACTAGAATCCCATAACTAAAAACCACACTCAAAACACTAAACAAAATTTAACCATTCCAAATATCAGATTCGTAGTTCTTTGATATATCTGACTACAATGATCCCACTTGGTCACGACCCATACCTCGGGGCCCATTCTATGACTACCCTAAACCCACATTCAAAAGGACAAGGGTTAGAGACTATAACATGAAATGAATATCCCTAAAACGTAAAGGAATTTCCTTTAAACCTGTATAAAATCGCATCCCAAGAACACAATAAGATGCAACCACTAAGTAATATTGCAGTAGTAAAAGTGTTTTCTAAAAGTAAATGAGTAAGAATACAAGCCCAAATGAAAAAGATAATACTAAAACTGAAAAATAATATAGTTTTCGAGATCATCCACCAAGGTTCCTACTTAAAGGGTAGGTACAACTCATCACCACAGCTCTCCACTTCACCCATCACTACCGCCTCCATCCACCATCATGTCCTAGATCCCTGAGTCATTATCATGTCTAGACATCATCTACAAAAGCCAAAACATGGTGCATGTGAAGACAATGCAGTGGTGAGTATAACAATACCCAATAGGGATCCTGAGACCCCAGAAGGTCTCTGGGAATACCAAAAAGGAAAACCACAAGCATCATCTCAATCCCAAAGCACAACGAAAAAGACACAACTCAATCTAGGTATAACAAAAGTACATTAGTACATATGATTAGTCGCAAGGCTATATCATCTTAGCCTGTCATGAGGCATGGCTGAAAACCCACACAAGATCGATAAATACTAACCCCTGAAAAACCCACACATGATCGATAGGTGTCGATTAACATAGGAATGTTGGGTGTTAATTCCCACAGAATTTTTGTGTGTTGATCACACAAAATCTTTGGGTGATGATTCAGATAGAATCATTGGGTACTGATTCACACAGAATAACTTGGTTTTGATTCACACCGAATCGCTGGGTGTTTATTCACACACAATATATTGGTTTTGATTCACAAACAATCACCAAGTGCTGATTTACACGGAATCAATGGGTGTTAATTCCCATAGAATCACTCGATGCTGATTCACAAAGAATTGCTCTCTATTCTTCACGTCTCATCCAGACACAAGAATCTTGCACATATTATGCTAATTTTTGAGAGAAATTAATCATCAAGAAATCAGTTATATTTTAACCATATTGAAGCCCCACATAGAAGTTACCTAATGATATTTCACAGTATAAGGATTCCAACGCAATAGATGGTGCATCAACCAGATTCCCAGTCTGTATGTTATTTTCATTTTAGTTCCAAGGGCGCATTCGGAATTGGAGTCGATATAACTCCAACATAATCCAACACCCTACAATTTTTTTTAGATTTTATAAAATGTACCATATTTTCAACTGATCCCAGCACTGATGACAGTTCATTAAATTAACATTTGGTTTGCAGGATATGGCCCTTTATGCGTATCAGGGCCTGAGAGGGGTACGAGTCCAGTTTGACCCTATCAGAACACCATAGCCAAGCCTAACCAACCTGGTCTGGGTTTGACCTAGCCAGGGGAGGCCCAGTTGGGATGGGCCACGATGATCATGGCCCACCAGAACATGGATCAGCGTGAACCCCATGGCGGTCACGTGGTCCTTCTCACGAATGGTTCAAAGATATTTTCGAATTATTAAAGGGTGACACCAGGTGGAACCGCCTCGTCAAACATAGGACTCATAAGGAGTGGGTCCCGGCATTCTTTGTGTCTTCATAGTCATGGCATGTTCACCATGGTGTAGGATGACAAGCCGCCTCCTACCACCGTGGCCGGTGGAGCCGCCCTCCTCTCCTTCCACCACATCGCCATGCAGCACCACCTTTTCCACCAGCATCGGTCATCGGTGTCTTGTCGGTGGACATTCCCTGGGACACTGGGTGGGCTCCGGTTGTCAGATCTTCCTTTCAAGATGCTTCTACAACCCTCAAAGGTTGTCGGTGTCAATTTGAAAATCGTCACGTGAAGAACGCATCACTAAAAGAAGCAGTAAAGGGTCCGAGACTTGTTCGTTTTTCTCAAGCTATCCACGTTAACCTAATAACAAGTGGAATAAATTTTGATTCATCAATGATATATCTATTAAAATAAACTCTCAACCTCGAGATTCTTTGGAGACATCACAGTGGTTGAAGAAGATTCTGTGTTTAATAACAACACCAACATTCATCGATCTCGGTTGGTTGGTGCCCGATCATCCGTCTACATTGGTGGAAGGTGTCACATTACTTCGCTAGAGGATCCTCCGTTGAAAAATTCTTGTAAAAAACTCTCTCTAATTCCCAAATTAAATAGAGGGGAAAAAGGGTGAGTAACACACCATGAAATTATTGAGTTTCATTAATTGACATAATTAATGTTCCATGTTGATTACACAAGGGGTGGTTATGCAACCAATGTGTAACCAGGAATTTAATATCCCATATTAAATGTCTCACTACCTCTGTGGTCACCTCCACCACCGGTAAAAAGCTATTTTGAAAAATTAATTAAAATAAATACAATAACAATTTCTAGGTTATTTTATTATTTCTTTAAAATCCACAAAAACTAACTTTTACACCCGAACTACTGCAGTCGAAGTTAATACACCTTTAAGAAAATACTGGTTCTGTGGATTTAACATTGCCCTCATGTTTTTTAATAAGAGCAGTAGTTCAAACAATAGAAAATTACACCCCCACGTTTACTGAATGGACCTCAAAAAATGTTCAGAAAAACATTCTGGTCACATAGGGACTCAAAATCAAGAACCATCAATTTTTAAATACTCGTAATAATCCCAAATAATTAAATAAATATACATTAATGTTTCTGCATCTTTACATATATAATCCATACTCTAACAATTTTCTAATTTGGATCAATATTCTGGGTGTGTGAATTCCCATTTCTGAAATGATTTATAAATTTAATAATAATTAATCCCTTTTCAATTATAAAAGGCATGCTACTTTCATAGCATCCCATCATAGAAAAACCCTCTTTGCTCACCCCAAAATCTACCAGACCAATCCTCAACCTAAATATCCACCATAAATAGAATTTGTTCTTTTATTAGACCATATATAATTGGCTTAACCCACTTCACATATGAAATATTTCATGATGTGAGGTATATGTTTTTAATCCGACTATATGTTTATAATTTATATATTTGAACTCGATATTTTTCAAAATTATGTAAACCGTCATAAAATGAAAAACCATATATCCTTTCTGCGGTAATATTTTATTATTTTAAATTTTCTATAATTAACCACCATTTACATTTTCTATTAAGAAAAATTAAAATTTGAATCCTTCATGGGAGTGGACTACAAGAACCACAAATAAATAATGATGTTGTTCATTATCTCCTTATAAGACTATTTCTAAGGATGTTATAAAGGATACATATTATTTTGATGATATTAATATATTTATGGGAATAAATATTTATAATCATTGTGATGATATGAATTGAAAAAAATCTTTACTAAACAAATCATGTTAATCAATTAATAGAAGAAGAAAGCAATTTATGAACTTTATGAAAAAATTTCATATACATCACTAATTCTAAAAATTATTTATAATTAACATATATTAAACTAATAAACACTAAATGATATCATTATACTATTAGATTAGAGATATTTTAATTTAATCATCTCATTATCATCTGTTAACCTTGGTATGTTCATGTTTGTGTTGGTTTGACCACCTACATGAAAAATGCAGTGAAATTATATCACAGATGATTATGAGAAAATAAATATATTTAAAGTATTATATAATTATGTAAATAATGATTTTTTATTTAATGGATGCATAAATATTTCTCTAATTAATAAATTAAACACTCAAAATATGTTAAATATAATTAAAAATTTATCATTTTTTATTTCACCCTCTTCGATTTAGACTTAAGTATTAATGATTTGAAATATAATCTGTTTAAATCATTATAAATCAACATCTATCATACATTTACTATATAATGATTTCAAACATTGGATGGATAGAGGATACCGACAATGATCCAACAGAACTAGTATAAAACATTAAAATTATTAATATCACATGTTAGAAAAAAAGTTAAAATTATCTAATATATATGTATAAAATTATTCTCAATAGAATATAAAAAATTTAGTAGGTATAAATATGATTATTTGGAATGTAATTATGTATGACCGATATCCCTTCATAGACCCCCTCCTAGGATAACATTGGATAAAAGGTGTTAATGACCCCAAATTCATGCCTCCTATACTCCATAAGATGGTGATTAGCACTGAGGGTATAAAGAATGTCACACATATGAGACGAAATAACATCATAATAAATTAATGTGGAATCATCATACTTGATATCGATCCCCAAAGAACTCTATAAGATAATAATATTTCCTATCCTTAATATCTTGTTATGAAAGTAATGTCATACAAATACAAATAAATTCATTATGTATAAATCTGAGACAACCCTATGGTAGAAACACAATAACAAATCATACCCCCAAGATATTAACTTCCTTATCAATATTCAAGTCCCTTCTAAACACGATATAAGTTATATATATTTAGTGTTTCTATAACATGTACACTTAGTATGATCATACCAAGATTCTCTAATGTACATGAATAATGTGAATAATAATTCACCTGTGAGAAAAAAATAGAACTCAAAACACCTGAATTGGGAAAAAATAAATCCATTCCTATATAAAAAATTATCACTATATAAATCACCCAAGTGTTATAATATAATAGAAAAGATTATTATTAAAGGTTACCCCCCATCAATTTCACTCTTTTGTGACACTCTCACACCCAAACACTCTATGTCCAGGCACTCCCATCTGATCCCTACAATCCCACAAAAATACAATTGTGTCATCAAATCATTTATTAATTGAATAAAAATATCTCTTCACATAAAATATCACCTAAACACTCAATTGAAAACATTTCACGTCTTTCCTGAAGACGCTGAGTCAATCACATCATATCTTCCCATATAAAATTGGGTCATCACATAATTTATCAACCAAATCCATTTCTAGAATATTAGGATATCATTAACATGAATGAAAAAATCTCATTCCTTAATCCTACCATGAATGGTACAAAGCATGGACCAATTAATAATATAATCAAATTCCACAACAATTTCACGTTTCACTTCTTACTATCATAATATGTGCATATCAATCTCTCATTGAAGAGAGAGCATTGAAGAGTGGGTAACGAGCTAGCCATCCTTACCATCTCGTTGTATGGATATAATGTAACACATGGTGTTTAAAAAATGAAATCTATGTGAAATATTTTACACGCCATGAAACACTTATCTTATATTAACCATGAAATCTTCTTCTTTAAATAGCATGTGGTATATGCAACACAATTGTAAAAATGAACTGTAATATAGTATATTGTTGCGTTCTAGCGGTTAAATTTGATATAATGAATTTGAATAACTAAATTATAAAAATTCAATGTTATATATAGATTATAAATAAATTCATTGTTTATCAATTTATTTTAAAAAAATAATAATCACTTAAAATAAAAAAGAAATTTATTCTGAGAAAAAAATATATTTTTCCTACAGACGATTTCATCATTTTTCTGATATAATTTAAGAATAATAATTTAAAAATATATAAATTTAATTTTACGAAATTTAATTTATTTTTTAATTCATAATATCAAATATATATTAGGTAAAAATTTATATTTTTCAAAAAAAAATTAATTTTTCAATGAATAGAAAAAATATCTATTTTTTATAAAAAATTATTCTATTTTCATTAAATAAATTATATAAATGTCCTATTATATATATATTATTATTTAATGTACGAAAATTATTATTTAGTTATGTTTAATAGTATTAATTACTTTATAATCACATTTAATTTATTTTTTATTTTACATTTATTTTTGGTTTTAGAAAATGAAGTTTTATTTAAACTTCTTTAATGTGAATATTGTTCCTGAATTTTTATTTGAATAACTTAATGAAAAATAATTTCAATGATATTGATATATATATTAAAATATATATTTAAATATGAATTTAAATTGATAAAATAAAATCATTATACATATAGTTAATATATAATAATATTATTCTTGTAATATAAGCATCTTGGAAAACCACTTTTTCATTGTGTATACGATTTTAAATTTAAATTATTTTATTCATCCTATGTAAATTTAATTTTTTAAAATGTAATCCATTTTTTGGATCATAATATATTATATTATCAAATATTTTCAACTAAATTGTTTTTCATAATGAATATTGAATATAGTAAAAATAATTTATCATAGTTAAGGGTAAAAATTTACAACAGGTAAACCTAAAAGTAAATGAGTTTAAGTGGTCGCCAAACATGACCAAAATATATTTAATTTATATATTTAATCCTAATATTCACTAATTATCTTTAATTTTCAATTTTTTAATCACTTTTCATAAGAAATATTTAGGTATCACTTTTTCATTTAAAATATTAAAATTGTGCCACTCACCTCACTTATAAAAGAACACCCCCTATCATATTATATCCACACCTTAAAATCCATTTTCATTATCCCATTCCTATAAATATACATTACTTAATTCCCAATGAAAATTTTTAATTAATTTTTTTGATAATAAAACTATATTATGAATTGATATTTTATAACACAAGGAAAATGTCCATAAAATGGGTATCATGATTAAATAAGATGTTTTATTTAAAGTATCTTAAAACTATATAAAATATTATTCAATTATTATTATATAATATCACAACTATATACTATTTACATGTATGTTATTATTTTAATTACATAATCTAAATAAATCTCCTCTTCTTTAATGTGTGATATGATATCATCAATTGTTTACATATCAGACTACCATCTTATGATCCAATATCATTTGTTTCACATTATCACATCTCATTGATTATTATAATTATGTATTAATCATATATATATATATATATATATCATTTTTTATATTTTTATAAATTTGGAGTAATTATATCACATATACAATCATACATTACATTTTGTGGGAGATGCGCAAATGTTACTCGTGTGTACCGCAGACTACCGCCTCACGAAGATATGTCATTAGTTTTTCACTAATTCTTTAAATGGAAGGTAATAAGGATATATTTAATGGAAATACCTGATATAAATGAAAATTTATGATATTAATATAATATATACTATTATTAAAATATAATATATCATTTTTTTCTTACACTGAAAAATGATAACATCGCTCGTGTGTACGTGTGAAATTACAACTCCAAAAAGTAAGGTTATAAATTTTTTAACCCCAAATTATCATGTTTGAAACATATATTTATATTTAATTAAATAATAATTCATTTATTATATTATCATAATTTTGGATAGATTAAATATTACTTAACATCATTCCATAATGATCATTCAAAAATGGAAACGTTATTCTTGCATATGCATAGCCTACCTTCTTCATGACAATAACATGGTTCAATTTTCATAACCATATTTCATGATTTGTCTTAAAAATGTAATTGATATATAAATATGAAAATTATATCATTATTATTACAAAATATTTTTTTATGTGATGACCTCTTAGACTACAGTCAACACACTAAAGTTGTTTGGAAATAATGAACCAAACATTATAATAAAACCTGACATCGACTAATGTGATTACGTATTTAAATATTTCATTAGAAATAAATAAATTTAATTATTTATGTATAAGTTATTATACCTTTAATTTTTTATAAATAAATCAAATAATTGAAATTGTGTTTTTAGAAATGAGGTTCGACCATGTATGAACAATGTCGGACCTGAGGTATGGTATTTTTGTATTACTTTTATCTCATTGAGATATATTCCAAATTTTGAACTTATTTATATTTTATTTGGAATATATGAATCATCTGAATTCATTTTAGGGTTATTTAAATGAATATTTTCCAAAGATAAAAAACCATGTGATTTTATGCCGATCATGAGTTTTTTATCTAGTGATTACCAATATAGTAAGGGACCTAATCCAAATTTTCCTTAATTGAGGCATATTTTAATGTTACAGACCTAAATTATTAATATGTTATATAAAAAAACTCATTTTAAATGTATTTTCCTGAATAAATCATACACCATTGTATTTTATGTTTAAATTTGGATTATTTCATCTAGGGGGACTTGAATAAAATGTACAAGGTGGTAAATATTTCATAAGTAAATTTATTTTCATTAGGTTATATTACATATTCATTGGATTTGATATTATAAGATTATGTGTTTAATTAATTTATATATCTATCATTTTTCTTCGATGTTTTTTTGAGAATATACATTTTATACAAATAATCAATTCATTAATAAACTATAAATTCAATAATATGATGTATATAAGGGTTATTCGTCTCAAATACCCTACCAGTGGGGCATATGACTACGAATAGGAACATATATACTTTATAAGGTGTATTTACTTTTCAAATGAAATTATATATCATGAAACTCTATTTTTCTAATATTTAATGTATTAATTGATGTTATTATTTCATCTGGATAATGATTGAATTGTTTCCAAAGTTAAAAAGGGTTTATGTTATAGTATCATTTCATACGGGGTTTTTTGTACATAAGGTTACTTTTGGAGAAATTCATATGCTCTTATTTTCATGAACATCGTTATTTATTCACCACTGGTTATGAATTTGGATAACATTTTTTAATTTCATTTCACCCTATAATTATTAATTTAATATCAAGATATTCGTTTTTATTTGATACTGGTATTGTATTTTCTTTTAGATCAGTTATCTTTCTCCCCCATATCTTTATTTTCTATTTTTTTGCATAATGCTTCCTTCAAAAAATAAATTATTTTGAAAATATATTTTACATTTGATTTTTAATAATTTTAAATTAATTTAAAATTACATTTCTAAATGTTTTCCAAATGGGTCTCTTTTGACTCCCATTACAATATTTTTGAATGGATTTTTTAATTTTTTACGTCAACATCAAGAAAATATTTTCATACAGCCTTGACCATGATTTTTTTATACAATTTTTTATTTTTTAATGTTTCTTTTCATGTAAATTAATTTTTTATATTTTCTATATTTTTAGTAATTCATAGTTATTCTCAAATTTAAAATATTATTTTCCTCAAACTATGTTTTTAGTGACCTTTTAATTTTATTTCCATTCATCAATGACAACAACCCTTGAAGTTATTTATGAAAAACACTGATATGTGGTATTGATACCATCCTTAATAATTTTAGATATGGACTATGTGATTGAAATGGAACCCAATTATTTCCCACATTTGAATAATGAAATGAATTAACCATGATTATTGTTTTGTAGAAAAGTTAAAAACACTTAATTTTTTATTCATTAACAGTACATGGATATTATTATTTATCTGGGGTGATCAATATATATATTATATAATGGTTTTTTCTAGATAAAGATGGGTGAGATTGATATATCTTATACAGTGGGTGCACCCTAATAGCACTATGTGAACTTGTTATAGATTACATGATGGGTGTTCCAGGATAGTACCCCCCAATAAATGAGCTAATGATTCATGTCTCTGTATGTATTATTGCGGGAGTTACTAGAGTATTTATCATATAGATTTAATAAATTTAAAATTATTTATGACAGTGGTTTAAAAAATAATATGACGATGATGTTCCAAGATGAATTTTTTTTAGACATTTTTTTTCTTTTAATGATTATATTGAACATGACTTCAATAAAAAAGATCAAGATTATTGATTCTAATGACTCTTTCACCGATAAATATTTTCACCATATTCCATGTATTGATGGATTTGAATATAAGTATGTTATTCTCAATTCCATTAATTGTTTCATTATACCATTAATATCATATTATTCTTACTGATAACATTTAATTTTAATTTTTTTTACTCATAATGAGAATTAGATCACCAAATTTTTATATTCTAGCTTCCCAAAGATATATTCAATGATATTGAATACATTTTGTCTATAAGGATTTCATATTTATGAATATTAATACCTATTTTGAAATAAGAAAATCTGGGATTTGTGGGTGAAATTATCACTGGGATTCATGGGAATTTTTTATTAAATTGTTTTTCTTAATATTATAAAAACATAAACAGAAGAATTAGATTTATTAAAGATGTGTGGGGGAGAAAGTAAAATCATGGGATTTGGAAAAATTATTTCATGTTTGATAGAATATTCTAAAAGAAACCCTATGTATAAATCACCAGTGAAATAAATTTATTTAAATATATTGCAGTACACACAACCGAGAGTATAAATGAACTATATCATAAGATTCCATTTCATTCTCATTTTTAAATTGTTTTTTATGAATATGAATAAATAAAATATGGAATTTATATTTTTTAAAAATGTAATTAATATATTATCTGGTTATATATTGACTTGGTAAAAAATAAAAATGAGTTGGTTGAAAATGAATTGTTTTTTGAAAAAAATATTTTTATTCAAGTTGGTAACATCACGCATTATGTAATTTACATAAAATTATATTTTAAAACTTTAAACTAAATTTATAAAAATTAGTTCATTTTATAAATCATAAAAAAATATTATTTTTTGATTTTTTGTGATTTTTCAAAAAATATTCTTTTTTATGTAAATAGTTAAAAACATCAATTTTATTAAAATGATATTTATTTGAAATAATTTATGTGATTTAAAATCCCATTATGTTATTAAAATTATTTAATGTATCCTATATATAATTTATTTATATTTAATCCATATAATTACTTTTGAAAAAAATTATTATGCACTATAATATACATTTTTTACGTTTAAAAATCAGATTTTTGCGAAAACTATTTTAATGTACGTAATATTTCTCAATTTTAATAATTTAAAACATATAACAATGAAAAATATTTTAAACTCTATTTATAGATTATATATTTGTAATTATTTAATTAAATTCAAATAATGAAAATTTTTAGTCATATATTTGAAATAAAATCATTTTATGCTTGAATATAAAATTCCTAAAATTCCATTTTTTGTCATGTCTATAGGACATTTTTTTAATTAAATCCTCCCACTTTTGGGAATAAAATTTGTTAAAATGTATTTAATATTTGGAATCTACATAATTGTTTTTATCTAATAATTTAATCATATTTTTTTGTCAATATGAATAGTGAAAACATTAAAAATATTTTACTATAGTTAAGGTTAAAATGGTTTAACTACAGATTAAAAATAAAATATATGGGTTATAATGACCTACAAACATATATAATATTTATTTTATATACTTATTTACCTTATATAATATCTGAGTATTGATAATGGTCCATTTGGATAATTTTTCCTTTTCAAAAACATTAGAATCACTTGTTATTGTAAAAATTTAAAATTATACGACTCACATCACTTTTAAAATGTCACACACTATCTTATCCTTTTCACACCATACAATACTTCTTTATCACCCAATACATGCGCAAATAAGATTTTTTTAATTCCCTTCCAATATCATATATTTAATGGTTTGATGATAAATCCATCCAATGAAGTATTTTTATGCTCACCTAATGAAGTTTCTCGGCGAATATGGTGTTTGTTATACCGAGAAATTTCAGTTCATTTCTTCTTACAGATAATTAAAATTTTCATAAACCATTGTTATATAATAAAAATAATATCTCTAATATACTATTGATCTATAAATTTTAGTTACATGAACCATTATTTATGTATTTGAATAATATAATATTTTTGGATTATGTTTGGAAAGGCTGTGGAATTTTTTTTGGATTTTTTAGGTGTTTACATTTTGAAAATGGTTAGTATAATCCATAAAACAGCTCCTAGTAAACATTACAACAAAAATACTTGGAACTAGGTAGATGAATATTTTGAAAAACCCATTTCGTCACCTAGGAGAAACTGTAAAATGATATATATATGGGTTTAGAATGGTTGACACATGGTTTGTCAATCCATTTGGGAGAACCATCTGAGGGGTATTTGGAATCAATCTCTAGATAGTGGTTTTCCTAAAAGTTCACCCAAACCAATATTTGTTAAAAAAGAGATCTTAATTTTATGTATATAATATTAATTTCCCCCACAATCCACTATTTTCAACCTACTAAGCCCAAAATAGGAATTACATTCCGTACCAAGGATGGAGATACCATTCCACTTCATCTAGGATTGATTTCAAGTAATTATAGGTGTATAGGATTCTTGTTTTATTGGTATGTGACTGTTCTTCATGGATTTACTTTCATTTATAATTCTTCCCACTCTTGAATTCTTGGATCTAATTTTTTGCGAATCAATTCTTGTTGTGGGTTTTCAGTTATGAATAATTAATTTTCTTATTAAAGGGATCATGATATATATATGAGTATTCATATATCTAGGTGGGTTTTGTAGTTTTATGCCATTCGTCGTTTTTACTAATATTTGAGATGTAGGCACATATACTCTCTACTCCTATGTATTATAAAATTATGGATTGATTTAATTTTAATGTGAAATTGATTTGTTCTTCTGGATCAGAATCCTATTTTGTAATGGTTTGTTAAATTACAAAAATTTATTATTTGTGGAATGTATATTGTTTCAATATTTTGAAATGGTTATTTTAGAATGTTGTTTGTTTTATTCATTAAAATTTTATGTAGAAATGATTCCAATAATTTTATTATTTTATTGAAATGATTTTGAAATATTATTTTTTGTAGTCCTTGAAATAAATAGTGTATGTGTGTCCATTTTCATTAATGTGAACATGTGTAAACAGTTTGTTCCATTTTATAAATTGGTATATGTTTACCTTGTGATGACTTGGTATATCAATGTGGTACATATCATGTGTATGTAAACTTAACTTGGTATTGAATGTGGGGATACGCGGAATGAATTGTGTTATTAAAAAATTATTTGAAGAATAGAATAAAAGTATTATAAGTTTTCCTTCCATGGAAATAATTTGGATTTAAAAATAATAAATTTATTGATATAAGCAACATTAATTTTGGTTTAAACTATTATTTTATAAAATTTTTAACATGTTATATCCTAGATTTGTGAGTTCAGAAATAAATTGGGAAATACTATGGAGTTTTATACTATCCCCCATCTTGTTAACATTAGTGCATTTTTAGATGTGATATATTGAGACACATATAAAGTAGTATAACTCATTTCAATATAGATATATCGTGATACCATGGGAATGGATTTTTGATATGGATATTCAATCATGTAAAGAGTTATTGAGTTTATGAACATTGTGTCGTTGATTTTATCGGATTTTGGTTTCCACGTTGTACACTAATATTGTGGTTTTTCTTTGTTATATATTGAGTTGTTTTATGCTATACTCATGTACAATATAGTTTTTTTTTTGGATAGGTTTATATAGTTTTTTTATTAATTTTAATGGTAATTATATTTCCATGACTATTTTATAACATCTTGGCAATTATTTACATCCTTTTGTGTCTTGGGGATGTCACATATGGCCTATTTACACCATTCACCTCTTCCTAAGATAATCGTTGTTGGAAGGGATGTTACAAATTTAATTGGTTTGTTTATTCCTAATGATGAAAATATGTGTTTTTTAGTCCATGGTTTGGGATTGTAAAATGTATTAGTTTCTTCAAAACATAAAATTTAAAGCATAAAGAGGTGTTGCTAACCTATACATACCGAAAGAAACGTTAGAAAGGTGTTTGGGTAAAAAACAATTCCAGAACCTTCTAGGAAATGTAACCTCATCCCCAATTATTCAGATAATTTGGGGGCATGGAATTTATTTTTAGGAATTACATCTCACTAGGATTCCATAATTATTTCTGAGTAATGATATTTTATTTGGTGAAAATATGTTGAATTTTCAAATTAGTTAAAAATTATTTTATTTTCAAAAATAATGATGGTATTATAAAATATTATTTGAAATGGAATTTCTTTTAAATTTTGAAGGCAATCATATGATATGTGTGATGTGGAAAATTTGAAATTTACAAGATTTCATTTTCTAAAGAGTGTGAGTAAATGGTCTTCGCATTGGTTTATGTAAATTCCACCTTGTATGATTTGTAGAAAAAATATGGGTGTGGGTGCTGATAATGTGGTTTCACATAAGTAAATGTTGAACCATTAGAATATCTATAGTTTTGTCTAGCTTTTTCATCATGTGGATATATGGAATTTATAGGATAATCCAAGGAATGTGGATTATTATGTTTAGTTAGAAAGGTTGAATCCACCCAAATTTTATTATGATTTAAAATTTAAAAAAATGTATGGATTAATATGATAAATGAAATATTTTATTTCCTAGGCCCACCATATAAGCTAAATGTGAATTTGTATACATACATGATGGAGGATCTAGAACATGAATTGTTTGAATTAGTTGGTCAAGATAAATTAGAATAATGAATTTCTAGGGAGGATTGGGTATAATTGTTCAAAAAAAGTTTTTTTCCTCACATATTCATAAATTATTATTAATTAGTCATATTTATCATCAATAAAGAGAAACTATTTATAATATAGTATGTGGAAAAATTTATGAATTTAGTTGACCTCTAAATATATTATGGAAGTAAATATTTTGAGGAACACATTTTTAATAAGGGGTTAATATAAGAAATTATCTCAATGAAATTCATGATTTTTAAAACATGTTATATAGTTATTTTCAAAATAGAAATGATGGTAGAAAAGGATATCAACGGTAATTTTGGTGGATGAATAATGTTGATATCTATTAGAAATTATGGGAACTCTAATTATAGGAATAATCAGAAGTGGGAAACAATTTCCACTTTAGTGGTAGTACTTATGATATGGTTGTGTTATTAGAGAATTCTCCTATAAAAAAGAAGAGTAATTCGTGATGTCTTAATGTGCTTAATTTGATCACATAATTATGGGTTTTATAGTTGAACTTAGAGAATTCAAAATTTTCCATCGGACATGATATCATTTATTATATTATCATAGTTACAAAATGTATGGTTCCTAGGAAATATATCATCTTTTATGAAATCGTTTTATTTTATGGGATTTGGATAATATAGTAATTATCATTTTAAGAACCATGAAATCTATGGTGATTCAATAAATACTATGAGTGAAAAACCCCTGCAATCTAAATTGTGTATTAAAGAAAAATGTACAGGGAGTAACCAAATGCATGGAGATGAGAAAATGATCCTTTATGATCAATCTATAACTTTTAGAGTGAGTGGTATTATTATTTTTAATACTACCAAAATAAATGATTTAATTTATATGGTTTCCTCCCATTTATTTATTTAGTCCTGTTCTTTTGATCATATGGGTCCTCTTGTTTAGTAGGTGCCTTATATTTTGAAACAGAGAAACCATCTTTTCAAAATAGAATTTTTATCCTTTATGTGAATGGAATGTACTATTACCATTGATATTTAATAATTTATAATGTATTTCTCTTTTCTTGGTATGGAAGTCTATGGTGTAAACATTGGTATGGATTTATTGGTAGTGTTCAAATCTCACATTGACTATTTTACTCGAAGTGTTGTCTTTACAACTGATGATGAGATCATGTAATAATTTAGAATATATAGAAATTAAAAGGAAATTATAACAGGTTTTATGGTACGTGACGATATTGTAATATCACACAAGTTAGTATCTTTGACCTTATCATCATTGGATGAGATTGAAAATAGAGATTCTATTTCACTTTTTGATCATTTTCCAAATGATTTTTTCTATTAAATTCATTATGTTTCCACCTAATAAAAAATTAGAGTTTATGATTTAAATCTAACCCAGGATCAGTCTTATATCACATCCATATTTTTAGATTCCACCAATAAAATTCAAGGAATATAATTTTTTTAAAGAGTTAGAATGAAAATGGTTTATTCCACCTATTACATTTGTTTGGGAAGCATCATATCTTATTTGTGAAAAAGGTGTATGTAACTCCTCATATTTGTGTAGATTTTCAAAATAATATCATACTATAATAATGAATAGGTATCCAATTTTATGAATTGAATGTATATTTGATAAATTAAGGGGGTTCAAGTGGTTCTATAAATTTGACATGCATTTGTGATATCACCAATTGAAGTTAAAAAAGGATGATATTCCAAAGATATATTTCAATATTATATTTGTTCATTATGAGTATTTGGGCATGACTTTCTGTATTACATATGAAAAAAATATATTTGTTGTATTGATGAATTTTATATTTCAATGGAATCTAGATTTTTTAGTAGTGTTTGTGGTTGAGATATTAGTTTCTTCAAATGAAAAAGAATGAGAATGAGAGATACATAGAAAATGTTTTCGATATCTTTTTATATCACCATCTATATGATTATAAATGAAAAGTTTGATTTTTGGATAAAAGATATAATTTTCCTTGTCATTGTTATCATTGAAAAAGTTGTTTCTATGGATCTAAAAAAATATGGTCTAAGATATATTAGAAACTATGAAAAAATGACTCTGAAATATTGATTTTATTTTACTATATGGTTGTTACCAATTCTTTATTCATTAGTTTTCATGACTATATTCATCAATGGAAACCATTAAATGGAAAATTGTTCCATTAAAATTGAATAATAAATGTTATAAGTCTTTTCAATATCTTAATTTTTTCATTACATAATCACCGATCTTGATATTTATATAATACATATTGAGTTATGTGTTGTATTATAATGATTTAGGATTTGGTTTGGGGTGTGTTACCATCCAGGGAGATCATAATGTTTCTTATTTCTCATATTTGTTTCAGTTTCATGATAATAAATACACAAAACAAAATTTTGAATGAAATATTATAGTACATGATTCAAATACAAGGAACTATTACCTATTTTTAATCAAATATGCGATATTAACAGATTATAATTACATGAAGTATGTTTTTTCATGGTCATATTTTATTCAGTGGAAATTAATATTAATGTAGTATATTCAAATTTTCCACATTATTTTTAAATATACATTTGGGAAAATCAAATTTGGTGGTAGATGTATTATGTATGATGTCATTTGTGTAGATATAGAAATAAGATTTATATCAATGATTTTTAATGTTAGTGATATCCAAATATATCATATTTATAATAATGTTCATGGCGGTGTTTTAGTTTTAATTTTGATTTATTTTATTTCTTATTTTTTCGATATTTTTAATGAATAATAAAATTAATATTCTTAATTTGTTTCTATGATGTCAAAATATAATAGTGGGGTTAAAATTGACGTATATAAGTTAGATTGGTGTTCTTTTTTTGTTTCAAGTTCATATTGTCATACTATTTTCTTGTTATGAATAACTTATTCATGCTTACCTCCTTTCATTATGGTCTATTCATCCTGGAATAAAAAATATTTACAAGGTATTTAAATGAATTCTTTTATGGAACATTATGAAGATTAATTTAATTTGAGTTTTTTTGGGATGCCTCAATATTCACATGGTTAAGTAAGTGTACTCTAATTTAGTGGATATGATGCAGTATTTTATGTTTATTCTATGAAAATTGTAGCATATTTCAAAGGAATTTATGATGGGTCTCCCAAGTGTTGTTCAAAAAAATAATGCAATATTTTTAATAGTAGATCAGGTCACAAAGTCAGCAAATTTTATCCCTATTCATCAATATCATATGTTTGAGGAATTATATACTATATATATGCATATTGGTTAATATGAATTGAATAAATTTTTTAATAGCATAGGACTAATATATGAGGCTTACGTCTAGTTTTTCTATATACATAATGAAATCCTTTAGGAGTCAGTAGACTATGACCATGACATATCATCCTTAATTGGATGGACATTACCAAATGAAAATAAAAAAATTGGAAGACATGGTTTGAGATTTCGTAATTGATTTTTGTGCGTAATGGGATGATAATATACTGTTAGTGGAGTTCTCGTATAAAAAAAGTTATCATGCTTCAATTCATATGGATCATTTTAAAATAATTGTATTGTAATATTTTTCATCCTTCTATATTTTATGTGGAATCATGTAATAATTCACTAATTATACTCAGACTTGTTTAAGAGACAATATAGAAGATTATGTATATCGAGAAAAGGATTGATATAAATAAAAGTCATACAAAATATATATTGGGATCACTGTCAATGGTTGTTTTCATCCTAGTTAAGTGATCATGGGTTCTTGATAAACTCTCAATGGAGTTTGAATCATCATTTTGGAAATTATGGAATGTTATATCCTTGATACATAGTTCGTTTTTTAGATATTTGAATTGGTTTTTTAGGTGGAATATTAGATTGAGGTTCCACCATGGTTCATTTAAGTACATAATGTGTTCTATGTTTCCCAATTGATTAAGTATCAAAATAATCCAAAAAATGAGATTCGCTGGGACCACATTGACCTTTGATCTAGATTAAAACTTGATTAATGTTTCATTACAAAATTTATATTGGAAAGATAATATATTCTATAGAAAAATATAATTCTACTGTCGGTTTTATAGACATATTAAAAGATTTATGATAAAACCTGAGTCCGTGAGGAAAAAATGGTTGATCGATGGATTTGAATATTTTACATCTGTGGCGGTTTTCTACATATCATGGATGGACAATCCAATTGAAGGGACAATGTAATAGGCAGTATTTCAGAAAAAAATAGAATATTTATTTAGTATAAGTATTTAAAGTTATTGGGTTATGTTTATAGAGGTTACGTAGAGTTGTGGAATGTTTTTTTGGCCTTACTAGAGGTTCAGGTTTTGATCATGGTTAGTAGAAACTGTGAGACACCTCTTATAAAACTATAATCCTGAAACAATGGATACTGGGTAGGAACGTGTCCCTCCAAAACATGCGGCCACCAAGGAGAATCTATGAAAATATGAATAAAGGATTTCAACCTGGTTGTGTCATAGTTTCTCTTACTATTTGATCCAACTCTGTGAGAGGTGTTTGGATTCATTTTCTATAACAATGATAGAATAATTTTTAGGTAAATATCCACCCTTAACATGCACTATTAAAAATGGGATAACATTTTTTTGGATCTATTTCAAATAACCACTTTAATCCCACATTGATTCCCTAGATAAGACACAAAACAAACTCTTTTTATTCAAAAGGCTAGATAGACCATTAATCTTGACCCAGGAGATATTATGAGGAAACTATATATGTGTTGGAGGATGGTATTGATTGTAAGTGAATGTTTTTATTGGTTTTAATTAGTTTTCATAATCATCCCACTTTTGGATTCATCGTTATAATCTATTGGGGACATTTTTTTGTATTTTATGAAATCCTGATGATTTATTGTTTTTTATTGTAGATAACAATATCTATATATGGTTTTGGTATTTTCATCCAAGTTTTTGAATTTTTGTGTCATTATTAGTCTTCAACATCATTTTAGAGGTTGGGGTATTCAATATCCACTCCACATGATTAGGTCTGGATGTTGTAAGTTAAAATTGAATTAATTTCATGAATTTAAATGTGAAATTGATGTGTATAGATTGATTAAAACCCTCTTCAGGATGGTTTAAGAAAAAAATTAAATTGGTTTTTTATTGGAAAATTCGTTGTTAAACAATTTTAACATAATGATCTAAAAAAAGGTTTTTTTATTGCAGGAAAATGGTTTTTATAAATTTTTTCAATATACTTATTTTTTAAATTGAAATGGGTTGAATAATTTTGCTTCCAATGTATTTGGTAAAATGTCTTTGCATTTTTTCATTTGAATTGACATGAATAGGTATAAGGGGCATGTGAGAAAGTATAACATGGTATATACTTACCTTGTTATAACTTGGAAGATTGATGATAGTCTACTCATAATTATTAAACTGTCACCTAGGAATGCATGTGTGGATATTTCAATTGAAATAGGTTATTGAAAATGGATTCCGAGAATTATTTAATGGTTTTGTTTTGTTACATTATATAGAAATGGTTTTGGTTTAGGAACTTTTTATTCTTTGATAATATATTTAAAAAAAATTAAGATTTTTTTATTAATATAATAACCTGTTTTATACTAGTGGCATGAGTTGGGAAATCTTTGGAGAAATCCTTATTAGTTTTACACTCTTCCCCTTATTGGGAAATATGGTGTGTTTATATATGTGATATTAATATACAATTTTAATGGAAATGTATCTAATTTCTCAATTGATGCATCCTGGTACATTGGAAATGACTTTCCAACTTGGTTCTTGGACCATTCTGGTAGACACTATGTTGTTGAAATTTGTGTCTTTCTATTTTTTTGTATGGGTTTCTGTATTATACTATTGTATATTGGTTTTTCATATTTTTAAATTGTTTTATTACAAATTTAAATCCAGGAACATTTATTGGTTTTTTATGTTTATCATGGTTTATATGTTTTACATTTAAATGTAAAATCATCCACACACGGTTTACGAAGCCCTTAAAATTTATTGGCAGTGTTCAGTATATTGGAGTCTCACCGAAGGTAAAATAAAACCATTTATTTTTCCCAATAAAATGGGTGAGGGTATGGATGATAAATTTATTAATATTTTATTATATTAGTGTCATAATCTAAATATAGATCAATATCCTTCTAATGGTATTTGAAATTAACACTCATTTATATAAGGGACTACCACCTTCCGAATTGATTAATTATATTTTTCTCCACTACCTCACACAAATTGCTATAATTATATATATAAATAATATAAATTATATTTTTATCATATAAATTAATATGGAGTTATTATATCACACATAACTTCTTTCTTTCTATTATTTTAGGGATACAATAATGTCACTCGCATATACGGTGGACTAGATCCCCATGATGTGATGAGATTATTTTTCTCTAATGATTTAAATGGAAGGAAATAAGGATAATGTTAATGAATATATGTGATATATATGAAATAATTATGATATTAATGACCAATGTTTCCTTATTAAATTATAATATATCATTTTCTTTCTTACATTGACCGATGATTACGTCATTCATGTGTACTTGTAGACTACTGTCTCAATGAAGCGATGTGATTATTCATTTCATCACTGTAATATATTTCTGGTATATATGTTTAAATATATAATGAAATAATATTGTCATCATCAGATTATTTTCATTATAGAATCATGAAATTTTACTTTCCTACATTGTAAAATTATCATTGAAAAAATGATATGTTTCCCATGCATACATATGAAATACCATCTCCATTAATATTACGTAGTTTATTTTTCATAAAAATATTTCTTTATGGGTTTTAAAATGATATTATTCCTATAAATATGATAAAAATGTAATTATTATTATTTATGATATTTTAAGATAATTACATCTTTAACCATGATCAACACACTAATGTCACATTGAAACATTGGTCTGAATGTCCTAAAAAAAGCCAACATGGAATTAACTAATTAAGTATTTAAATATAACATATGAAATAAATACAATAAATTATTTATATATAATGGGTTAATCTTTTAATGTTTTTTTATGAAATTAAACAATTAATACAAGATTAGTATTATGAAGGTCAAAGATGTATGATGAAATTTGAAAAAGAGTTAGTATATTTTCATATAACTTTTTATGAGATGTATGTGATATTAAAAACAAATATATATTCTATATTATATATTAAATATATTAATGCATTTTATGATTATCTAAAGGAAAAATATTGGTAATTAAAAAAAAAATATTTTCTCCCTTTACTCATGCCTCGATACATTGAATACCAATATAGTGAGGGAATTCATATCATTTTTCCTTAATTGGTTCATATTTTAATGTTATGAACATATTTTATTTTATATGGTTAATATAATTACCTCATTACATTTAATATCGTTAATAAGTTGTAAATCATGGTATTTTATATCATAATTTGAATAATTTCATCATTGGTTGTTTGATATGAAGGTTACCGTGTCGAAAATAATTATACACCCATTGTATTTTCATTTGTTTATACTACTTCTTCATTGTTTTTGACTTTCATAGATTATGTGTGTAATAAATTTTTTATATAATAATTTGGTTACATGGTTTTTATCTATATTTATATTTTATTCACATATTTTATTTATTTTTTAACACTCAATTAAATTATATGATCAATATAACGGATATTCATCTAAAATTCCATTTCCTTGGGAAATATATTTAATGATATGATTGTATAATCTTTTATGAAGTTTCTCTTATTACACATTGAAATTTTATATGTAGAAAATAATTATGTCCATGATATTTATTGTAACATTTTATTTAATTCTATAATTGGGATTATGTTTGCAGAGCTACCATAATTGAATGGGATTTTCCTTATTATATAATTACATTAGAGATTGTTTATCATCAAATTGTTTTAAATGAAGTAATGTTATCATATTTTATAGAGACACATATCTTAATTATTTACTATTTATTAATTTTTTTAATATGATTTATTTCTTTTTCCTTCATTTTTTATTAATGAAAACAGTACAATTTTTTCAACGTTATACAGATCTTATATTTTTTTGATATGTTATCCTTCTCACCCAAATCAGTATTTTAAAAAAAATGATATTTCATCAAAAAATATATTATTTAATAATAATATTTTATATTATAATTGACATTAATTTAACTTATATTATAAGTAATTTTTTTAATATTTTCTAAATAGGTCACTTTTTACTCACTATTCGTTTATTTAAAAAGAGTCATATTTTCAAAATATATATGTTCAAAAAAATTTGTCACCATTAATAACAAATTTTGTTTTGGGGAATCCTTTTAATTTTTTATTTTTTATCAATTAAATGGATTTGAATATTTTTTTTTTTGATTTTTTTTAAAAGTGATTTTTAAATTTTTTATTCTATTTTCTACAATAATGTTTTGATGACCTTTTAATGGATCTTCCAATCATTAATAAAACCTAAATAGGTGGAAACTCACATTTAACTAGGGATATGTGGTATTAATATTTTCTTTAATATTTATCTTGATGGATTATGTGATTAAAATGGAATCCATTTCTTTTCCATGTGTGAATCAATAAATTAAAGAATTATGATTATTGTAATATTTTATAGTGAATGATATTACATGTTTTTTCATGAATGGTACATTTATATTACTGATGATATATGGTGATCCTAATACAGCTTATGAAATGAGAGTTCACTGATATCAATAAGTGACCATAATATGATTAGAATATCGGTGATCTTAGATAGAGTTAGGTGATCCCGTTATATCATATATGGTCGGTTCACCCATATAACATCGAGTAATTTTCCATGGAATTATATTATCGAAAGACAGAGTTACCTGATGGTTTCTCCTATAGATTTAAATTTTTTCCATTTATTCTTAACATTACATTAATATATGTTATAATGAGGACATTTCAAGACAACAATATGCTTAATTTATAATTTTATGAGTTTTTCATTTTTATATTAATAATGATAGAAATAAAATTCCTTATGATTACAAAAAAAATTATGAATACTTCATTTGATAATAATATATTTCATGTTTATGTTATTGATGTGAATGAATATTATTTTGTTATACTCATTCACATTGATTACATCTTCCTTCCCTTATTATTTTCTAATTCACACTGATGTCATTGAATTTTAATTCCTGTGTTAACCCGTACTAAGTATTTGTGAAAATTATTCATATGATTTTTTTCCCTATGATATTAAGAATTACATTAAATGAATTGTATCTATAATGGTTTCATATAGATGATGATGATGTACTATTTTTGGATATTACAATATGGGTTCAGTGGGACAAATAGTTAGATAATTAATTTGTTTATGTAAGAGTGTGTCTTATTATATAATACTATAAACCAAAATATTACTTGGGAATTCAGATGATACAATATTCGCTTCTCATTTTTTGTGTTTTGGAAGGTGAAAATTCGGTCACCTTCATCAGTATGAAATCCTTAATTATAACGGATTACAATTTTAACACCAGATCCGTGAGTCTGGGTTATGGGATTTCATAAATCACCCCAAACCCTTATGGTTTATTCAAAATGATATTAATAAGGGAATGGTGAATATATAAAGATAAATAAAAGTATAAATATATATAATAAATTTACACACAATTTCAAGATTTGGGTTCACACCAATAGTACCATGAAGACTGAAAAAAACACAACAAAGAATCCCATAAACTTCCACTTTTTTCTTCCACCTATAAATGCATAAATCCACACAAACTAGTCACAGTCATAACTCCAAATTTATTCATTTTTATAATGTTGGTAATATTTTTTATTTTCAAATTTCTAAAAAATTTCTCGCATCTATCCCATGCCATTCTAATAGTAAATACTTTAACAACACATCCTATTTTAATCGAAGAGTTCAATTACCCATTCAAACACAAGATATTTTTGTTTCATCACTATCAATTCATTTCATTAATTTATGGAAACTAAACCAACCCAAACATAGTACACAATAACTCAACCGCCACATGCCATCATGCCATATATTTTAACTGTTAAACATAAAAATTTCATACTCATAATAATCATCATATATTAACACAATATCTTTATGTAATCTAAATAACCTAGTTTTAATTACTAGATCCACCATTTCCAAAATTATTGATTTTCACATACTAACACTTACACGTCCCATCCATTTAAAAAAACACATTGGTTATAATTTAAATCATTTATTCCAAATAACACACTTACATTCCATAGTTACCAAGTAACAAAAATAAATAACAACTATTTTAACATTAATTAGTAATCATCCCATATATACATTAATCATAATTTTAAATTTTAAATTAATTCATTAGATTTTTAAAATTTTAGAAATTAACATCATTTCATTACATGCATTTCACAACTTTAAGGAATCTACAGAGAATATTTACAATTCCCCCAATAATTCCCACATATACTCTATTTTCCAAATTCAAACAAAACCCCCACAACCCAACAAATTTAACATAGTAAACACCCAAACACATAATTATAGAAATTAAACAATCTACCACATTAATCATGGTTATATGAAAATTTGAAATATATCATCTTTTATTTTTCACATAGTTATTTCAATTACCATCTTTATGGTTTTAACAATTTTCATGTAAGTTCATTCCAAAATTATATTTTATTAAACAATAAGACACTTAGACATGGATAAACATTTCCTGATGAATGTGTACTTTTACACAGTCATACTGAATAATATCATGAAAATACATAAAGAATATGTTATATCAAACCTCCCCTATAAATTTTTATTAACAAATTCACTGTCATCTTTATGAAGGTGGGTTGAATCATCCCAAATGAAAATGGAATAATTGATTACTTAAGAATATAATGAGAAAATATTGATTAATGGTTTCCTTCATGGTATACTTTATCCAATGATAATACATTAAATCTAATGAAATATAATAGATATAGAGATAGGTTTGATGTAGATTGGGAATCCTTTAGGAGATAGGATCATTCATGTAGTATAATATTTTTTAACTCAGTTCCAAACACCTTGGGTACTCAAAAACATTATATAATAAAGGAGTAACTTAATAAAAAGAAACAAATTAATATTTATCATCAAATAATATCCATACTTTGATACAACATTAAATTTTCAGTATTTTATATAACAACAATTCATATTAAATTGGTTCCAATTTTAGTTTCATCACACCATTGTTTTGGATCTCTTAATATTAAGGGAACTCAGTAATTTCATTTTAATGTATTAGAAATAATAAATAATACTAATTTACATAATTTATTATCATTATTTATATTAAATACATATTATAGGAGGTTCCTTGAAATAAATCATGGGTTTAATGAGAGTCCCCATTAAACATACATATATAGTGTTAAGGTAACATGATATTCCCTTTACAAAAGATTATGAAACCAATTTTATGCCCTAATCAAGTAAAATATAACTTTACTAAGTCTATTTAAAATCATGTATAAACATAATGGAGCATCATCATTCCCTTTCAGTAAATTAAGAATTGTTTAACTAGCCTTATGTATATTGACTTTCACCCTTACATGTTTTATATAATACTAACTCTACCATTATATGGGGAATTTTATATATTTTCATGATTTTACTAAAACATGATCTACCACTAAAAAACATAAAATTTTGTGCAATACATTTAATAAAGACTAAGAAACATCATCCGACCCTTAAATGACTCTAGATTAACCTAACATGGCCAAATAACACCACATCATACCTTTACACAATAGTTTAAAAGGAGGATATGCCTTTTTGAATTGAATGAAAACACCACCATTATTGAATAACTAGTTTCATGTAACTAACACATAATTTATTTATTTTATGTATATATTGTTTATGTGATATGTTTGGGAAGGTGTGTAGGTTTTTATGAATGTTTTTGGGGGTTTTCTTGAGATTCATGTTTTGAGCATGGTTAATAGAAATGTTGTATCACTTATGGGATAAAGTGGAAAGGTAAATAATGAGATCTATATTGGTGCATGGTTAGGTAATGGTTTGGATAAAGTGTGTTACTAACAATGTGAAACCACAAAAAGTAGAACATAGGGGATGAGCATAGATGGGGCACAATTTATCAAACAATGTGACCAACTAGGAAAATAATTTATGGAGACAGTTGTTAGTGCATAGTCTGTTCACAGCTTGCCGAACCATGATCCAAAACCATGATACATTAAAAGATAGATCGTTATTTTTTTGTATATAATGAATTCATCTCTTTAACCTCTAATTTTCCATTAATCTAACCCTAATTGGAGTTCAACTCCCTTATAAATATGTTGATACCTTTCCCCATGATTTGTGAGTGAACTATTGGGGATTCGTTGTTTTTTGGTGGATGGATTCCTTATTATATTATTATAATTCATTGTTCCCTATGTTTAATTCTATTAGATCTATTAGATTCATGGGTCTAGTCCATTTTTGAACAATTTTATGTTTTTTTATTTCATTCACGATGAGATATGGTTGTGTTGATTGTAGGGAACATAAATTAACAATGTTTTCATAATATATAAGTGATGTGTATTGAATAATTTATGTAATTATTCATTTTTACCTATTTATGGAGTGTAGGTGGATTCAATCTCAACTACACATTATTGAACATGATATGATGATTTCAAATTGTTCAAATACATTGTTTTGTATTTTGAAATTGAGGTCAAATGTGGGTGGAAAATGAAATTGGTAATTTTTTTTTGTAATTATAGATATTGTTCATTCATTGGTTAATTTAATTTATTATAGGAGTTTAGGATGATAACATTAAAATTATTTTTTGGTTTTGATGAATAAAAATATTTTTAGAAATTGTTTTCATTAAATGAATAGTTTAATTTTGATGGTATAGATCAATGGGATGGAATGCTATTCGGAAATAAAGGATTTTGTGTGTTTATTTTCATTAATATTATCATGTAGATGTGGTGTCTTCAAGCAGTGAACTTGGTATATATTTTCCTTTGGATGTCTTTTTATATCATCGAAAAACCGAGTAAGAGTATAGAACTGTAACCTATAAAAGAATTTTTATATTGGTGGAATGGAATATGTTTTTCCAATTTGATTTGGATATGGGACTAGATTAGATTTTTGTATATTTATTGGAATAATATTTTTAGAAATGTTTTTTTCTTGATAAAAACTATTATAATTTATTTTATAAAAATCTATTAACATTTTCATTGCATATGTCATGAATTGTGGAGTCATTTAAGAAATACTAAAACGTTTTATACTCACCACCTTCTTGGGAAATTTTGTGTGTTTTATGATTTTTAATATTATTAAATAATTAAGGGAGAGGTATCCAATTTATTTAGTGATGAATCGTGATCTATGAGAATTGATTGTTGTGTTTGTGCATGGATCTTGTTGTGGGTATCTATGGGATGTCATGGTTGTCCAAAGGTTCTTCAATTTATTTTTTTTATTTCTTATGCTCATATGGTTATTAGTTATAGATTTTTATTTTATAAAATTGTTATTAAATTGATTTTTATTATATTGTACTTTCATATCATTTATTTTCTTGTTTGACTCTTTTTGTATTGATATTTCTATTTTATATTAAATTGTAAAATCTTCTCCCAACTTTTTATAAATCTCTTGGAAATAATTTCCTGCTTTTTATGGCATGGGGATGAAACATAATACTTAATAATTTCAATACCTATTCCAATGCCAATGGGTGAGGTGATGGATGTAACACGTGTTGTCCATCTAGGTTAATCAAAATATCTTTTTGGGACAAATGGTTATAGTTTATTCAGTCATGGATTTGAAAACCATTCTATAATAGTCTATGAGATAAATTTGTAGCAAAGAATAGTATAATAAAAAAAATTAATGTAGAGAACAAATAGGCTTATCTAAAAAATATATATTAAACATAATGTTAATATAGAGTTGGATACATATGTGTTATTGGAAAATTTTAGGAGTTGCAACCTCATCATCATAGGTTTACTCAATGATAAGATAATTACAAGCAATGATATAAATTAATTCACAATAGGGGTGAGTATTTCATTTTGAGGAATGAATTTTGATTAGGTATAAAAATATAGATATTTGAAAGTAGTCGAAAATGATCTTATTTTCAAAGTATATGATGGAATTTTTAAAAATGGTTGGAAATATTAGAATTATTGAATTATTTAAATACTTTTTTTAAAATGTGTGTTGTGGTAAAAATAAAATTGAAAATCCATTAGTTGATATAGGTGTATACTAAATGGAATTTTCTATTGGTTATATGGAATGGAACAGATTAGGCATATAAGAAAGGAAATGAATGCGAAAAGTGAAGATGTGGTTGCACTAATACCACGGCTCAACCAAGAGTTGGTCTAGAGTATTTTCAATGATATACAAGTAATGGATCCTAAGAACTTGAGATATCAAATAAGTTAAGGGGATTATTTCATTTTGTTCAAAAATTATAAATCACTCATATTATGGGATTATTTAGAAACACAAAAGTATGAAGTGCAGTTGAATAGGATGGAACAATTTTTTGATTTCCTTGTCACACAAACTGAAATGGAGGTCAATTTGGAAATGTATATACTGGAGTATCTTGTATTCCAATTATGGGATTGAGATGGTCAAGATATGTTAGATGAAAACATTTCATCGGAGGATATTTAAATTCTTTTTAGGAAATAATATGATCCTCACACATTGAGGAATTCATGGACAAGAGGAATGTGAGAAAATAACTAAATGATAGAGTACATAGATAAAGTTAAGAATGAAATCAGCATTTCACCCAAATTTGAGACTATTGCATCATTAATGGAATGCATTTTTAAATTTTGCTTGAGGCAGAAAGGTTCTTGATGATTTATGTTCTTTGTATAAAGGATTATAAAATGATAAAAAATCAAGTGATAGTGGAATAAAGATTATTCTGTAGTTATATAGTTGGGGGATAAATTTCCATATATTTGGGAAATGGTGGGAACTCTAATGTTCGGAATAATCAATGGACGGAGAACCTAATTCCATTGTAGGCGTATGACACATAATCAGAAAACTTGATCAATGAATCATCCTCTTTAACCAAATAGTTCACATGGATGTTTTTAATATGGATTATTTGATCAGATAATGTTATATTGTACATCACCTGCTAGAGTATGGCATAATTGCTAACAGATGGTACATTTTAATTGTTATTGTAACAGTTCTTTAAGGATGGGTCCTAGGGAAACATCTCATATTTTTCAAATGTCATATTAATTGATGGGATGATTGTAGAATAATAATTATCATCAATAGAACCAAGATAGTCATGGTGATTCTTTAAATACCATAACTCTTGAAGAAGTGAAATCACAATAAGCTTATAAAGAACATTGTGCAATGAGTTTGGTATTAAATGAGGGTATATATGCGATTGTGGATTATCAATATTGACCATCGATTATAAAAGATAATATTATATTTTATTTTAACCTTATGAAATATTTGTTTTATTTTTGTTCAACTAATTCATTTATTTCTTCTTGTGATGTTAATGTTATATTTTTTTATCCGTAGGTGATTCCATTGGTTTTGAAATATCAAACTCCTCTTGGTTAAAGAGAATTTAGAGCATTTGTGTGTAAAGCATTTTATACAACTGTTGATGGATATGAATTGATATGGTAGTTATCAATGATTGAAATGGATGTCTCTGACCTAATAATGTGTATGTATTTGTTGACTATGTTCATAGATTACATCGACTATAATGCATGAATGCTTCGTTTTACAACTTTTTATGGAACTACCCATCTCTTTTGAGGATTCCATAATGAAATGAAATCCGAAATGATATATTTTATACCAAAATTGGAATTATATCATAAAATTTTATAGTTTTGAACTTTTTAATGGTTGATGGGATTATGGATTGTAGTTTTCCATCAATTTTCAATCTATTTATGGATGTTTTTAGTAAAATATCTCATGATTGACTACAAAAATATATGTTTTTTATGATTAATTAATTACCATGGACCAATCCTATCTCACTCTCATAAAATCACTTGTAACCAATAAAATTAATGAAATTGAATGTCTAGTTGAAAGAGTTCGAACAAAACGGGTTAGTTTAGATTAGTTAGTATCTCTGGGAAGAACATAACTTTGTATGAAAAAGGTGGATTGTAATCATAAGTTATATGTGGATTATCATAATCATAACCAAGATTTGATAAATAATTAGTATCCATGACAATGAATTAATGATTTTATAAACCAATTGAAGCTAAATCAGTGGTTATCTAATATTTACATGCAACCATGATATAAAAAATAGTTGTTTTGATAAGATTATATTATAATGATAGCATTGAGGATTAGATATGGAATTTTTGAATTTTTCTATTATGTATGTATCATATTTCATTATGTATTTTATGAATTAGATATTACAATGGTAATTGTATTTTTTCTTTTGTGGGGTTTCCGGGTGAAATATTTGTATATCCAAGGACAATTTCGAGGAATGTGAAACACTTAACAACATTTTTTGGAATTTTATAAGATCATCCATTAAATGGACATAATTTAATATGTGATTTTTGGATACAATATGGTCATTTCCTCTTCCACGTTATCCATTAAAGGGGTGTTTCTAGGGATATTTAAAAGTTATAGGTTGTAATATCTTGGAAATAGCCAAAGAATACATTTGAGATACATTGATTCTATTCCATAGTATGTTTTTACCAGCATTTGTTTTATGAATTTTCATAACTAGATTCAATAATGATATCTTTGACAAGGAATGGTGTTATATTTATATGAAATTATGAATGTCAGATGGCTTTCCAAGAGCATAATTTTTCCCGTACATCAGCACTTATCATGACATTGTTGAAATTATGACATAGTTATATGGTGTATATAGATGCTCAGGAAAAAGTTTTCGATTTTTTATCATGTAAGGAGGTCAAGTTGTTTATTGTAGATAATGATAGTTATTATTTAATGAGATTTACTATATAAAACATTATTTTTATTTTGTTTATAAAGTCCATGACTTAAATAAAATTTATAACTTCCAAATTAGTGAGAAATTCATGGTGTTCTAGGATCAAAATATCATGAAATAAATTTTTTCCTGAAGAGATATGAACTTGAGAAAAATAATATTGGGGTAGTATTTACCGAATTTTTACATTTACTTGATATATACAAAAGGTAATGTAATTTTTTTGGTCAATGAATAAATTATAAGTTCATTAACAATGTTGGATGAAGAGATTCAAATAAATTCAATTTGATGTTTGTGATAGAATATGTTCACTTTTAGATTGAATATCAATGTGGTGTTGTAGTTTTCATTATAATTTCATTGGTTCTGGATTTGAATTATATGGTTAAATAGGAACAAACTTCTGATTCTTAATATATTTCTATGAGTTATAAAGAAAATGGTTGGGAGACCATTGATAAATTGCGGCTTGTCAGGGGGTCAATATTTGATTTTTTATGAATGAATCTTATTCCATATAGCTTTATAGGAATAAGTTTTTTAGTATTACAACCATTTAAAATTGGTATTTAATCTTGGAATAAAAATATGTACAAGGAATTTAAATCAAATAGTGGGGGTGACATGATGAGTGAATTTGATTACTATTTTGTGAGATTCTACTCCTTTCAGTATGTTAAGGTAGAGATATAGAGACCAATGTGTATGTTGCAATCATTAGTTATTATTATTTTAAAATGGGAAAAGATAGCCAAGTATTTTGTGATGGGTCACCCAATAGTGATTTGGAAATATTATTCATTATGGGTGACAATGGATTAGATAACAAATTCATCCCGTTTAATTTCTTTCAAGGAATCACATATGATGAAGGACATGTCTGAAATCTATTTCCATGAAGTGGTAAAGAATTAATCTATACCAATTTCGATTGTATGAGAAAGAGACATTAGGTTTATGAAATTCTTTGGGAAATAATTAAATCAAACCCTTTGTACATAGATGAATATGGGCATGGTGTATCATCCTCAAAAGGATGGATAATCCTAAAGGATGGTACAAACATTGGTATACATACATTGGGATTATGTAACAAGTATTGTTGGCACATGGGTTGGGAACAAACCATTATTGGTATTCTCCCATAAAAACATTTTTTAAGGATTGATACAAATGTCTACATTTGAAGGATTTTATGGGAATAATTTTTATTATCCTCTTGGTTGGGTGGAAATAGGTGTGACATAATTTGATAGACCAATCATTGTGTAAGTGACAATGGTAGAGATCCAATTGGTCTAGAAGTGTATTAAGATGGATCAAAGTCATAATAAATCATATGTGGGTCATCGATGACTACCATATTCATTGAAGGTCAGTGAAAATGTGTTCTTGAAAATCTCAATAAGTCTTAGGAATCAATATTTTTGGTATGCAGGGCATGTTATCTATGAGATACAAATTCAATTTTATGATACTTGAACATGTTGGTGATGTTGTTCATTGACTACATTTTCACCAAGGATAAGTTATGCAAATAATGATTTTTTGACGTATCTTAGTTCAGAATGTATGAACCAGATCATTACCACATGATACGATGGGATCCCATTGACCTAGATCTGAATGATTTATTGGTTCAGATTCCGGTATAAATGGTTCATATGAAAGATAATGTCTTGTGTGAAAATGTAATCAGTGTAGTGTGGGTTTTATGCAATAATGGTTTGATATAGGATGAAAGTAGATTTCTGGTACTAAAATGGTTGATCAATGGGATGAACTCTTTAACACGAATAGTGGTATTCAGATTTCCATGGATATAAAGGCCAATGGTTGGGATAATATAGAATTCCTAGTTTCAAATAATTAACCCATTAATAATTTATTTTAGTTATATACTTTTTGTGGTCTCTATTGTGAAGGTTTTGAGGTGTTTGGGAATGTACTTGGTGTATTAATGGAGGTTAAAAATTATTATATACTATTCAAAACATATAAAAATCCATGAAAATGGAAACAGTGGGCATTGGGTAGGCGAATGGCTGGTGTAGGGTTTGGCCAAACCGTGCAACCAACAACTAAAACCACGAATAGTAGAATAGAGGGGCTGAGAATGGATTTCATATAGTTTTTTAACTATGTGATCTAATAGTGTGAATGGTGTTTGGAGGTAATTATTGGTTCACTATTTGCAGGGTTTTCCAACTCGTTCCCCTAAACCACGCAAAATTAAAAATTAGACCTACATTCTATGGATTATATATGAATCGGCCACATAACCCATATTGTTTCTGTAATATGAAACTAACTTTAATTTATCTCAATCCCATGGATATAGATATCTTTCCACTTTATCTAAGAGCGATCTGTAGGAAAATCATTGTGCATTGGAATCCATATTCATTTGTATGTTCTCCTTTATGGTGGTTCCCCTTGATTTCTTTTTCTTCTCTCTCTTGGATTCATGTATCAAATCATTTGGGGATATATCCATATTTTTTTATTACAATCATATGAGATACAGTTCAATTTATAGTAGAGAACTAGATCTAAGTTAGGTATTTGATGATCTAAGGTAAGTCTATTGAATAATTTTTGTCATTCTTCATTTTTTTCATTTGATTGTGAGGTAGGTAAGTTCAATCTCAACTCCATTAATAGTAAATTTATGCCATGATTTCATGTAGATGAATACCTTATTATAAATATGGAAATTGATTTGAAATGTTGGTGGAAAACCTCTTTAGTGATTGTTTGTGGAATTGTATAATGTGGTTTTTGTGTGGTTAATTATATTCCATTAATGATTTTATAATGTTGATTTTAAAATTGGTGTTTGGAGTTTATACCTGAAAATTATTTGGATATTTTTTTTCAATAAAATCATGAATTTAGTATAATACATTGCCCTAATGTATTGGCATGATATTTGGCATAATTGGGAGGAATATTTTCTTTTTCATTATTGTGATCTTGTTGAAGGGTTTTGATCAATTAGGGAACATGGTATATGGTTAGAATATGATGACAAAATTGATCGATGAGATACCTTTTATGATTATGGAACATTCACCTGGGCATGCATGTGTGGATGTGGGAAATGTTATGGGTTATGTGAAATGGATTGTAAACATGTGTGGAATCCACATTGGGGAGATTTTAATGTAAAACTATTTTTCATAAATTTTCTTTTGATATAAAATATTTAAATGGTTTTATATAAAAAAAATTATATATTTTTTCTTACAATTTATATTATACTAGCATGATTTAGGATGACATTGGGTAATTACTACTGAGTTTTATAGTCCCCCTTCTTGGAAACTTGTGATTGTTTACAAATATGGTATATTAAGAAACATGTAAAGGAAATGTATCCCAATTAATTTTTTTTAATGCATGATATCATACGAATATATTGTTTATTAGAATCTTTTAGATTGTTAGGAGTTGATTTGGGATGTATTGGTTGACTTGGGGATGTTGGTTTTAGTTTATTATTTGTACTCAGATATTGTTCTTGGTTGTAGTTCGGTATTGTTGTCATTTTGTATTACATTCAATTTTATCAAATCATACACATGAAAAATTTATTTTCTCATCTCGTTATGGTCATCATGATTTGTATGTTCTATTTTAAATGGGAAAATTGTCCCCCAACTATTTATGGACAATTTTGAATTTATTTCTAGTTGTTGCTCTATTGGGGATGTCACCTAATGGTTATTAATGTCATCACCTCTTCCCAATCAAATGGTTGAGGTGTATGATGTTAAAAAAATACCCATATGTATATCAAAGAAATGACATTACCTATATAGAACCCTTTAAAAATATTTATTAAGCAAAAAATAGTAATTACAGGATTAAAGGTAATCCTTTCATTAAATATATTACATTTTTAATTAAACTATATCTTAAATAATTATGAAAATTATTTATTACAACTTTAGAAATTAAAAACAAATTTAAATATATATAACTATTTTAAAACATCCTAATAAAATTCCATAATTTTTAAAAGCATAGGAATAATATTTTAAATTTGAAATTTCTTGCAAATCCATTTTTCAACAATATTATAATTTGAAAAATAATTTAAAAAATATTATACAAAACAAACAAAATTTCTTCAAATTCACTTTAAACCCTATAATTATTATGGATGGATTGTAAATATTATATAGAATTAAATTTTAAATAACATAAATTATTATTATACATGATATTTAAAATAAAACAAGAAAGAATATAGAATGGAAGGGTTATAATTCAAAAACTTTGTGAGATACCTCTCTAGAATCCCGCTATATTTGAAACACAACAACCACTCGAATGACAATATCCAGTGGAAAAAACTCTCAAACATGGATAAGGACATATGTATATCCATAACTAACCTAGGAAAAAATAAAAGTCCAATAATGATACAACAATATGAAAATAAATTATCAGAAGAAAAAACATCAAAATTAACACTTCAAATTGATTAAAAAAAGAGAACAACACTAATTTGGGAGAATGTAACTTCATATAAATATTTTTAACATTTTTAAATAGGTATTACATGATATAAAAACCCTATAAAATCACTGATCACCAAAACAGTACTCATCTATTTTTATGTGAGAAAACACCTTCAAAACAATTTCAAATAAAACATTTAAATCCAAAAAAAATCATATTAAACAATTACTATATTTTATTTGTGATATTTTTTTTCAATAGAATAATTTTTTATAGATGTTATAACTAGATAATATTACAAAAATGAAGGGTACTTCAATGACTGAGACAATCAAAGGGTGTTTTTAAATTTCAACTAATATTTCACTTGATATTAAACAATTAATCATACCAAAATGTTAACTAATTTAATTCACATAACGTCATAGGATTTAATTCATCCACCAAATCATTATCATTTAAATCTAAATATAGTTTTCTATATAAATTTATAATAAAATAATTACTATAATGAAATATAACTATTAATATTCAACTGTATTTTTATAACAACTCACATAACTAGAATATTTTCACCCATTGTGGAAATTCTATTGTTCAAATATCTAAATTATAACATTATATTTTCTATTTTCAAATAAAAATATAACTTCAACATCAGATATATCAATTTTACATATAATAGAAATCACAAAAAAAATATTGGATCAACATAATTTATCTTTCTAGAATGGTTTCCAATATTTTGTTAAAATAATTATTTACTAGAAGCACACTGATGTAAAAATTAAAATGGATTTAGGGTTCCATTTAAAATTTTCTACAGGTTCATTCCATTACATACATAAGTTTCAAGTTACATTTTTCTACTAACATAATCACTTATATTATAAAAAACAGAGATATGAAAATCATAAAAATCAATGGAACCCAACCAATATGACATGGTACATTACTCTTTGGGTGGAACTTACTCACCCACATATTTTTAAATTCCATTTTAATATTAAATGTTTTTATACCGAAAGGAGTATACCATTCAACACATTCTTTTCTCTATGACACATGACTACCCAAAATATCAATCCCTATAATCTCATCTAATATAATAGAATTATGACACATACACCACCTCATTAATAGTAATTCAGTTATGGAAAGAAGCATAATCATTATCTATATTAAGATTTTAAAAATAATCCTTTCCTTTATCATCGACATTATGTGATTTATTTTATTATTATTTTTGGTTTATTCCATCAAAAAATCATAAAAAACACATAATCATTAAAAGTTTATGTATTCTCAATATCATAAAACATTATTACAGTGAAAAATTGGTTTTCAAAGTTAATTAATATAAAGGGACCATGTATATGGATTGATGAAAGAACATATTATTCCTATGGAACCATTTGAAAATCATCTTAATATTTGGAAACATGTTTTCATCATGACATATCAACATTTCAATCCAATATTTAAAAAAATACATCCCTAAAGGAAACTTATAATTTCAAAGACTATTCTAGGAAAACATCATGCATCTCATTTAAATAAATCGTATACTTGTCTGAGTTAATGAATATAATTTTACCTTTTTTATCACATACATCATTCTTAACATGCTTAAACAATACATTATTGTATAATATAGTTATTAAGGAATCACAATTCCAACATCATATGTAAATTTGTATATTCCAGGATCCTTTTATCATTTAAAATACCACATTAAATATTTAATTAGATTTCAAATTACACAAAATTAAAAACATTCATAGATCATAAAAACAAAATTTCTCTTATTTTATGACTATATATCAGGCTTAATAATATTTAACTAATCATTATTCATACGTTTAATTTCTCACAAAAACTTTCTTATACATTGGAATGAGGGTTATATAATTTTACATCAATATTTATATTCAACATGATCAGTTAATAAGATGATATCATATTCAAATAAAACATGATAAAAATTATATATGCATAATAATAATATACTATAATGGTTATAGGTCCAACATAAATGTAGTGAAAAATATTTATACACCCCATACCAAAATACTCAAGTTTTAACATATGTGGAATTATTATTTTAGTAGTAATTTTTTTCAGTCTTGAAAATAATAGGATAAATCCGTATAATATTTTCATTTATATATTTGTTAAAATAATTAAATCCTTGTCATATTCTATAAATTATAAAACAATTATAAAAATACATTAAAATATTAAATTCCCAACACATTCTTAAAATATCTAAATAGGTTTATACTAATAAACTGAAATATTTATAAATAAATGAGCATGTTATTCTTGACAGTGTTTCCAAATTACCATTTTTAATTATTCATATTCATGTTGTTCATTTTTCATAAATTTCCCAATAAAAATTTTAAAAAACAATTTTTAAAATCTGTCTCGAACACGTTCTTAGGATAAATTATGAATAGAATGGGTTACATGGTATATTGGCTCTCATGGAAATGAAAACACACATAAGCATGTTTTTTGAAATAATCATTTTAGTTTGAATGATTGAATTCTGCCTAAATAAATGTACTTAATAAGGGTTTTCATAATTAATCATTTTTTCATAATAGAGGGCACAAACTATTTTTCTTAAACAATTTTAAACATCATCATAATAGGTTATATTGTTATAAATTTTAACAATAAAAACATGATTTAATTAATAAAGAATCATTAAATATCGAGATTCGAAACAACACATTTAAGTCACGACAAGGCTTCAATCAAGCATCTCATTCCAGTTAGTCACCATTTCAACACCTCCCATTAATTTATTTTTACTAATTTAGTTACACAAACATTACATTATAAACCAAAACATTTGAAAAGTGATATAAAATACATCAATACCATGATATATTAAATTAAATTTCATAACATCTCATAACCACCTCAAAAATAACATCTGGTGTAACTATTTCATGACCCCTCCCTATAAAGGTAACCATAGTGGGCCTATAATGGAGAAATTGATATGATAATCCATGAGTACCACATCCAGTAGGCTCTTGGATGGTGACTAGAACATATGGAGAAAAGTAGGTCACACATGCTGGAGTAATTTCCCTCATCACAGTGAAAATTAGGATTGATAAATTGCATATAAACAAATAATAAACTCCATGAAACATGTTAATATCTATAATATATCAAAATTCTTTTAATTTCATATGAATATAATGAATGTTGGTATGTAAAAAATCAAAGGCAACCCTACAAAAATAACAAAAAATTCCAATGAAAAATATAACAATATAGTGTTTAGTATATGATTACCTCCTAGGAACCTACATAAATATTATATAAATATATAAGTTGATGAAATCATTAATAAAAATAGAATATTTTCTAAATTATCTTTTGTACATTTTATACGATGTTACTATTATATCGAAGAGAAAACAACAAAACCAACAAGACCAAAACTATACAACTAACCAGTCTCATCCTATGTACGACACTATTATAAAACAACACATCCATGTATAGTAATTTAATCAGAATATTTTTAGATAATGGGTACCCCATTCCAATTTATTTCTAATATTCCTCTCTCATATCCCAATGGCATATGTATTTTTCATAGAATATCTTTTTTGTAATACATCTCATAAACACTTAGTTTATAAGATCACACCTCACCCAAATAAACCTTGTCTATGAGAAGAGTTATCACTAGAAGAAAACATTTCCATAAAATAACATCTAGCCCAAAGACAGATGGGACATCACATCGCATATCACACCTAATGATAACTAGAAAGATATGGTATCTTGAACGTAAATTACATAACCCATATTCTTTCATCCTACAATTTATTACCCCCACCATGAAACACATCATAATCACATCATATATCATCGCTAGTTCAATTTTTTACTTTTGGATATCACAATCCATTCATATTAAACTATCATATAAGATAGTGAGTGAAAGAGGGGGTAGACATCTAGCCATACACACAATTTGCATGTTGTGAAAACACCCACAAAAACATTTGGATGTTCAAACAAGGTTTTCAAAAATGGGGGATGGAATATAAATATAAATATGAATATATATGTATATATATAATATAATTACTCATAAATCATTTCTATGTGTCCGCACCAAGTGTATTGTCCAAAATCATAACATCACCGTACAAACATAAAACCTCCACGAATTTTTCCTTCATCTCCAAATGAATAACACCACAAAATCAAGCCACAAACACAACTAAAATTTCTCTATTCCTTCCATGTTAGGAAATTTTTAATATTTTCCCATCACAAATTATTTTTATCTATCCATATCATTAATTTAATATCAAAAAAATTCTTTAAGTACACCACTAATTTTCATTCAAGATTACATTTACCCATTATAAAAATATAAATTTCTATTCCATCATCAATAATTCCATAAAATGTTATAGAAATATATAATAACACAGAACCAACACACAACAACCCATCATCCTTACTCCAACAAATGCAACATTTCCCCATTTCACATAACAACAAATTCCTCCCTTTAAACACATCATAAAACGAAATACTAAAAAGTTCCACACTGTCCAAACATAAATATTACATAATAATATATTAATATTAATTACATAAAATAATGAACCATTTTAGATTCATTTAGGTTTAGGGCCTTTGGAAACATACATACATAAATAATGTTCTTATAAGTAACATGAAACATATCACACTATGTTCTTCATAAATTCCCCCTTATATAAAAGTCATACATACTAACATTTTTAATAAAATAGGAAATGTAAACATAATAAAGGGTGAGATCGGGTTGTGAATAAGGGTAAAAATTAAGGTATTGATATAACATTTGAATAAGGGTATATGTTCATTTGAATAAAATTTGAAAACTGAAACATACACTTCATTGAACGAGCATGGGATCCATAAAATCAATTTTGAGAGTTCATAAAAAATAAATCTTAATGTAATAATATAATACTTCACATTACAACATTACATTAGAAATATATGTATATTTTTGGAATACAAATAATCCTAGGGAAACATTTTGTTAATAGTCACGCTTCATATTCTAGACTATCATAATTAATTTGGTTAACTCTTTAAACCATAATATATGTCAATAGTCAATAAAAATTCTATCATAAGGGATTTTCTATATCCCAAAACCATAATAGTTGTAATTTTTCACTCCAATAAATATCTTAGTGGACTAAGTACCTTACTGAACTTGTATCAAACTCAATTAGAATAAAAATAATTTCATAAGATCTCAATTTGTACACAATTAATTTGAGGGAGATATAGGTCCATAACCTAATATAATAATTATATTTATGATACCCAATATCATAAAATATAATTCATATCATAACAGTTGAAATAAAAGGGGATTTATAAAAATTTCATAATACCCTGTCCTATGGATATGATGATGGTTTAATAAAAATTTCATCATTTCATCATAAAGTGACACATGTAAAGTAATAATTTTTAAAAACATGTTTTCATAATTAAAATAAAACATTCAAAGAAATAATAATATTGGTACCCATTTATCATTTACATAATAAATCATTACTAACATCAAAGGATTTCATTTAATATGGAAAATAAATTTGAAACATCAAAAGGAAAATATATTGAGAAAAATAGACATTCCACATTGAAAATAAGGATTTTATACAAAAAAACAATACAATATTGAAATAATTTTAGTTAAAAATAATCATTAATATATATCATGGAATCTATAAAACATTGATTGTTCATGATGGTAGGAAAGTTATTTTCATTTCATACATGTCAAAACAAGGATTCCATTCACATTTTCAATAAAATCCAAATTATCCTTATTTTAATAACTAGATGATGATTAATTTTCAATCATTTATTTTTAAATTAAAAACAATTTAAAAATTAATTTATAAAATAATATATGAAAATTAATTAATTTTTAAAAACAATTTTAAAAAATAGTGATATTGAGGATAAAAGGGTTTCTACTAAAGTGAAAAATAATGTCTGTTTTCTTTAAAATATTTATATTGAAATATAGATTACCTAAATAGAGTAAAATGAAGAGAAAATATATATTATATTGAAATTAATATATGATAAAAAATTTGTGATGTAATTGGTAAATATACCATTTAAATTCATCATGGGACGCATTATTATAAACAATCTCGATTAAGAATGATAATGTAAAATTAAACTATTTCTACATTGGTATCATTAAAAACATATGCCCTATAAAGTAGAGAACAATAGATTTATAATTATACACTAAAATTTTCATTATATTAATTATAATTTACATTCATGTTTTGTATATATGCCACACAAATAGAACAAATGGTGAATATGGCATATGTCTCTAATAAATTAAAGTGAGCCTATAAACCACTTATTTGATTTTCTAATTTTTACATCATAATTACAATTAAATAATAACAGAAATTGGTAAATAATTATTTATAAAATAATGATATATAAGATATATCATATATTATGGTTAGTATATATATAACACCCCAAGCTTCTATGGTACGTTTCCCTTCGAATAATGCGATAGCGTGTGTTGTACGCAACCTCGAGTTCTAACACACACCACAACTAATTAAACTAGCCGTTGTGAATAGTAATACCTACTTTTTGAAATCATATATATTCAATATTTCAAAATGGACTTCATTTTTAGATTCGGAATATCAAAATTAGCCTAGGGTGAAATTTTGGTACATTTCGGATAACTTTCATATTTTGATGAATAGTGAAAATTTCTAAATTTTAATTAAAAAAAACTTTTTTAATCAAAATAATTAATAGTGATAAATTGTGATTTTGAGTGGTTTTAAAGTATATTTAGAATATATTTTTACCATTTAATATAATGTTGGTCATTGGACATAATTTTACAATTAAACCGAACATAAACAAGTGTCAATCTTTTGATAGTTATTACCTCTTAAAAACACGCTTTTTGTTTTGACAGCGGGATTTAATTTTAAATTAATTTCTGCCACTTCTGTGTTTTGAATTTAGGAAAATGGATTCCATATTTGGAATCAGGATGTCCAAATTATGTAAATAGGTAACTTTTATTTTTACACATTTTGAATAATTACTGCGGTAAATATTATATTTACCATGGTTAAAGGGTAAATCCGGTAAATAAGGGTTAAAAAAATAATATTATAATAATACAAAGTTACCCTAAAACGTGTCCTAACCTTATTGGTGGACACATACCCGACCATGAGCATCCTTGGGTCAATTTGGGGACCCCTTGGAGCCACTTGTATGTGGTAGGGACACATTATATTAATAAAGTTAAAATAAAAATAAAAATGGCATAAGCTTACATCTTTTAGAAGAACACTTTTTACATAGGGTTATACATGTTGGATTTTCGATTATAAATATCCATTAAGAAGCTAAAAATATTTCCTACATAATGATATTTTATTTATAATTTTTAGACATTAAATAATTTATTTTATTTATGACACAATAATGATGCAATGTTTACCTCATTAATAAATCATTGAAATAAATAATATTATAATGATTAAAATATTATCTAAAACCTTTCCAATTCTTATTGGTTGATGTTATTTAGAATATGAGTCATCTTATCTTCGACCTCAATGATTATTGGACCATTATAAACCGAATATAATTATATTATAAAGTAATACTTTCACTCTTTCATAAAGAGCCCCTCCTCTCCATTATAAAAGGAGACCACTTCTTCTCATTCCTCACACCTCTCAAGCCACTTGGCTCGTCCAAACTCTGCCCAACTAAGCTCCCCACATCCCTCTCCTCCTCCTTGAAGCTTCCCCTTAGGCAGAAAGCATTTCAACAAGTCCTTTGGTTCCAACCAATGTGAGTTACCTAAATTAAAGGTAACGATTTCTCTTAAATTATTTTCATTTATTTTGCTTCTTCAACTCCCAAACTCGTTTTATTTACATTCTTTTGTAACAAAAACAGTATCCTCAATATACTATGATGTTTTTATAAGAAGGATTCAAACTACACATACACACAACTCCATCTAATGGATGATTAACATAATGTTTCTGTGGATGGCAAACTAACGCCTCACGAAACGATGATTGTTCAAATACATCTTACCACCTCTCATGGTGGCCATTATGGTGGCACTGTAATTAAATATGATATTAATGATAGATATTTTATATATAAGCTTCTTTAATTCCATTTTATTTCATACCATTATTTGTTTCATGTTGTATATACATATGATAATTTCATTTGAGGAAGTGCGGACTACCGCCCCCTTAAAATGATATGACTCGTTCATACCACACATGGAACGTATAAAGGATGGTGTTAATGAACTTATGTAACATATATAAAATATTATATTATACTGGAATAGTAATATACCTATGTATCATTTGGATTCTATTCTTTTAAAATAAAAATTAAATGGAAGTAGCGTTCGTGCGTACGTACGGACTACCGTCTCCACGAACGCGATGAGATTCATTCTCCATCGTATCCATTCAAGTATAATTATCATTTAATGATTTAAAAATGATGTTTAAGGACTTGATATCATTATGAATATGAATAAGATACAACAAACATGACTTATGTAACAAAACATATAAAAGAAAATGAGTAAGTTAACACCTGAAACGACGATAATACTAAGATATTATTATCAAATCAATATTAAAAGATCATATATGATATCATATTAATGTATATGATTCTTGTATAATTTAATACCAATTATTTCACCATTATACATGAGGTTAACCTACCCCAACCAAGGAAAAGTACAAGGTAAGGGTTATTTCACAATCTCTTCATTATCTGAGGTTGTTTATACATAATTATCTACTGGGACCTCGTTATCATCCACGTCCATGTTCCTTCAAAATGTATTTCAAAACATTGTTAACATTTAAAAGAATATGGGTTAAAGTCATTTATGCCCTTGTTTGACTTTTTATAAGAGGTTTATAAGGGAATCTTTCCGTCGTTTTCCAAACAAGGTGTTTTTTTAACCTTTTCGACAGAATTAAGATAAGAATGTTTTTTAACTTATACGGCGGGTGCGGTTATTTTCCGCCGTTATAAAATCGTCAAAGCTTCCCTTACAAGATTATAAGAATATTTTCAAGAAAATTTTTTATTTTATATGGCTCTTAAATTATTTCAAAAATAGAAATAGATATTTCTCTAAAAACTGTTTTGATTTCATCTATGTCAACATCCTTCGACGGATTTTACGCTTAATTGAAGTTGATTTATTATGATACAAAACTTCTATATTGTATTGAAGGTTTTGTGATATGTTTGACTGTGGATGTGCTATTTTTATACCATTCATAGTTTATGGTGAAATTATTGACATTTCGTATGCTAGTTTTAATACGAATGTTTATGTTATGTTTAAACCTTTTCATATGGGAATGCATTGGACTTAATATGTGACGGGTGGAGCCCGATATAGCTCCTCGATGCATCGGTAGGTCTCATGAGACAAACTAGTGTCTTGGCACAAGGCCTTGACAAAATCTTATTTGTAGTCTTGGCACGAGGCCTTGGCTATGTGGTTATGATAGTCTGGCATTATGCATTCCAACATTATGAAAGTGGTTATTGATTTTTACATGTGATTATTTGATTAGTAGAATATCAATGTGAATAAGTAAATGGCATTATTTCATTTTATTTATGCCATACCATGTTGAAAGTTCATGTTTGAAAGGCTTTTGTCTTAGTTATACATTGCCTTAAATGTTTATTCTTATTTATGAAAGTTTCCTCTATATTGTTATCCTTACTGGGCATTTGAGCTCACCCCTTTTCTATGTTTTATTTTTCCCAGGAAGTGAAGAAGTAAATTATGAATGACCTGCAGGGATATTATGTGGGGATATGAGTGTGGATTATGGAGACTTTATGTTGTTGTACTAGTTTTTCATTTCATGATGTAATGTAAAACCTATGAATATATCTAGTGTTTCCAAGGCTACTAAACCAATCGGTCCTTCGAGATTTGATCTTTCTTGTGATCATGCCAATGTTACAAAGTAATGCACCGACTCTGGGTAGCTGGGGTCGGGGCGTTACAGTTGGTATCAGAGGAAGTTTAGTACAAACCTTGGAAACTAGATTTAGATAAACTCTGATTAGAGCACGTAGACCTAAGATGAACATTGAGGATTAGTATAGAAGAACTTCCTAGAATTTTGGTATTGTAGAGATTTTGTGAGTTTTCCGAGCAATACATCCCTGTCTGGATACAAGCAGGTAGAGGCGGCTCTGGCACAGATGTACCTAGGGGTAAAACACGAAAACACCGCTTTGATCTAGACTCGAACGGGAACTGGTGCACGACAACGGGCCTTGCTGCACTCTTGGTTATGACACTCCCGGGGGATATGATTAGGATAACTCTCATTTTCTTTACAAATAATTATAAAGGGTTTATGAGTATATACTTCCTCAAAGAAAACATTTTTATGATTATGGATTATATCCATAAATAGTTCAATTTATGATAAGTGTTTTATAAGTATGGGATTATGTATTTTGATTCATAAACTGATCTAGTTTATGCCATTGTTTAGAAATGGAACCTAGTGGAAGAAATGGAAACCGTATCAATGCACGCACTCCATGTCGGGATTTCCCTCCTGCTCAAGATAATTATAGTGGGGCTGGTGATGCAACTGGTGCTGATCAGCTAATCACCATACTGGGACAACTTACTCAGGTTATGAATAATAACCTTACCTGTATGGAGCACCCTGATCCGCAGCGTGGAGGATCAATGTTAGATCGATTCATGAGACAACAACCACCAACGTTCAATGGGAATACAAATCCCTTAGTAGCTGAGCAATGGATATTTTCCCTAGAGAAAATATTTCAAGCTTTGGGGAGCAGTGAAAGGGAAAAAGTTATCATGGCAGTTTACCGCCTCACTGGAGATGCTGATCAATGGTGGTCATTGATTCAAAATACGAAGGAAGATGATGAAGTATCAAATATGGAATGGAGGGAGTTCAAAGATCTGTTTTTAGAAAAATACTTTCCTCGCGACCATCGAGCAGATATGGAAAGACAATTTCTGAGTCTGAGACAAAAGGAGGATGAGAATGTCAAAAAGTATGAGGCTAACTTTACAAGGTTAGCGAGGTACGCTGGTGATTATATTCGCAACCCAAGAAGTAAGATTGATCATTTCTTTGATGGGTTAAAACCATTTCTCCATCGAGCATTAGTCTCACAAGCCTTTTCATCGTACGAAGACATTGTCTCATGTGCTATCAAGACTGAAAAGGAATTCTCTAAGTCTTATGACTTTAAAGCAAAGCAAGAGAATAAGAGACCTGCTGATCAATCTGGGAATGGAAATAAGGGGAAGAAGGGAAAGGTTGAATATCCATCTTGTGGTAAGTGCGGGAAGAAACACCCCGGTGCTTGCCTGAAGGGAATGGGAGTCTGTTAAAAGTGTGGTGAAAAAGGCCACCAAGCTCATGATTGCAAGTGGAAGAAGGAAGCTACCGACGTTCAGTGCTACAATTGCAGGGAGATGGGGCATTATGCAAATGCATGTCCTAAGCGTCAGGAGAACTTACCTCAGAAAAGGCCAAGGGATCAAGGCCAGGCTTATGCTATCACTACTACTGAGGTAGAAGCTCCGAAAGATGTGGTGGCAGGTAATTTAATGGTTTCCTCAAGTTTAGCAAATGCATTATTTGATTCTGGATCATCGCATTGTTTCATATCTTCCCAGTTTGCTAAGAAAATTAGATATTTCCAATTTGATTTAATAAGGGAGTTGTCAGTTAAAACTCCTAAGGGAAGTATCGTTGCAAAAACGTTTTGTGAATCAGTCCCCATTAGAGCACATAAATTTTCTTTATCTGCTGATCTCATCGTCATACCTATGATTGAGTTTGATATAATCCTCGGTATGGACTGGCTTTCGGACTATGATGCGAAGATTTATTGTAAGAAGAAAGAGGTTACGATTCTTGATGATAATGATAAGGAACACCTTATTTTTAGAGCAGAATCGTCACCACCTAATTCTTATTTAGATCCACCCTCAATAGCTCAACTAAATTCAATTATTGGGGAGGAAGAGAATGAAATAACTGCGGGTGAGGAAAGGAATGTTCAAATAGAGGATGTACCTATTGTGAAAGAATTTGTAGATGTATTTCCAGAAGATTTACCTGGACATCCTCCAGAACGAGAAGTTGAGTTTTCCATTGATTTGATTCCTGGATCAAGGCCTATATCGAAGACCCCTTATAGAATGGCCACTGTAGAGTTAGTCGAACTAAAGAAACAACTAGAGGAATTGAGTAATAAGGGATTTATTCGCCCTAGTGTTTCTCCATGGGTAGCCCCTGTTCTTTTTGTTAAAAAGGAAGATGGATCTATGAGGTTATGTATCGACTACAGGGAGATCAATGCTATAACGAAAAAGAACAAGTATCCCCTACCACGTATTGATGATTTATTTGACCAACTGCATGGAGCTCAATAATTTTCAAAGATTGACCTTCGATCTGGATACCATCAGTTGTGTGTGAAGAAGGAAGACATTCCGAAAACAGCATTTCGAACCAGGTACGGGCATTACGAGTTTACTGTAATGCCGTTTGGATTGACTAATGCACCCTCTGTATTCATGGATCTAATGAATAGAGTTTTCAAAGAGTATCTTGGTGAATTTGTGGTGGTATTTATTGATGATATCTTGGTATACTCCAAAACCTACGAAGATCATGAAAATCACTTGCGCATTATCTTGAAGAGTCTGAGGAGGCATGAATTATATGGGAAGTTTAGCAAGTGTGAATTCTGGATTTAGGAGATTTCTTTTCTTGGCCATATTGTCCCTAAAGATGGAATCTCTGTTGATCCTTCTAAGACCAAGGCAATCCAAGAATGGCCAGCACCTACGAGTATAACTGAGGTACGTAGTTTTATTGGCTTGGCAGGTTATTATTGACGTTTCGTCCAGAATTTTGCCCGATTGGCTAACCCATTAATGAAGCTCACACGTAAAGGGGTTAAATTTGTTTGTACAAAAGAGTGTGAAGAATGTTTCGAAGAATTGAAGAAAAGATTAGTCAATGATCCTATATTGACTCTACCATCGGGGAATGATGGGTTCGTTATTTATAGTGATGCATCAAAGAAAGGACTTGGTTGTGTCCTTATGCAGAATGATAGAGTTATTGCCTATGCATCACGACAGTTGAAAATTCATGAACAAAACTATCCTACTCATGATCTTGAGTTAGAAGCTATGATCTTTTATTTGAAGATATGGAGGCACTACCTCTATGGTGAAAAATGTGAGATTTATACTGATCACAAGAGTTTGAAGTATATTTTCTCACAAAAAGAACTCAACATGAGGCAAAGGAGATGGCTTGAATTACTCAAGGATTATGATTGCACGATACACTACCACCCGGGGAAAGCAAACAAAGTAGCAGATGCTTTGAGCAGAAAAGACCATGGAGTTCTGAACATGATGAGAATTGAAAGGGATCCAATTTTCATGGATCTAGAGAAGATGGACAAGGGAATAACCAGGGAAGGTGAAACATCAATGCTTTTTCAAATGGTTGCCAAACCATCTTTACTAGAAAGGATTAAGAGTTCCCAGACCGATGATGAAGAATTTCAGAAGAAGATTAAAGCTTTGAATGATGGGAGATTGAGAGACTTTGTGTATGAAGATGGAATTTTAAAATTCGGGAAGAGACATTGTATTCCCAATATACCTGATCTAAAAATGGAATTGCTGGATGACGCTCATAGTTCCAACTTCTCTATACACCCTGGGAGCACCAAAATGTATAGAGATTTGAAGGAACATTTTTGGTGGGACAACATGAAGAGGGAGATTGCTGATTTTGTGTCAAGATGTATGGTTTGTCAACAAGTGAAAGCTGGAAGGCAACAGCCTGGAGGAGTCATGAAACCTCTTCCCATACCGGAGTGGAAATGGGACAATATTACGATGGACTTTGTCATGGGGCTACCAAAGACTCCTAGAAAGAACGATGCAATATGGGTTATTGTTGATCGTCTTACCAAGTCAGCACATTTTCTTGCTATAAGAGAAGATCTACCCCTGGAACGTCTAGCAAGACTATACATTAAAGAAGTTGTGAGACTTCATGGAGTACCCCTATCGATTGTTTCTGATCGTGATCCCCGTTTTACTTCAAGATTCTGGAAAAGTCTCCAGAAATCCCTGGATACTGAACTTCATTTGAGCACTGCTTACCACCCTCAGACAGACGGACAATCAGAACGGACTATTCAAACCTTAGAAGACATGTTGAGATCTTGCTCACTTGATTTTCAGGGTATGTGGGATCAATATTTACCACTGGTAGAATTTTCCTATAACAATAGCTTCCATTCAAGTATTCAGAGGGCACCATATGAAGCGTTATATGGAAAGAGATGTCGTACACCAACCTGTTGGGATGACGTTGGTGAAAGAAAACTTGTAGGCCCAGAACTGGTGGAGGAAATGGTGGAAAAGGTGAAAGTAATCCAAAATCACATCAAAGCAGCTCAAAGTAGGCAGAAGAGCTATGCCGATAATCGAAGGAAGGATTTGGAATTTCAAGTCGGTGATCATGTTTTCCTGAAGGTATCTCCGTGGAAGGGAGTCATACGTTTTGGTAAGAAAGGTAAATTGAGTCCCAGGTACATCGGACCTTTCGAAATTCTAGAACGAATTGGGATTGTAGCTTACCGATTGGCAATGCCGCCAAGTCTCTCCAAAGTTCACGATGTGTTCCACGTATCTCTGTTGAGAAAATACATGCCTTACCCAACGCATGTACTCACCTATGAGGAATTAGAACTGGAACCCGATCTATCTTATTGCGAAGAGCCCGTCAGGATTCTTGATACAAGAGAACAAGTACTGAGAAACCGGACGACGCGTCTGGTAAAATTTTTGTGGAGAAACCATAAGATGGAAGAGGCAACGTGGGAACCCGAGGAACTTATGATGAAGAACCACCCGAGTCTTTTTATGTAGTAATACCCTAGAAATTGTGAGGACGCAATTATTTGAAGGAGGGGAGAATATAACACCCCAAGATTCTATGGTACGTTTCCCTTCGAATAATGCGATAGCGTGTGTTGTACGCAACCTCGAGTTCTAACACACACCACAACTAATTAAACTAGCCGTTGTGAATAGTAATACCTACTTTTTGAAATCATATATATTCAATATTTAAAAATGGACTTCATTTTTAGATTCGGAATATCAAAATTAGCCTAGGGTGAAATTTTGGTACATTTCGGATAACTTTTATATTTTGATGAATAGTGAAAATTTCTAAATTTTAATTGAAAACAACTTTTTTAATCAAAATAATTAATAGTGATAAATTGTGATTTTGAGGGGTTTTAAAGTATATATAGAATATATTTTTACCATTTAATATAATGTTGGTCATTGGACATAATTTTACAATTAAACCGAACATAAACAAGTGTCAATCTTTTGATAGTTATTACCTCTTAAAAACACGTTTTTTGTTTTGACAGCGGGAATTAATTTTAAATTAATTTCTGCCACTTCTGTGTTTTGAATTTAGGAAAATGGATTCCATATTTGGAATCATGATGTCCAAATTATGTAAATAGGTAACTTTTATTTTTACACATTTTGAATAATTATTGCGGTAAATATTATATTTACCATGGTTAAAGGGTAAATCCGGTAAATAAGGGTTAAAAAATAATATTATAATAATACAAAGTTACCCTAAAACGTGTCCTAACCTTATTGGTGGACACATAACCGACCATGAGAATCCTTGGGTCAATTTGGGGACCCCTTGGAGCCACTTGTATGTGGTAGGGACACATTATATTAATAAAGTTAAAATAAAAATAAAAATGGCATAAGCTTACATATTTTAGAAGAACACATTTTAAATAGAGTTATACATGTTGGATATTCGATTATAAATATCCATTAGAAAGCTAAAAAGATTTCCTACATAATGATATTTTATTTATAATTTTTAGACATTAAATAATTTATTTTATTTATGACACAATAATGATGCAATGTTTACCTCATTAATAAATCATTGAAATAAATAATATTATAATGATTAAAATATTATCTAAAACCTGTCCAATTCTTATTGGTTGATGTTATTTAGAATATGAGTCATCTTATCTTCGACCTCAATTATTTTTGGACCATTATAAACCGAATATAATTATATTATAATGTAATACTTTCAATCTTTCCTAAAGAGCCCCTCCTCTCCCTTATAAAAGGAGACCACTTCTTCTCATTCCTCACACCTCTCAAGCCACTTGGCTCGTCCAAACTCTGCCCAACTAAGCTCCCCACATCCCTCTCCTCCTCCTTGAAGCTTCCCCTTAGGAATAAAGCATTTCAACAAGTCCTTTGGTTCCAACCAAAGTGAGTTACCAAAATTAAAGGTAACGATTTCTCTTAAATTATTTTCATTTATTTTGCTTCTTCAACTCCCAAAATCTTTTTATTTCCGTTCTTTTGTAACAACACCAGTATACTCAATATACTATGATGTTTTTATAAGAAGGATTCAAACTACACATACACACAACTTCATCTAATGGATGATGAACATAATGTTTCTGTGGATGGCAAACTAACGCCTCACGAAACGATGATTGTTCAAATACGTCTTACCACCTCTCATGGTGGCCATTATGATGGAACTGTAATTAAATATGATATTAATGATATATATTTTATATATAAGCTTCTGTAATTCCATTTTATTTCATACCATTATTCGTTTCATGTTGTATATACATACGATAATTTCATTTGAGGAAGTGCGGACTATCGTCCCCTTAAAATGATATGACTCGTTCATACCACACGTGGAACGTATAAAGGATGGTGTTAATGAACGTAAGTAACATATATAAAATATTATATTATACTGGAATAGTAATATAACTATGTATCATTTGGATTAGATTCATTTAAAATAAAAATTAAATGGAAGTAGCGTTCGTGCGTACGTACGGACTACCGTCTCCACGAACGCGATGAGATTCATTCTCCATCGTATCCATTCAAGTATAATTATCATTTAATGATTTAAAAATGATGTTTAAGGACTTGATATCATTATGGATATGAATAAGATACAACAAACATGACTTATGTAACAAAACATATAAAAGAAAATGAGTAAGTTAACACCCGAAACGGCGATAATACTAAGATATTATTATCAAATCAATATTAAAAGATCATATATGATATCATATTAATGTATATGATTCTGGTATAATTTAATAACAATTATTTCACCATTATACAGGAGGTTAACCTACCCCAACCAAGGAAAAGTACAAGGTAAGGGTTATTTCACAATCTCTTCATTATCTGAGGTTGTTTATACATAATTATCTACTAGGACCTCGTTATCATCCACGTCCATGTTCCTTCAAAATGTATTTCAAAACATTGTTAACATTTAAAAGAATATGGGTTAAAGTCATTTATGCCCTTGTTTGACTTTTTATAAGAGGTTTATAAGGGAATCTTTCCGTCGTTTTCCAAACAAGGTGTTTTTTTAACCTTTTCGACTGAATTAAGATAAGAATGTTTTTTTAACTTATACGGCGGGTGCGGTTATTTTCCGCCGTTATAAAATCGTCAAAGCTTCCCTTACAAGCTTATAAGAATATTTTCAAGAAATTTTTTTATTTTATATTGCTCTTAAATGATTTCAAAAATAGAAAGATATATTTATCTAAAAAGTGTTTTGATTTCATCTATGTCAACATCCTTCGACGGATTTTACGCTTAATTGAAGTTGATTTATTATGATACAAAACATCTATATTGTATTGAAGGTTTTGTGATATGTTTGACTGTGGATGTGCTATTTTTATACCATTCATAGTTTATGGTGAAATTATTGACATTTCGTATGCTAGTTTTAATACGAATGTTTATGTTATGTTTAAAAATTTTCATATGGGAATGCATTGGACATAATATGTGACGGGTGGAGCCCGCTATAGCTCCTCGATGCATCGGTAGGTCTCATGAGACAAACTAGTGTCTTGGCACAAGGCCTTGACAAAATCTTATTTGTAGTCTTGGCACGAGGCCTTGGCTATGTGGTTATGATAGTCTGGCATTATGCATTCCAACATTATGAAAGTGGTTATTGATTTTTACATGTGATTATTCGATTAGTAGAATATCAATGTGAATAAGTAAATGGCATTATTTCATTTTATTTATTCCATACCATGTTGAATGTTCATGTTTGAAAGGCTTTTGTCTTAGTTATACATTGCCTTAAATGTTTATTCTTATTTATGAAAGTTTCCTCTATATTGTTATCCTTACTGGGCATTTGAGATCACCCCTTTTCTATGTTTTATTTTTCCCAGGAAGTGAAGAAGTAAATTATGAATGACCTGCAGGGATATTATGTGGGGATATGAGTGTGGATTATGGAGACTTTATGCTGTTGTAGTAGTTTTTCATTTTATGATGTAATGTAAAACCTATGAATATATCTACTGTTTCCAAGGCTACAAAACCAATCGGTCTTTCGAGATTTGATCTTTCTTGTGATCATGCCAATGTTACGAAGTAATGCACCGACTCTGGGTAGCTGGGGTCGGGGCGTTACAATATACACCTCATTACATAAGAGATGTGCATAATATAACATATATCTCAAGGGAAGAAATTTGAGAAAACAAAATCCATAACCTTCAGTGTAAGATTTGTTCAGATATAATTTATCATCATGTATAGAAAATAAATTATATATATATATATGAAATAACTAAACAAAAAAATATAATAAAGTATATTTTTTACATATGTGCTTTTATTACCCATTTATATACAATATCTTGTTAAAATCATGTTTCAAGTAATAACTGCATAGGTTTTCAGGTATGTTTTGATATGGAAATTTTGGTCCTTTTAATTATATAATGAAAAAATTAAATCTATACTTTTAAAAATAATAAAATAATAATATATTTTTATAATTTATTTATTTATTGTAATCCATAAACATTTGATATAGAAAATAAAATACATACTTCATGGAGATAGTTTTTCCGAACGTACGCAAGAATGTTGTTTCCATTTTCTATATTAATTTAAAAAATAAAAGGTAAGTAATATAAATATATTATTGAGTGATTATAATTTCATATATATCACATATATTAATTAAACTCCTCTTTATTAGCTTGCATAAATATTGTAATTAACAAATGAATCACATTTTTTAATGAGGTGGTACTTCCTCAAACACACAAGCAATATTATCATATTCACATGAAAATGAATGTAAGAAGGTTTCTATTATTATATAATTTATAAAGTATGATAACATAATAAATATCATATATAAACATTAAATACATAAATATATATTGTCATATAAGGTTGTTATGGAACACGAATTATATTAGTTTGTGATGAGGTACTCCACCAGACACACAATAGATGGTTTTGTTCACAATTTCATGAAATAAGATATGGATATCCATTATGAAATTAATTTAATAAAACTTTTTTATATATTGGATAATTTTCAAAAAATTATTTCTTTCTTCATTAATGAAGGTGGTAATCGAAGGAGTGAAAATAAAAGATCTTGTTTTTGAAAATTATCTTAAATTAAAATAAACAACATTGTATCACATTGTAAGGACCATAAGATTGGTACATTAGGGTGATAAGTATCACCATAACATGGATAATGATATTTTTTATTATTTTTTTGGAAAAGGAATACAGATTAGGCAGGGTGAATAAATGTGGGAGGTGGTGGAATTTTTCAATGGAGAAGAGATGGTATTATTGTAAAACCTAAAACTATTCAATAATTGGAATTCACTCACACCCTCTATGGATAAAAAATTGATACGTGAAGAATTATATGTAGGATAGAGTCTATAAAAACCTCAAAAAATATAACACATTTTGAGACTTTTTATTTTATATCCATTATGCTTACTTATTTTTAATATTTTGGTTTTCACTACTGTTAATTCTATTTTATATATTTTAATAGGTTGATTTTACCAAAGTACAAAAAAATTAGCCTCATTATATTATTAGGACCAACTAATTTTAAATATGAAATTAAATTTATAACATAAAAATATCATGCCACTAAAAAATTAATTTTTACAGAAGTACCTCTAACGTACAAAACCTTATTTCACTATTTACCATGGAAATAACATTTATTTTCAATTTGGAAGAAAATATAATAATTATAAAATTCAAATTTGACCATGAAATAAAAAAAATTATATTTTAAAATATATACAAATAAACATTCATATTACTGGGTTCTTATGAATTTTAAATCATTTAATAAGTATTATTTATTATTAAACAAAATTAAATTTAATTTGTACATTATTCAAGTAATTTGAATTTTAAAACATTAAGACAACGGTGAAAGGAGAATATATAAATTTCAAAAAAAATATATAAAATTAATTTTATCTAAAAATGTCTTGAAAAATAACAATTCATTCAATATATAAAAAATGTTGCATTATTATTATCATTTATATGATTTTTCTGCTAATTATTTAATTAATATGTCGGTGTTTCACAATATTTTGAAGTAAATATATAATTACTAAAAATTTAAAATAAATTAATATTATTAAATAATGTAAATTACATAAAAAATGACCAAAAATATTAATTCACACCATTATTTAATCCCTATATAAACTTAGGCTAGGCATTTAAATATAAGAGGTGATATTTTTTTCAGTTTCTATTTTTAATTTATTAAATTGGTAAATTTAAAGGAAATATGTCACAAACTAATTTAAAAATATATATTAAGGTATTTGTTTAGAAAATATTACCCTAAAATAGAATTAGATATTTTTTAGTCCATTTTAAACTTTATAAAATTATATTTAACCACCAATATACCAGTTTGAACCTAAATCTTGATAAATAAGTTTCATTTTCATTAATTTTAATTTTGAAAAAATTTTTATTGAACATATTATATAATAATATTTTCAATTATTGAAAATATAGAATATGTTTTTTTATTTAAATCTTATAATTCTAAATATTTATTAAAAAATAAACATGTAGATGTAATAGAAAAATAATGTTCCAAAGAGAAATATATCATAAGTATAGAAAATCTTAATATCAAAATTCATTATGAAATTGATATTTATTATCTAAATTTTTCAAAATATATAAAACTGAGATAATTTAATGTTATAATTTATTTAAAAAATGAATTAGAATTTGAAATTATTTCAATGAAGACGTTGTTTTTAATGAAAAGTAATATTTTAACTATTCTCCAAAAATTAATCTAATAAAGAAATTCTAAAAATAATAATCCTATTAAAAAATTTACATTTTTTACTTTAATATGGAAACCATTTATTCCAATATTTGTTATATAATTTTTGATATTTAATTTTCATATTTTTTTCACAAAAAGTTGTAAAAAATGATTATATAAAATTTATTTTCCAAGCATATAAATAATTAACTAATAATTAATTACTTATTATAGATATTTTTTTATCTAATTACTTTATGAAAAATATTATAAATTGGTTTTTTTGGATTCATACCTCAAAAATTAATTTCTATATTAAAATTATCATAAAAAAATAATAATTTAAATATTATAGATATATTTTTAAAAACTCCCTATTACATGTAACGAAATATATCAAAGAAATTAAAAAAAAATTTATACAATACTAAAATATTATGGTATTATATTTTATGATACATAACTAAATTGTTTACATGAAATTTTATCATGATTTTAATCTAGAAGGAAGTGGAATTATAATATACCTTGTTTTAAATCCCATAACATATTATGTTTTATATAACATTATCATTGTAACAGTGAAATTGAAGATTATAGGCCATATATAATTACACTTAAATAGTTACCTATGTGGTAAAATATTAGGGGAAGTAAAAATATGGACATAGAAGAGAAAAATAAATCCTAAGAAGTGATTAAAAATATGGTTAGTAGATGTTTAACAACTGAAAAGTCATAAATATATATAATCCATTAGAAGACCATTAATTCAAAATAAGTGAAAGTTAGAAAAAATGAATTTTTTTTAAAGATCCTTTTTTAGAATGTTTAATATTTTTTTTGATATCATGGTTTTGAAGTATATAAAATATACATACATGATTTATTTACATTTCAGAATTACAATATAACTTCTTTGTTCTGCATTTATCAAATTAAACATTATATCTTACTCAATAGAATGCATAAGAATTTTATTGTCATAATCAGTAATATATGACGAGATATGTAATAGAATTAGAATTTATCCCCTCAATCTCAAATTATAAAAAAAAATATAAAAAAGAACATATCCAACATTGATAAATCTTCTTCATGAAATAACTCATTAGTATCTAAAACCATATCAAAATATAAACTAAAACAATTAACTAAATGGTTAATCTTAATTCACTTCCAAAATAGAATTATTTTTTTTTAAAATCTAACTAAAATTTTAGAATAAGAATAAAATTCATCACTAAAATATCATAAAGTATCTCTTAATTGTTACATAATAACATGTGAATAATTATGTCATGTATTCTCTTTAATCATGGTAATAACTTGGATACCAAAAAATGAAAATGGAAAACAAAATTATTTCCAAATTTAAATATTTTTTACTTCCTTATATAATTACATTTATTATATATTACATTTCATAAATACAAAAATGTTTTAATATAAATCAATGATAATGTAAAACACATTACAATAAGATAATTAAATATTTCTAATTTATTCAATAATATTATGGTTCATTTATACATATCAGTCATCTTTTTATTCCAACATCATTATCATAACATTGAGAACAATCCAAAATATATTTTTTTTACTATCATGTGTTTTCTAAAACAATATATCTTTTATATTATATGAATATTCTATGTTATAAGTACCATTCGATATATTCTTAAAATTTAATAATGAAAACATTCTTCAGAAAAATTATTATATTTTTCATAGTACCTTATTTCCAATACATCAAAAAATCAATCATTCTACTTAATTATTGAACCATTATCTAGGTTGCCTCATCTTAATAATTATTAACTCTTTCTTTTCATATGTTATTATTTCACTTCATTTTCAATAGTGAAGCCATCACTCATTACAACATTTTTTACTTTATTCATGATCTTTCCCCCTAGGAAATTATTTTTCATAATTCCCATTCATTACAAATTTAAAATAATCTACTATTTATTATTCCTTATGGAAAACATGACTCTCATCCATTTAATTAGATGAGATTTTTATTTTCCCTGATAATTACATAAATTTTTGTTTAGTCTTCACACATAAAATATATTCTCATTAAATTGAGAAATTCCCATGAGTTACTCATCCCACATTCTTGACATATAGTAGGTTGAATATTATTTCATTCATTTTCTCCACCATATAAACCCTCAATAAACACCATAATTAATTTATTGGGGTTTTTTATAGTTGGTTAAGGTGAAATTTATTTATCATATATGATGGTAACTAATTAACTGTATCTAAAATTTTCTCTAATTCAATCATCATACTATATAGTTTTTGATCAATACATTATCAATAACATTTAATTTTAACTATGTTCATTTGGGTTCTCCCTATATACTATAACTAAAATATCATTGTGTGACCACAATATTCCTATTGGGAACCCAAATAATCATGAAAAATAATTTATTAGATGAATGAACCATGAAACGACCCTTTTGATTTATGAAACCAATGGATTATCCTGGTAAATCCATGTTTATAATCAATTGAAATTATTTATAATGATTCATAAATATAATTAATATTGACCAATGAATATCCCCTAGAAGTTTCAAAACATGATTAGAGTAAGGGAACATTCCCTGTGCAATAAAATGATTGTTGGGATTTACTCAACGAACATTGTTCTTAGTTAAAGCCCCAATATGATTTTAAAATACCACATCCACATGTAATATTAATATAAAGTTTTTCGGTTGGAAAACAATGATATATTTTCCTTACTATACTTTAGGATGTTATCATATACTTATTATCATCTTATAGGGTTTTCACTAACGTTTTCTCATCCAAATTTCTAAAGGCTGACTAAAATTTTTCCTCACACAAAATTAACGGCCAACACTTATAGTTCAAAACTTTTACCTATTAATATATGAATATAAATAATAATATATATTGATCCATTATAGAATAATTTATTTCTAATTGCATTTAAAATCCATATACATAAACAATTGGTTCATATGTGAACTATACCATCCCCCGCAATGTTCTTCATAAGTAGAAACCTTCTTAGAAATGTCACGCATAATAACTTTATTCTAAACCAATGTAAAATAAATATAAGAAATGTTGATTTGAAATACATTTTATGGGTAAACAATGATGATATCAATAGAAAATTAGCTTTCTTTAATGAGAACATGATATTAAAATTTTAAAACCATTCCATGTATATTGTTCATCATAAGAATGAGACAGGGAATAAATCATAGAAGATCATAATACATGAATCACAAATGAATGAAATAAATTTTTTCATTATATCATATACTTTACATATGAAATAGTTTTTTAAGACACATAAACATAAAAAATTATTTAATTGTTAGTCAATTAATAACTTATAATAATATAATATTTGATTTCGTTCACTCTACAAATTGTAGTTATAGTCAATGTTGACACCCAAGAATATAAAAGTTTTTTTATCACCTCACTATCTGTTTTAGTTATAATTCTTTACTCATATGACTACTATAGTTGAAAAATTTCCTTACTAAACAAGGTTCACACCAATTATATTAATATTTATATCATGATATCCCAATAATTACCCTACGAAATTGGATGGAGATATAGTTCTCACCCATCAAAATATTTCATGAATTTTTATTATAAATGATATAAAAAAATTCGTCATATTATAAACAATAAAATTAAATGGTATTCAGAAATATTTCTTCATATCATAACCCATTCAAAATAAATTGTTTGGATAAATTTTTTAAATTTCATCATAACATAACTCATGGAAAATTAATGGGTTTCCTAAATATAGTTTCATAATAAAAAATAAATTGATAGAAAGAATCAAAATGGTATCCTTGGATAATATATCTAATAAATCATTACTAATATCACATTATTCCATCATATATGGATAATAATTTTGAAATATCTCTTGGAACATTTCATGATAAAAATTGATGTTCTAATTTGAAAGTGACATTATAAAAAGAAAAAATGAAACACGAATTTTAAAATATTTTTACTTTATTTTAACAATTTTTTTATATAAATTATTCTTTAAATCATTTATTGGTCATAACTGAAAGAAATTGTGTTCATTTTGTATACCTTTACGAAATAATATTGAAGTTTTTTGGTAAAATAAAAATGAGCCTTTTTTTTAAAGTGACCACAATATTCTTTGATAAAATTTTGTATACATTAAAATTTTAAAATAATTAATATAAATAATCACAATGGAGCATTAAAATGTTCAAGAAAGCAATTTCATAGAATATTGAGATAAAATAAAAGGGGTTTTTTCCAAGAAAGAAATAAAGTATATTTTATTTTAAATATTTTATTTTAAAATATTGAGAACGTAAAGAGATGAAAATTAATTTAAACAATTTAATATAATAGAATAACAATAGTATAATAATAATTATGTTTCTTTTTAGAACAAGATCATAATATTTCATCAGGAAAATAATTAAAATAGAAAATATCGATGAATAATGAAATTGTAAAATCAAACTCTTACCACTTTTGAAAAATATAAATCATATACCCCATCAAATAGAGAGTTATATATGCATATTTATATCACATAATATTATTTGGAATAAAAATAAAATATATTCACAATAATTATATATGCATGGTTAAATTGGCATATGGTACAACGAAAAATATTCTAAAGCATCTCAACATGAAGTGATATATACCAGGCCACCTACATGATTCCTATATTAGATAACTTTTCAAGTATGAGCCATTCTTTTGGTTTAGTTCATAAGAAAAAAAATATGAACACCCAAAATTGGATATTAGATACATTGTCATGACCCATCCTTGTGGGGCATGTGTCATGACTCCCTAGGCCTACCTCCAACAGGTGAGGGTCTGGTTACTAGAACTGTGTAATAATGTCACTAACATGGGAGGAATTTCCATAAACTAGTAGATAAAAACACATCTCGAAGAACAAAATATTATGAAATGTAAAACTAAATAACTAACTAATGTATGCATATATATATCCCACAACCAAAGTACGACATGACACAATGGAATGTAAACCTAGACAAATACAAGCCCAAACAAAATAAGTGGTTAACACAAGTACAACATCAATGTAATTGTACTAAGAGTACTGTCTAAATGTTGCAGGAATACACCTCAATCTGTCCAGTCTCATTAAAAACTATTCGGTCCTGGTCAACCGAGGACTCCATAAAAAGGATGACAGTCATCACATGACATGACATCTGTGACAAAACTCATGCATGAATGAATATTAAAATACTCACTACGACACCATAAAAACCACAAAGCATCAAATAAAGGGAAATATTGTTATCTATATAATGTTTTATGTCTAGAACATATTTTTGAAGAATATACATATTCACTCATTATAGGAACATAGTGTAGGAGTAAGCCAAAACCATAGTATAACGACCTTGGAATCCATCGTGAAGATTCCAAGAAGCACTTATCCGAGATAATACACTCTTTAGTTTGATAACTGTAATTATGATCATCCAAGAAGTTCTAATCATAGGGTCTCATCATGAGAAACAATATGATGATAGTTTTGAAGAGAATATGATACACATATGAGGATCACATCAAGTGCTATGGGGTGATTCGAAAAACTCAATATGGATTACCTGCTAATTAACTAATTGATTCTTGGTAGTATTGGTAACATTAATAACTAGGACCGTCCTAGGTCATGAAGATGAATATATCACCCCACTCCATTATTCTAGGTGGGGGGGTCATCAACTTAATCAATGATGTCCCGCTAAAGGAATCATTGTCCAATGAGTAAGAAATGATTCATACCATCTTTCATGTAGTGGATAAGATGAATGAACACTAATGAAAGTTATCTAATATATGAAGGATAATATATCTAATACATCTATGAAAAATTACATTATTTTTAGAGGGGATACATATTGCGCCCCATTACCCCGTATTCTATCATGTAAAAGGATTAGGTCCTTTACACCATGTCCATGTAGTACGACAAGACATGTAGACTGTCTGGATTGTTTATTTATGTTTTAGTGCACTACTCCAACCCGTATAAATATGCTCGTATACCAGTACATGGCTTTTCCCAAGTATATGGCCACGACCATGTCATATGGGGGAGTACACGTTGTGTAGGAATCATATTTACTCCACCCTATGTCTGTGTACACGCCTCGGTACACGTCGAGTGTCCAGTGAGAGTCCACATGCCTTGTGATCGGGGTTACACACTGTGTGGTTTTTAACTCCCTCGATAAACCCTATTCACTATCAAGGGATATCCATACATCGTGTAATCCGGGATTAAATGATGTGTTCTATGAGATTTTCCAAAATATATGGTTCTTTATCCAATTGCTTATACTAATCATTTGTCCTCTTATATGACCATTTTCCTTCAATAAATCTATATATTGAACCATGATGAGTCATTAGAAAATCTAATCAACATGTTTAGATCCTACGATTGGCTTGATAAATGTGATCGTTTTTCATTATTCAATATGTGAAAAAGAGGAAGAAATTAAGAAGCATCCTTTTTTTTAATTTCTCTTCCTCTGTCTTCATGCCACTATCTTCTTGGTATAATCCATGATCTTTGATTTTAGATTTTTGGGTCAAGAAATGTGCCTGTAATGATTAATTAATTGAGATTTTTCGAGTCAAAGGACAAGTGGAGAACACCTAGGATGAATGATGGATGGAGGAGAGAAAATTAAAAATCAATCAAGACGAATAGAAAATGATCTATGTTCATGTTGATCTCGATAAATTATAGTTAAAAATAAAATTAAAGAAACAAAATGAAAAAGATAAATACCCAATATAGTTAGAATTTAATTCCATAATGTATTACACAAAATTATTCAATAAATCCATTCATCAATTGATTCATGTTCATAGTAGGAATAATGAATATGGAATAAAAATAATAACAAATGATACTGACACACAATTTTGTTTAATCACTGAAGAATAATGATGTTTCAATGTTTTCATTGGAAAGATCAGTGGAATCCATGGTGTGTTGACTGTAGATCAACGATCTGTCATTGTTCACCTATGAAACAATCATAGAAGATATTTCTACTGGATGTCCTATATTTATATGGTTATGTGGAATAACCTATAAATTCTCCATAATCATCTACTTAATGATGTGTCAATCATTGTTTCAAAAATTTAAAATAAAATAATTTTATTTAATTATTTTATTCACTTCCACCCATATTTACTTATCAACAAAAAAACTGTGTTGACTAATGTTAATTGGATCCTAGGCTAAACATAAAATTCTATGCTCAATGAAACCCCCATATTTTTAATATGGGAACCCACATAGAATTTATTAAGGTTTTTCAAGAAGACCACGACCTCTTTCTATTTAATATATATAATATATTTTAAACAGTTATTCATGGGATGTTGGGCCTAGGAATCACATGTTTTCTTTGGTCCTGGGTATTAATATTATTAATATTATATTTAAAAATAAAAATAGGAAAATCCATATCATTAAATTCTCCCGACCTAGGGAGTTTACATTCCATAAAATCCAAATAAATGGTTCTTCCAAAAGTTGAGCATACTGTATATGAATCTATTTCTTCCATTTGAATGTGCTCTCATGGAGTTTACCATGATACCAACAGAAAAACGCCAAATGAATATATCACCCACGAAGGATCCTACTCTTCTTATCCTCAATATCTAGGGGTACTCAGAAAAGGTCACTCTAACATAAATTTCTAAAGCTTCCTATTTAATAATGTGCAATGGGCCACGGACATACTACCTCAGCCATGAACAAGGACGAAATCGTGCACCCAATCTAACTACCGAGGTAGAACTAAGTGGTACACCACCATGTCAATCTATAACGTATCTAGAAGGGGCTAGTGAACCTTGCATATAGCTTTCCACTCCCTAAAAATCATTATAATCCATGTCGAGGTGAAACCATTTGGAACACATGGTCCCATTTCTCACACTATAAAGGCCTTTGTCACATATGAGTATAAGACTTATGATGGACATTTTATTTCATCGTTATCTGTTGGATGATCTTAACCATATCTGTTGTAGCACACACCAACACTGGCCCCTGGAGAGATGACTCTCCTATGCCAGCCCTACAAATTGGTGACCTATAGGGTCGACTTTACAAATTCTAAAATGGTGCGAAACTGATTGTGGAATGGTACATGTTTTTGTAGGAAAACTCCACCAGTGTTATGTGATCCACCCAACTCTATCCAGTGTCCAATATATAACCTCATAGGATTTCCTCCAGAACATGAATGGTCTTCTCAGTCTGGGAATCGGTTTGGAGGTGCAACGGTGTGCTCAAGAGAAACATGTTCTCATACACATCCTGTAATCCCTTCCAAAAACAGGTTGTAAATATATCATCATGATCAGAAACAATCTTTGATGGAACTATATATAGTCAATAAATCTATGGAATGTAGATGCATATATCTACTAAAATATACTATCATAAAGCTAGGAAGTTGTCTGACTAGGTGAGTCAGTATAATATCACCCAAATCGCATCAGGTACCTCAAAAATACTTGGTAATACCATCATCAAATCTATAGATATCCCATACCATATCTATTTTGGCACCTCTAGGGGTTTAAAAAAACATGCTCGAACTTGGTGCACAACCTTTACTTGCTAAAAAATAAGTCATCGATAGAAAAAATCGAAATTCCTTTCTTCATACATGGACACCAAACCTGACATCGGAGGTCATGGTACATCTTATACACAAATGAATATACCGCTAAATGATATGGATAAGACTATCTGAGAACCTCCAGCCACAACATCACAGGTATCGTAGTGTTTCCTCTAGAAATAACAACATGATCCACACCATTAGAGTATATATCAAGATAATTCCCTATGGATATCTAAGAATCTGTGACCTCACTGTCATTATTACTAGGACAAGCCTCCCTCACTAATTGTAAGAGTGGATGGGTAACTCTTTTAGACTAGAGGTAAGCTGACCTGTATCCCTTCATAAAGGATAGCCACAATGAGGTCATCTCGTTTGACTCCTCATTTAGAAACTGTGATCTAGAACAATATCTTTGAAAATCAATTACAACAATCCCTTTACTCATAGTATAGAAAAATTTTAATTCAAAATCCTGGAGGAACTATATCCATCACCTTAATCTCATGTTATCATCCTTTGGATAAAATATATACTTGATACTACTATGATCAGAATAACTGCTCTCCCATCAGGTAGTGTCGCCACATATTCAATTTGAAGACTACTGCTGATTACTCCTGATCATGGTTGAAATAATTCTACTCATCTGGCCTCAACTAGCATAAACCATAAGTAATCGGTAAGTACCTCAACATAAGAACCAAACCAATCCCAGTCCCTAATCCATCATATAACTCTACGTACTCATCAACTTCTTCTTGTAATCTAAATATTGGAGCACTCATGAAGCTATGCCTCTACTTCTGTAATGACTATTTGCACTATTACTTTCATATTAAAGGCTCCCCCTTTCGAGTTAAATTTGTCATGAGTGAAAATATCCTATAGAAATCATGTATGCATCTCTACTAATAGCCTTACATCCCTAGGATGATCCTCACCTCCATCACTGTCATTGGTGGATCCCATGCCAACACGGCCTTTACCATGGTCGGGTACACTTCCACTACAATTACATAGATAACATATCTAAAAAGTTTGACCTACTGAATCCAGAGCTGGAACATTGAGAGCATTCTGTAAATTCAATGCTCCCAGAATACTAGCAGAACCATGCTTAAATGTCTTATGTTCACCTCCTTGGCATCCAATTACAAAAGGATATAATTTTTATGTCTACCATGAACTATTATAATAAATTATTGAAGATCTATTTCATGAGTCCCATGAACAATACTAGTGTGTTATTCAGGAAAATGGGAATCACCATGTACTTATAGTGACCGTAGAAACAACTCAATGTCATATATTGTATTTCCTCATCCCATACTCACAACTGGTGATAGCCTTATATGTGATAAATGTTGTAGAACCATCATCCCCCCACAACTAGTCCAAGAGGTCATCAATCCTCAATAGTGGATAATTTTTATTCATAATCACTTGGTTCAATTGCTTATAATCCACCAACAACCTCATTATATCGTCAACCTTCTTGATAAACAAAACTGGGGATGCTTAATGTGAAACATCGGGTCTCACTATACCCTTCCTCTTAAATTCCTCCAACTGCACTCTCAGATATAAAATCTCAATGCGCTCTATCTAATATGATTTCAATTATATTGGTGTTGTCATTGGGAGAAGATCATTGTATAAGTATATCTGTCTTTGGGAGGAAAACCTCACATTTCATGGAGGAAGATGTCCTAATACTCCACCACTGCTATATAAAAATCGGATCTCATAGAATCCAATTCACCAAGGTAACAATCCAACTGATGAGTAATTAGCCACACCCGACTATGTTGGAGTTTGTCCTATTCTACAAGGGTATCGTTTTGACAAAAAGGTTAAATATGTCCCATAACTATTGGCACACCGTAGCCTTCTTCTAAAATTGTCAATCTGGGAATGGAATGTGGACCACCAATCCATATTGTGAATTACATCATAAGGAAAAGATGATTCTACCAAGAGATCCCAAACAAAGCATTCTGCTCTATGATTCGGGTTACACTGTCTATAAATGTATGTAATAATCGAGTCTTCTCTAGTAGATGTCAATAAGTATATGGTTTGAGTAAATGATTCATCTGTAATATCTAAGTCTCGAAGAGAGTATGTGGAGAGAATGGAATAACTATAAACTATGTCTATAAATACTACAGATACTGTATAAAAGATAGACATCATACATAAAGTCATTCCTATAGCCCTTTGGTCATATGCATTGACCACATGTAACCATCCTTGCCAATTTTCAATAGCTCATTGAGCCTGATGTGGACCACATGGGGGTGGTTGTGGTAACAAGATGAAATTTTGTCTACCTCATGATAATCTTCCATATCCTATGTCACAAAATTCATGATAAAAACATAACTACATCTGTCATTTCCTCTCTCTTTATGGTCCTTCTATAGTTTCTCTGTTAGGTATAGGGTGGGTCAGACAATCTCGGGTGTGATGTACCTTGTTTTTACCACCTCTCTCTAAGGAAACTGGACCCTAACTTGCGAGTCATAAACTCCATATCTTTTGTCATGGGATGTCCTCATGAAATATCTCACACATCAAGGCCTATAAGACTGAAATTGGATCACTACTGGTGATATATATTCCCCTGCATTCCCACTATTTCAAACTGTCAGCTATATCTCCTTAGGTAAGAAACTCTTGACCACAAAATTTCTCTCTTGAACACCAGAATAGGTAGGAATTAATGGATGAATAATGATGTCCTGAATGTCTCAATGTATACCATGGACAAAATTCAGAGACCTTAAAATCAGATCTCGAACCATATACATCAATTAACTAGAATAAATTGTAAACCATGATGAATACTCATCTACTGTTTTGTTCCCCTGATGGAATTTATGCAGCTCATTGATATGTACATCCCTCAGTGTAGCTGGTGATAACTCTTCTATAAAAATGGCTCTCAACCTCTATACATGGATTTTTCACCTCATTTAATGACATGGTAACTAAATTCCACAATCACCCTACCGAACCAAGAAGAAGGATCATTTCTAGGACCACTATTTAATCAACTGGTGTCTTAACTAGACGATAATCCTGGGTTACTAACTCAAGATAGTCTTAAGCCACATGTGGGTTGGGATATCCCTGGATCCAAAGGAGTCTCTATCCCTGAAACTCATGAAGCATGCTCAGCATATGGTTCTCATCTGTTGGAACTACAGTGACCACATGCTACTATATGGGTGGTATGGTTGGTGCACAACCGAGAGGTTACATCCTAAGAACTAATCCATGTGTCAAATCCTCATTACTAATGAGATCAACATCATTATCTCTATGTTGAATCCTATATGGTATGAATCATGGAGGCATCCTGGAATATAAATGTTGCACCATGGTCAATGAATATATCTGGAGATCACAGTCAATAAAGACATGGAAGCCACCACCCATTCCTATAGGATTAATGTAAAATTATTTTCTTTGAAATTAATTATCTCATTTTTTTCAACATGAGAAGAAGTTGATCAGAGTACACATGTATGGATACGTTAGCCGTCCTACCATCATTGTATTCCATTGAATGAAAGACAAACATGAAACACTTAACAGTGTTTCCACAAACAAATCTCATTGATTCCAAGTCTAAAGGTAGAATCAACCGCATCTATTACCACTTTATCACAACTCATCATAGTGGGGCACATCCTGTGACTCCCCAAGAGAGCCTCCAATTGGTCAGGGGCTAGTGACTAGCACTGAGTAGGTGAATCACAAACATGTGACGTATTTTTGATAAACTAGTACAAACACACACACACACTTCTCTATGACCAAAATATACTAAATTTTAAAAAAACTTATCAACCGACATATGCATAAATCTATATCCTACAAAAAATGTGGGATATGAAGTAAATGAATGTAAACATGTAAAAACAAAATCCAAACACAATGATGTTTGTAACGAAAGTCCAACAAAAATTTAATTGTATTGAGACTGATATATGAAATCAATAGGAACACACCTCAGTCTATCCATTCTCACTATCTACAGTCTGGTTTTGGCCAACCATTGAATAATTAAAAAGGATGATCCAAATAAAATACATGACACTTGCTGGAAAATCCCATATTTGGGTGAATATAATAATAATCATTAGGAGAGCCCAAAAAACACAAATCATATAATAAAATGAAATATACTCAACTATACAGAGGAATATTTTTACATCACATAAAAAAAGAATATATAGATATACTCAATAAAGAAAAATTGTAAAGGAGTAAGCCACAACTATAGTTTAATAGCCCATGATTCCATCTCGAATATTCCATAAATAAATCATCAAAGAGAACACACTCATGCACCTGATATCACAAATGACGACCATCTGGGAGAAACTGCTCATGGGGAATCTTTATAAAAAAGATTATACGAATTGATCCAAATTTTATTTTATTCAAAGTTAAGTATAACATATAGGGTCATGGGGTGATACCAATAACTCAATCGGGGTTAACCCGCTATGTAATGTATTGACGCAAGATAGGATTAGTCATGTTGATACCCATGACTCTAGCTAGACCACAAATAAGAATAGAGGATCCCACTCTAGGACTCCTAGCAGGGATTCCAACAACTTTTTATAAAAAGTCACACTAAATAGATCATTGTCATAGTAGTAGGAAAAAAATTTCACCAATAATCAAGGAAATTATAGGGAAATGAAACATAATGAAACCATTCCATGATACAGAGGAATGATGTGTGAAAAAGTACCTGGATTATATAGGAGTCACATGTCATATCTATTGACCGTGTGTTCTGCTATTGTAAACATCCCATACAATTTAAGAAAATTAAATTTAGTAATAAATATCATATACTATTTCCATGTTGTCAACCCATGTATCATTTCATGGCTCTAGGCCATGTACATCTACCCATGTATAATTAAGAAACATCACCCATGTTCCTACTCCATGTTGTGTCAAGTGCGGGAGTACGTTCCTTTTAGGAAACCCATGTACGAAAACCCGTGCATGTGTACTCATTAAGGTAAATTCACAATATCAGAATAGGGATTACACACCATCTTATATCCATCACATTCCATGGTATATTTTAATAGCTATGGAAACAATATCTTCATCCATGGGGAACCTACATGTTTTGTAATCTTAGATTACATATTATGGTCTTCATAATTTTCTAGAATCCCATATTTATCCTCTGTATTCATTGGAAGAATCTACGAACTCCATTAAATACATTTTTATTTCCAAAAATAATCTGTCGATCGAGCCTCAATGAGTCATTCTTCCACCAAATGAACAACTTTTGGTCCTTAGATCCACTCAAATAAGGAGATCATTCAACATTCATTGTTGTGTACCAAAGACTGTGAAATTAGTTATCATCCATCATTTGGGTTTCTCTATCTCCATTGTAAAACCTCTATCATGTCATTCCTATCCCATATCAATTATTTCTGATCATTGCGCCATGAAAATGGTGGGAAATTATTAAATAACTGATATTTCTTAATCTGAAGGCCAAGTGACGAACACCCACACTGAATGATGGATGGGGGATAGAAAAGAACAAATAATCCATAAGAATATACCTCAATCGATTTTTATGGTGATCTAATTTCACTTTAGTTAGAACTGAAATTTAATAAATAAAATAAAATAGATAAGTTTCCAAATATTCCTGTAAATATAATCCCATAAAATGATATGCATGATCCATGAATATATTCCTACATTAATTGATTCGGGTTCATTATAGGAGTAATGAATGGATAATAAAAATTTAAAACACAAGCTATACCATAATTTGGTTTGATAGTTGACAATGAAAAATGTGTCGTCTTCATCAATGGAATGATCCACTGAATCCATGGTTTGTTAATCATTGACCCATGATATTTCAATATTATTTTGACATAGAATTCTCAATCCTCTCTTCAACAACTCTACAACATTTTCAGGGTTATCCTGCTAAGCATTGAAATTCACTATAATCATATATTTATTGATATTTCAATCACTACCTAAATTATTTAAATGAACAAAATTATTTAATAATATTATTCAATTTCATGTATGGATGAATTTTCCAAAAAAAATACCCTTGTTGACTAATTTTAAGTAGTTCCTTGGTTAAACCTCATATTATGATCTCAATGTCTCCCTCTAATATCTAATCTGAGCACCTCTTTAGAAGTTTTCAAACTTTTTAAAGAATGCCACATGCATTTTCTACCTAATATATTTAATACATTTTAAATATTAGTTCTGGGCATAATAAGACTTGGAATTGCAAGCCATCTCAACATATAGCCTCATAAATAATCCATATAATATTCCAAACTAATATGGTATAATTGTGAGTCATTATATATTGATCCTAAATAACTTAGTTGAGAAAATATAAAATTATTAAATTAAAAATATGAATAGTGTATTTTTTATTACACATCCATTGAGATTATCATATTTAAAATATGATCCTAAATTGAAATGTTACAAAGAACAAGTTATAGGTACAGGCTTGAGATCAAAACAAAGAATCAAGGCCTCTTATCGATGAAACGAATAAAATAGAAGGAGGTATTAAAATTATAATCCCTTAATGTAAAAATGTTAATTTATCATAAAATAACTATGTCGCATAATTTGTATGCACTTTACATAAAAACATGAACTAATCATGAATTCCTCCTGACCTCAAATCACATGTCCTGTGGTTCATGCGAATAATTTGGGAAAGAAACGAAACACCATTAATTTAACCAATACTAATAATTATGCATATTTATCAGGGGAATATAGACATGGGAAAATGGTTAGGAAAAAAGTGTTCAATTCTCGACATTATGAAATTCCCTATTTGTTCAGGAGAAACAACACAAGATGGGTGGTATGGTTACTGCCAACTGTGTAGACTGATTATATCTTCCCATGACCCTGTTTCTAGGCTTCAAAAAAGCCCCAAACAACCGAGTTTAATGCATATGATTACTCTAAATATATATTAATTCATTAAAAATTATTTAAACCTAAATTTAATGTATTTTATCCTCATAAAATAACATGGTTTCTAAAAATCATCGCTAATGTAAAATATCTATTGAATTATTCAAGATTTATGATCCATGTTTTGATGGATCTAAATTTTATTATGTTATGATAATGAAATTTTACTATATCATCCTACCTTAATTGTAATATTATGCTTACTAATGAAATCTAAAATTTAATTCTTATTTGTAACCTTAGGAAGGGTATGAAATCACTCATTTTTGTTTCTATTTTCCCCAGTTTATGGATTGTAATGTAAAAATAATATTATTGACAGTTTTCATCTGTGAGGAATTCAATGGTGGATTTTGAGGGCATAATTTAGAATTGGAAAAAATGGGTATAGTTTTAAAAAATACACAATAAGGGACCTATGTCCTATTATATATGATTTTTTCCTCATTCTATATAACTATAAACCAAAATGTTCAATATATTTGTAAGTTATAAAATATTTATTTTTTAGGCTATATGTTTTATATGGTTGAAACTGGTTCACAATTATTGGTATTAAATTAAAAAAAGTAATGATTATTTTGTTGTTCTAAACTAGAGAGTGTGGATTTAGGGATGTTAATGTAGGTATTGGTGAAATGAATATATTAAATTAAAACATATCATGTGATCATTGGAGATTAAATTATATGTTATGGATATCATCATGGGTTTATAATTATACGTTTTATCACACATTCAAAGCCACAAACTACCCTTTTTGGTTTTATGATATGCAATTCTAAAGTGATTTTCAATATTTTGGGGAGATATTTTATTATATTAAGTTACATTTAATCCTAAGTTATATCATATTAATTAACATGAATGATTATTTTTGAATAATGTCATTAATATTTTTTGGACAATAGCTGAAGGGTATGATATAACAATTTATGTTAAATAGTTATTAATTTTTTTTGTTATTAAGGTAATTTGAGATATATGGTTATTTATTAATGGAATTTTCTTTGATGAAAATTTAGATTAGTGTGGATATTTTGGATTTAAATGTATTATTTATAAATATTAACAATTATAAATGTTGGTTTTTATCATATCTTATGCAATAAAATTCATTATTGATTTATATCTAAAGACAAGTCGAACAACTAGAAAACCTTTTAAGGGTTATGTGATCTACTATATGATTGTTTTAATCCTGTAGTAATAATTATTTCCTCTTCAATAGTCATCATTTGGATTAAAATATAATATTATCGTGTAAATTGATTAATGCCGGAAATTATACATGCCTATTAAGTATAATTCTTTATGATCTTTGTATATATGTTGATGTAATGCCCCAACCATAGGAAAAATTACTTGGAAACCAATTCTTGATACATTAATTTATATAAAATTGATTTTATTCCTTTATAGATTTTTGATTTATGGTTTTGGGGTCATTAACATTCACATGATCAATCATTTTATTGTTATAATTGTTTTATTTCATAGTTAATTATTATTTGGACAATATATTTTTTCCAATATGACTGTATATTCAATTCAAAATAAATTTATCATATTTGGAAAAAAACTAATATATTATTATATACATCATTGATAATACAATTTCCCAATTTTCAAGAGGTAGTTTTATTAACCCTTTTTATTATGCCTATTTTAAAAAAATTAATATTCAAATGAAAATCCTTTTTATTCAAAGATCATACTAAAATTTTTATGGTGAGGTATGTTGATGTAGGTTTAAATATAGCACCCCATTATTTTAAATTAATACTATTCTTGATATACATATTAATAATATAAACTGATCATTAATCATATTTTGATATCCTTTAAAAATATTATAATTTTAATGTGCCCATCCCAACCTAGTTGTAATATTTAATGTTATAAATATCGATAACCAAAATATGGAAAATATTTATAAATGTTTTTTAAAAGGAAAATTCATCAACTAATGTATAATAATTCTTTATTCAATATTTAGTATGGAAATCATGGGATTCAAAAAATAATTTTGTTTAAAATAGATTCTTACTAAATTTTATGAGGAACTATTATTATTAATTTTTTGGTAATTTATATATTTATTTGATAAAAATTATATTTTTTTTGAAATTCACATATCAAAATTATCAAAGTATTCTTTTCTGTATTGTTTTTAAATGTTTAATTTTTTCATGAATTGTGAAAAGTATTGATTTTTATAAAACAATAATTTGTATTTATTTAAAAAATCATTTTGATTTGAATTTAATGTAATGAAAAAATAAGTATATATTATGTATTTTTAATGAAATTAATATATTTTTACTTAGGTGTTATGTATTTATATTAAAATTTGTTTATGAGACATATCAAAATATTTATTTATAAAATCCCTTCCATATTTGTAATCATGAGGTTCAAATTTTATAAATATATAAAATTTAATTATTAATTGTAACTGTGGAAAATATTTATCAATTCGTAAAGGGTAAATCAGATAATTATGTGAACAATTAACATGGTAATGAATACACATAACCCTGAAACCTTCCTATGATTAAATATTCGTTTGGTTTTGGATAATTCAAATCCATTATTTTATTTTGTGATATTTGATTCTTTTTTCTTATATAATGATTAATAAATTTGTTTTTTTAATAAAAATTAAAAAATGTCACACTCTTTCATTAATATTTCAATTATTTTTTCACATGGAGACAAAATTAAATTTTAAATCAATCATAAATTTGATTTCTATAATATTGATATTAAATTTATGATGGTAATTTATATTTCTTAAGTGGTTAAATTATTTCCATAGTTTCTTAAGTAGCGTTAGTATATTGTGAAGGTAGGAAAAAAGAAATTATAGAAAATGAATTTAAAAACATCACAAGTAATATTTTTGGAAAATTTTTAATGTTTCATGAATTTTAATATTAATAATAATGTATTATTGATCATTAAATTAAATATTTTTTTTTTTTTTGTAATTTTGTCCTCAATGTCAAATTTTTTTAACACTTCTCAAAATGAACATAATAAAATTTTATTTAATAAATATTCTATTATATTATTTAAAAATTAAAAAAATAATATAAAAAATATAGGATGGATAATTTTATGAAATATTATTTTTTTTAAATAAAATTTTATAATTATAATAAAATTTATATGCGTATTTTACTGAAAAAGGTTAATATTGTTAATATTAAAAACGGGAAACAGAAGAGTTAATCTAAAATAAAAGGGATAAATTGATTTATAATCCAGTATTTATTAGATTATATTATTATATTAATACAATATCCCATTTATCATTATCTGAATTTCTATTTTAATCCATTTTATATTAGTTATACATATATTATTTTATAATATTTCATGTATTTCAAAACGTTCACCCATTATAAATGAAAACATCCTCTCTTCTCATATTAAAACATAATGAGAATGAATTTTTAGTTAATAACATATGATAGAAATTAATTGATTCCAACCCAATTTATAAATTTATTATTTTAGATATAATATCATCCTTACATCACATAAAGTTTAATGGAATGAAGGTTGTCTGAAAAAGATGAATATCTTTTAACTGAATGTTTTAGATCGATTCATAATACTAGAACCTTCCTATTTAATTAAACCAAGATAAAATAATAAATTGAGTGCCCTTAATATACATTAATGTAATTATATTAATTTTATAACCTATAACTATCACATATTAAATCAAATGGAAAATAAAACCATTGTTTGTGTGTAAATCAGACTACAACCTCGTGAACCAAGACAATTCATTTTCCATAAAATCCATCAAAGGGTGGTTAAAATGATATATTTAATATATATATATATATATTAAAATATAACTATTATTCAATAAACATAAGATATCATATATGTTCTTACCATTAACTCTTTTGAAAATTATAATGTTGTTCTCCCATACATGTTGATTACCAACCTCATAATGTGTTGTGATTATTTTTTCATACCAACCTAAAATGGGTCTAAAAAATTAGAATATTGAATGGTATAATATTATTTTTATGATAATATAATAATTATATTACGTTTATATTATAAATATTTTTTATCCGTTTATTTAATAGAAATGGTAATCTTGCATATTTATCACATGTCATCTCTATCATAGTAACTAAATTTTTTTTCATTTGAATATGTCATTGATTGGTTTAAATATAAATATTATGTTAAATATATATTTATTTTAATATTAATATTTTTGATTTTTTGTATAAATTAAAATTTTTAATCTTGGTCAACAAACATATGACTTTTTCACACTATGAACCGAACATCCAAAATACAACAAATGTCGACATAATCAATCAATCAATTATATATATTAATAAATAAATTAAAAAATCGTATAATGAAATTTTATTAGTGAATTAAATTATTCATAAATAATAAAATTATTCAAATAATTATATTATATATGAGATAAAGGACATATATGGAATGCATGGATCCAATGTAAGGGATTCCATCTCCATTTCCCTTCATTATGAAATGTGTTAATATTACATGCCTAATTTATTATATATGGTGTGTAAATTAACCCATTTAAATTTTTTTTCATTAATAAACAATTATTCATGTTGTTTTTATTAAAATTAATTTTTTTTATACAAGGGGATTTAACATTAATGGTTTAAAGCATTATTGGTTTTATTAACTCAATTTAGTATCATTGGGTTACATTATTTTTCAGTGATTTTTTTATTCAATTATTATGTGTAAAATAGAAATATCTTGTTTTTTATTTAATTTTTTCTATTTTGGTATATTGAAAATTTTTACATATTAATAATCCATTGATTAATTCTCAGATAAACGATATAATATTTTTCCCCAAAATTTCTTTATTTAGAACATATACTTATGTTAGGAACCTAAAATATTTTATATGGTCTATATAATTATCAATTAAAAAGGTAAATATTATATATCCCTATTTATATAATGTTTATTGATTTGTTATATGTTTATATTTCTAGGGGATTACGTATCAAAATTTACCAAAGTGGTAAGGGGAAGGTTTTTCAATCCCATTTTTATTTTGGATTTGTTTAAGCTTGAACATAAATTCAGAAATTATATTATCCTTATATGGTAAGCCAATTTCATTATCCAACTCCTCATTATATTAACTAGTTTTATCCATTATTCTATATTTTATAATAAAAACTGTTTAGGAACTGTTATAAAAAAATCGATATATTTTCTCTTCTTTTGGTCAGAAAACCTTCTTTCCATATCAATGTATATTAATATGATTTCAATAATTATTATTAATATTATTAAATGATTTATTAATGTAATTATACACCTATTTAATTTTTTCGTAAATTCTTGAAAATAATCTCCTCGTCATTTTTTTAACAAGGAAAATTTTACTATATGATTAACCCAAATCGTTTTTTTACAATTACTCCATGATCATAATTTCCAAACAACACAATCACTCAGTACATTTAATATAATTTTGAATATTTTTATTTTTATTTCTAGTTACATTTTTTTCATTTTATTATAGGAAATTTTGTTTTTTGAACATTATATTGAAAGTAAAATGGGTATTTTCCTCAAAATGTTGTATATATATATATTAATTTTATTTTTTTTAATAAAAAACATTAACCATTAATGTCTCATAAAATTCATTGGGTATAGGTTGTATTACATGAACAACTACTCTTTTTCTATCTATATTTTCATTTTTCAAAATAATTGTTAAGGGATATAATTTCTTATCCATTTCTAAATCCTATTTTGAGAGAAAATCATTATTATTATTTTAAAAAATGAAATATTTCGTGTCTGAATATGTTTTGGTTCATGTAAAATTGTGATGATTAAGAGTGAGCATGACATAGATCATGCTGATGTGTGATATTGATATATATCGCAAGGAAATTTGGTTAACAGTAAAAGTTAACCTATTATTTGATTCTCTAATGATATTATTAGAAATAACTATTTTGGAAATTCAATTAGAAAGATTGATTTTAAGTGTGATACGATATTGTTGTTCCATTTTACCAAAATATTTTCATTATTCTTGTATAATGTTTTATTGTATCATTTTTTCATGATTTATTTCACATGGATCTATATTTTCAACTATATTACTATTGTCTTATGTTAATTAATTGTGCCATGTTTCACGATTTGTGATCCATTTTTTGATAGGTATGAATTCCCTTATGGTTTCCTCATTAAATTTCAATATAAAATTATAACATCATTCTCATATTATACTCGTGGATGAAATTAAATTGTTAATTAATATGTGTACCCATATTGATTGTTTGATCTCCCCCTTTATATATATATCATTTTCGCATATTTTTAAGAAGGATATTAAATTAATTAGGTCTAGAAAAGTTCCATGTTTGAAGACTTTTCAACGACATGTTAAAAAAATATTGTGTAATAAAAAAATATTGGAATTCTTTAAAACATAATCCTTTGAATTCATGGTTATTATTATATAATATTATTTCATAATTCTCAAAAAAATTAATCCTAAAATATCCTTAGGTATAAGAATAATCTGAAATTTTCTTTTTTTTTAATTATGGATTGTTGGAATTAGATAAAATTTATTTGTATCAATGATTGAAACATAAGGATTATAATTCTATCACATTATATAGGAATGAATATTATAGGATATTAAAATGAACCAATAATAATCATCCTACATTTCCTTTTTACAATAAGATAAGTGAAAATGTGAATCTTGTGTTTGTGTATCCCACCACCTCTATGAATTAATGATATCGTTTTTCATAATTCCCTTTATAGGATGGTTTTAAAGAAGGTTTTATTGGATAAATATGATTTTTACGACATGAACACATTTTTAATAAAATTTTAGTGTAATTGAATTTATTTTTATAAAAATAGTCTTGATAATATAAACCATCTTAAAAATGGGTTACAAGAGGAAAACATTTATCCATGCTATGAAATTGTTTCATAAAGAAAATAATTTTTAATTTCATATTAATTCATATGTATCACACTAATAAAAAAATAAATCAGGCAATTATTCTACATTTTTATTGGTATTGTATCATAATCATGTCATAATCATTCATCAATAATGATTTTTTCATTCTAGGGTGGGGTTGACAACCTAATTTAATAATATAGTGAAATAATTTTAGAAATGACAATGAAAAATTAGTTAATATTATAATATTTTATAACTATATAAGTAGTTATAATTTATTTATAAGTATAAATCATTGTATAAAACATTATTTAAGAAGAAAACCAATCATAGGATAAAAATAAAAAGTCACTGGATTTCGATTTCATCTTTGAAAAACCCAAGTAAAAATAAACTAGAATTCAATCATCATTATTAATTAAATATAATCCCCTATATTAATATTTAAAATTAGTGAAATGTTAATTTTATAAAATGAACAAAAATCTACTTTGATCTTATAAAAATTGTATAAAGATGACACGCCTGTGCGACATTGTTGATTCTACGCAGATGTGATAAAATTAGAAATTTACATTTTCCAAAACCATAAAATCTAAAAATAAGTAGCATTTTTTTAATGAAGAATAATAACCGTATATAAGAGATAGAAAAGATATAGAGTTATTACTAGGAACCTATTAGGTGAATTTATCACATGATTCTAGAATATATGGTATCTACAGTTGAGAAGAATGATTTTTTGGCATCAGATGTTGTATAATGGATCATGCTCAATTTTCAGGGGCATAAGAAAAGGGTATTTGTAAATTTATTTTTTTACTGCCCTATGAATTAGGTTTTGAAGTATTACATGAGTCATCAATTTGCATTGTTCAAACTAATTAAATCAATACAGATTACAAACCACACTTTTGTTAAGATAGATTTAGTAAAGAAGTTTTAAAAAGATTAACATTAATGGTAGATAGGATCACAGACTATTGGCCCAAGGATTCATAAAACCAATTAGGTTAGGATACCACTATTGTAACTCCCTCGATTGGGTTTTTGAAACAGAACATATTAATGTGATTTTTTATCCTAATTTATTCATAAATGATAACCCTTGCTTGTATATTATAATTCATTAGGATTATGCTACAATACTCTATATCTGTAACCCTAATTGGTTTATCACATATGGTAATGATTCTATTAAGTGAACAATATATTACTAGAATTATTGAAATATTCATAATAAAATTTTATTAAATAAATTCACTATTAATATAGTTATAATCAATCAATGTGCATTATTAGAATGAAGGAACAAAAAAAGTCAAACAAAAAACATGAAATTTAATGAATTTGATTTTATTAGAAATAAAGTTGTATGGAAAAAGTTAGGAGAAATTAAAAATTTATTAAAATGATGTGAAGACTTAATGGAATAATAAAATAAGAATTAAAATGGATTAGACTATGTTTGAAGAAAACATATAAAAAATCACAAATGAAATAAATAAATGGTCTGAAACATCTTTTACAACATAAAGGGACAAGAATATTTTTAATCCCATTCTACCTTTGACGTGTGAATATTTCAAATTGTTTTTTTTCATAACATTTTTCTATAATCAATTTTGATGTAAACATTTATTTTAAGTCAGGTAATTGAATTTTCAATATATTTTATTTTATCATAATTTTAAATCATCATGACTTGAATTCTGAATCTCGTGTGTTCCATAAATGATCTTAACTCATGTAAGGGATTCATATCCATAATTTATTTAGGCTATGGCGTTCATAACTTATATTAATCTCCTGTCTTAGAAATTTCAATTAATTATAGCTAGCATAGAGGTTGACATATTTATGTTTTTTTACTAATTTCCAATATTGAATATCTTTATAGAGGATATCTACATATTTTATTGGTTTCATGGGTTGTACTTTAGTCAAAATATAGATTTTATCCAATGATTACATTGTATGAAAAAATTTCACAATGTGGGTTCTCTAATATTTTTGAATTAACATAAACAACTCTTTTGAAAATTAAAATTCTAAATCCAATAAAAACAAAGAAAAAACATGTGAATCATCTTATAAATTATTAATAACTCCAAAGGAAATTCATGTCACAACCCATCCCCCGGGGCCTGGTCCATGACTACCCCATGCCCGCCTTCCATAGGCCAAGGGTTGGTGACTAGCACCATAAAAGCATATCCCAAAATCGGCATAACATTTTCTTTTTACTTGAAAACTCACACAATCCAAGCACACTTCATGATACAAGAAAAAAGTAAACTATATAGTAATTAGGGTGAGAACAGTAAGTAAATTTGATGGAATACAAGCCCAACTATAATGTACAAGTAAAATTAAAAATAGCTCTTGTGAGCACACTTCATGGATCCTTCCTGAAGGTTATGAACAACTCTCGAACGTTCGTCTCTGTTGTACGTCTCATCTAATGGTCCTCCTTAGAGAAGCCTTCAGTCCTCACACCCTCAGCCTCGATCAATATTGTCTAACGTCAGAACAAGATATTGCAATGTGTAGGCATAACCCGTGTAGGGGTGATTATAACAATACGAAGTAGCGACCCCGAAACCCCAGAAGGTCTCTCAAAATCCACAAAGGACAAGCCACAAAACAATACAATAATCACACAACAAAAAAACAGCAGTCAACCCTACTTATGTATATTCCCATACATATACCTATGTAATCATATATACTCATCTCGTTCATGAGGAAACTCAAGGCCCAACTCTTTATCCAAAAGAAAAATTGTTCCCCGAAGGAAAGAGTACCAAGAAGGCAACACAATGTAGGTAAGTACCACAAGGGTAACGCCACACAAGAGAATACAAAAAATGTATCACCACAAATATGTGTACCATGAAGGTAAAGACTCATCTCACAGGAGGTATACATTATGTAACGAATTATAGATGTTTAGTTGTATTGCTATATCATCTTACTTTATCAAGAAGCTCTGTTGTTGACCCACACATGATCGATGATGAGAGACACATGATCTGAAGATGACCTATACAATATCTGAAGATGAACCACGCATGATCTGTAGATAACCCAAAAAGGATCTGTAGATGACCCATACAAGATCTATAGATAACCCACATGGGATCAATAGATGCTGACCTACACATGATACGATGATGTCCCACACTGGATTTGAATATTATTCCAGTACATCCAATAACATGGTTCCCTCACTAAGAACCCTTGATTCTGGGAGGATACGCTCCTCACTCCCTCATTAGATACATCATCTACCATGAAGTCCCATGAAAAAGTATCACAAAGGTCATCCACGTCAAAAGGGACCCAACGCAACAGATGGTGTGTGAATCGGACGCTCGGTCTGTATGTTATTAGCATTTTTGTTTCGAGGGCCCGGATTGATTCAGGCTCGATCCGACCCAGTTTTACTCCATATTCATCCAAAAATCAAGTGGAGTATACAAAATGGACTATCTCGATCCAAGGTTTCATTTTCCACAGAAAGTACGTCAAACAGACGCACGATTCCCAACATATGGACAAATGGTGTATTTGGGTCCAGATGAGCTGGGGTCCAGTCCGACCATGTCAGACCCACCCAGCTTGATCCAGCCTAGACCGCCCAGACGAGGCTCGGGTCGACCTGATGCGGTCCAGGATCAGCCTTGATGGGTCAGATGACGGGAGGTCTGGCCCGCTGGGCGGCCCTTGTTGCGGTCTGCTGGGCGACCCGCAGTGCGGCCCGCAGCCGGGGTGGCCCACCCTTGCCGCCAACCAGGGAGGGTGCCCCCTTGGGATTCTTCAACAGTCTATTTGGACTCTTCTATTTTGGCCAATACGTGGAAGCCACATGGAACCACCTGATGACACGAGGGACCTTCCTGAGCGGGTCCTCCTCTTCGTGACGCAGCCGTCTCCCCTTCTAGCTATGCCAGAGTGTGCTGTTGTTGCATGCATGGATGGCTGGGTGCCTGCCGCACTCTAGGTGCGCCACCATGGTTCGACACCCGCGACCTCTAACACCACTGGTGTGTATGCGCACCACCTATAATTCTATGTCGATGGCTGGTGAGCCTATCCTCGCCCTCCTCTACTGTGGCCGACAGGTCGTGGCCTCCTTCAGAGGTGCGGTAGCACCGTCAGCACCATCATGGCCAGTTAGTGTGCCGACCACCACCATGTACCCCACTAGAGCTCGTCGTCGGTGCTGGTCACAGGATCCATCACGCCAGCGGGCTTTTGCGAGTCACCTAGTCAAATCCGGTGGCGCATTCTTCATTTCGAAGGCATTAATGTTCCTCTCTGGACAACGTTGTCACATCCAGTCCATCAAGGTCATGTTCCGCTCAACCCAATGTTTTTCTTGTGAAGAAAACGTCAAACAATGAATTAACAGAGGGATCAGGTCGTTTTCGTTTGTCCCACACCCTCTACATTATTTCGATAGTAGACGGTTCATAGATTGAAAACAACGATTCATCATGAATAAAAATTATAACAATCCCCACCTCGATTTTTCATTAGAGATGGCATGAGGATGATGATGAGGACAATGAAGGAGACGCCAGCGTTCATCGCTCCGACAACTCACATCTAATTGTTGCTCCAATTTTGGTTCAACATTCTTGATCTTGGGATTCATTAATTGTTGGAGGAGGTTCTTTATTGGATGATGTTATTCCACCAAGAGTTCTCCAACAGACCATTTTACAAGAATTTCCAACTACGAGAGGTGAGGAGGCAATCCCCCCTAATGATGTTTAATGAATTCATCAATTAATAATTTAATGAAGTCATTAACATGGGGGGGATTCCAAGTGTTACAGAACTTGTAATTGTGAATTTAATGCAGGGAATTAAATGCCCAACCTCCTCGGGTGGTCCCCACCACCGAAATTCAAAAAAGCGGATTCAAGAAAAAAAAGATATTTATAATTTATTATTCAATTCTCCAACGAAAAACCAAAAATGCCACTTCTTCCCTCAACCTACAGTGGTCAAGGGGAAATATCCCTTAAGATAATATCGTCTCTTTGAGTTCAACTGTGTCCTTAGATTTCAATTCCATGAAATTCTTCAAAAGTAACAAATTCATGCACACATGTTAAATGAACATACTTAGAGAATGATAAAAAATTCAATCCATCCACTCTGTGAATTAGAATCACGTGTCATCAATTTTCATAGACTCATAATACTTCCAAATAATTATAAAAATTACATGGAAAAATTTCAGGTCATTACATTCTCCCCACCACAGGGCTTTGCGTCCCCGAAATCAACAACAAAAACTAGGGAAAAAAGTTGGGGTATTGAGTATGAATGTGAGACTCCCACACCAATGTGCTATCCTAGAGGATCTCATTCTACCAATGTATTATCATTAGAGTTATCGATCACCCACAAAGGACTTTATCATGTCCATCCCCAATCCCTAATGAAACCTCTAAAAATGTCACCCCATCTTCGATGTCCAGCTCGCCCCTGTAAATAATGTGCGAAGGATAATGAACGTACCTCCTCAGATGGGATAAGATGAAAATGTCATGAACACTGTGCAAATGAGGGGGATGATCGACGCGGTATACCAATTCGCCAACTCTGTTGAGGACCTGAAAGGGTCCTATGAACCTCGGTTTTAACTTTCCACACAGTACAAATCTCCGCAAACCTTGTCGATGTGATACCCATAGAAAGACATGGTCACTATCCTTGAACTCCAGAGATCTCCATCTCCTGTCTGCATAAGTCTTATGCCTACTTTGTGTTGTCTTCATCAAATCCTGAATGATCTGCACCTTCTCCATAGTAGAACATTCCATCCTTGGTCTCATGGGTGGTAACTCCCCTGGGTCAGTCCAGTACGGAGGTAATCTGTAATTTTGACCGTACAATGCCTCAAATGGTGCCATACTGATGGTGGAGTCATACCTATTATTGTACGCAAACTCAACCAATCGAAAGTGATCCTCCTAGGTGCGGCCAAGATCAAGGATGCAAGCACACAACATGTCCTCTAGGGTCTGAATAGTCTGCTCTCTCAGAAAATCCATCTAAGGATGAAACGTGGTGCTCAATCAATGCCAATTCCAAAACATCTCCTACAAACCCTTCCACAACCGGGAATTAAAATGTGCATCACGATCGGAGAGAATCATCGAGGGCTCTCTATGTAGTCGTAAAATCAATTGTATGTAGAGGTGTCCCAATCTATCTACTAATCCCTGCTCTCTGATAGTTAAGAAGTGGGCCAACATGGTGAGCTGGTCAATGATCAACTAGATGTAATCATCTCCCTTGAATGTTCATGGAAGTCATATCACAAAATCCATGGAAATTTCATACCACTTCCACTCTGGAACCTCAAGTGGTTGAGATAAACCCACTAGAACCTGATGCTCTGCCTTCACTTGCTGACAAGTGATGCATCGTGAGACAAACTCTTCAACTACATTATTCATTACCTGACCTCCAGTGCTAATGTCAGAGGTCTTGGTACATCATTACCACTCTTAGATGTACCGTTAGAGTGGACGTATGTAACTCCCTCAACACTTAATATCGTAGCGCCACTGGTATTATAGTATGTCCTCTGAAGAGGATAACATGCTCCCCACCTTCAGAAAATCCATTAGGTGCATGTCATGTGGATATCTGAGCCAGTCGAACCTCGCAGTCAGTGTCCCCAAGCTGCACCTCTGTGACTCAATGAGGGAGTGGGTAAGTGACTGTCAGAGACTGAAAAAATCTTCTCCATCTCAATACTCATAGGATATCCACAATGCGGCTAGCTGCTCTGTCACCTTACTTGGAAACTGTATACCAGATCAATTGCTGAGTGAATCTACTACTACGTTTCCCTTCTCAGGAGTATAGACTATCTCGATGTCCTAGTCCCAGAGGAACTCAATCCAACGTCAGTATATCAGTTTCAGGTCCTTCTGAGAGATGATAAACCCAAGACACTTGTGATTAGAGTAGACTATAAAACATTCTCCCATCATGTAATGTCACCACATCTTCATGGAGAAGACCATTGCTGCTAACTCCAGGTCTTGGGTATCGCAGTTCTGCTAATGTTTTAACACTTTTCGTGAAACATATGTGATCATGGATCACTCCTGCATCAGGACACATCTGAGCCCGATCCCTAATTTGTTGCAGTAGACTATGTACCCAATTCCCTCCTTCGGTATCCCAAAGAAGGGGCACTCATCATTCTCTACCTCAGATCTGGGAATATCTTATAGATTATATCTGACCATGTGAAGGGTTTCTCCTTCTTCATTAATGATGATAAGGGTGCCACAACTTTGGAAATGTCAGGCACATACTGTCGGTAGTAACGGGCAAGACCCAAGAAACGTTTGACCTCTGTCACACTCTTGCGTGGCTTCCAAGCAAGAATGACCTCAATCACATCTGGATCCACTGAAAATCTAGCCTTTGAGATGATGTGTACTTGGAAATGAACCACTCAGATATAGAACTGTAAATTCATGTGCTTACCATAATGCTGGTGCTCTCAGAGATTGTCCCGAACTATCTTAAGATGATAGGCATGCTCCTCCTCTATCGCTGAGTATAGGAAGATGTCATCGATGTAGACAACCACAATGTGATCAATGTATGGCTGGAAAATCCTGTTAATCAGTCCCATTAACACTATTGGGGCACTGGTCACGCTGAATGGAATAACCAAGAACTCATAATGGCCATACCGATATCTGAAGGTTGTCTTCTACATATCCCCATCTCATACCCTAAGCTAGTGATAGCCTGATCCGAGGTCTTTCTTCGAAAACCACCTAGATCCATTAAGCTGATCCAAAATATCTTCAGTCCTAGGTAGTGGGTGTTTTTTCTTCATGGTCACTTGGTTTAGGTGAAGATAGTCCACAATGAGTCTCAAACTCCCATCTGCCTTCATGGCGAACAAAATTGAGGCTTCCTAAGGGGAAACAATGGGCCTAATGAATTCCTTTCTCTGCAAGTCCTCCTGCTGTACTTACAACTCTCGAAGATCCACGAGATCCATCCGATATTCTAGTGTAGATATAAGCATAGTCTGGGGTACCAGTCGATATATATTTCCACCTCTCTACAAAGATGTAGTCCCAAGACATCAATAGGGAAAACATCAACATACAGTTCCACGACTACAGTATAGATCAGACTCTCAACATAAAACGCTCAGAGGGTGTGGCTAGCCAACAGATGTGTGATCAGCTGCACCTTCATCTGGGTATGTCCATTCTGTGCTGCAAAGGTTCCCTTCTTTATAGTGAAGGAAAAACTGGTCCCATCCTCCTAGACACACCGCACATTCCACCAAATGTAGTTGATCAGAGCCTGAACTATAAATAACCAATCAATGCCCAATATGTCATTGTAAGGCCTCGACGCCACTTCTAGAAAATCCCAGCCGATACTCTTGCCTTCTAGAGTATGCTCATACTGCTGGCACCAGTGTTTAATCATCAAATCCTCTCCCATAGGAATATCTAGCTATAATCATCGAGCCAACAACACCACTTGAATATTGGAGCTCCAAATGATGGACGTCGAAATAAAATAGTGACTGGAACCTATGACTATAAGTATTTCATATATGGTGGAGTAGACATAGATCATACCTCATATCATCATTGATGTGTCGTGGTTGAAGGTCTTAGCTTCATGGAGGTGAGACCGTCCCAGTCAACCTGCTCCCTCTAGGCGGGGTGGACAACCTGAAGGTGGTGGTGGTAGACCCCTGAATCACCACCCACCACCTGTTGCATTACCAAATCTTCTCCCATGTCCGCCTTCTAAATGAGTAACTCCTCAATTGAATCTTCCCCACTGCCCAGGAAGTCTTTCAACCTTCTGATAGTCATCTGCACCGCGAGTCGGGCAATCGCGAGCCATGTGACCCTACACGCCACACGAGAAACACTTCCTAATCATCGCCTGTCATTATCTATCTTGAGAGCCCTGCACAACCAACCCTGTATCATGAAGTCATCCACTTATAGGTCTGGTCCTTTTGGACCTCTTTTTCATCTGTCTGCTGCCAGCTGTAGAAGACTCTGTTACATGACGTCTGTTGGTGGGTCTCACTGTCGGTGACGGCTCAGCAGGGAATCTCTCCACCAAGAGTGCTTGATAAAACACCCAAACCTACATCGACATACTGAGAGATACCATCAATGCTCTAATCTACAATCTAATCCACAAATCTATGGCCTGGGAACTAATGCATGGTCCTGCACCATGTCAGTGGAGTATCACAAGATATCGGTGAACCTCACTAAATACTGATCCACAGTCATGCTTCCCTGTAGCAAGTGGAGATGGTCTGGTATACGAACTGAGTGAAAGGTTTCTGGGATAGACTCTTCCCTGAAAAGGATCTTGATGTCCTCCCAGATGAGAGTATCCTCATCATGAACCTCGAGCATCATGCTCCACCAACTCCCTGCTTCTTCCTGAAGAAGACTGGCTGCATGTATGACTATAAGATCAGCTAGTGTCCCTGCCAAACGGAAAACTATGACCACGGCTTTTAGCCACTCCTCGGCCGCCTGTGGATCCATCTCACCTCAGAACCTCAGTGGCCTCTTGTTATGGAACTCATGCAATGAACTCAATCAGTGGGTACCCTCTGCTACTAGGGATGGTGGAATCGGTAGCCCGATGGGTAGTGGGCTGCTGGTACACCACCCGATTGCTCAACTGCCGAAAGGGGGCCCTAAACGGAAGCCTCGTCGCTCGGTGTTCTATTATTTCATACTATACATGGAACCATTTATGGCTATTCTTATGGAGGCATCCTGAAATGAAACAGGAGTTCCATAGTCAATATGTTAGACCATGTTAGCTGACTCAAAGAGACCACAATGAAATTTCAAAAAACACACATAGAAACAATTGTTTCATGCACGTTGTCAGAAATCGGATAGCAGGGTCCTGGTCTATAGATATGTCATCCACCACACAAACATTGTATTCCCAAAACAGAAAGACAAACTCATTACACATGACACTACTGCTGAATAAAATTATCAGAGTCCATGTTCTCCAGTACAACAAACTATTCTGATACCAATTTTTCATGACCCATCCCCCAAGGCACGTTTCGTGACTACCCCAAGACCACCTTCCATGGGCCATGGGGTGGAAAATATCACCAAAAAGGCATATCCTGAAAATCGTAAAGGATTCAAACTCACACAATCCAAGGACCCAAAAATATACAAGCACAAATTAAACTATATAGTAAATAAGGTGAGTACAATAGGTAAAGGGGTCAAAATACATGCCCAACTAGAATGTACAAGTAAAACTGAAAAGAGATCCCATGAACACCAACCAAGGATTCTACCCGAAGGGTATGTACAACTCTAAAATGGTCGTCTATGCGGTATGTCTCGTATAATGGTCCTCCACTTAGTAGACTTCATTCCTAGCACCCTCAACCTCGATCAATGATGCCTGTCATCAGCACAAGACAAGGAAAGGTGCTGATGTATCCCATGCAGGGGTGAGTATAACAATACTCAGTAAGGACCTCAAGACCCCTGACGGTCTCTCAGAGTCAAAAAGGATAAACCACAAAACAATACCATAATAACAATGTATGAATTCAATAGTCAACCCTACTTTGGTGTATGCCCAAACATATACCTATGTTATCATATATACCCATCTCGTTCATGAGAAAAAAAAGCCCAAATCTTTAGCCAAACGCACAACTATTCCACAAAGGAAAGAATACCATGAAGGTAACATCATATAGGTTTGTACCAAAAGGGTAACACCACACTGAAAAATACCACAAAGGTATCACCACACATAATTGTACCACAATGGTAAATACTCATATCACACCAGGTAAAACTTATGTACAAAAGTATATATGTTTATTTGTATTGTTTGATAATATTAATTCATCGAGAAGCTTTCTTGTTGACCCACAAAATATCAAAGATTACCCACATAGGATCTGATGATGACCCACACAGGATCTGTTGATTACCCACACAGGATCTGTAGATATCCCACACTAGATCATTAGATGACCCAGAGAGGATCATTAGATGTTGACCCACACATGACCTAAAGATTAACCACACAGGATCCCAAAACTCTTTACGTACAACCATCCAAAGGGTTCATGCACTATGAATCCTTGATTCTGGGAAGATCTTCTCTTCAATCCATTGGTCAATACATCAAATACCACGAAGTCCCACAAAGAAGTATCACAAAGGGTTTTCACGTCATAAGGGACCCCAAAACGGTAGACGAAGTGTCAATAAAACACCCAGAATTTATCCTATTAGTGTTTCCGTTCCAAGGGCCCAGTTGGATTCGGGTTCGATCCAACCCATCCATTCTCCAACTTTATCTAAAACTGATGTAGAGTATACGAAACGGACCATCTCGATCCAAGGTTTATAGTTCCATATATGGTTCGTAAAATGGACTCTTGGTTCCCAAGATATGTCCAAAAAGATGTATATTTGTCCAAAAGGGCTTGGGTCCGGTCCAACCTAGTTTGGGTCAACCCACCTAGTCCAAGTCCATTACGGATGGGTTGGACTGCAGAATGCACGGCCTGATGGACTGTTGTCCATTCCGGCCTCCTGGGTGACCCATGTCACGTCCTACAGTGTGACCCAAAATACGGACCACATCCGAGGTGGCCCACCATGGTGGGGCCCGCCCTAGACACCTCCTGGGGGAGGTACCCCCCAGGATTCTCGAATATTCTATTTGGACAGTTCGGTTTTGTCTAATACGGTGGTGCCATATGGCGCCGCCTCTTGCAACGTGGGACCCACCGGAGATTGTCCTTCTCGGCGTGGCACGACCTGATGTGATCTAGTTAGATCCCTTTCCAGTGGAGCTGGTGTGTGCTGTTGTTGCCTCCGCGGCCAGCTGGGTGATGTCCGCCCTCCAGGTGTGACGACGTGGCTCGATATCCAAACCTAAAACAGAAGTGGTGCGAACGCACAGAGCCCCAACGTCCACGTGGTCGAGAGGCGTGTCGGCCGCCGCCCTCCTCCGCTGCATCCAATGGGCCACTGCCTCTTTCGGCATTGCGGTTGCGCCACCGCCGCCACCATCGTAGTCGGATAGTGTGCCGGCTGCCTCATTGTAACCTGCCGGTGCCAGTCGCCGGCGCTGGTCACCGAAATCATCGCACCGGCGGGCTTCTACGGGTCATCCGGTGAGATCTGATGGCATGTTCTTAATTTCTAAGGCATAAATGTTCATCTCTGGATGTTGATGTCGTATCAAGTACCTAAATTTCATGTTCCACTCAACTCAATGTTCCTCTCGGGGATAACACATCAAACAATAATGTAGCAGAGCGATCAGGTCGTGATCGTCTGGCCCGCACCCTTTGCGTCAGATCGATAGCAGGAGGTTCATATATTGAAAAAAAAAACGATTCATCACAAAGAAAAATAAGAACAATTCACCACCTCGATTGTTCGTTGGAGATGACATGAGGAAGAATATGAAGATGATGAATGAGATGACATCATTCGTAAATCACGCAATATGCTTCCAATCCATTTTCCAACGTTGGTTAAATGTTTTTGAGAAAGAGATTTGTTTTTCGTTGGAGGAGTTTGTTCATGGGAGGATTTTCTTCCACCATGAGTTCTCCTGAAAACTAGTTTTCTAACCATTCCCAAACATGAGATATGAGGAGAAAATCCCCATTAATGATGTTTAATGAAGTCATCAATTGAAAATTTAATGAAGTTAATAATAGGGGAGGTTTCCAAGTGTTACACCACTTGTATCTGTGCATTTCATGCAGGGAATTAAATTTACAACTTCATAAGGTGGTCCCCACCATTGAAATTCAAAACATAGTTTTCACAAAAAAAGATATTTGTATTTTTTTCAATTCTCCCTCGAAATACAGAAAATCCAACATCCACCCTCGACCTACTCTGATCGAGGTGAAGGCTCCCTTAAGATAATATCAATGAATTCATTCCAGCCACCTCATGCCTCAGAATCATGTGCCATCAATTTTCGTAGGCTAGTAATATTTCCATATTATTAAAAAAAATACATGGAAAATTCCAGGTCATTACAATGCATCCATAAATTTTTATATGAATTCAGATTAAAAAATTACCCCACATTAACAATTTCATTTCATTATACACAAATTATATCTATAAGAATTCCATATGAAATAAATTATAATAGAAAACATAAACTACAACCCCTAAGAAAACTAATTATTAGTCGAAAAATATATTTATCCCAAATAAATCATGCATGGAAAATTTTCCATACCTTATAGTCACATTATTTATTATAATCATTTTTATTAAACTGAAAATGTTCGGTTATTCCTTCGAACCCATACTGTTGTTCCAATTTACCTCACCATTAATTGTATTTCAACCCTCAAGGTAAAATTAAACAAGAATAATTATCAAACCATGGAAATATATTTATAACCATAATCCCCTGGGTTCTAACATCTCATCTTTTTAAAGAAAATGGCACAATAAATTATACAGACTTAAAAAGTAATTTAAAAAGAATCATAAGAAAATGGTTAGTGGATAAAAGTTAAAAAATTACAAACAAGCTTGTCAACTAATCTGTAAAATTATTTACCATTAAAAACAATGTAATTAAGAAACACCTATAATATGTTTAATCTCCAGATTCCTTATATCATAGGGAAGGTCCATGGATATTTCATAAAAATGTTATAATTGTATAATGTTTTAATTTTTCTTATTTATTTATTAGTTTATTTTTAGGAAAAATGATATAATTGAGCATATATAGAATAACCATGGGCCAAATCCTAGGGATCTTGTGAAACTTTCACCACACATCTCCTCAGTAACAAACATCTCATATCTTCCAGTAATAAAAATACACCACACAATTTTTCATGTAACAATAATGAAATCATAACAGGATAAGGTTGAATGATATCAAATGGTCATGTGAAAAATATCAATCCTAATAAGGTTATTCGTAGCTTTTATGGGATAAATATGGATAAATATACAATATTTTAACAGTAAAAAATTCATAATTTGTTTTCTATCATATCAAAATTTTATTTTTTAAGTAATAACCCTGATAACATTACAATTCATATTCTGATAAATCTACTTGTTCCATGTATCTATAAAGAAATATGACCTGTAAGTGATAATAAAACGTCTGTCCAGTATACACTCAGGAATGGGAGTATATATAATGTGAAATTACATAGTGAATATTAACTTGAAATATGTTACTCACAAGAAAATACATGAATTTATAATTATAATTTAATTACTCAACATATCAACCATACTAAAATTCTATGATAGAATTAATAATACACATTGGAAGTTAAAATCCCAGAATTTCCCTTTTTCCATGGGGTAAATGAGATTTCATGTTAAAAAAAGATTTCACTGAAATAATATCTACAATAATAATGAGAAAAGGAAATAATAACGGTTTAAATACAACCAATATCAATAAATCCCCCCACACACACATTAAACGATATAGTGTTTCAAATGTTTTTAGAAAGCGATGTTAGGGAGATGGAAATGAAAAATTGAAATTTGGAAATGGAATTTATAGAAGTAGTTTAGATAATTGAGACATGACTATAAGAAATTTCATGAATTGATCATCATAGGGAAATGATCTGGTGCAGGCTTTAATGAATATCGGTCCGCATGCTATAACCAATGTGTTAGAGGGGAAATGAGTCTGTGTAGACAGTAGCTAAAAATGGAAATCATCATAGGTAGTATTTCATAAATAGTAATACAATATATGTTTGGAACAAAATTCAAATGTTGAAACTAAGATAATAAAAATAAAGGACATAAAATACTCAATGAAATCCTCAAAATATAAAAAATTTGGGTTTATACCATAATGTGAAAATAGGTCACCATCACCCAAACAGATGGACATAAATATCAGTCAGTTCCAACCATCAGGTTCACAATCCTCTCCCAATTATAGGATTTCCTTATAGTTTACCCAAGCTCAAATGTTCTATTAGTGATAATGACCTCATCAATAATGGGTTGAAAAAAATACTATATAGAATCTAGAGCAGTCAATAAGGTTGTGAAGGTCATAAATGGAGCTTATAGATATTTCCCTTTATGTTATCTACTAGGGGCATGACCTTAGGGGGATGTTTATATGTTATCCAATATGATTTATTGATAACCATATGGGCGGAAAACTATCAATAAATATCAAATATAATAAACCGGTAAAAAGGATAAAATCATACATTTATGGTTTTACAAAAATGGTATCTCTTCTAATATATAAAATAAATGATACAACTAGGTTATATAATATAGTTAGTACACAAGTACACACCATAGAGTAAAATTATAGAAGGTATCCATGAGGAAAAAATAATAAGTGCATGATGAATCTACGCTAGTAGAATTCATGGACCTCTCTTGAATATTGGGTGGATGAATATTATATTCCATGTATATGTCTATAATAGAGGTCGAGGAAGGTGGATAAAAAACTATATAATGTTCTACTGTATTGGAATAGAACATATTCATCACTACTACAACTAGGGTAGAGGCTAGATGGGTTGTGGTTTCGATCTTGACAGAGGCCATATTTTTGGAAAAGAAAAAAAATAGAATTTCAGATGTTGAATTCTTAATAGGTCCCATTACATATATTACACGAGCTGCTAAAAATTATCTCTATGAATTATAATCTTTAATATATAGAGGGATATAAACATAAGATGTAGTGTTGGCCAGGGTGGATGGTGCGAGATCATAATTAGAGGGAATCTCAGGTATTGTTGCAGATGGTTGGGAGTGGGGGAGTGGTCTTAGGGGAATGAGATGAAGATGTGGTGGAGAACTGTGATAGAAACATGCACATAATTTCTAATTGACGGAAGAAACAAAGTTGTATCTTCAAAATAAACTATAAAACACTATCAAAATAGTGTAGAGCATCCAATATCTCTAATTAAAATGGTAACATAGTATCATATTGGGAAGTAAGTGGTATCAAGGATGGAAGGAGAGTTACAAAAGAGGTATGGGTGGAGTGGTACAACCATCATCACTGGGTAGAGGTGCATTGGTTGTACCTGATGCCACTGTAGTAGGTTCCTCATGATATAGAGCATGAGGAGATGAAAACTCAGAATCATCCAAAATATACTCTGATATACAATAATAAATCATCCATTTCTTTCATATAATACATATATATATTATATTAATAGGATATAAAATGAATGTATCGGTCAAAAAAAGGAAATGGGTTATGATAACTTGAAATATGCCAATTGATGTGGCAGGTTGGTAATAAAGATCACACAGATTAATGGACCATAGACCCTCCTTTCATTTGCCTCATAATATAATGTGATATTTCATTCCATTATTTCAATGAAGATTCCCATTGAATTAGTTATTATTTAGACTTCTATATTTTTGTTCTCCACATGAAAATCTCAATGAGTGACCCTGGCTTGGGCAGAGTCCCTTTGAAGATTTAGCGATGAAAAACATGGTAGCTGGGTACTTTTAGCCATGCATGGTTCATGGAAGATCAATATGTCAAGGGTGATTGGATCCCAAATCAATTGGATTTTCCTTATTTTTGGGTCTTTCTTTAAGGGGGCATAATCATGAGAAGAAAAAAATGTGGGTATACACCAAACCCACCACCATAATAAACAAGTGTAATCCCCCATGGTATACTTTCTATGTGGAAAGATACACAAATAAAATCAAGAATAATTTTTCATAGAAATCAAAAATTATCCTCGTACATATCATCATAAAAATAAATGATTCTGGATATGTAAATTTATCTAATGCTCTCCATGACCTTATTTCCCATGATGGTATTCATTAGTATGGCAACATAGAGCATATTTTTTGTGAGCATGGGCTCTTCCTGTAGATGGAACAAGTTAACATGATGATTATTTTTACCAAACTGTATGTAGGGATATCTCTTAATTGTATAATAAACAATCATTCAATGGTTATAAGATGAAATGTAATGTCTTGATGCCATGGTAGTGGTAGATACTGATGAATATTTGTATGGGAAATGGGATTCTATTTAAGGGGACTATCCAATATCATAAATATCAGTATAGAAGGCTCAATGCATTGGGCCAGGAATTTGGATGAAGAAACATTGATGAAAATCATGTGGTCTATGGAGAAAGTGATTAATATAGAGAATAAATACTAAGGGAGGGTTCCATGGGAGGAAATCACATGTCTAGAAGATTGGGGGATGGGTGTAAAGGTCTGGGTACATGGGAAGAGAGGAAGTGGTATGCAAGAATGTAATATAATTGATAATGAACCACTGGTTCATGTTTATTATTAATTGATTAATATTTACATTCCTTGTATTTCATTAACAATTTTATAAATTTGGGGAAAAAATTTCCCTACCCCCAACAAATAAAATTATAAAATTTTTACATCAATTAAATTATGACTATTTGACAAGTTTTTGGTCACGAATATTCACCCTACTATCAATATTAGTGAAATTTCATAGAAATCATAAATATGAACCTATATTAAGGAACCAATACTTAATATCATCATATTTAACACCTCATTAAACTTCTAAAGATAGACATAATATGGTTAAACTGAATTTAACTGAAATAAATGCCTTTTCATGAAATAGTTCATTATAGATATTCAATCAATGACCATTGACCATAAGGGGTGGTGTATCACCTCATTTATTTTTTGATAAATATATAGGGGAAAAACATTCTATTTTAGAAGGCCCCTATAACATAGAATTAATTTTACTAATGATTATCATTACGATGGAATTAAATAATAAATATTTGTCCCACCAGTGACTATTTATAGTGTTATTCAATGGTCGTGATTTTTTTTTATTTTTTTCTAATAAATATTGGATTTTTCAAAAGAATATATTCAAATACATTCCAAGTCATTAATATGTAGAATTAATTATTTCACATAAATTTAATATCCATGTATATATTTTTCATTTCCCAGAATGTTTGGTTTTTCGATACAACTAGAGTGTGACAAGGTTTCCCAGGAACAAGTCCAAAAGTATTAGTGTCAATTATCATTCTACATTCCATGAGATGTGTCTAAAGTTAATCAAAATGTTTTAGTATTCAATACTTCTTAATTATATAAAATATATTTTCCATATAAAAATCATATCATGAATTGATCATTGAATTATTAACAAGCCTTTGGGATGTAGGGAGATCCATCATTATGTTGAATATAGTTTTTAATTAAAAAATTTATGGAATAATTTTTTATATGTGTTCCATGATCACTATAAAATAAATGGAGAAATATAAATTTGGCTAATACTTTTTTTATTAATAGGTTCATGACAACCTTTTTTGTATCATTGCTAGAATATTCTACTTTAGCCGACATTGAAAAGTTATTGATTCTAACCATAATGTAAATCATTCTATGGGAATTGATAAAGAGGCCCGTAAAATCAATCCCATAATTTTTATAGATCTCTACTTCTATGGTGGGATTTTAGAGAATTTCATTGTTCTTCCCATCGATTCATGTCACATAGATGAAATCTAATATTTGAACAAAAAGCCTCATATATAGATGGTGTGTGGGTAAGAGTAGTTCATTTTTTTTGGATATTAGCCACAAGGATATCAATATCATAGTTTCTAGTAAATAATGACATGTGTCACTTCTCTAGCATGATTTAAATTTAATCTTATTACTTGTAGAATCACATCATACCATTAGTACATTTCGTATATAATAGAAGAACATCTCTATAATACAATAAAGAATTGATAATAGACATATTACCCTATAAATAAGGAATGTTTTGGATAAATAGTTTGTCAGTAATGATAGTTTTGGATTTTAGAAAACCACAGTAGTTCTTATAAATCAATATTTAATAGTGTCTCACCAGTATTGATCCACTATAATATTCTATTATTTTTTATCCTTGATATTGGGAAGATAATGTCTATACCAATGACCATAAATTAAATTTCCAATCTCGTTTTGGTATTTTGTGACTATATTAAATATTTATAGTAGTATGATACATTGTATCACTCTCGGTTTGTAAATATTTGTATTCAAATGCTACATCAGTGTTGTATGATCAGTGTAAATTATAATAATAGAGATAAAGAGATATGAATGAAATTTATCAACTTTGTAGGATATAGTCAATATCTCTTTTTTGATGGTAATTTAATGTACAAGATACCCTTTTATAGTATGTATTTAATAATAAATAGGGATGAATTTATGTTCAATCTAATATCGTAATAGATCTCCCATAATGAAACCATTACAATTACACTTTATTTATCATTGATTAATATAGTTTAGAAATATTATGACAGAAGGACAGGGGAAGACATAATTTGAGGTATTAAATTCCCACCAATATTATTCATTGAAAAAGTGTTAAATAACACATTCTAGACCAATTTATCAATTTTCAATGGATATTCTATAAATGAAATAATAACCAATAAATATTTCTAAAAATGTCACCACCATATCGAGAATGAATTTTTTTACACACCATTGGAACAGTTCTAGTGCATTACACAGTCATAAAAATGTAATTCAATTTGTAATGGTACTATATGGAAAATGGGATGTAGTCATTAAATATACGTATTAGTTGACATTGATCAAATTGTATCAGGAATATCCAATCAATAAATCATTTAAATGATAAAAAATCAATATCCATTGAATTTTATATTTAAATGGGAGAATAAATTGTTCTCTTTGAGTTGTCGAGATGAGGTTTATATAGGAAACACATACTATTCATCAAGTAATGATTTGCATTTTTATTAAATCCTTTTCTTTATTTTTATAAAAATCATGTCGTATTAATTTTGGATGAATTCCAATAGGCATACCAACTAACTGTTAGAGTTTGAAATAGTATACCATCATCAAGAAGTTTTAAAAAATACTTCATAAAGACATCATTCATTATACGAGTGATTCACCTATAGGGTTTTTTTGGATTAGTTGATTCATTCAGAATAATTATATGGTATGATATCATATTTCTGATCTATTTTGTATCCAACAAAACCTAATATATATTATTTTGAAACCTGACATAGAATTTTATCTTTTTTTCTTTCTTATTCATGATTTAAATACAATTTTATGAAAAGCGATTGCGAATATATAGAATCTACAAATACATACATCAATGTGGTCAACAAATCCTTTAATTATAATATGGATGGATTGATAACTGAGGATATGAATGAGGGATTAATGTATATAATTAGAGGTTCAATGTAATATAAATTTTTATATTATTAAAAATTATCATCATAAGGAGACAAAGTATTTATTTCATCCAAAATATCCATGAAATAATCATTTTTATTACTCTGAATGATTTATCGACAATCAAATAAATATCCACATGACCAACAATTTTTAATAATATAAAACACTACATTTATATTTCTAACATTCAATATCAGAATACATTGATTCACATTAATCAAAAAAATTCTAAAGGATTGAAATGGTCAACCTAAAATTATTTGGACATTTTCATATTAATTCATAAACATGATAATGAAATAATAAAACAACATGGACATTGAATCATGAAATAAATCATCCTCATGAATCCCCTAACGATACATGAATAACCATTCATAATATAAAGTTCTAATTAATTTTTATTATGATCATTGAGTCCTAGTTTTTGGAAAATAATCATTTTTAGCAATATATTATCCCTAGGATCATAAAAGGATTTATTATAAATTATCATGTCCCTATATAGAAAAAAATCCAGATTTATATGGTGTCCCTTAACATTGGTGGGTGATTTTACTAAACAACCATAATGAATTACTCATTCAAAGAAAAGACTCATAGGTCTTCAATATTTTTTTGAGAGAAACTCCAAAATGAATTTTTAATAAGTAGACATAAGATTAATGACTTCACCTAATGGGAAATTACTGTGTATTTTCATGATAATATCATAAAATTTTGGTATTTTACTGTATTTTACCATGACACATACCTTCCAGGAATTGAAGGGGGTAGGTGTGGTATAGGTTTCATGTATACATCTTCTTTTTTGGGAAATTCTTGAATGTGAGATTTCTTATCGTCATTGAATTATTTATTTTGTTCATTACAATCACTCGGTATACATGCATTCTATTTTAAAAAAATTAAAATTTTATACACATGATGTTGGATAATATGTAGAAACAAGATAAAATATCAATATATGTAATGATTTTAAATTTTGGGATTAATTGGTTATAAAAAAATACGGATCATGGTGATTTTATTAATAAATAAAATATATCAATAAATGATGTTTTGTTCAAAAACAGAAAAACACCAGAACAATTGAAGATTATTCATATCCAATTTCTCTCTTTGTGATATCTTATTATACAACCCGAACTTATTATATATGTTTCATATGATTTATAATTGGATTATTATATACTAAAACGCATTCTATTCTTTGTAATTTATGTTCAATTTAAAACCCTCTATTTCAAGTGCTTTTTATTTGATGAGTCCTTATGTTTTAAGTGTTTTTGTTAACTCAAATTATGGTCAATGGGTTAATATTTTTCTTTGTTGAATATATTTTATATAAGTGGGAATTGTTCCCTGTAATTATATTATGCTTTATTTATTATTATCATATTTTGATTTTATTGCTTACCACCATAACCCATCTTCCAAATTTTATTACATCACGAAAAACGATATCTATACGGATCATTGGTAACTCAAATCACATTATTGGAGATATATTGACAATTTTGAATTTTGACCATAAATATTTTCTAAAATAAAAAATTCCAAATTCTATATGATCAATTTTTATTAACTATGTACTAATTAAATTTTTATTTAGAGCATCAATCATTTTTTGTCTCTTGCCTAAAGTATTAATGATAATAGTAATGAACCTCCATCTCATAATTTGGTATTTATTTTGAGTCAATATATTCCATCCGACAAAGGTTTTACTCTCTTTTAGGAAAACATATTATGGATCACATTTTATTATAAAAATAAATCCCAATAAAAATTTTAAAATGTAAATTTTAATAGTATTTTCAAAATGTATGTTTTCAGACAAGTGTTTTTTCATGAAATATAATTAACCCCACAAAACATTAATAATCATTATAAATTTTAAAGGATTTTTTTTATGTTTAATTTACAATGTTAAATGTTTTCATAAAAAAATAAATTCATATTATTAGGAATAGGCTTAAAATTTGAGCCATTAAATCATCACTTAAGTAATATATTTAAGATGGTATATTTTAATGTTTTTAATGGGATCACATCCCTTTTCAACATTTTCTTTTTATTTTAATCATTCGCAATAATTTTTTATGTTTATAAATGAAAATTTTGTTTTATCTAGTACATAGAAAATATATATTTTAAAATAATTTTGAATGATAAAGGAGTTATCTTATTTCCTAAGTGATATTTATTACTCCTAAAAGGTATTTTTCATCTATGTCACTATACATTGAATTATATTTTTCTTAATATAGGATTTTTTTTCAAATATAACCATGAATATTATTTATTAAGATATCTTTGGTAATGTCTATCTCCATTAATTAAATGATCCATTACATCCATTTCCTAGATAATTGATTTCAATGTATAAACCATACTTTTCTCCCAATCCCTTTCCATTGTGAACAAAATATTTTTATTCCAATTATAGAAATGTGGTCATTCGGATTACATATATTGATTAATTTGGGAAAAGAATTACCTAATCCATCCTAACTTTATCAATATTTTCGGAATAAAAAATACTTATTAATCATGATTAAATTATAATTACCTAGAATGTAACATGATTTAATTATATATCCATTTTATTTATATGGTTTTATCATGTTTGTAAAATTAATGGATTTTAGAATGACATACTTATGTGAATCACATGAAAATGATATCTATTCCATTTAATTCGTATGAAATACTATTTTTTGAAATTTATTTCCATGTCCACTGTTCTTATTGATATGATGAAGATGTTATTTTAGGTAAATCATTAGATTGAATGATGATATATTAGATAACGGCCATTTTACAAGTTATATTTAATTTAAATTTTTGTAAAAATCATTTTAAATTGACTAATTAATTTTATCCCAAGAGTATGTGTGGTCTTGGTGATTTCATAATAGGTTGATATGTGTGGAACTGGTGAATCTGACCATATATTTTGTGGTACATGGTTGGGGTATGGTTTGATATAACGATTCACCATAACCTTGTGCCCCATAAATGGTGGAGGGATTGTTATGAAACCATGTATGGCTACCAAGAATCCATGTGAGATGGTATATATTTAATCATTTTGTCATATTCTTGATTTTATAGTCTATGTGAGTTCCATAGGAATCCATGAAACCCATTCTTGAATGGGACAGTGGAGGATTCATGGTCAGAACAAATGTTAAGAATGTTTTTATCTAAACCACACAGTAAATTAAAATTTATAAATTTAAAATTTCCCATCTATCCCATTATATGATTTTCAATAATTGTTTCCACTATTTCCATCCATCAACATGTGTTTATAACCAAAAACTCTTAATCTCTCCATGGGTGGTTCTTCGAAGATTCACAAGGGTTTGATGTTACATGGTCCATAAGCATAGATATAGGAGAGTATAATTGTTTTATTTCCACTATTTTTGGGATAATATGTTATTCCTAGATAGCTATTAATATAAATTTTATAAAACCATATTTTATATAAAATTTTTAGATTTTGAATTAGTGGTTATTTTATCTCGAATCAAGAGAAAAACATTATTGAAATATTGACTACAAACATGTCTTATTTGGCCTATAGGTTATTTATTAATAATGTTGATGCTTATTTATTTGTATTTGGTTTTTATGTCTGGGTAATTTAATTATGATGTTGATAAATATTTAGTGAATGATAAGATGGATGTCTAAATTGGGTATTGGAACTTGCATGGATGTCACTATATACATTTTTGAATTGATGACCAGACCAAATTCCACATATGGTATTTTCAACTCCCTTGAACATGGAAATTGAGTTATTTAATGCTTAATTAATGGGGTTATGAGATTGAACTATTTATATAAATATTAATAATGTTACATTTTATATTTTTTTGGAAGAATTGGAATCTCTAATGTGTTATGAGACAATTAAGTGTAAAATTGAAAAATGGTTAAAGAGAGAATTCACATGAAATAAAATGTATTTAAATTATGATAAATTATAGGGTTATTAATGTTCTTTATAATGTCGTTGCAATGTAATTATGTTGAATATATTGTATGTAATAAATCATAATAATGTATTTATGTTTATTGTAAACCCTTACTGTTGTTTTTTAATAAAAAGAAACTAATGAGGATCCTAAAAAAATATTATAGATGTAATGGTTGGGATATTGGAATGATGTGATTCATCTTTTCAAAAGAATATAATGAATCTCTAGGCCCCACCAATGTTTTTTATTTTTCGATATTGGACTGATGCTTGAAGCTACTCATGAAATGATATGATGTTGATACCTGCAATAATTCTCTATGGTACAATTAGTACATTTAATTGATGAATTAATTCCATGTGATATAAATTATTTGACTCTATATAGTATATGGATTTTAATTCCATGTGATATAAATTATTTCACTACATATATTATAATGAAGAGACATCCAAAAAAATTCATGAAGAAATTAACTGTGATATAAATTCCTAGATCAATTACATCTGTTGGATAATGTTTTCTATGGATTTGAAACAAGATCTATTTTTTATGGGATTCTAAATATGGATTCTTGGGGTATAAATATGGTCAAATTAAGTGATTGTATAGTAAATCCTTTTATAGTAGGCAGCGTCGTTATGAAAATATTTACTATGGTGGTGGTGGAATGAGTAGAAAGGGGAAGGGTAAACCTATCAGGTTAGTGATAATGTATTTTATTATCAGTGTGGAAGTATAGGCCACTTGTATTTTCAATATCATCAACCACTGTGGGTGTTGTTAAAATGTGGTAAAATGGGGATTGAATATTGTTTCAATTGGAACTATCAACAGATATCTGGTGACGGGGAACCAAGTATGATATAGATCACTGGAATGGGGTATTTTGTACTGTATCTATATAGTCATTTGATCTCTAATGGGATTAATTTTTATGGTGGGTGATGAGGATCATGGGGTATAGATCATTTTTTTACATTAGGTGGTACAAAACACAATAGTCAGATAGAATAAAATTGTAGGGGACAAATATAGGAACAAGAAATTTAGCATATATAAGATGGAAGTGAATTTTTTCCATCAATAATCTTATATACGATTCTTGTTTCTTTTGTACATTCTGATGATTTGTTTGATATTGAATCCTCTCACCCTTTTGTATCTGTTTGGATTGAGAGTGGTTTGGGTGTGATAGTGTTGTTTTTGTTCGATGTTATGTCAATAGACAAGTAGTAAGAGGTTCGATCAGAGGGTATTGGATGATTTTAGGAGTGTTCCCTTGTTATTGGTGGGTAACACAACCATAGGGAATTGTTTGAACATTAGATTTAAAGGTTTTACCTGATACAATGAATCGAATGGTTGGTTCCATAACAATACTACAAATTTTTTAATTGTCAGACTCATATTTTCGTACATGTCAAAACATTATTCTAAAAATTTAGAATATCTTTAAATTAAAAATCCCATAAAATTTAATTTATTACTAAAAAGTGTAAATTCATAAATAAAGAATTAAAATGAATTTAAATTGAATAAATATCAGAGTTTTAAATGATTAACATTATTATGAAATGTAATGGGGACTTTTAATCATTGAATTAATATATGAATTATATTTCTTTGAAATATTTCTAAAATAATAAACGTTTGTTGGTAAAAAAATAGCCAATAATGATACTCCTCATCCTTAATGACCCAATAGTCCACATATCCATCCCATGTGGGAATCCTAGGAAAAAAGTCCAATATAAGGTCCTTCCCTATAAAAAATAAAGAGGATGGATGGGGAATTTTGGCCCATGTAGCATGTGTTCCATGGAGAGGAATCATTAGTGAGTAGGTAAGCCTATGACCTCTAGAGAACTATAGAATTGTGTGTCCCATATATCTCTGAGTGCATGTAAGTAATAGCCCACCCCCTAGTAGGTTCCTTAGTCGGGGTTGTATCATGTTTTCATTTATACAAGTGTGTCCTATTGCATCAATTTCCATGTAAAATTTTGAATTATATTTTACAGTTCATCATAAAAAAATCAAACTGCATCACTTCACCCAGGCACTCAGCCACCTCAGACACCACCATCCACATCCATGCCCCATGAAATTTTCTTATTTTCATCATATCATGGGCTAAAAACACAATAGTATCCACTATATACACAAAATTTTGAACTCGAGCATGATCCAGTATTCATCATGGAATCCATGGACCACTATGGATGATCATGTAATCCCCTATTGGCAATAGGAACACACTGTTAGACCATTTAATGATTCATAATCCCATTTTTGATGATTTCATTCACCTCTGACTTCTAAAAACAGTGCAGATGCAATGGGTGATCTATATAGAGCCCGACCTAAAGCTCAACATCCATCCGAAAAACCTAGACTCCTAGTGATCACTTTTCAGAAATCAGATGACCACTGGGATTCTCTGTTTGAAGAAAATTGAGACCCATGGAGAAGAGTTCAATTCATACATTTTGAATGACTTATTAGTCAGAGGATGAACCCATCATTACTGATGCACATACCTAGATGAAATTTGAACCATGTAGGATGTGATCTCATTATTAAAAGAGGGAGAAATGGTTCCTTTCATGGTTCCATAACAAGGCACATCTTTTTTGATGTTTAGACACCATTTTCAAGTGGACGATACTTTCATGTGATTTTTACTATCAGAGTGACAGAGTTATATACTACTAACACATTGGTGCATATGATATACTATTGATACAATGGTAGATGTGATGCACCATTATGACTATGTTCGATGAGATATACCATTGATGCAACAATATATATAGATGAATAACTCTCATGAATGAAAAAAAGTCACATTCTATCTAGGGTGATGCAGAGGTCATGAATGTACTTCTTTTGCATCCAAGAATTTTGAACTTTGTTTTATGGAGGGATATGAAACAATTCACTACCAAATGAAGTAGGAACATCTATATAATAAGTAAAGTAATATGGTCAAAAGAAAGAGTAAATACCAATTTTTGTTATGAAATGGTAGATGTACAACAGTATATGTGTTCGACCATCATGAAAAAATTAGATTCGCAATAGTAGATGCTACTATGGGAACTGTGGATTAAATTTAAAAACATTAATTCAGAAACACCATATAATTTATCTCATTCAACCACTACATATTATTATAAATATTTTCTATTCTTCAAAATATATAGAATGAAATAAATAATGGATGAATATTGGATTCCACACTCTATAAATACAAGGATATTTCTCCCCTAAAACATTTCAGTGGACCGACACTAGACTTATTCTATATACTCTATTTTTATGCTTTTATTTTTCATAGTTTTTATAATTATTAATCCCTTTCTACATCAATTTTTTCCCTTTTACTATACGGGTATAATGTTTTATGGATGGTTTATTCGGATGTGAGAATTTATTATACTTCAATCCATATTTTTATCTGTAATATAATCTATTTTTATATTTTAAATTTTTTCAATTTTAGATTTGAGCACTTTTATATGATATGTATTTTATACAAAAATGAATATTTAATATTAAATTGATTGATATTTTCTTCTCGGTATTTTTGGTTTTGAATAAAAATTATTGGATGATCTTGGGACAATTGGGGAACATCTTTTTTATTACTACACATGTGCAGAAAAAAAAGTGGATTGGGTTACGTAGTACCTGGTCTTTTATTTCCCTAGTTTTCCAAAGGAGACACACATTGACTTTCACGTGTTAGATGTAGAATATTATATCTATGTAATTTGTGTAGATTATTTTTATTTTCAATAAATGTTAATCAAATGTCATATGTTTTAATTGATTCTTAATTCATTCATCAAAACAATTATTAATGAAAAAAATCATTTCATAATTACAATTATATCATTAAAAAATTGAATCCAAGCCTAATACCAATAACATCCCTCTTATATAATTTTTACAAATTAATTTTACTCCCTTATTAGTAATTAATATCATGTTTGTTTATTTACTGTTTCACTCATGGAAAATTGATTAAAACACATCTCTCAGGATATAACTCTGGTCAGTACTATTACTACTCCATAAGGGAGAAAATAAATAAAATTTCTATAACCCCATGACTATCTAATTTCAATCCTAAAAACATTACTGTGGAGTTGGTTCTAGTAATATTCATAAGAGTAATGACTACGACTTCTAATAAGGAACCACTGGTTCATGATCCTGAGATATAGAAGAAATTGTTAACTACTACTGGAAATAATAATCTTCCAAAAACCAAAGTTAAAAAAATTGAAGACACATGAAAATTATCAATTGTTTATTCTGAGAAAACAATTAGGGTAATCAACCAAAGATTTACGCTGTGGGAAAATTTTAATCGAAAATATTCTATCAAAAATAATAAATTTAATATATATATGTGAAACAAAATTATTTTCATGTGAATATCATTAGATTTTTTATAACCCAAATTTCATTGTCATGTATGAGAAAACATGAACTGACACATTCTAGAGTACATCTATATTTTTTAAATATTTATCTTCGGATGAGTTGTTGGAGAACAATTCATGTGGAGGGAATTCACCTTTTCACTTAAGGGAGCTACTAATGAGAGGTTTTACATTATATAAACTGGAGTGATAAATCACTAGAATGATCAGTAAAAAATTTTCATACAATTAATATACCCAACCTCCTGGACCACTGCAATAAAAAGGGATATCTAATACCTCATAAGAGAAGCTAGAGAAACCATTTATAAATATTGTAAAACTAACAAAAATATATTTGGAAACTGTCCACATCATGTTTAGGAATATCACCAATTCCTACTTAATTTCTAATAAGGGCTATTTTAAAATGAGAGGAGTTCTTGAGATACATCATCTAGATGGGATTTTATTGATATGTCATCTTTAGAATGTATGATTTTAATGAATATGATTTAACAGAATTAACAACAGTTTGGAACATGATGTATATAAAGAAATTGTAGTAATGTAATTACTACTTCTAACACATCAATATAAATTTAAACAAAACATGAATAACTAAAAACTCTAATATGATCGATGTTTTAAAAATAAGTGGATTAATATCCTACCCCACCATAGTTATACGTTTTTTTTCACACCCCTTCACTTCATATATCAATATTTTGTGGTACATTGTATAAAAATTTGGGAAGGTGCATTCCATCCAGGGATATTTGAAAAAATAATCCATGGATAGAAGGTAAATCCAAATGGTTATTTGGAGGTAAATAACCATTATATACCTCCCCGTTATCCCATATCATAACTTAATTCATGATTCCATCCCATTTTCCAAATGTATACAAATAACAATACCAACAAAAATTATTATCAACCAACTCCTTTAAAAATCAAATGGACATCCCCCGTATAGTGCGACACTAGTATAACAATGGAATTAAATAGATATTAAGGAGCTAAAAAATACAATGAAGGAATTATAATAATTTTGAGAATCTAATGTACACGATTTCCAAAAAACCATTTAACTTAAAATTTCATATTATTCCAACACCAAAATAATGTGTATGTTGGATCATCAGAAGTGGTGGAAAAAATAATTTCCACTACATACCAATTAAGATTATTTTGGAATAGGATGTGGTGAGTTTAACCACCATATAAATTTTGTAATTAATCTAGAATAAAAAACTACAACAATGGAAGAAGAACATAAAAATATTGAAGAAGAACCCATGATAGGATTTAGTACGGAATGAAATTAAACACCACTATAGAGGAAAAAATGGGAGAATAAAGACAATAACATTTAATTCCATTTAATTATTATAGAAATAATACTGATTTTGGATGATAATAACCAAAAATATAACAAATAGGCATATGAAATGGTGGAAATTGACATACCCCTTTTAGAATCAAACTTGAAAATTAATATATATGATAATTTTATCAATGTTATTTTGACCAATATATTATGGATGTATGGTAATATGAGAATAAATTTATGAAAGTGAATCTTAGTAATGATAAAACCACCATTTAAAAAAAGTCATGATCCACAATAGTTCTGTACTCCCATCATATTGGTTCTTTGAAATATTATGATTATTTCGTTTATCAAGCTTCTTCAATAGAATTCATATATAAATATATCATTTAATATTTTAAAACATGTAAAATTATTCATTCATTAATTGTTTTCAATCCTGAAAATAGATCCATTATTTTACCAGTACGAGTTTAAAGAATGTTCTTGTGGGAGTTACAGGGAAACAATTCTCGCTTATAATTATTTTTATACCATGGAGGAAGATTAATACCAAGGAAATCAACCATTATTTTGGTAGTAACATTACTAATGATATACAATGTGATTATAAATGAATGTTAAGGTACCATCACCATGGTTCTGGTAGAGAGTAAGGTTTACTTTTATGTTCATCACTCTAAGAGGAACCATTCAAATAATCCTTCACATGAAAATGTATTGAGCCGATGGAAATTTTAGGTATTATTGTATTATTATCTATAGGATATCACATTTATATTTATAACACCATAAAATTATTGAGAACCCAAATATAAATACATTTATTAATTTTAATGAATAAATAACATCTTACTTCAGTGATTATTTTCTAAAAGAAACTGATATGATTCCCATTACAATTGCAATTAATTATTTTGATATAGAGAATTCGAATTCAACATAATATCTTTAACTATACATAAATGTGAAATTATATCCCCTAACATTATATTTAAATTATGTGTATCTTATGGATTGAAAATAATTTCTAGTAGTGGTAGATGACAAACTATCTTGATACCAAGAGAATAATAAAATGGATCTCTTGGAAAAAACTCCAATCAATAGTGGGTATCCTTGGAGACATCACTTGAATTAAAACCAATGTATTTTCATAAATAATTTTTTTATAGGGGGACTCCATATATTTTTTTAATCCCCAAGAATTATTTATACCCACTGTTTTGTAATTCATTAAAAAATATATTAGGAAAATATTTGTATCCAACACAATATACCCATATTTTGACCTCTTATATCTTATACACATCCATGTGGTTTCAATGATAACATTGTAAAAAATACTAAAAATTTGGGATTATAACATATTACAGATGAGATTTAATATTAGTTTGACTATATACATTGACTAAATAATGATAAATAGAGTCATAAGATAATATCACTTTTCAATCCCATTCATCAACCAAATGATATTATTATTAGTATAAAGAACATATTATTGTATCACATACGAATTTTCTAGGTATTACTTGACCCCAAATATTATATAAGACCATGACAAGACATGATTCTCTATTACATTTGGGACATTATCTTATAATAGCATTCCTTTCAAATTATGTAATGATATTGGTAAAATCTAGTGGTGCATCACAATCATTTAATTAGATCACATTTTTCACCAATGGATAATACTTCTTGATGACTATTTGCTTTTTGAAAAATCCATTGGTCATTTATTAGTAAATATTCGGAATATTTTTTAATCATTGATAGTGGAAAATATATTTTTGAGCTTTGAATAATTTATATTGTGGTTGAAAAAATTGATAGTGATTTTCAATTTAATTTTCTAAAAAGGTTTTGGGGAGGATATTTCTAAAGATTTATTAATCAACTTTTTTCATACCCCAAATGTGTGAGACATATTAGATGAGTTCTCAAACATGTGTGTTCTTATAGAAGATTCCTTAATTAATATATTAAGGCCACCCATCCCCCTTCTAGATTACTTTTTAATGAAGTTGAAATAGGATGAAATTATAATTATAGGGAGAAATATTATGAGATGAGGGAAGTTTTGATCATTAATATATTTGGGATCCTCCATTTGAATTTCTTTATAGTGCATAAATATAATATTTTAGGGTTCTCCTCTCCGAGATTACTTAATGAAGACCATATTTCATGATATATTCCTCATGAACCATTGATGAAATTGGACTCAATTACATAACTAATAGAAATGAATTTATTACTATTTTAATTTTGTGGGATAATTTTTTATCTTATTTATTTTAAACTAAAGATGTTTTTTTATCTTCAATCATTTTTTTAGTTAAAAATGAAGGTTGATGTTATCACATGGCTAGTAAGATGGATTCTTTTCTTGAAAGAGTTCCATTTATTGATTATGTATAATAAGGGAGTTAAATATCAGGTGGATTATCAAATTAGTATATGGCACCAAAATACTAAAATTAATATTCTATGAATTATCCAACTCATTGATCATGTACGTGGTGAAAATTTATATATTGTGGAAGTCTACGTTCCAGGGTATGCCAATAAAGTATATTTGTTTGGAAATATCACTTCTACTTTATCACATTAACTCTCATTAAAATCACAAGATTACTGTTAAATGTGGATTTTATATTTTGTAGGATCCATTTTAATATAAAATGTAAAATGATCTGGTGATAATAATATAGTTATCAGGAAGTGAAATGTAATCATTATCTGAATTTGTACATACAATTTCTTGTTGAAGCAACATTGGACCTCAAAGAATAGCAAGAAGAATCGTGGAATCTGAAAATAATTGGCCAAAATTGTTTAATGATTCACTTCAATATTTATAAAATGTAATAATTTTCAATATAATAGAAATATTTTAAAAATATAATAGCATTATTAAAAACCCATCATTTTTTTGAAATAAATAGTTTATTGAAAATTTATTTTGATGGGACCCTTTCCCATGCCTTTTAGGAATTCATACATGCTACTTGTTATTAATTATTTTTCTATACGGGTGGAATTTATGTGCACAAAAATTGATGATTCCATGTTTATTTGAGAATTTTTTGGTATAAATATATTTTTATGTTTGGAGTGACAATGTCAATCATAAATATCCATGGAACCCATTAATTCACCATGAATATGGAAGCTATGATAATAAATTTTCAGGTACATCACAAAACATTTACAATGTTCCATCCATGGAAAAATGGCCCAGATGAAGTGTCTAACAATGAAATTAATTGTACCTTGTAAAAATGGTTAAACCAGACAGGAATTATTGGTTCATAAAACTTAAATAATATTTATGTACATGTCGTACAACTTGTATGATACCCAAAGGTACGAACCACTATTGGTTGATTTGTGGAATGAGTTGTCATATTGTAGTGTAGTTAGAGAACTAAGAATAATAAGGTGTCAAAAATATGATCATGGATTTAGTGACTTCTATGAATGAGTAAAAACTATATATATAAGAACTGGAGTAATTCAAAATATTGTATTTATATAACACTAGAGTTTATAAATATATAAATAAAGTGAAAAATGAAAAAATAATCTTGAAAAAAAATTCAACCATGAGATAATGTCTTACTCTACAATTCCATACTGAATTTAATTATAATTAATGATTTTAGGTGGGAAAGACAATTTATTGTAACTAATTTGTAACCAATTAGATCCTTTTATATTATGAGATATGTTTATGGAAACACAATCATTGTCAATAAGAAGAGGCAGAAAATACTCTATGGGAATCTACAATAAGAACAAATAGATTACATCAGACTTCTGTAACCAATATAATAAATTAGTCACAAAATATTTTTTCTAAAAAATGATTTAAACATGAATTCATTTCAGGAAAAATAACTATATTTATTAATTTAATTATTTTGGGGTTATAGATAAATTCAAATCTTACCATCATCTATTGAAAATTTCTGCATTTTTTCTTAAAATTATATGAGTGGTTTTTTATAAAACCCATAATGGTTGTTGTAAATCATCTATAAAAACATAGATAGAATTAAAGAAAAATCTATATATAAGTAGGGAGTTCATTATTTCATTATTTTTATTTAAAAATATTTACATTTTTCAATCAAAATGTCTTTGACTAGATATTCTAGTAGCTATTTGAATCTCAACAATGCATTTTGATGATTTATAATTTTAATTTACATGGATTATCTAGGATTCAAGGGTTTAGTCAAAATCATTTGATTCCATGTTTTATATTTCAACAATAATTATTTTTAATGAATAATTTGGAGGATTGATTTATCAAGGTGATTAATTTATAATAAAATTAGTTATCATTATTCGTCGTAATTATTTTATTCTCTTTAATGAAATTTTTAAATCATTTTTCATACATTGAATATCTAAAATTTATTTGATTTTATTTATTAATATTATTCATGAAATAAGTGATTTTCCAATTGTTTATATCACATTATTGATATACATTATTTAAAAAATATTTACAATTCTATGTTTAGTATATTTATTGAGTGATATTGGTGAATGAATCATTGTAGAAATTTAATTAAAATGTTTCAATTTTTTTCTACTATTTTTTTTAATGTGTATTTTTTAATGAAAATAACATTTCCATTAGACAAAAAATTACATTAATCCTTGTTAAACCCATGGATATCATAAATTTCCTTTCCATAAATGAGATGAATTTCAAGAAATTTTCTATATTTCTACCCAACACTTAGTATTTATCATGATATTTAAATGTTAAAGTCTGTGGGATAAGGTATTAATTGTGTTAGGGATTATTTTTATTGCATAAAAATAGATTTGTGGTGTTATTATGAATAATGAATATTTAAATGTATATTGATTCATACGTTTTACTCTACATTTTATGCCCCTATTTAATATATATATATATCTGTGTGTGTGTGTGTGTGTATGTATATTAATAGCATGTGCCTTTTATTAATAAAAACCCATTAAAAGGCTGATGATATTTCCCATATGTTCTTTCTTGCATGATATAAGGTTCATTACAGGGATATCATTTGAAGAATTATTATAATGCAAACTGGAAAACTAGGTTAAAATTTGTAACAATTAGAGAATAAAAAATTCAAGATGGTTTTTACATTTATCATTATTCTTATATTGATAATAATCATTACATTGAGTTTGGGAAAACTGTGAGTTTCTATGTTAAATGCGAGATTTTCATTATACTTTTTCTTTTGATATAAGGATTTAAAAAATTTAGAGAACCATCCTCCTCAATTCTTAATATATTTATCATCAATTCACACAAATTAATGAAAGGATAAATTCAACTAATTTCTAAAGGTAAAAATTAAAATACATGAATTGATAGTTTCAATGAGAATTTAGAAATTTCTAAGAACCCGTATCTTCATTCTAGGTCTGGGTCTTGATTTCAGTTTTTTTTAGAAAAGGGGGAGAATTTAGGAATTTTAAATGTACAAATCATGTACATAGGAGTACATGTCGTGTACGTAGTTTCCACGACAAGTTGTGTACTGGTCGTGTAACGACTGAGTACATGGTCATGTTAGGTGAACTGGAGACCGCCTAAAGAAGGTCCTAGTAAATGCTTATATAAACCGTTTCTCCTCAGGGGAAAACCTCTGTGTTTTTTTTAATTGATATATCGGACTGAGGTCAGGTCTAATTGACAAAATTGTCTTCTTCTGAACATGTCTCATCCAGGAGAGAAAGATACAATCGATTCTTCTCTGAGCCCATATTTGGTCATCTTCTTCTGAATTAAACACGTTTGATTGTGCTGGAATCACCACGGTGAGTTATTCCATCCTCTAAATCCTCTCCTCTTGATTTCTCCTCTTGCGTGAGACTATGTGGTTGAGTGTTTTTAACATTTTTGAATATCAATGATCTTCTTGGTCTATAAAAAGGATGAGGTTCGACTATATCGATTTTACAATGTCAAGGTAGGTGTTTTGTGACATTCCATATAAATTAATTGAATTATATGTGTAAATGGTTCTTAATACCATAGATTATGGTATTGTGTGTTTATGGAATTTAACATTGTTAATGTCTTCCATTCATAGTTTGATAGAGTATGGGGTTTGGATTGTAAATAGGGTTATATAACATTCTATGGACGTGTTTTCCCATGTTTTATCTGAAATTTGTTGTTGGGTCTATGATATCCCATTAGGATGCTCTATTTTCCATGCCTAATTCTTTTAGGACGGAGTGATATTATTTGATATGGTTGTTTTTTGGTTTTTATCTATTTTGACAAGAAGTATTTTTGATTTACTTTGGATTCTGAATATCATTTGTGCATTATTTCATTACATAGAGTTGCGAGAACCCGGTGTAGTGAGACCATAGGGGGAATTGACATTGTGGGCTTCAACAAAGTGTCTATTATACTTTTCACGTAGTGAGACCATAGAAGTGATTGAAGTAGAGTTTCCCCTCAGAGTGTCTATATTTATCGTGAAGAGTTCACATGGATAAATAACGTTGTGTTATTCTTCAGAGAGACTATTTTTTTCATTAAAATAATATAGGGGGAATTGATGGTGATTTCTTCCTCAAAGATTATTTATTTTCTTGAGACCAAAGGGTTTAGACTATGTGAGCTATCTTAGGGGGTCATAATATCTTTATAGTCAAATGACAAGTTGAACGAGAGGGGCTAGGATGTGAGAACATTCCCAGAGGGTTTCTTGTAAATGATTTGTTGAATATTTTACAAATGTAAATGAATTTAGTTGAAACTGTATGATTGTTTACTTTTGAGTACTTATTTGTTCATTACCTCATTTGGCATATTTTCCTATTATATATAAATTCACTGATAGTTTGGAATAAATATTTGGGTGTTTGCCTACGAGTGTTCGTCTCACACCCTATTTGGGACATGACATTGGGACAAAAAATATGACATTATTACAGGTACAGATAAAGGCAAGCACCCTTCTTCATTAGGTACTTGATTAATTTAGAGCTAGAGCACATGAGACAAAGCTGAGGTTTGTGATATGGCTGTAGTTTATTTGTTTCTCATGTACTTTGGTTTTCTATTGTATTCTAGCATTGGGAATTTTTTGGACACATTCCCAGATATATGTGACATACATCATTTATATATGAGCTCCAGTTGTTTAATTACTTTTAGTCATCTGATGTTTACTTATTGTATGGTATTACTCTTTCCTCCACTGTTATCTATTTTTTTCCACTGTGTTTCTCTACCAATGTAGGAAAAGTGTCCCCACTATCCCACCCATGTCCCTCCCTACTTGTCTGCTGCCACTGGCATTTAGTGAATTGCACATGAGGCCATGTGACCAACCAGGTATGGGGCACCATTGGGTGACTATCAGAATAGGGACGTTACAAAGTTGTATCAGAGGGATTCTAATCTTCTTTGACTTTCTGTTTTGAGCATTAATATAATTATATGAAGGAATATGTTCTTCATAAAAAGATGTGCCTAAGAGTGGCAAACTCGTGTACAGGGAAAATCCAATATGCCTCAATTTTTTAAATTTTCTGGTTATTCAATTATTATGGTTGATTTGATTTCATAGTTGGGTGATTAAAATGTTTTGGTCTGTTATCATTAATGTTATTGAGGTTTTATTTTTATTATATCCTGATGAAATGAGGGTATGCCATCTCATGCATCATATAGTCACATTCTAGAGATCACATGTCATGTATTCTTATCATGACATTTAGGGTGCATTAATGATTGCATATCATTGTGATAGATGTTGTGAAATATATTCATGTTATTCTGATAGAATCCTTGATATAATACCTAATATTTTATGGGGTGTTACTAATTTTGTAAGGTTTAATATGAATTAACACCAAAAAATGGTCCCAGAGGAGTTACGGGCCTTCATGGATTAGAATATTGTAGATCATGTGATTGATTACACTATTATACTTATGATATACATGAATATGATTCCAAGAATGTATTCATGGGATTTATGACAAAACATAGATTGGAATTGGGAACTTAAATGGTTTTTTGGTTTTTTAGGGGTTATGGAGTAGTTATTGAGGCTTACTGTCCAAAGAAACCAAGATTACACGATGTGTATTTATGAATACACAACATGTATCCTTATGTTTTTGGACGAAAATGATTTTCATAAGTACATGATGTGTAATATATGTAAATTATGTGTATTCTTTAACTGTGTGACTGACTGCGTGAGAGGAGACACATGGTTTAGTTTTATTTTTGGAACACTTTGTGTAGCAGACGCACACAGCTTGTTATAGAAACCATGTGTCTAGTCGTGTGAGTAAATACATTGATGGATGAATTGCATGTTCTATACACTGTGTTCTATTCTTACAGTCTTTGTAAAGTAAACCATGTCACCGAACAAGTGATTAATGACACAGATGGTTATGAAATAAGAGATACATGTCGTGACTAGTGGGAACATTCCATGTAGAGTTTCCAAGGTAAGATATGTGTTTATTGTCTTATATAGGAAGTCGGGTAGGGGGAAATGATTTAAGTACGTGCCATGTTTCATGGAGAACATGATTTGTGTATATGGGTTAAATGACCAATGTTGGAAGAAGTACATGCCCATGTAAAGGCTTAAGGGAACATTCCATGTGTGGGTAATAAACATATTGTATAAATTTTTTTAATATCTTGAATCTTTTCTTCCTCTTGTTCCTTTTTTCACTTATATTGTTTAGTCCATGATAATCTTGAACTGAGGTGTACTCTTGACCTTGAAAAGACATTCCACCGAGTCGTCCTCTGGTTGTACACTAGATACTGGGAAACGATCAGACACCAAACATGGTTGACCAGGGACTACCAACTAATCCTCTATTCTTGCATGTCATGGAACCAACCATCATTCCAGACATAGTTTCCAATGCACAGTCCTGCAATGTATTAATGAGGTTTTTGAAGACCCTCTAGAGAGCACCACATCCTGCCCCATCTATGGCAGAGTGGATGGAGGTTTTTCAGTAGCGGCATCCACAAATGTTTTATTGATGAGGAGGACCTAAGGCTGCAATGTCATGGTTAGAATCCATGTTGTCTATCACTGAGAATATGGTGATGCCTCTATATAGAAGGTTTAATCTCACAAATTACATGCTATGGGATTCCTCTAAAATATGGTGGGATATGATATCACTGGCAAGATGCCATCCAGCTATGGGTTAGGATGAATTCCAGCATACCTTCTATGACTTCTTCTACCTAAATACTTTTATAGGCCCATCAAGCCTTGGCATTCATTAGATTGGATCAGGGTACTCTCACCGTCTTGGAGTATTATTTTGGCTTCACAGAGATACAACGCTTCCCAACCATTCTATGGGGTGATGGGTTATTAATAGATATAATATTTGAGGATGGTCTCAGGAATAAAATCTGATCTTAGGTTAACATCTTCAGGTTAACTACCATATCATCCAAAGTCAACTTGGCACTGATCATAGAGAAGAACATGAGGGATTCAAAAGATGTGGGTCATGGTAGATCAACATCCCGATTTGGTGCTTCTTCATTTGATATTAGGAATCTCCGCAGGGAGTCTAAATGTGGATATCAGAGTAGGCGGATGTACCTTCAGGTAGCCAGTTTGTATTCCACCAGTTTGGGAAGGGTGTGCATATGAGGAGACTTTTCCCAATAGTTCCAAGTGTGTGACTAACATGAGCCATGATGGGTCATAATTAGCATTCTGTCTGCTTTTCTCACGTACAGCTAGTTATAGGATTTTAATTTCGACTCCTCATGCCAGATATGGACCAATAGTCCCACATTAGTCAGGGAACTGGAGATCATCTAGCTGTTCAGGCCAATGTGTAAGTCATGGCCATAGTGGTCAGACATAGGTTTTTCAACATCCACAAGTTGGTTTAGTTCAAGAAGGTCAGGCAGGGACACAAGACCACGTTATATGCCAAACTATAGCAGTGGAGCAGAACCAGAAAGGGAATGATCCCAGACCCTCTATAGTTAGTGGAACGATTCTAAATTGCTCAGTTTTAGCCTCTTCAGTTTTCTATATAGTGGCTTCCCATTGTTTTATATCTATTGATGTTGTGTAGAGCCTTGGGCTCTGTATCATTACTTATATTGATATCATGATGTTGGACACTCTGTTGGGGAATATAATGGCTAGTTTACATCAGTGAAAGGAGTTCCCTCTTGAGGTTGGTGTGTGTCGCTTCTAATGGGACCTTTATGTCTTAGATATGACTGGGAATGATTTCATTCTCATAATGTAATAGTTGGTTCCCTTCCAAGATCTAGTCGATTGAAATTTCCATAGGGTGAGATTTACATCACCATATGGAGGTTTGTGTCCATATTAGGCTGAATGGGATGTCCATTCAAGTAGAACTAGACCCGAGAATCATCGTTTGAGAGGATTTACAGCCCAGATTACTATTCTGCATCTTTAGGACCAGGAGACATCACATATAGACTTTCTTGCAGTAGTGGATCGTTTCCATATTGTCTTTCCAATGTTATATTCAATTTTTCCTCTAGGGAGAGATTTATATTTATCTACTATACTTGTTCCAAGAGTGGAAATGGTGTCCATTCCTCCTTATAGGATGGATACAACATAGTTAAAAGATATCTAGAAGAAGTTAGAGGAGTTACATGAAAAGGGTTTTATCTTCCCTAGTACATATCCATGGGGTTAACATTTTCTTTTTGCGAAGACGAATGATGATCCCCTTAGTCATTGTGTGGATTATCAAAAACTGGACCAATTGATAGTAAATAACTGAAATCACTAGCTGAGGATTGCAGATATCTTTGACCTTCTTTGGGGATCCTAGGTGTTCTCTAAAATTTACATGAGATGATTTTATAATCACTTGCATGTTAGACCATCCGAAAGACCTCTTACAACATTTCGTAGCTGGTATGGTCTATAAGAGTACGTGTCTATGTCATTTGGTCTCACAAATGTGCCAACAGATTTTTTGGAACTTATGAACTTAGTTTTCCATCTATACCTGGATTCTTTCATGTTGGTTTTCATGGATGGTATTTTGGTGTAATATCAAACTCGACACTACCATGCTACCCATCTTGAGATCATTTTGAGTACACTAAGAGAGAATCCGTTATATGATAATCTCCCAATATTCCACTTTTGGATGGAATAGATTCACTTCATGTGTCCAATTATCTCAAATACAAAAGTTTTAGTAGACCTAGAGAAAGTGAGATCAGTAGTTTCCTAGGAGAATCTGAATAATTTATTTGAGGCATAGAGTTTTCTAGGACTTTATTGTTACAATAGTTTCTTTATACATGACTTTTCATGCTTAGAATTGCCACTAATGGGTCTGACTAAGAGGGGTGCGATGTACCTGGGGATAGATTCCAACAATTCAGCATTTGTGGAGTTCAAAGGTACATTGCCATCAGCACATATTGTAGTTTTTTCAGATCCGTAAAGGAGACAAATATTTTACTTTGATGAATCATGTATCGGGCTTGGAGCAATGCATATGCAGGGAGAAAGAGGGGTTGCATAAGGGTCTCGGTTGTGAAGGCCACATGAGGGGAATTACCAGTTGCACGATCATGTGATTTCTACCATTGTTCATCCTCTATGTTATTGGAGACATTGTAATTTGGGAGAGAATTTTGTGGTTTTCACTAACCCGAAATGTATTAATTATATCTTCACTAAGTGTGATCTGACCTTGAGACAGTGAAGGTGGGTTGAATACCTTCAATCCTTTGAAATTGAGATTGTAAACATTCTGAGGAAAGGAAACACTGTGGTTTATGAATTTAGTTGGAGGAATCAGGTAAAAGCATCTTAGGTGGCCAGTATTGATTGGCAGTATATGGTTATGTTCTATGAGATGTATTTGGAGATGCACAACTGACATGGGGAGACATTTATTTCTTATTTAGCTTCTACCTCTACCCACCATGATGTTGTATGAATGAGATAAATATTAGATTCTATAGGCCTAGTTCTATGATATAGTATATTTGGAGTGGACTCAATTTTTGGATTGACCATATACAAGGATGAGATATTGAATTTTCATTCGTGCATATGGGGTTTAGCAGACATACACGATGAGCTAGTGTGGGATTTCCATTATTCAGTTTCGGCGGTTCATCATAGTGTCACCAAGATGTATCAAGATATCCAATATCAGTATTGGTGGCCATATTTGAAGAGATATTCTGGTAGTTTTCTCATAATATGTTACACATGTCAATAGTTGAAGGTAGAGAATCAATGACCAGCATGTCTTTTGAAATATTTATCCATTTTCGAGTGGAAGTGGAATCATGTCCCGATGTATATTGTGACTAGTTTTCAATGGTCTCCTTGAGGGAATGATTATGTTTGGGTTTTCATTGAAAAAATCCTGAAGGATTCACATTTTATACTGATAAAGGAGAACATCAGTATTGATGATCCGGGAAGGTTGTACATCTTAGATAATGTACGTTTGCATGGGGTTTTGTACTCCATCGTTTTAGATAAGGATACCCAATTTACTTCTCAGGTCTATAATGGACTACATATGTCATTGGGAACACATGTACTTTTGACTATAGTGTACCATCCCCAGACAGATTTCCAATCCAAGCATATGATTCAGGTGCTGTAGGAATTGTTTTGAGCATGCGTCCATGATTTTTGAGGCTCTTTGGAGAAGCAGAAAACCCTGGAGGACTTTTAATAAAAAATAGTTTTCAAGCAACTATTCTGGTGGAACCATAATATTATTTGTACAATATTCCATCATTATCACCCCTATGTTTGATGGAGATAGGAGAGACTTCTATTTTGGGACCTCATCTTGTCCTAGACACCATAGAACAGTAGGAGTTTATTCGGAAGACGGTGGCTACTAAACATTCATGGCACAACTATTATGTTGATCCTCAGAGACAACCTCTGGAGTTTGAGGTCGAAGATAAGGTTTTCCTATGTTTCACATTGAGGTTGGAAAACAAGAGTATTAGGATACATGGAAACCATTCACCGAGATATGTCATGCCTTTTGAGGTTTTGGAGAGAGTAGGGATAGTTGGGTATCGGTTGGAGTAACCATAGAGGTACCGGTTTATACATGACATCTTCCACTTTCCCCAACTGAGGCATTACATCTCAAACATGTATCATGTTTTTTAACATGAGGAGGTTGTGTTAGAGGTTGATGCATCGTTCTTGGGGAATCCTATCCGAATTGTTGATCATAGTACGAAGGTTCTCTGTGGATGCTCTATTCATTTTGTATGGGTGTTTTGGCAGCACGAGAGAGTATAAGATAAGATTTCTAAGAGAGATGCTGATTTGTGATCGTAGTGGATGAAGCTATTCAAGGATTTTTGTTCGGCACGTCCTTATTAAGAAAATTCGTGGAAAAATTATTTAAAGGGATTTTTTTTTTAAAAACATGAATCTTCCTTCCAGGTATGGATACTGATTTTGGGTGTTTATTAAAAAAAGGGGAGAAATTGGGAATTTTTACGTACATGCCATTTACATAAAACTACAATCCATGTATGTTGTAATCATGGGTATCCATGTAATGGATGTGTAACAACCAAGTACATGTTCATGGGAGGTGACCTAGAGACTACCTAAAGCCGAGCTCGGTAAATTTCTATACACACCATGTAACCTAATGGAAGAGGCCGTGTATTTTTATTTTTAATTATTATATCAGACCGAGGACACATATAATAGGTAAAATGGTCTTCTTCTAAACACATGTCATCCAAAAGTGATGGATATCACTGATTTTTCTCTCAACTCCCGTTGGACCGTCTTTTTTCTGAATCAAACATCGTAGATTGCATTGGAATCTCCTTGGTGTGTTATTTTTTCCTATAGAGCCTCTCATTTGATTTCTCCTCTTTTGAGAGATATATGTGGTTGAGTGCTTTTGAAATTTTTGTAGATCTACAACATTCTAGGTCAATTCAATGTTATTGGTTCAACTATATCAGTCATACAACGCTGGGATGGTTGGTTTGTTCCTTTCCATAGATTGTATTTGAAATATATGTGAAAATATTTTCCATTACCCAAGTATATTGTATTTTGTGATTATGGAATTTATCCTAATTAATGTATTCCAGTACTTGTTTTCATTAGTAGGGGTTATTTTTGTAAAAATGATTATTTACCTTTCTAATGATGTTTTTCCCACCAACGAGCCTGTACCCTAGTGGTACAGGCTCCAAAATGGCATCAAAAAGACCCAGGATCAAATCTGGGCAGGGACTAATTTCCAGGTACTGTAGCAGTATTGTAAAAGTAGAGAAACTATAGTGGAAGCAACACTGTAGCTGCGGAGGCACTGTAGTAGAATCTCTGGCGGCGGCAGTACTGTAGCAGGTATTGTAGCACCCCGGGAACTGTAGCAGTAATATTCACCGAGGGGCACTTTGGGCCAAAAAATGGGCTTTCAAGCCTTGTATTTAGGCCAAATGGACTTGGGCCTTTGGGATACATAATGGGACTCCCTCTACCCAGTCTAAAGAGGTATTTGCATTAAATAATAAAAAATGAGGCTTCAGCCGCATCCTTTAAAAAAATGATGTGTTTTCCCATGTTTGATCTGATAATGGGTATTAGGTCTAGGATTTCCTATTAGGTAGCACTGTTTTCCAGGCCTAGTGCTGTTATGATGGAGTGATATTATCTGACATGCTTTTGTAATGCTTTGTATATGTTTAGCCATGTGGTACTTGTGATTTACTTTGTCTGTTGAATATAGTTTGTGTGCGATTTCTTTTCACAGGGATGTGAGAACCTGGTGTAGTGAGACCATAAGAGGAATTGACGTTGAGGGCCTCCATAATGTGTTTGGTGTACTTTTCCTGCTATGAGACCATATGAGGATTAACATTGAGTGACCCCTTATAATGTCTATAGTAACCATTAACAAACCACAAAGGGAATTTATATTGAGTACTACCTCAAAAAGTATATAGTTTATCGTTAAATGACTGTAGGGGGAATTCACAGTGAGTTCTTCCTCAGAGAGTCTTTGTTTTCCTATGATCAAAGCGGTAAGACCGTGTGTGCTATCCCAGGGGGCGATATATCTTTATTGATAAATGATATGTTGAACCAGAGGGGTTAGGCTCTGAGAACTTTCCCAGAGGGTTACTTGTGAATGATTGGATGTGTAATTATGAAATAAAAATGAATGTAGTTGAAACCGTAGGACTGTTTAATTTTGATTACTCCATTGTTTATTACATCATTTTTTTATTTTCCAAATATATATATATATATATATATATATTCACTGACAGTTCTGAACAGGTATTTGGGTGGTTTCCTACTAGGATTAATCCCACTCCCTATTTGGGTCATGATTTTTGGACAAAATAGATTATATCATTACGGGTATTGAAAAGGGAAATAACCCTTCTACTTTAGGTACATCATTGATGTGGAGATGGGAAACATGGGTCCATGATTAGGATTCCGATGCTTCTAGAGTTTATTTGTTTTTATTGTACTTCTTTTCAGCAAAGTATTCCATCACTGTGACTTGTTTGGATTCTTTCCTAGACCTATGGGACATGTAGCATTTTTATATATTCTCCAGTTGTTTATTTACTTTCAGTCTTCCTTTGTTTGCTTATTATTTTGTATTAATGTTTCATCTATTGTTATCTATTTGTTTTTTAGTGTTAACATAGAAACGATGGAATAGATTCACTACTATCACACCCAAGGCCCTCACTTATAGTCGGTAGACTATGATGTTGGGGATATGCGCTTGAGGTCATGTAACCAACCAAGTATGGATAACCATGGGGAGGCTCCCGGAAAAAGGATTTTAAAAAATTAAATTTATATTTTATATAGTTTTATTAATGTTTTATTTATCATTCAAAAAAGTATTTAATTTGTTTTTTGAAATTTGAATAATGATATGTTTTTCCCTCGAAATTCAATATTGAGATTTTTTTGGGGATATGTATAGTTTATGTGTCTGTATATTTAACACACTCATATTTTAATGGATATTTCAAACCATATTGAAATAATTTTCAATGTTTTTTAATGAATAATCTCATTAAGTCCATTATTATGGTGAAAAGTGCGAATTTATAACTGTAAAATTAAAATGAATTAAAAAAGAATGAAAAGATTAGTTTTAAATATTTAATATTATTTTTGGAATTCAATTGAAAATATTAATCATTAAATTTATTTATGAATGATATTTATATCCAATATTTATAATGTGTAATTATTTTTCAGTTTATATATTAGAAAACATGGCTATCCATAAACCTCAAGGGCCTAGCATGACACGTAACCAGCCAATGTGGGATAGGCAGCTATGAAAATCTCGATGAAGGAAATTACCTATTTTAGGGGAAGAGGCCATATGGGGAAATTAATCTCGTGAAACATGTGATTAATTAAGAGGAACCTTCAAGGAGTAGGTGGGCCTAATCCCACAAAAGTCATGCGGTGCGACATGGACCATATGACTCTCTATGCACGTTACCATGTGCCTAACCCCACATCAGGCTCATGCATCAAGGATGAAACATGATTTCATTTATACAAGTGATCTCTCCTAAATAACATTTGATATGGGATCAAAAATTAATAGGTACTATTAATCATAACTGAAACAATGCCTTCCACTTCTCCCACATACTCTCTCACCTGGGTCATAACTTACCACAACCCTATACTTATATCGTTGCTCAATTTTGATATGTTTCCATCCTTGGGACACAAAAAACCACCACTTCCATCTCTACATACACTCATGATCATACCTTTATTCATTACTAATGTCAAGGACCCCCGTTGATGGAAATAAAATATTTACCAACCTAAAAAATTCACTATGAATCTAATTGAAGATACATAGTCTAAGGGGTGAAGATCCACTTCACCATTTGTATCTACAAATGATGGGGATGCAATGAACGATAACCACAGAGCATAATCCTTTTATCACCTTCAATTTCCAATGACTATATAACTAAGGGTCACTTATTTATCATTGTACAACCACTGTGAAAAACTATTTGAAGGAAACAGATAGCCAAAATGAATGAATATAATATATCCATTGTGAATGGAGGATAACTCGGAGGAGGACCCCATCACCACTTATGTCCCTACCAAGATGAAATGTCACCCATGAAAAATGTGATACTAGAACTGAAGGAGGTATGAAATATTCTATTCCTGATATAATTTCATCTATCTACCATTTAAGATGAATTTTAATCATTATTATGTGAAATTGTTTGTCTTGAATGTTTGGAAACCACTAATAAGAATTGATCTACCATTAATAAAATAGTATATGTGTTATTACAATAATATAATGGTAGATGTGATCAAAAATTGGGACAATGATAGATGAAATCATCCCCTGAGACAATGGTATAATTGATCCTCTATTGAGGCAATGGTATATGTTATCTAGAATTTATGTAAGGGTAGATGTTAGTAATCATTGAGGCTACAGTAGATGTGATCAATCATTGATGCCATGGTAGATGTTATCTTCTATGGATGAAACTGTATGTATAGAGGAATATATTTTACTCATGAACCACTCTTAAATTCTTACTTGGAGGATGTCACAGTTTTGAATGCACTGAATGTTGAATTTAGAATACTTCACTACTGTGGACAATGTGAGATGCAATAATTCACTACAAATGGATAGAGGATCTTCAGTCTAATGGATACTTATGGATGGTTCACCAAAATATAAATGGCCAATTATATGTATGAAATAGTATATTTTCAATGTTATATGTTATCATCCATCATGAAAATGATATACGGGCAATGGTAGATGCTGTTGCAACGACTGTTGATTCCATATCAATGATAGAATTTGGCACAAAAATGAGAATTTAATTGAAATAAACACTGCATATATTTAGAAATATATATTCAATTTTTTAAAAGATAAATAATGACTTAAAAAATGAAGAATACATTTTTAATCCATCTATAAATACATGGACAGTATACCATGGTAAAGTATCGGAGCATTGGGAATAGTGTGAGGTTGTATGATCCTTTTTTACTATTATTTTTCTTATTATAAATTATTATTTATTCCTCTAATATACATATTGATTTGATTTTAATATATGGTTAATTTTTTTGTGGTTGGGTAAAGTGGTGGTGACCATTTTTGATCCTTGGGTCATGATTTTTTTTAAATTTAATAATCAGTTTATGTTAAAAAAAAATTCTATTGTTTATTTCAAACATTTAATTAGATGTGTCATGTTATTTTATATAAAATTAAAAAAATTAAAATTTCATTAATTAATAAATATTTTATTCCTCTTGATTATTTTGGATCACCCTGATTGGGTGCCCTATGGTCAAGTGGAAAAGTATTTGGTGAGTAATAAACATGTACGACTGAAATAGAGGTCTAATTATGAAACATTGGATAATCAGTACGTGATTGGGTATTTAATAGATGGTACAAAGGAGATCCATTGTGACTATCACACATTTTATGGAGAATAGTATAACAAAGGAAATTTTTGTATTCTTCCAGTCAACATTAGTAATGGTTCAAAATTAGAAATAGTTGTTAATCCATTTAGTAAACCAATTATCACATAGAAATGAATAATTTTAAAATTATCATTATAGAATTACAAAAGGGAATCCATGCCTAAAACAATTTTTTTTACTTTATGAATTAAAATAACATGTTTCTTTATTCCAAGTACTATAAATCATGTTTTTTATAGAAATGTATTCTTTTTTAAATTTAATTTAAACCCATATCTCTGGAAAGGATATTCTTTAATTCTACAACTACACCCATATGGGGAGAATATGTTCTATTATTCAAACCACATGACTAGAACATATAATTACTATAGGATAATGAGATTCACATATCAACAGGATTATGTCTATTTTCACCATATGAAATTAAATGTCTTAGAAGGATATACTATACTAGTCTTTCAAATGATTTGTGAGAACACAACCCAATTGGAAGGTCTAATGCTAAATAAAAGGGGAAAGAGACTTAAAATATTCCATAATATAGTTCATCATTTATAATATGTATTGTAGAAGGAATATTTAGTGATAAAACCCAAGATAGTGGTTGAGTTCACAATTTTGTAAATGATATGGGATGAGTAATTGTCTGTTATACCTTATAGAATCGCACAGTCAGAGATTCAAGTGATCAAGACACTGTTAAAGGAGTTAGAAGATACAAGTTTATCTGTCTGAGTATGTCATCTTGGGGATCATATTTTACTGTTCCAAGAATGATGAAGAGATACTTAGTTTGTGGTTTTATTATAGAAAATTAAAACTAATGGTGATTATGAACTAGTATCTTATTTTACTCATTAATGTTCATTTTGACTAGTTTAAAATTATTTGTATGTTATATATGATTGACAATAGATTGTTGTATCATAAGTTGAGAGTGATATTGTGTTACACACTAGATATCAAATTCAGATGTAGTTATTAATTTTAAGAGACCGTTTTGATGACAATTAGGATAAAAACTACTTCTATTGTGCTTATGATTTTGTTGAATTGAATAATTCACCCTTATATGGATAATTTTTTAACTGAATATTTATTAGGGTACTCATAGATAAATGGTGATCAAAAGAAATACATAATATTATCCTATATACATTGAGATTTTATAGGTTATATTTCAATATATCTAATTCATTTTTTTGACTGAAAAGGTACATTTAATGGTTCAAATCATCTTTAATGAAGGTGTGTGTAGCACCGCCAATTTTATGTTAGTAACCCAATATCTATTCATTTTAGGCATGTAATGTGATTAGGTGATATTTTGGATGTTTCATTGGAATTTTGGAATATTTTGTGGGAATTGATAATGGTTCATGGTGGATGATTGTTATTAAAAACCATGAAAATCATACACGAACCAATAAAAATGAATCTTGGGTTTCTGTGTAGGCAGATAGTTAGGAACACAGTTTTTGAAAAATCTTGTCTCCAACAAGGAGAAACCATGAAATGTGGGATAAAGGAATTCTAAATTATTAGTGAAATGTTTTTATAACCTTGTGAGTTGATACTTTAGGTATAGGCTAGCACATATTTTGGGAATTGTTTTCCAAACCTTTTGACTATCTTTTTAAAGTTTAAAAAATGGATTCTAAAAAGTCTATCATGGAAGATTTTAGATCTGATCTAGTAAATATTCCTCTAGTTTTGTCATAAAATGATATTTCTTCCTCCCAATTGAATTTAAATATTTCTCCATAAATCTCAAAGTGATATTTGGGGCTTTATTAGGGAATCGGAGCCCTATTCCCTTGGTTAGTCTATTTTTATGGTATTTTTTCATAGTTTTTCTAAGATCAACATTATTTATCATTTTTGTTACTTTTTTGTAGTATGTTGTTGATATTTCTAATATGATTGATGCCAATAATTATTAAAATTTTCTTTATTTAATTTATGGGATGAGATATAAGTTGAGTTTGTTGAGTTTCACCCCAATTTTATTGGAATATCCATGCCATTCTTCATTTCCTCAAAATTTTTGGAGGTATAAGGTTTTACTCTCTACTCTTATTATAATACCATGAAAGATGTTTTCGAATATTTTTTAATTTCATGAATTTAATTATGAATTTGGTATTCCATGAATGGTTGTAACCTCTTTATTTGTGTTTTGTATAGTTTTAAAAATTGGTTGTTCTAGTGCTCTATTTTATCGATTTTAAAATATTGATTTTAAAATATGGATTATTTAAATTTATGGAAATGGTTGGTATTAAAGGGTTTTAATAAAATAATTTCTTAATTAAAATTGGTAAAATGGTAGTTTTGGAATTGTATTTTTGAATAATGGGATAATGTGTGTTATTCTGCATTCAAAATTGATAATGGTATTATGTTTCCCCCATGATTTGTGTGATGGATAAGGGTATGATATTTACTCAATTAAAAATGGTTTTTCAAGTGATAGATAGGTTAATAGATTACTCAGCACTCACAAGTATAGGGTGGTCACTGGTTATATGCATGGTTGGATTTGTGAACAAGTGTAATGGAAAGGATTATGAAAAAATGGAATTCTCAAAATGGTTTTAAAGTATTATTTGGTTCCTTCTATAGAAAATTATTTCGGTTTGGAAATATAATTTTCATAGAGATATTTTTGGATTGTGAGAAACTATATTAAATTTTTTTATATAATGGTTTTATATAATTTTTTTATAAATACAATAACATGTTCTATCCTAGAGGTGTTAGCAGGGAAGTAATTTGGGGAAATATTACTGAGTTCAATTACTCACCCCTTATTTGGAACATTGGTTCCCTTACAGATACCATTTTTCTAGACACATGTCAAGGTAATGTATCACACTTTTTTATTGGTGCAACATTATTCATGGGTTTTATTGTGTAGTTATAATATGTAACATAATTACTTCCGTGGAGTTATGTCTCAAGATTAATTGGGTTTTTTTGGTTTTTTCATCAACTTTGTACTTTTATTTTTGTTTTCTAACAATGAATTCCATGTTGTAGTTTGATTTAGAGATCAATAGAATAATAGTGGGTTTTTATTTATTATTACCATGTATCATATGGGGTTTTTTGTTATGGTCTGTTTAGTTATGGTTTATTTATTTAAAAAGGGAAAATAATCCCCTAATTAAATTAATTCCCTTGGTATTTATTTCCAACCTTTGATATCTGTAGGAATCACGTAAGGCCATTTTGACATATCACCTCGAATAAATACAATGAGGAGGGTCGGATATAATAAGTGGTATTAGCCACTGATCACATGTATTTCATTTTTAAGAAATGGTATTTATCATGTCTGGTTCAACATTCCTACATGTGGTATTAGAATTTGTTGGTCTTTGATATGGTCATAATTCTCATAGTATTGTATTTTAAATTCATTATGATCCATTCATTTTATTAGGTTGGTAGAATATAGAGGTATTTTTGGGACATCAATGTAGGGTTTAATAAGACATAGCAATCATTGTTATAATAAAAGTCATGTTACAAGGTATTTGGGTACATAAGTATTTTAGATACAATTATTGGAATTGAAATATAATTGTAATATTTTAGACAATAATATGTGAAATATGTGCATTTAGGAAAAGAAATCCCACTAAGTGTGCATATTTAAATTTGAGTAATGATTAATGAGTTGATAATTGAATATTTTATTTTTAAAAATTTTAAATTTATTTTCAAATGAAAAATTTCAAAACGAATGATATTTGTATTTTAAAAATAGTATGATTTTAAAAATAATGGATGGATTTAAAAATATGGTTGAACATATCATATACTGAATTTTGGAAAGCAATATCATGATACAAGATGTTGTAGAATTTGAAATTATTATGACTTCAATTTCAAGAGAATGAGACTTATGTTTTTTGTTATCTTCCTATAGAAAAGAACCTTCTAAAATCATATAAACTGACTAACAGATTATTTTCATAATGTGGTTTCACTTGATCCACAGGTGAAACCACAACTAGATTTGAGTATATTCTTGATCTTCGGGTTTTGGTCAAAGGGAACACGAGGGACGATTATAAATACTGTGGGTAATTCAGTAAAGTTCTAGTAATAGAATTCATCCACTATTCAAGGTGATTTGGAATTATAGAAGGAAGATATGTTAATGAATATGTTTAATTGATTTTTTCATTTCCTTAGTATACCATTAGAGTTGACAGTCAAGCAAGTGACACATATGATGATGTATCTTGCAATAAAATTGTAGGATATAGTATTTCAGACTAAATTAATTAAACAAATTTCTTGGGAGGATTTTCAAGAATTTCAAAAATAAAAATTCCTCATGCATTTTTTAATTATAGAATGGCCGAATTCTTAAAATTGAAATAAGATACGCTAAATGTGAGAGACTATGTTGCTACATTTTTTAATGTAGTCCTCTTTTCACCTGATGTTTCTTGCAGTGAGTCCTTTACGGAATGAATATTCGAATCTGGTCTAGGGTAGGATATTCAATCAATGATTTATTTTTTTCCAAAAAATATATATTTATGGTTAATTGGAAAATGATGGAGGAAAGGGACATCTCATGAGCTATAGGTGGATGGATCATATTGATATGGATGGTAAATAGAGGGAACTCTAATTTTGGTAGTAGGTGGATGAATGATATGTATTTCCAAGGTAGTATAATGGATCAAGATCAAACATATAGATTGGTAAATCTTCCTCCAAAAACATAGAGAATGATTAGATTTTTTCTATTGGATTTCTTAGACCACATGATGTGAGATTGTAATAAACCAACTAGAGAATTCTACAATTACAATCTTATGGGGAATATTCATCGATATTATCGCAATTCTCAGAGGTTTGGAGTTCAGGACACATATCATGTGTCCTAGATGTCATATGATTTGAAAGGTATGGGGCATTGAACTACCTCCCTTCTGCTTAATAGAGCTAGATATTGTTATTCAATGAATTATATGACTCTCCAATATGGTCAATCGGAACAAGGTAATTAAGAACACTGTATAGTAAAAATGATATTTTATAAAAATTAGTATGTTATTTTTAATGATAAGTCTAGGCCATTATCATTTTGAGTTATGATTATTCTGATTTATAACATTGTGTAATATTTCATTGATTTGGGTGAATCCCATTAGATTATCATTTCTCGTGATGTTGATTTTATATGCTTGAGTGTTGAGATAATCCCTTCAATTTTGAATATAAAAACATCCCTTGGTAAATGTGAATGTTGATCCATTATTTGAAAATCATGTTATATATATTATTGTGGATATGAGTTTATATGTTATTTCTCTATGAATTTGATAGATATCTATAACATAATCCTCGGTGTGGATTGGATGAAAACATTCATGGCTCAGATCTATCGTTATACGTGATTGGTCAATTTAATGATTGAGGTTAGAATCAAGAATCTATTTAGAAGAGAACAAAATGTAATGTAATCTAAAATTATATTCTTGGCACCATAAGATGGAATAATTTTCTAAAAATTAGCAGAATTAACTTTTTCATCAATAAAAGTGACTGAGAATAGCCGTTTTCCATCAATGATTAAACAGTCTCAGGATGTTTTTCATGAAAATTTATCAAGGCATCCACACATATGTTATGTAGAGTTTATGATTTATCTCCTTCTAGAGACCAATATAATTTCCATTCTGTCTTATCTGATGCCACCAATAGAATTAAGTAATATTAAAGTGCAATTGGAAGAGATGGAAAAAAGTGATTATTCGGTCTAGCACATCTCTATGGGATGAACCAATATTGTTGGTAAAAAATAAGGATGTAAATATTTGATATGTTGTGGATTATCATAATATTAACATAGTTTCAATAAATAGTACGTATCCACATCCATGCATTAATGATCTTTGTGATCCATTTTCGCGATCAAACTGTTTCACTAAAATTTACATGTGATCATGATATCACCAATTTATTGTCTATAAATAGGATATTCTCAAGATATATTTAAAATATAGATATAATGGTTATGAATATGTTGTAATGAATTTCCATATTATGAATTCTATATAAGTATTTTATGGAATTGATGAATCAGATATTTCATAGGTGTCTGTATTCTTTTATGGTGGTGTTTGTGGATGGCATATTATTGTATTGAATGACAAGAGATGAGAATGAGAAACAGTTGGAAACAATGTTATGAAGTTTTGGGATTATTGTATATATAAAAAACTATGAAACTATGAATTTTTTATATATGTTTAAAATTTACATGGAAATGTTATTTTTGAAAGATGTGTTTATTTGGATCTAGGAATGTGAGAGGGTATAATATCAGGAAAACCATTATAGAACATTTTCTAGATACATAATTTCCTTGGTTTAGCTGTTTATTACCAATGTTTGGTAAATGATTTCTCATGGAGAACATCACCAATGAAAATTTTAAAATCAATAATATTTCATTATAATGTGAAATTAAATGAAATATTTTTTTATGAACATAAAATTCACCTTACATCATCATTGATAATGATTATTCTGGAATTTGGAAAATTGTACCTGGTTTATTGTGATTATTTTTGATCAAGCATGGGATGTTATCTCATCAAGTGAGATAATATGGTTACTTATATATCAAAGAATTTATGTATTTAGATAATAACTACACAACACATGATTTGGAGTTACCTATTAGAGTCCATACATTGATGACTGGGTGACATTACCACAATAGTGAGACATTTATAGTTTTTTCTAGACCATAAAATATTGAAATATATTTATTCACCAATGGATTTGAATCTGAGAAAATCAAGATAGATGTATTAAATCTAAATTTTTTTCCTTGACTTGATGTGTAGACTAGGTAGTGACAATTTAATGGAATGTATATTTAGCATATAATTCACATGATCTGTTTGAAAAAGAGGATTTAAGAAAAATGGATGTTGATTTCAATTATCACTAACATGAACATGGAATGTGAAAAATGAGTTGAATTTTTTAATTAACTTATTTAATTAATTTCTTAATTTTATTAGAGAATTAAGGTGTAAGAGACATCTCATTCAGAATGTGTTGTGATAGGACAATACTCAATGGTGGGGAGACTATTAAGCACTAGTGGCTAGATGAGAATTTAGATTTATGGTTTAGAAATATGATGATAATACACGTAGAAATTAAGTAAAAACATATTTATTCTTACCACTATTCAATATTCCTTGTTCATTAGGGAATATAGAATATGTATAATGAATTGAAAGCATAGTTTTGGTGGGTTGGTAGGAAAAATAAGTTTGTTGTGTTTTCTTAAAGATTCTTAATGTATCATTAGGTTAGAGAAAATCAATAGGGACTATAAGATATGATTTAGTAATTTCCTATTCCTTTTTTCAAATGGGCGAAGAGAACTATGTATTTTTTAATAGGTCTCCCAAGATATGTTAGGAAACTTGATTCCATTTGGGTGATAGTTAAGCATCTAAAAAAGTCCACCCATTTTATCCTTATTTGTTATTCCCAAATAGTGGATGAATTATCAAAATCTTTATGCGATAATTGATAAGGATGATAGAGTACCAATTTTTGTAGTATCAAAAAGATACCCGAGTATTACAACTCATTTATAAACATCAAAATAACAAACCCTTTGGACACAGATGACCATGATTATACGGTATCATCTTTACAAGGAAGGGAAATCAGAATTGATGATACTAAAATTGGAAGACATGATATGTTCTTGTGTAAAAGATATATTTTTGTCGAGGGATAAGCACAAACCATTATTAGGGTTGACATATAAAAATAGTTATCATTCCTTGTTATATATGGGTAATTTTGAAGCATTGTTTCAGTGTCATTTTCATTCTCCACTTTTTTTTTCTGGAAATAGGTTAGACTTTTCTAATTTGATAGAGAATGTCGAGGTGAATACAGAGAATATTAAGTTGATTAATAAATGGATAGATATATCTTAGAGTCATATAAAATTGAATGCAGATCATCATCAGCGGTCGTTGTAATTTGAGGTGAATGATCACATGTTCTTGATAATCTCTCAAAGGTGTCATCATCTTCATTGTAGAAATAACATAATGTTATATCCTCCAAACATGAGATCATTTGAGATTAATGAAGGGGTTAGTGTGTTAGAATATCAGTTTTTATTTCCCCCACAGTTCTATGCTGTAAATAGTGTTATTTGTGTAACTCTGTTGAAAATTTATTAGTATGATCCTGACCATGGGATTCAATGGGATTATTTTGATCGATATATGGATTCATTGATGGTTCCTATCCCGATATAGATTGTGGATATGTAAAGATTGTCATGGATGGGAAAAGAATCATTTGTGTTGGTTTTGTGGAAACATGTATGTATTCATGAAGAGACATAAGACGAAGAGAATGAAATTTTCAATCAATGTCCCAAATTATTTTAGAGAAATAATGGTTTTCTACGTTTTTGGGTATGGAAAGACCAATGGTGTGGTGAATTTATAACCCCTAGTTTCAAGTATGAACACATTTATTTATTATATTTTAATTATATAATTTGCTTTTGTGATGATTGGGAGGGTTTGGAAGACATGTTGAATTTCATTGGGGACATTATATATGTCCATTGTTGGATCATGATTATTGAAAACAATAAAACTCCTACAGGAAAATGTGAAAGGTGAAACATGGGCATCTGGATAGGCACACAGTTTAGAGCATGGTTTGGAAAAATAATTTGGACAGTTAGGAGAAACCGTAGAAATTGTAATGGAAGTATTATTCCTGGTTGGACTATTGTTTGGATAACAGTATATGACAACCATATATGGTTTACCTTTAAGAAGTCTCTATCACATGGTTACTACATTGTTTTTCTATCTTTATGACGAACCATTCCTAGTTGATAACAATATGCTAAAAAATTGATCTAGGTTGGTATTAGATCTAAACACATTTTTCTTCTATTTGAGTCATAGATTGAGATTTAATACACCCAAAAGCTATGGAATTGACTACATTAAACTATAAGTGATATAGAGTCTTTTGAGGCGCGTAGAATCCATATAACTTTGGTAGGTATCATGTTGTAGTTGTTGTACATAATTTTTCTTTTACGTACTTTGTTACTTCTCTAGGATTCCTAGATCATTTCTAATATAGATATATCTAATGGTTTTGCTTCATATCATTGTTATATTTTTAATTTTTTATGTTAGATGAATAGATCTAATGTGGGTTTAGGAAGAATCAACTAGGTTATGGTAGTTTTTTTATTCCATTCGATATTTTATCAATATTTCATAAAGATTATAGATTCACTTATAAATTCTATAACTATATATTGGAGGATTATATTATTATTTTTTTAATTTATTTAATTTAATAATAAAATTGATATATAAAACTTGATAGAAACCCTATTTAATGATCGTTTTTAGATTTTTGAAAAATGGTTGTTCATGTTTTTTAGTTTAAAATATTTATTCTAAAATATCAATATTTTTGAATTTAGTTTGTTGGGTTGTGTAAAAGGGTTTCAATAAAATAATAGTTTTATTGAAATGGGTGAAATGGTTGTTTTAGCAATATCATTTGGAATAATTGGTTGGTGTTTGTTCATATGAATTCTAGAAGGATAAGGGTGTGATGTTTCCCCAATCATTTGTGGGATGGAAATGGGTAAGAACATTATTCATTCAAAATAGTTAACAAAATGGAATCTATGTGAAAGGATGACTCACCACTTGTGACAATATAGTGGTCCATGGTTATATGCATGGCTGGATTCTCTCAAATATTAAATGAAATGGAGTAGATTAAAATGATATTTTTGAAATTGTTTTAATGTATTTATTGATTCATTCTATAGAGAACAATTTTGTGCTGGTAAACTATTTTTATAAGAAATAGTTTCTATTTTTGATAATCATTAATAAAATTTTATTCAATAATTTTTCATATAAATATTTTTATATAAATATTCTAACATGTTTTATCCTAGTTCTGTGTTTATTGAAGTCATTTTGGGATAGCCTACTAAGTTTCATTACTCAACCCTTCTTAAAATAATTAGGGATTTTATAGATATTGTTTATCAAAAAATATGGAAATGTAATGTGTCACACTTCATTAGTACTGAATCAGGATACTTGGGATTTATTTTGGATTTGGTTCATGGATCACGGTTGGAGTTGTAGAGTTATTTATTTGTAGTCCAATGATTTTTCGGTTTTCATTTACTTTGAACAAGGATGTTGGTTGTCTTTTTATGTGTAAATTTCATTAGTTTTGTTTTCATATCAATTTGTCTTACAATGATTTGTATAAAATTTTTATCTTGAATCATATTGTTGTTATTTTATGATATATTTAGTTGTGGATGATTAATTTCAAAGGGGAAAATCACCCCTCCATTTTCATTGAATCCCTTTGAATTAATTTCAATCCTTAGGTGTCATGGGGATGTCACTTAAGGCCATGTAGAAATTTCAACCTAACTCAATTCAATGAGGAGGGCCAGGAAATTACATTGTGTCAGTTGACCTGGAGAAGGTTCATGCTATTATTTCACTTGAGAGACCCACAAATAGTATTGATATTCAAAGAATTTTAGGTTTTAATGGTTACTAATGAAGGTACAAAAAAATGATTCTCTCCCATGGAAATTCCAAAATCGGGCCTACCAAAGAAGGTTGTAAGGTTTTAATGGTATTTATCATGTTGTATTTATTTTTTATTTGTTAAATAGGTGTTTGACAGTATCAATGATTATATTCTTACTTGAACCGGTAGAAGAGTATATTCTATTTTTTCTGTATTTGGGATCAAATTAGGGGTAGTGTTGATGTGTGGAGATCAATTCACCATGTACGGAGAATGATAGTTTTATCCTCATTAATGTATATACACTAAATGTGATCACTTATTGGGAAAATTAGTTATATCAATAATATGTTAGTGTCATAATATTTTGGGGGTTAAAATTTACTATTTTATTGACCATAAGATCCTCAAGTACATATTCTCTCAAAGTGATTTAAACATTCAGTGGTAAAGGATGGTTGAAAATATGTAATCCCGCATTTTTTAGATGGATTATTCATTGCAGATGGGAAATTCATATATTGATGTGTTAATTTGGATAACAAATATCCATTGTGTTCAATTGAATAGTTCAAATTAGAAGATAATGAATTTATTCACTGGGATATATATTTCTGTGTTCATTAGGAAATGTCACACATAGAACTCTTGAACTTATACATATATTACACTCTACTGAGTCATATTAAGTTGTAATAGTTTGAGGATCTAGGAAATTTGGAATTAATATGAATCCTTGATGGTGGTGAGGTACCTCATCATTATAAAATTGATGATAATGATATCGTAGTTGTTTTTGGGCTTGTTATAATGCATATTATTATTCATGAAGAGTCATTAATTGAGTTTATTTCCTCATTGTTGGAAATTATACCTTGTTTACAAAACAATATTGTGTCCTTCACATATAGTATTGGTGGTTTGGAATTAATAAGGGGATCAAAAGTCTTGTTAAATAGTTTTAGACCTGTTAGCTAGTTATAGTTTAGCATCAATGGGCTACAATCCTATTATGACCATTGCACATTCTGAAATAGAAATCGGATGATGATATTATATATTCATTGTTTTCATGTTGATTAATCCTTAGAATAATGATGTTATATGGGTAATTATGGATTTATTGAAAATATAAAACATTTTTTACCAATACAATAAAACATTTTCTATTGATCTATTCAATAACATGATCATTCATGATACAGTGTGTTTTCATGGGTTTCCCTATATCATTGTCTCAGATGGATACCATTATTATACAACATTATTTTGAAAATGTTTTCTAAAATATATTTTTAGTAAATATATTTTAGATTAATTTTTAAATCATATATGTTTTTGAATTTAGATAGTATTATACATTTTTTATTTGAAATTCTTTGAGAATGCATCCAATATTTTGGTGAAACATTATAAAAACACATAACACTTGTTTTGATCTACTTTAAAAACAATTAATAGGAAACTATTCATATAGAAGCCTATAATAAGATTTATTGAAGGCCATAAAAATAATTGTTATGATGGTTTGGGAAATGAGAATTATAGTTTTTCAACACAAGTCTCATTTGGGAGACATCTATTAATGTCCAATCCATCCAGAACATTATTGATGCAACACAGAGAAGTATGAATTCATTTTTTGATTAAGTCCACTATATTATTTATTTTTTAATAAGTGATTGTGTGTTTCATTAGGTACCATTGAGATTAGGTCACCATCAAATTCACAAAAACATGTTAGGTGGAGCCTATGTTTTTGGGTGATTTTATATTATATAGAGGATAAAACTAATGGTATACTAAATTTCTATTGCGTAGTGGTTTAGTCATTTTCATGAATTATTCTATGTGAAACCTCATTGGTATTGTTATCCTAAATGTTTTCATATATTTTATGTTTATGATTTTGAGTGTGTGTTTAATTCATCCTTTTAGGACCATTTAATTTATTTTATTGATCATAGTGAGATAGTTTTATACGGTAATACCGTGTAATTCATCCATGTTATGTGGATGCATGGTTGGGTTTAGGAGGAAACATATAAAGGAGAAGCCGGTATGCGGGCTAAGAGCACTGGTCATTTTTCCTTTATCTCATAGAATGTTTTAATAGACAATATTTAGAATGATATATTATTAGGTGGGGAGGTTGTAAGATCATGAACATCATAAAAGGTTTGCTTTATTTTAATAATTGTTAAATTATCATTTAAATAACTAATTAAATTTCTATTAATAGAATAAGAGGTCCAAATGGTGTCTTGAGGGATCAGGATTTGATGATGGAGGGGAATTTTCTACAAAATATATAGTGCATAGTTGGAAAATGGTTATAACATGTAGAGAACTATGTTCCCTATAAATGGGAGATTCATTATTTTTAAAGTGTTCACTACAAACCAAAGAACATATAGGCGTGTATAGTGAAAACCAGCATGGACATTAATTTGTTCTCAGGACCATGTGGGTGCCATATAAAACAATGTAAAACATTTTACAAAGTTATTGAGGAAGCCACATGGTTGGCACATGATTTGAAAAATTTGTTTCCAATCTATGAACTTAATTAAAAGAAGGAAATTTAAACTCTTCACTCTAAACCATTATATAATTTTAAATCATTGTCTCCTCCATTTTCATCTAGTATATGTGTTACAAACCAAATCCTTTAAAACTCTCTTATAGTGTTTTTTAATTTATTCATAGCCCTTTGATGTACAATTGGTGTAAGAAACATGATCATCATATCATGTATTGTTCTCGTTTTCAGGTATTTTTTAGGAAAAGGGGAGAATCTGGAAATTTATGTAGTACATGTAGTATACATAGAATTACACACCATGTACATAGGAGTACACATCATGTACATATGAGTAGAGGCTTTGTACTAAGAGTACACGTCGTGTAAATAGGATTAATTGTCATGTAAGTAGTAGTACACGTCATGTACTTGTCTTCCACAGGTAGCCTTGTCGTGGCCATGTGCGGTGACCTAGAGACTACCTAATGTGGAGGCCAGTTAAGGCATGTACATGGTATGCACATTAAAATCATATTCCACAAAATTTTATTTTTATTTGTTAAATCATATTGGGGAAAAATATATTTGGCAGAAACACTTTCATCTGGCCCTGTCTCGTCCATGAGTGACATGAATTTCCAAATCTTCTCTGAGCCCCTGATCCGCTATCCATTCTCCGAATCCAACACCGTCTATTGCATTGGAATCGCCTCAAGGAGTTATTCCTTATTCTAGACCATATCCTACCATTTTCCCGTCTCTAATGAGATATTCGAGGTTGGGGTGTTTTGATGTTTTTTAGATCTACAACGTTATAGGTCAATTCACAGTATGAGGTTCAACTATATCGATCGTACAATTTCGAGGTAGGTGGTTTGTTCAATTCCGTAGTTATCATTGAATTATATGGGTATAATGATCCGAATGCATTTTATTAGGATACGGTATGTTTTGAAAATCAATCCCTCATGAAGCCTTCTATTCATTGGTGGCCTATTGGGATTCATCTCACACCTATTGGGGTAACGATTTTAGATCTAAAAATATATAATTATTATATGTGTAGATAAAGGAATGTGCCCTTAAACATCAGGTACTTTATATCTATGGAGCTGGATGGCATGGGTCCAAGCCAAGGCTTGAGATGCTGTTGGGTTATATATACTTTTTATTACATTGGTCTCTGTTGTTTATACTAGCATTGTGAATTTTTTGGATGCTTCCATGAAATATGTAACAAGCAACCATTATAAATGTGGTCAAGTTATTTAATTACATTTAGTATTATGATGTCTATTTATTGTGTGGTTTACATCATCTACTACTGTTATCTATTTATTTTCACAATGTTACTCTGTAAATGGGGGAATATTTTCCCCACTATCAAACCTAAGGCCCTCACTACTAGTCGGAAGTCTATGGAATTAGGGGAAGCGTGCTTGAGGCCATCTGACCATCCGGGTACATGGATCATTTGGGCGGCACCCAGATCTAGGATGTTATAAAGTGGTATCTGAGGAATTATTTTCCTCTAGAATTTTTTTTTGAGCTTATAAGTAGGGATATGAAAGAAATAATTTGTTGGAAAGAAGCTATGCCCAATAGTAGCTAACATGAATACATGGAAAATGCCAATATGCGTTGACTAATTCAGTTTTTGGTTTTTTCAATTTTTATAGTTGGTTTCATTTATCTTTGGGTCATTCACTTGTTTTCTGATGTTATCATTGATGTTATTGAGGTTCTATATATGTTCCAACCTTATGAGATAAGGGAATTCCATCTCATGCATCATATAGTCTCTTGCTAGAGATCACATGTCATGCATTATTTTCATGCTATTTTGGGCTCATTACTAATATCATGTTGTTGTGATAGATGTTGTGAAAGATATTCATGTTGTTTTGATAGATTCATTGATTTAATACCTGATATTTGAAATGGTATTTTTAATTATGTTAGGTTTTGTTTGATTTAACACCAATCATTGGTCCCATTGGTGTTATGGGACCTCCTAGAATGGAATTTGGTGGATCATGTGATTTATTTCACTATTAAACCTGTGATATACATGAATATGCTACCAAGCTTTGATTCGTGGGGAGTATTATCCCCCGGGGATTGAAATGTTTCACTAAGATGTTCATTTCAGTATTTTTATGGTTTATAGAGTAGTTTCTGATGTATATTGTTCGGAAAACCAAGAATACATGGTGTATATTGATGATTACATGCCATATGTCCTTATTTTTATGATGGAAAAACTTTTCTTAAGTACAAGTCATTTACTTTATGTACACGCCGAGTAGTCCTAAATCTTGTGACTGGTTGTGTGGATAGAGACACGTGGTTGGGAAATGATTGGTGACAAACCCTGTGTACTTGGAGTACACACCATGTTATAAGAGCTATGCATCCATCTGTGTAACCATCATCATAGATGGATGAACCTCAAGTTGTACAATCCATGTTCTATTCTTACACATTTTATAGATTTGACTGTGTCACAGACAGTGGGACAAACGACTAAGATGGTCATGACATAAGGGATACACACTATGTCAAGGGTTCACACACCATATAGGGATACCCAGGTTGGAGCCATGGGTATAGCCGGGTAGAGGAACTCGAGTATGGTAAAATGATTCAAGTAAAAGGTGTGTTGTAAGAAGAACATGTCGTGTGTATCTGTGATACAATATGATATTTGGAAGAAGTTCATGCCCATGTAAAGTATTAAGGGAACACGCCATGTAGTTGTTATACATACCATGTACCCATGTTATATAAATATTGAATATATTTTTCTCATATTAATTTCATTCACATCTATGTTTCAGTCCTTGATAATCTTAAACTTATATGTGTTCTTGAACTTGCAGGTTCATGCCACTGAGACATCCTTCGGTTGTATGCTAGATACCGGGTTGTGATATGACATCGGACATGGCAGCTTAGGGACTACCCTTAGATCCTCTAGTCATGCATGTATTGGCCCCAAAAATTATTACAGATAAATCTTCCAATAAGTAGTTTCGCGAAGGATTCATGATGTTTTTTCACACCTTCCAGGGAGCACCACATCCTGCCCCATATATGGAAGAGTTGACATGAGTTTTTAAGTAGCAGCATCATCTCAATTTCAAAGAGGATGGAGGACCTTAGGCTGTAGATTCGTGTTTAGAATCCATGTTGTCTATCGTCAAGCATCTGGATACACCTCTGGATAGGAGGGTGAAACTTTCTAAGTACATGATTCAGAATTCCACCAAGAGATTGTGGGATGTGATTTCATAAGCGGGAAGCTAGTAGTTTACAGCTTGGGATGAGTTCCAGCGTGTCTTCTATGATTACATTACCTAGTTACATTGAGGTTCTATCAAGAATGATAGTTCATGATTCTGGAACATGGTACTCTCTCAGTCATGGAGTATTCTTCATGCTTCACAGAGCTGCAGCGCTTCACACTAATTCTAGGTGGTGGTGTTTTTTTTTCTGTTGATGATTTTTGACGATGGTTTTAGGCATGAAATATGATCTCAGGTGATCATCATCAGTTGTATGTTCATCCCTTCTATATTCAACTAGGTTCTGATTACATAGTGAAACCTGAGGGATTATGGAGATGTTATCCATGGAGTCTCGACTCCTGGAATTGGTACCCCTCCGAATGATAGCACAAAGCACCTTAAGCAGTCTACGCACAAAAGATATGAGTTACTGAGAATGTCCTTTAGGTTATTAGGTGGTATTATACCAGTGCGGAAAAATAAAGAATACGAGTCCACATTTCCCATGAGTCCCAATTGAGGGCCGATATTGCAGCAAGATGGGTATTTAAAAGTGTTTCTGTCAGTTTTTATCACCATCCCATATTGAAAGGGGTTCCATTTCAACACCTCGTACTGGGGAAGGATCACCAGTCCCACATTAGTCAGGGAACTAGTGTTCTTCATTCCATTCACATAAGGGTGGATTTCGTGGCCATAGTGGTCAGACCAAGGGTTTTTGACAACCGTAGGGTGGATCAACTCCGGGATCATAGAAATCTTAAACGGGTTGTGGTGCAGGTCAGGCTTTTTCAATAGAGAGGTCCTAGTAGGAGTAGTATATTGAACCCTCAAAAGTTAGAGGTAGGATTCTAGTTGACTTGGTAATAGATTATGCACTATTTGATAAAGAGGATTACCATAGTTTCATATCTGTTGTAGTTATGGAGAGCCTTGGGTTCTGAATATTTACTTTTACCAATATTAGGATATTGGACACTATATTTGGGACTAGAAATACTAGTGTGTTTCATTGCAAGGAGTTCCCTATTAGGATGGAAGGTGTCACTTCTTATGGAAAAATTATTTATTAGAGATTAAAGGCTATAATTTCATTATCGAAATTGACTGGTTGGTTCTCATCATGGCTTTTGTCGATTTCCATCCTCGCAGGCTGAGTTTCCAATCTCAATAGGCATGTCGTTCCGAAATTAGGGGAAATGGGATGACCAAAAGAAAAGCGTTGGACCCGAGCGTCATGGGTTGGGAGGAGATATAGCCCAGATTTCGACTTAGAATCTTTATGACCAGGGGACTTCACATATTTACTTTCCTCTAGTGCTATATCATTTTAGATATTTTTTTCTTGAGTAATTTTTCAGTTTTCTTCCAGAGCGAGAGGTAGATATCACTGTTGAGTTTATTCTAAGTGTGGAACTGGTGTCCATTACTCCTTATAGGATGACTACACCAGAGTTATGAGAGATAAATTAGGATATAGTGATGTTATTGACGAAGGGTTTCATTCAACCTGGTACATCTGATTAGGGTTCTCGTATCATTTTTTTGATGAAGGTGGAAAATATATTTTGTCATTATGTGAATTATCGGAATCTGAAACAGTTGACGGCCAAGAACCGATATAACTTGCAGAGATTGGATGATATATATGATTATCTTTGAGGAACCCAGGTGTTTTTGAAGATTGAATTGAGATATGGGTATTATCAGTTGCGAGTTAGACAATTAGATATACATCATTGAGCCTTCTAGAGAAGGTATGGTCTATTTGAGTATGTGTTTATGGAATTTGGTCTCACGTACGCGCCTGAAATTTTTATGGAACTGATGAACTAAGGGTTTCATCCATACTTGGACTCTTTTGTGGTGGTCATCATGGATGATATCTTGGTGTAATCTCACTCTTGACATGACAATACCTAATATATTTAGATCGTTTTGAGTACACTAAGAGAGAATGAATTATATGCTATGCTATCAAGATTCCACTTTTGGATAGACTAGATTCAATTCATGGGTCATGTTATATCAGATACATGAGTGTTAGTGGACCCAAATAATGTGAGGAAAGTAGTTTCCTAGGAGAATCCGAAGAACTTCTTTAAGGTACTGAGTTTTCTAGGGATCGATGGTTAATACAGATGTGTCATACAGGACTTTTCATGATTAGTTGCACCATTGATGGGCAGACTAAAAAGGATGCGAAGTACCTGTTGAAAAATTCCTACAATTAACAATTTAATGAGTTGTATGGGAGGTTGAATTCAGCACCAATACTAGTTTTTCAGGAGCTGGGAAAGAGTTATATTGTTTATTTTGATGTATTAGGTATCGGGTTGGGAGCATTGCTTATGTAGGGGTGTGGATTCACTGTGTACGAGTCTTGGTAGTTGTGGCCACAAGAGAGGAAATACCTAAATCATGATCTCGAGTTGGTTGTAATTTTTCTCGATTTATTAAATTAGAGACATTACCTTCTAGGAGAGAATTTTGGAGAGTAAACTGATGAAAAAGTCGCATGTATATCTTTACTTATCCTGAACTGAATTTAAGACATTGAAGGTGGGTTGAGTACCTTCATTCCTTTGAATTTAGATTGACTATATTTATTGGAAAGTAAATGCAATGGATGATGTGTTGAGTAAAAGGACATATTTTCTCGCAGTTCATGAGTCTAGTAGTTAGTTGTGTCTTATGGCTCTGTTCTAAGAGATGTATATGGAGATTCTTGACAGACAGGGGTAGGCGTTTCATTCTTATGTAGCGTTTACCTCTATTATACTTGATCGGGTTCAAATGAGGAATCTATTAGATTATGAAGGCCTAGTTATATGGGAGAGTGTATCAAGAGTGGACCCTAATCTTCGATGGATAGTAGGAGGGGATGTTATCTTTCATTTTCAAGGGCGTGTGAGGGTGTCAGCACACATAGGTCATGAGATGATACAGGATTTTCATTCTTCAGTTTGGGAAGTTCATCTTGGGTTCACTAAGGCGATTAGAGATCTACAACATCATTATTAGTGGCCTGATATTAATAATTATTTTCTAGTTTTTATTTGAGATGTTCCACTTATCAGCAGGTGAAGGGGGGTATCAGTGAATGACAAAGATTTTTTAGCAATTGCCCATTCTCGAATGGAAGTGGGATGATGTTGCGATGGATTTCGTGAAAGGTTTTCAGAGATCCCCTAATGGTGATGATGTAGTTTGGGTTGTCATTGAAAGACTCACAAAGGTAATGTTGGTTTTACCGATCAAGTATACCTTCAGTGTTGATGTGTTTATAAGGTTGTAAATCAAAGAGATTTTACGTTTACATGGGCTTCCACACTAAATTTTTTTATATAGGGATGCACGTTTACTTCTCGGGTCTATAAAGGACTACAGAGGGCATTGGGTACATAGGTACTTTTAAATATATCTTAATATCCATAGATAGAGGGCCTTTCCTAGCATAAGATTCAGGTGCGGGAGGACATGCATAAAGAATAATTCAATGATTTTGGAGGATCGTGATATAATCACATGCCTTTTGTTGGAGTTTTCCGATAATAATAGTTTTCATGAAACTATTCAGATAGAACCTTATGATGATTTTTACGGTAGACCATGTCGATCACCCCTTTGTTTGATAGATGAATTAGAGGAGGCTATGACGAGAGCTCGTCTTGTACATGAGACCACAAAGTAGGTGGAGTTCATTTCTTAGAGGATAGCTACTACACAGTCATGGAAGAAGTCTTATGCAGGTCGACGGAGATGACCTCTTGAGTTTGAGGTTGGTGATTCGGTTTTCTTACGTGACATACCAAGGTTAGGATAGATGAGGATTAGGAGTCCGAGTATTCTTTCACGGAGATACGTTGGGCTATTTGAGGTTTTGGAGTGAGTCGGGTCACTTGCCTATAGATTGTTGTTAACTTAGAGGTATCGGGCTATGAACAATTTATTCCATGATTCTCAGTTATGGAATACTTCTCAGACTTGTCTAATGTTTTCCAATCTAAGGAGGTTGAGTTAGAGGTGGACACATCATTTAATGAGCATCCTATCCAGATTGTTGATCGCAGCTAGAAGGTTCTTCGTGGCGGGTCTGTTCCTCTTTTATGGGCATTTTTGATGAAAGGATGAGTACATGACGAATCTTGGGAGAGGGATATGGATGGGTGATCAAAGTTTCTTTTGCTATTATAGGATTCTTCTTCTCCATATTGTGAGGGAATATTTGTGATGAATTTATTTACTGTGGGATGTTTGTATGAACCCAAAATGTCATTTCATATATGAATTTTGTTTTTAAGTGTTTTTTAGGAATATTTGGAGAATCTGGAAATTAAAGGAGTACACATCATGTAATATGAAGTACACACAGTGTACCAGGTCTCCAAAGGTAGCGTTGTACTGGCCCTGTAACGGCCGATACATGGATGTGTGGGGTAACCTAGAGACCACTTAATGAAGAGTCCCATTAAGTCATGCATACAATGTGTATAATAAAAGAACATTCCATGTAATTTTATTTTACTTTGTTAAATCGGATAGTGGTCACGTCTAATTTCCAAAACCCCTTCTTATAGACCTGTCAAATCCAAGGGTGACGGAAATCATGGAATCCTCTCTGATCCCAAGATCTTTCATTCTTCCTCCAAATCGAACACTTTAGATTGAATTGTAATCACCTCAGCGAGTTCATCTTTATTCTATAGCCTATACCCCTGTTTTCTATTCCCTCGTGAGATATTCTAGGTTGAGATTTTTTGACATTTTTTTATATCTAAATTTTTTTAGGTCGAATCAAATGTTGAGGATCAACTATATTGATGGTACAACTTCGTGGTTAGTGGTTTGTGCCTTTATGTAGTTGTATTTAAATTATATTAGAAAAAAGTTGCGAATACCCAAGTTTAGGTTTTTGAATTTTTTGGAAATATTACCCGGATGATGCCTTATAATGTTTGTTTTCATACTAGTATTCCTCTCAAACAGGTTTGGGTCATGATTTTTGGCCCAAACATATTATATTTTTTAGGTATAGATAAGGGAAATATCCCTTCTATTTCAAGTACTTGATTATTGTGGAGTTGGAGAGCATGGAACTAAGATGAGGTCTATGATGATATTTGGGTTTATTTAATATATAGTTCTTTGGTCTCTCTTTTGTATTCCATCATTGTGAAATGTTTGGCTTCTTTCCTAGAAATATGTGACATGCATTATTTATATATATGCATCTGTTGTTAATTTACTTTTAGTATTATGTTTTTCATATATTTTTTGGTATTACTTCTTCCACTAATGATATAAATTAGTATCCATTGTGTTACTCTTCCAATAATGGCATATTTTCCCCACTATCACACCCAATAACCTCACTAGTAGTCAGAAGCCTCTTACATTTACAGAAATCTGCTTGAGACCATGTGACCAACCGGGTGCAGGGCACTTTTGGGCAGCACATAGAACTAGGACATTCTAATTGGTTAATAATTGAATATATATGAAATAATACAAGTCCCCTTTCCTCAATTTTATAGTATAACATTTATTATTGGTTCACTGTTCTTACAAATATCATAATCCTTTATTTTCCCAGAAAAATATTTTTATTAGTATTAGTGATTTATTTAGCTTGAATCATAGGCTAATGATGAGAGGATATTTTAATATGAGCATTAGGGTTTTGTTCTACATGTTATTTTCCCATATTCTATTTTTTTTAATGTGGTTTCAAAATTTATAAATTTTCACTGTGAATTGTCTTCTTTTTTTAGAAATGTATTGTATATAACTAATTTATTTTTTTGAACCTTTCATGGTTCTTAATGGATTTTTTTTATAATGAGATGACCTGGAATAAGGCCACTCATGTAGCGTTCTACTACACCGAGCATTGAAATTGATATTTTGAATGTTTAATTTTTTGTTTTATGGGATTAAACCAATTATAATTTTGTTTATCATGATAATATTGTAGAATGGTTTTTGACTTAACATGGAATGTTAAATGGATATATAGATATTTAAAGGGGATATTTTTGAAGGGTAATAGTGTAAAATTCAATATTATAAAATTAGAAAAATGAATTTTTAGTTGTAATGGTAGTGAATACATTCTAAAATTTTATAGATAAGGAATTATGTTAATTTTATTATGAGTAATGAACCTTTGTTATCTGGTTACGTGAAATGGATAAGTCTTGTTGTTAATGTATGATAATATTTCACTAACAATAGGACATAGAAATCATGATGGATGGCTTAGTTTGGATTTTGGATTGGGGATCCTGAATATTGGGTCTGGCCATATTGATGTTCTTGGACCTACTAATTTAATTTATTGATTAGATGTTGGACTTATGATCCAATATCCTCTCATATAGAAATGATATGGATACTTGAACTGATGTACCAAGGATAAATGGATCATTTTAATTGAATAATGAATTATAAATTTATGTAAATTCTTATACCACTTATAGTATATGTTACATAATTTCGGTGTGATATGAAGAAGGTTTGGGGTATTGGTGCTATAGTGGAAACTGAGGGCCCAAGGGTCTAATTGGTAAATATTTAATTAAAATTTTATGGCATTAACTTCCTTTTTTATTTCATAATATTATCACTACATTGAATATTATTAGAAAGTATTTATTTATTGACACATGTGGTGGTTTGATGATATTTTATACTCACACCAAACTCGGGTCACCGATGGGTACAAGTGAAAACATCGTGTCTGTAGGTTTTGATAAAGGAATAGGAACTCGATTAGATTTTTGACATCAGATGGAGCATTTTTGGGGATAATACATGTCATCAAGAGATGTTTTTTTATCATTTTTTGTATTTATGTTTATTTTTTTTCCACATTAGTCACTCACGACATTATGTAGTTATCATGTTGGACTGTTGTATATTCTCATTTATCAAGGTAGGTTATATAATTAATAATAATTTTTTATTATGTGTTGTAGATGTTTATTATTATTTAAACTATTGGTTACCCTAGAAAATATTGTATCTTCTCCCCTATGTTTAATTAATCCATTTATGCTAGTCAGAAACCTCTCGTACATGGTTTGATCCCTTGAGTTCATGTAATGAATTGGATCCTGGTAACTGTTTAATGGGGCCTAGGTTATAGAATTACATAATATGTGGTGTCCTATATATCCCTCTAATTCATTGGTTAAGAGACTATATCCCATTATACATTAGTTAATATATATTTTTTAATTACTTGAGAACAACTGAATTAATGGTGTCACTCATGGATGTTAGGTTCTATATAAGAATGTATATTCCGTATTTGAAATATGTTTTATAGTTTTATGTTTATTATCATGACTATTTTATTCTCCCATTGATCATATTTATTGAATCATTCTTTTTATTCATTTATTATTTTATTGTAATAGTTTTGGAATTATTTACGTCTATATCATTGTTGGTGATGATTTTGTTATGTATCTTAATTATACACTAATAATCAACTTATGATAACTTATTATATTTGATAATTATCACTTATATTTACCCTAAGTCTATATCTATTGTCCAGAAATTATTTTTTTCATAAGGATATGAATGAAATTTATTACATAATATATTTTTAGAATGGTATCACTTGTGAATAATTTTTCAGAGAAGTTGAAGAATTATTATAGATTTTTTAGTTATTTATATAGTCGTAAATATATGAATTTGAATAATACGAAATTGAATTTATTTGGTAATTTATTTATCTAATAATATAAAACTATTAACCTAAATGGTACTATGAAGATATTTATATAAATGTTTTTTTAATTAATTTAATTAGATTGTCATATTAATGGGATTCTATTATAAATTCAAAAAAATATTTAGATAAATATTTAAATCTTGTTGATATATTTTGAAGAAAAGTTGATAGTTCTAAATTTAACCAATGGATTATAATTTAAAATAAATATATAACCCTTTAGGTTAGTTGAGTTATTACTCTAGGGTTTTATATATGAAAAATTTTGTAGATACACTAGAAAAATCATGAAGTCCTAGGAATATTTAAATTATAGTAGCATCACATTTTAGTAATTTATAATTTTTTAGTTTTTATAGACATAACATACATATCGTGATACTACAATTGGAGGCATGCTCTGGTACAGAAATACCTAGGGGTAATAACAATGAAAACGATGTGTCCTTTTTAACTCAATCATCACCTAGTGAATGATCAAGAGGAATAACTACATACTAGTATATAACTGAAAATATCAATGGATCAATTTAAATTTTGGTTAAATTATATTATGATTTTATAGTCATTTGAATATTTACATTGATTTTACTAGATATTTTTTTTAATTAGTTATGATTTAGTATCATGTTTAATAAGGATTATAAAAAGGATGATAATAAATATTTATTTCTTTAATGTTGTAGGGATTATAAAAAAATAAGGTAGTATACATCAATAATGAGAGTCTCATTAAATTTCAATTATTATAGAAAATGTTTTAATGAAAATTTTACCTATGTTTTTTAGGGTGATATTGAAAATAATTATTGATAAGTCTTAATATTTTTACTTGTGGATGTAATTTATTATTGACATTATAGTATATTATAAAATATATTAAAATTATTTTAAAAAATATATGTAACTTTCCCCTTAATATTATTTAAGTAATCTATTAAATGGAATCCATAACCATGAAAAGATATTTTTCTACAAATTCATATTTTGAGGATAATAATATCAAAACAAATGATTAAGGGATGTATAAATCATTCATTTTATATACACATGAAGAAATGAAAATAAAAAAAATGATAAATTTGAAAAACTACTAGATTATTCTGGTAATAAAGGAATTGATAATTTAATTAGAATTTATTTATTGAAGTTATCTGTGTTTTCAAAATATTTGTTTTGAACAGATGGTGCCTCTTTTAGACTTTTCAAATATTAATGATAATGTTAAATTCAGAAACTATGTATGGACTTATTATGATTTAAATGATTAAATATTAAAATTAATTTGGTAAATGTATTTTATAGATCTTATATGATAATTATTTTTAAAAACATGGTTTCATTATTATATGAAAGGAATAAATATATCTTATAGAGTTATAATTTACTTGCGATGGATTAGAAGTATAAGGTACCTGACATATTACAAAATAAATACAGAATTAGTTATAAGATAAAGTAACACTCATTGATTATCAACATTGATTAATAATTTTAAGGAAATGTTATAATTTATGTAAGGGGGTACAATTTAATGACTCGCGATTTTATATCTTCTTAATGGATTATAAGTTTAATATCTTATGTCAAATGAAACATTGATCTAATGTAACACCAATCTAATACAAATAAATTTAAATTAAAATCAAATGAATAAAATAATTATTAATCTATAATAAGATAATATTCAATTAAATTAATTACATGTTATTAATGATCTTATATATTTTTTAAAATGGATCCATTTCAAACAGGAATTTAAAAATTAATTATTATATATTTCATCCATATATTACATTGATCACATTTAAATGATTATTATAATATTTAATATTTATATATCTGAATAATTGTTTCAATATTCATTTTTTAAAATTTATATAATGTATTATTAAAGACACCAGATGATTAACAATTAAATATTTAATTTATCCGTTTTTATTTTTATTGTTATTTGAATAACAAAATTTATTTGTTTTACAATTTTAATATCATTAAAATTTTATTTTGGAATGAATAATTTCATATTTATCTTGGTATAAATATCAGCGATTTATTTATGAAAGTTTAATTTTAGGTGAATAGTGAAAAATATTGGTTTTTACATTTTTCATGACTTAATATGATTATTATTATAAAAGTATAAATTATAAATTCATGAAAACTGTTTATAAGAAATAATATTGTTCTTTATAATTTAAATTATAATTTCAAATATGAAAATTTTAATTTTCAATCATTTTTTAAAATTTTATAAATGAATTTATATATTCCGAAAACAAATTAATACATTATAAATTTATTATATTAAAATTAATTTTTGTGACCTATTGAAATGTAATATTTGTATAAAAAAAATTGGAATATCTAAGTCTGAATTATGTAGTAAGGTCCTTTTTTATTCTTAAATGTTAAATTATATTATTAATTATATGTTTCCATGGTAGAAAATAAAATAGTAAAATTGAAGAAAATAATATGTAAAGTGAATAACATGTTTAAAACATGTACTGAATTTATTTTTTGATGTTTTTATCAAATATATATCTTTAACACTATTTTTTATCACTTTCAATCAACTTTACTAATTAATGACTTGACTTTTTCAAAAAGTTCTAGGAATCTAAAAAATTCTACTTCCTTTATAATTAAAATGTGACTCTACTCTCATAACATCCCTCCACACAAAAACATCCTATTTTCAACTCAAAATCGAACAAACCCCATATCAAAAATTTTCACTTCCATGAAAATGTTTTATTATTCTTCCAAGGCCATTCACTAAAGGATTATCTCCATTATATTAGAGATAATTAATGTAATGAGGAATAAGTTCATAACCTCTATTTTATATCATCTATTACATTTTATTCATTCTATATTTTTTATAATTCATAGCACCTTCATAAAATGTTGACATAAATGTTATCATAATGATGATATGTTATTATAATTATGGTCAAACTATTAAATACCATTTACATTTTCTCTAAATAAAAATGATATGTGAATCGTGTGTGTGCGGAATACCATCTGAATGAATAAAAAATTTCATTTTTCATTAATATAGTTGGATTCTACATATATGGGTTATTGTAATGGATATTTATTTTATATTATATTAGTACATAATTTTGAAACAAACATAATATAATTTTCATTATAATACTGGTAAACAAGTGTGAAAAATATATATCCTTAAACAAGTGAACTGTGAGGAAAAAAATTTATTCATACTATGAAATTATTCAAATCCATAAAATTTTTTCTTAATTATATACTCATATTTTATATAACATTATTAATAAAAAAACTATTCCACTATTCTCATTGTGTAAATATATTTCAAATTAATCTCCTCATTTTAAGACATCAGTAATGGTATGTTCGTGTTTGGTTTCGTTGGACATCTTACATGAAAAATGCTATAAAATTTTACCATTGAGTGTTATGAAAGATAAATTATTGGTATCATAAGATATATATAGTTAAATAATTAAATGTTAATTTCTTGAAAAGATACATCAATATTTAACACCTTAATTAAAAAAATTTCCTACATAGGATAAAAATAAATAAATATGATTGTAAAAAATTTCATCTTATATGATAGAGAATAAGGAACTCATGACAGTAAAATAAGAAATAATAAATCATTTTACATCATCCCCTAAATTAACATTAATTATTAGGGACACATGAACATGGGATGAAAAAAAATTATTGATACACATACTATGTGATTAGTATAGACCATAAAATTATAAATTATGTTGGGGGAAAATTTCTAAACAATAATTATAATATATAAATATTGAAGGAAAATAAATATGGACTACAAATAGTTATATTTAAAACAAATTTTAATGGGTATATAATAAATCAAATAAATAATATTATTTAGGTTGTTTGGTGAATGTGAAAAACAAATCAGGACTAAGGATAGGGTATTCATCTCAAATTATTCTCATTCATACATGTTTTTAATTATGTATATTATTTAATCTATATGTTGTATTTTCTACAAAATATATATTTTTATTTCATTAAATAAATATTATTTAGGTTAATTTATATTCAATTCAAATATTCACATTTCAAGAGGTTTTAATTTAAATTATCTTCATGTTCTAATTGGATCGTTAACCCAATCCAAATTTAGTGAGTTATAATTGTAATTAATGAAGGTTATTCATATTACTAATAATATTTTCACTTATGAATTTATTATGTGTGATTTTCTCTTGACTTATATAGATTAAAATTTATAACAAAATATCAAAATTTTTAAAAGATTCTTGCACCATGATCTTTGATTTCATTATGGGGATTTAGGAAAAAATAATTTACGTTTAGATATAAGGTTCCTTTGAAATTAAAAATTTAATATTATCTTTATTATTTTATTTCCATGTCAATATTATGTTCCGTTTTCATAATTTTAGGGAAAAAGCATATCTTGATTCAAAATATTCTTAATTTACTTTTCTAAGCACTTTGTTTCAAGTATATATGATTCGTGCCATAAATATTCTCATATATATTTTGGAAAAAATTATATATTATTTTATATTATTCAAATTATTTTCATTGCCCTTGGAATAATTTATTCCTATGACCATTTTTATGATTTAGGAGTTCATGGAATGTTTTTAAATATATTCTCCACTAAAATATGTCTTTGATAATCATTATGATTTTTAACTAGTAATTTATTAATGATTCTTTATAAATGTAAAATGTTTTCCAATATTATTATATATCCTTTTTGAAAAAAATTTAATGTGATCTATTCCATTATCATTATAAAATTATGTTTACAGGTTTTCTCATTTTCTATTAATATGCATATTCCAAAAACGATTTTAATTTTATTTGAAAAATTAAAAATAAATAACAATGATATATAGAATAAAAAAATTCCACCATGTTTTCTGAAATATCACATTTAAAATTATTTTATAAGATTAAGGATATTTTTTATTTCCAACGTCCTATTTCAAAAGCACTATAAAATAATATTCATTCATGTCATTGAACATTGAGATAACTTATCCTTTATTAAGGATGTTTTAAAATTATCAACATCCACCTTGTTTTTACGGATTTCTTATTTAATGTTATTCTCCTCTAGACAAATGATTCATCATAACTGTATTATTTTTTTGTAATTTTTTATCTATAAAAATAATTTTTATTAGAATTCATTTATTCTACAAGTACACTATTTTTAATTCCTCTGAGGTAAGGGTGTTCACCTAGATTCTATACATCGATTGATTGAGGAACTATATTTTCATATTTTTTAATCCTTTCACTATATTGTGTATATAATATATTATTTTTTATATTTGTGGAAGTTTATCTACATAGAATGTTATATCATATAATTGGATAGGCATTTAATTTCCGTAATTATATAATTTTTTGATTATTTATTACTTATGAATGATTTATTTTGGTGAGTCTATTTGAAATGATTATGTATCCCCTTTTTGTTTTCATGGTTTCTTTATGATATGATGAATGAAACACATTTTAATTCAGGGGTTCATTATTATATGATGAATTATTTATTTTTTACGTTCCTCATATGAATGGATGATTATGTGTGGGATCCTATATCACCATATAATGAATTAGTTAACATTTTATATGTCATGAAATAGGTATTATAGAATAATTTGTGGTTTCTCATTAAAATGCACATTGATGGTGTAGACCATTATATAAATCTCCCCTATACTAATGAGTGATTCAAATATGAAATATTGTTCAATTTTTTTATTTTTCATCTAATGAATATGTTATTCTATAATTAATCTTGTTTATTGAATCAATTATTTTATACATGTCCTATTTAATGTCTAAACTGATGCCCTAATTTAGTATCTAATATTAGTGGGTATGATTTTTTTCTTTATCATCATTATACTCATATGATCATTATATTCTCACTTTTGATATTTGATTCATATATCATACATTTTCACATAATGGGAATGTAATTTAACTCATTCCTATTTTTCTTGTTCCCCTGAATATGAATAATAAAATATGTAATTTGTTTTAAGAATAAAATTTTAAGAAAAAACATTATGGGAAATATTTTTTTAAAAAAAAATAATAAAAATTTTCATATATTGGTTAAAATATCCATACATTGAAAAATAGTTGAGTTTTACTATATAATGTTTTTATATATTCGTTAAAACTCTAGTAATAATATTTATTTAATTTATGGGTATTTTTTTTTTAATTTTTGGTAATTTCATAGTCTTATCTATAGGCTAATATCACTGACATACCATGAAGACCATCCTTGATGAACTGTCTTGACCATATGAGTTACAACCCCTCATAATGGAAAATAGTTAAATAACCACATCAACATATGATTTAATATATAACTAATTGAAGGAATAAATTAATAACTAATCACTCATAAGAAATTTTCATTCAATATATTAACAGTATTAACAAAATGAAGTAGAATTATAGAATCATCAGTGTAAAAATATAATTCCTTCAAAAGAATTTCACTAAACATATAAATAACACAAAAATATATATTGAAAAACCAAAAACATCTCACCCCCAACAAATAAAATATTTCATGGTATTCTATAATCTTTAAAAAAAATTAAACCAAAATAATCATAATAAACAAATACAAAGGTTTTTCATTTAACATCCCTGGTAAATGAAGGATATAAAATTTTCATATTTATGAATATTTGTGAAATAAATATTAATTTCACTTTAAATGAGATTCTATGTTCGATGGAATACAAGACACACAATGATGGGATTCACTGAAATCTCATATTGCACACAAGGCTAAGTCATACTAGAAATTAATAATATAATATTATTTTAAATGGTAGTTAACGCCTATCCATTTTATAATAAAAAATTAACCGAACTAACTAAAATATGATTATACATGTTTTTTAAATGTTTTTACTTTTATCCAATAAAATTTAAAGGCATAAAATGAGAATGAATCTAATTTTAAGTATGAAAAACATTAATATTTTTAAATGTTGTTTTACCACCTTTTGATGGTGAACCTTTTTTAAATATTTTTTCTTCACTTTTATATATTTTATATAAAAAATAATATTCTTCTTTAGAAGTGAGACATCCAAATTTACAATGGGTAATTTTTTTGGAATTTTTCTGATTATGTTCATTTTTACAGAATAGTGAAAAGTACTGCATTTTTTGTCCAAACTGACTATGTATATGATTTATTTATATAGCTATATGGTAAATTTAATAGAATTTAATGTTTAATTGGGTTATATTTTTATAATTAAATGCTATATTTTTCATTGGATGTAATTTCACTTTGAAATTGGTCATAAACAAGTCCCAATCTTTTGATAGTTATTATTTCTCAAAACCACGCTTTTCAGTTTTGACGACGAGAATTAATTTTAAATTAATTTATAAAAATTATGTATTTTTATATTGTAAAAATTGTTTCTATATTATCAATCAGTATTTCTAAATGGTGTAAATATTTAACTTTTTTATAGAAATAATGAATATTAACTTCAGTAAATATATTATTTACCATGGTTAAAAGGGAAATATGGTAAATAATGTTTAAAAATAATATAATATGAAAAATAATTAACCTAACACATATCCTAATCCTATTGGATGATACATTTCTGACCATGGGCATCATTGTGTCAGTTTTGAGACCCCATGGGTCTACTTGTATGCTAAAATTATATTTTATAAAAATTAATTTAAACTTAAGGAAAATGTAACATAAACATGTTTCATTTAGTAAAAAACTTATATGGGGTTATAAAAGTGATATTTTGGACTATAAATTTTCAGTATAAAGCTAATAATATATATTATATCATGGAATTATTTTATAATTTTTATACATTAAATAAATAAATTTAATTAAGGCACAATGATGATATAGTTATTGGTTCATTAAAAAGGGATTCAAATAAATGATATTATAAATGATAAAATAAATGTAATTTGGTTATTTTGATGTCATCAATGAATTTTATAGAAGATATTTACAAGTTATATTTTTATTGATGATGTTTTTTCAAATCAATCATCTTGTTATGGAAAATAAAAAAAAGTAATGATATAAATAGTGTCAAAATTAACATAATTCCTATTTTAAAATATAAAATATTTTAATCAATATTATAAAATTCAATTTTGGAAAATAGTGATAATAAATAATAATTTTATTATTGACACTTTAATCGGATATTTTTCATGATTTGGTAACTATATGTATTCTATAATTGTTAAATGGTTGATAAAAGGGTAAGAGTACAAAAGGGGTAAATAAAAAAGAAAAGGATTAAAAATTATACAAACCATGTACAGTTATTATTGAATTATTTTATTTCGACTTATATTCATCTTATATTAAATCAATATGCATTTTTAACCTTTTTAATAGAAAATAATTTTATAATAAAATATTACATTCAAACATTCTTAAAGAGCCCATCCTCCATCTTATAAAAGGACACCACCACTAACCCATTACACACACCTATCATGCTCCTTTGATCTGCAAAAATATTCTCAAATATGATCCAAACATATATATATTCCTCCTAGAAGCCTTATTTTGGAATTCATGGAATTCAATAATTTGGTTTGGTTCAATCCAAAGGGAGTTACCCGATTTAAAGGTGAAGTGCCCAGATCAGTGTGAATCACTGATAGGGGGAGGGGGTGAATCAGTGATCCTTTAAAACTTTTTACTAATTGATTCTTAATCAATTAAACCTCTATGTCTTGTTATGGCCTCGATCCACTCTTCTTATGTCTTTCAACCTTTCCCGGATAATGCAGTAATGAAAAGGCACATGACACAAGGATTTACAAGGTTCGGCACCAAAGGCCTACATCCTTACCATGCTCTCCCAGCATGGATTCTCCCATTATAACTTGTTAGAATTACAATGGTCGATACAGCTTCCCACCGTATCTCTCCTGAGTCCCACAGGAGGGTCTTTATACTGCGTCCCACAATGTTACCAGAGTCCCACTGGCCTTCTCCAGAATCCCACTGGAGACTTCCTCCACCCTGAGTCTCACAAGGGTCTTCTCCTGGCTGCTCGAGTCACACGAGTAGCTCTTCTTCTTGTTCAGGTCTTCAAGTATCTTCAGCAGTCTGGGATAAAGATTGTTGGACTTGCTCTGTACCTCTGATCACTTGTGATGATCAAGTCTTCTCGTCTTGCTCAGGATTTATCTCCTTCTTCTCAGGATGACCTGGCCTCTCTCTTCAAGAAACTTCAACAACCTCTGAAAAGGTCTGTTGGTCTTTCTCAGCTTCTGATCACTTCTGTTGATCAGGGTCTTCTCAATCTACTGAAAACTCAGACAACCAATCTCTGTAACTTCAGTCTGGCTCTGTCTCACTTCAAAACAACTTCATGCACTGAATGCATGGAAACTCTGAATCCTCATGCACTGACTGCATGGCCTTCTCAATCTCTTCAAGATCCTCTGGTCTTGGTTAACTCAAATGCACACAAGCATGCATGCAAGCATGCACTTCCCTCTTTCTTCTCTTGGTGCAATAAACCCACAAAGGGTGTAGTATCTTTAAGCACACACCAGCTTCTCAATTCTTCACACACTTTATCCAATTTGTTCACACACATAAATGTGTGTTGTTCTTTAGTGTGGGAATCCTCTTCTCCTTCTTCTTAGTGTGTAATTTCAGTTTTCACACACACTAAGGTTCGGCCTATTTGTCTTTTTGCACACAAACTTTGTTTTTCACTTTTGCACACACTTGAGCTTGGCCTTTCACTTCTTCTTGCACACACACAAAGTGTTCTTTAATTTGTTCTTTCAATGTGTGCACCCATATAAGGGCTACGACCTTCTTCTTCAAATTGCACACAAGGCACTAAGGCCTCGGCCTCTTCCCACTTCTTGTTGCACACCCTTAACCCGTAGGTTGTTCTTCAATTTTGCACACACAAAATGTGTCTTCAATTGGTGCACACACAAGGCATGATAGCCTCGGGTCCTCTTCTCCACTTGGCACACACCCACTATCTGTAGGTGGTCTTCTTCACTTGATCTCAAAGGAGGCGCGCAAGGGTATGCTTGAGCCGCGGCCAACTCCTTCTCCAACAGCCGCACAAGGTACCAAGCCGCAAGGGCCGCGCAAGGCCTCCGGTGCAAGGCACCTCAACCACGGGGCGCGCAAGTGCTACTGCACTGGGTACTTCATGCCGCGCAAGGAGTAGGCGCGCCGGGGATCTCCTCCTCCTCCTTCTTCTTCTCACGCAAAGAGGTAGCGCGCAAGGGACTCAGCCGCACAAGTCAACTAGCGCGCGGCTTCGACTTCGCAAGGCAGAGCCTCACAGAACACAGTTTTTCAATAAAACTTCAACAAGCAAAATCGAGAGCAAGGCCTCTGTTTATATAGGCGAGAGATGCCTCTGTCCATCCGCGTGTTAAATCTTGAATCACCGAAGATTTCGGATCTTTAAAAATCCTTTAAATCTGGTTTCTATCTTCGGTTCACGCGGGTATTTATTTTCTTCGGTATTCTTCACGTGCATGCGACTTAGAACGCATGCACGACCTCTTTTCTTCCAATCCATGCAAATCACAAACCCGTCAAAGCCTCGGCAACGTTGCATGCCTCGGCCGAACTCCAATTTCTTCATTTGATGCATGCAAGGTCATTTTATAGCATGATTATGTTCGTTATGGCCAGACGATTACAATGGTGGCTTTAGCTTGATCGGAGGTCGCCGGGAACTCGAAATCCGGCGTCGGGAGGTGCCTGGTTCGAAGGTGGACTCGCGGGTGGCCTCGTGTGAGTTCGGGGAAGAAGACGGATGCTGGGCCGTTGGATGCAGTGATCAAATGAGCATCAATGGCCAGGATTGGAACAGGGCTCCGCGGATGCATCGGGCGGCCGAGATCTTCCGTGAGATCACCTGGACGGCTGAGATTTGCTCCCGGGTGAAAATTCCGCGTCCCACAACGAAACGGGGAGCGGTTTTTCCGCGCTTTATCGCCCTGGCGCTCTCCACCACACCTCAGTTGAACTTCTCCCCTCCCAGTGCCGCCCCACACCGGGTTCTCTCTGCGGGCGCGCTCTGCGCCCACCTATTCTCCCTACGGGCGCGCTTCTAGCGCCCACCATGCACTCTTGACACTCTTGGGGGCGCGCTCCTACGCCCCTGCCGCGCTCCTTCGGGCGTGCCCCAGGCGCCCATGCGGTGTCTTGGGTGTGCGCCCTACCGCCCTGGCTCGCCCCACGGGTTCCCCCATGGGCGTGGTGCCCTAGTGCCCATGCCTTGGGGTTGAACCCTCAAGGTGCCTTGGCTGGCCATATTTTTTGCTTAAGTGGAGAACCTAGACTTTGTATAAAAACAAGGTTACTATGAACCAAATGCCAAATGACAAATGCCAAGCCACTTATTCCAAGCCATTCTTCTTCTACATTTTTCTTCTTCTTCTTAAGAATTCCTCTATTCATCCTCAACATTTATTTATCACTTACGAATGGAAATTCTTGAAGGTTCTTCATCAACTGAGCTCCTGAATCACAGAAAATCTCCAATGAGCTTCATTGATCTAATCAGAGATCAATTGGATCTTCTTCACATTCACATGCACTAAGTGTTAGTGCATGGACTTCATTAGCTCACTTCATCCACTTAGAGATTGTGGATGGATCATCTTTAACTCCTCATTCATTGTCAATACAATGCATGGTCTTCTAACATTGTGGTGACATTATATCCTCTTGATACAAGTTCTTGGAACTTAAGATCAGTTCAACAATCGTCAGATGTTACTAGAGAATGTTTCAACCACATCTCCTATGCAACTTAGTGAATCTCCTAAGTGACACGCATCTTAGTACCATGGCTATTCTCCATTCATCACCAACACCATCACAACCTTTGTCATTCACATCGTGACATTCCTTGACTTCCATTCATTCCAAGACAACTTCATGCCTCATTGACAACAAATGCAACACAGTGCACTTCAATCTCCCCCTTTGTATTTGTTGTCAATACACTTCTTCTGCACATATGAATGGGTCAATATGTGTGCCAATATTTTCTCCCCCTTATTGGCAATCAAATGCAAAGGTGTGGTGTGGTTCTCTTTCAAAAATCACTTCCTCCCTTCGAATAGCATTTTCATGAAAATCACTAAGAGAGGGATGATGTCACATGTTCTCTTTAGCAAAGAACCTTTAGTAAATCAACTCTAAGTCTACTTGGGCTAACCCGGTGTAGAAAACAAGAGTGATGTAACCAAGGAACTCAATGCTGTCCACATTCACTGTAAACATGTGAGATCATGCTAAGGGGTTCAGATATTCAATGAATTGCTAAATCCTGCACATACTCCACAAAACTCATTAGAAAGTTCAGTGCAAAGATAAAGCTCCCCCATTCATCCATTTTCTTAAGATGATATTAATCTCAGAACATCATCTTCTTCAGATTTTCTCCCCCTCAAGGGGTGCACTCCGTTCTGTCCAAACCATCCTCCAGATGAGAATGATCATCATCTTCAATTCCCTACAATGTTAGCACATGTATATACCAATAGTATAAGGGAATAAGATGGAACCTCCTTGGTTCATCAATGTGAACAACAAGGTTGAGAATATTCTCTCAACCGAGATGTCCCATTTTCACCAGTCTTCACACTTGCACATTTGATCTTCATTGATGATTGTGCTGGTGTGGTTCTCAAAACATCTTCATGTGAAACCTTCTTCTTACCTTTTGCTTTAGCAATTGCCAGAGCTTCATCTTCAACACTTTGTAGTTCTCTGGCAAGTTGCAACTAATGTGGCCATATGACAAGTAAATCATTTGGAAGAGTGGCCCCAGTTCTGGAAGTTCCACATGGTTCCTTAGATGCTGTCAAGCTACCTTTCTTAGGCAACTTGTTTTCAATCAATCCCTTCTTCTTCTTCTGGATTGATTGTCTTTTTGAGTCCAGTCTGCTTCTATTTAATTTCATGGCTTCTTTACAAAGATCCATGATATGTCCTTTCTTCCCACAGTAGAATCATTTCTTGGTGGTCCTTCTGGATGCATCACCCTTCTTGGATTTGAATTCCAAGGACTTCTCTTCATTCTTCAAACTCTTCTTGGGAGCATCTTCCACTTTCTTCTGCTTGCTTCCCAAGGAATCTCTTTTAGCTAGGTTCAATGATCTTCTCTTCATTCCATCTTTGGATACAGTTGGAGATTGACATGTATCATTCTTTTGACCACTTTTGCAGCCATCCCAGATGTTGTCAAGCAATCCAAATCTGTTAGCAGTAAACAGATGTCTCTGGACCTGTGGATGTTTCTTATTTCCTTCTGGCTTGCTCCCCCTTAGCATGGGCTTCCTTTGTGATTTGACATTTAGTGGATTGTTCCAACAATCCTTTGCACAGTGCCCATACTTGTTACAACACCAACACTGACCCACAAATCTTGACCTCTTCAGTCCTTCTGATTGTTGGGTACTTGTCTTGAATTGTTGTGCTGCTTCAGGAGAGCTCTCCTTCTTCATTTTCTTCATCCATACTTGTTTGGTATTATTTTTCCATCCTGCACTTTTTGTGGAAACACAATTAGAAGCAACAGTACAAGATGGTATGGATGGTACCTTCTTTTTAGAAGATGTTTCCCTTTCATTAGAGGATGTCTTTCTCTTAGAATCATCCTTCTCAAAGCTCACTTGATTAGAAACATTTCTTCTTTCAGCTGACTGGGAGGCTTCAACTTTGGGTGATTGCAGATTTTTCAATATCACCTCCAGTTCTAAGCATTTCATATTGAGGGAGTTCTTCTCATACTCAATAGTTCTTAGCCTTCCTTCCCAATTTTCTTTCAGCTGTTCTAACTGGTCTTCATGCACCTTCTTCATTTCTTGTAATGAATTGTCAAGCTCCTTTACCCTGTTTACTTTGTCTTCAAGTTGAGCATCTCTGATATTCATTGAAACTTTGTGCCTCTTTTCCAGTGCATGGAAAACTTCTTTGATCATTATCATAAATATTTCTTTCTCAGAAAGGCTTCATTGCAATTCTTCACAAGTATCTTCATATCTATCATTGCAAAGAGAAACTGTTTCATCCTTAGCCTTCACTAGCTTTCTGAGAGTGTTGGTTATGCCAACCCTTTTAGCCAATTGGACTTCCAGAGAATTGGCTTCATCTTCTAGCTGTAATTTTTTTTCTTGAAGATCAAGGAGGCCTGTAGCTATACACATTTCCACTTCCTTGGGGACTGTCTTCTGAAGATATTTGATTGCATTTAGAAGTTCATTGTTTCTTCCATCATCATCACAGCTAGAGCAGGATTCATCAGAAGAATGATAAAAGGAATTGTCATCTGATGTGAATTTCACATTTCTTTCCATAGAAGGAGTTTCTCTGATTGCAACAACCTTCTTCCTCATCTTCTTTGCCTGTTTCTTCATTCTGTTTTTCAGAGTCTTGGCAGATATCTCCATATGAGGCTGGTCACTCATTTCCTCAAATCTGCACTTCATAAAGACTCTCTTGGATCTTTTAGAGGTAACCTCGCTCTGATACCAATTGAAGTGCCCAGATCAGTGTGAATCACTGAGAGGGGGAGGGGGTGAATCAGTGATCCTTTAAAACTTTTTACTAATTTATTCTTAATCAATTAAACCTTTATGGCTTGTTAAGGCCTCGATCCACTCTTCTTATGTCTCTCAACCTTTCCCAGATAATGCAATAATGAAAAGGCACATGACACAAGGATTTACAAGGTTCGGCACCAAAGGCCTACATCCTTGCCATGCTCTCCCAGCATGGATTCTCCCATTATAACTTTTTAGGATTACAATGGTCGATACAGCTTCCCACCGTATCTCTCCTGAGTCCCACAGGAGGGTCTTTATACTGCGTCCCACAGTGTTACCAGAGTCCCACTAGCCTGCTCAAGAATCCCATTGGAGACTTCCTCCACCCTGAGTCTCACAGGGGTCTTCTCCTGGCTGCTCGAGTCACAAGAGTAGCTCTTCTTCTTGTTCAGCTCTTCAAGTATCTTCAGCAGTCTGGGATAAACACTGTTGGCCTTGTTCTGTACCTCTGATCACTTGTGATGATCAGGTCTTCTCGTCTTGCTCAGGATTTATCTCCTTCTTCTCAGGATGACCTGTCCTCTCTCTTCAAGAAACTTCAACAACCTCTGAAAAGGTATGTTGGTCTTGCTCAGCTTCTGATCACTTCTGTTGATCAGGGTCTTCTCAATCTACTGAAAAATCAGACAACCAATCTCTTTAACTTCAGTCTGGCTCAGTCTCACTTCAAAACAACTTCATGCACTAAATGCATGGAAACTCTGAATCCTCATGCACTGACTGCATGGCCTTCTCAATCTCTTCAAGATCCTCTGGTCTTGGTCAACTCAAATGCACACAAGCAGATTTGAACTTTGATTACGTGCGCATGTGCATGCATGAAAGCATGCACTTCCCTCCTTCTTCTCTTGGTGCAATAAACCCACAAAGGGTGTAGTATCTTTAAGCACACACCAGCTTCTCAATTCTTCACACACTTTATCCAATTTGTTCACACACTTAAATGTGTGTTTTTCTTTAGTGTGGGAATCCTATTCTCCTTTTTCTTAGTGTGTACTTTCAGTTTGCACACACACTAAGGTTCAGCCTATTTGTCTTTTTGCACACAAACTTTGTTTTTCACTTTTGCACACACTTGAGCTTGTCCTTTCACTTCTTCTTGCACACACACAAAGTGTTCTTTAATTTGTTCTTTCAATGTGTGCACCCATATAAGGGCTACGGCCTTCTTCTTCAAATTGCACACAAGGCACTAAGGCCTCAGCCTCTTCCCACTTCTTGTTGTACACCCTTAACCCGTAGGTTGTTCTTCAATTTTGCACACACAAAATGTGTCTTCACTTGGTGCACAGACAAGGCATGAAAGCCTCGGGTCCTCTTCTCCACTTGGCACACACCCACTGTCCGTAGGTGGTCTTCTTCACTTGATCTCAAAGGAGGCACGCAAGGGTATGCTTGAGTCGCGGCCAACTCCTTCTCCAACAGCTGCACAAGGTACCAAGCCGCAAGGGCCGCGCAAGGCCTCCGGTGCAAGGCACCTCAACCATGGGGCGCACAAGTGCTACTGCCCCGGGTACTTCCTGCCGCGCAAGGAGTAGGCGCGAAGGGGATCTCCTCCTCCTTCTTCTTCTTGTCGCGCAAAGAGGTAGCGCGCAAGGGACTCAGCTGCCCAAGTAAACTTGCGCGGGGCTTCGAATTCGCGAGGCAGAGCCTCACGGAACACAGTTTTTCAATAAAACTTCAGCAAGAAAAAACGAGAGCAAGGCCTCTATTTATATAGGCGAGAAATGCCTCTGTCCATCCGCGTGTTAAATCTTGAATCACCGAAGATTTCGGATCTTTAAAAATCCTTTAAATCTGGTTTCTATCTTCGGTTCACGCGGGTATTTATTTTCTTCGGTCTTCTTCACGTGCATGTGACTTAGAACGCATGCACGGCCTCTTTTCTTCCAATCCATGCAAATCACGAACCCTTCAAAGCCTCGGAAACATTGCATGCCTCGGCCGAACACCAATTTCTTCATTTGATGCATGCAAGGTCATTTTATAGCATGATTATGTTCGTTATGGCCAGACGATTACAATGGTGGATTTAGCTTGATCAGAGGTGGCCAGGAACTCAAAATCCGGCGTCGGGAGGTGCCTGGTTCGAAGGTGGACTCACGGGTGGCCTCGTGCGAGCTCGGGGAAGAAGACGGATGCTGGGCAGTTGGATGCGGTGATCAAATGAGCATCAATGGCCAGGATTGGAACAGGGCTCCACGGATGCATCGGGCGGCCGAGATCTGCCGCGAGATCGCCTGGACGGCTGAGATTTGCTCCCGGGTGAAAATTCCGCGTCCCACATCAAAACGGGGAGCGGTTTTTCCGCGCTTTATCGCCCTGGTGCTCTCCACCACACCTCAGTTGAACTTCTCCCCTCTCGGTGCCGCCCCGCACCGGGTTCTCTCTGCGGGCGCACTCTGCGCCCACCTATGCTCCCTGCGGGCGCGCTTCTAGCGCCCACCATGCACTCTTGACACTCTTGGGGGCGCGCTCCTACGCCCCTGCCGCGCTCCTTCGGGCGTGCCCCAGGGGCCCATTCGGTGTCTTGGGTGTGCGCCCTGCCGCCCTGGCTCGCCCCACGGGTTCCCCCATGGGCGTGGTGCCCTAGTGCCAATGCCTTGGGGTTGAACCCTCATGGTGCCTTGGCTGGCCATATTTTTTGCTTAAGTGGAGAACCTAGACTTTGTATAAAAACAGGGTTACTAAGTACCAAATGCCAAATGCCAAATGCCAAGCCACTTCTTCCAAGCCATTCTTCTTCTACATTTTTCTTCTTCTTCTTAAGAATTCCTCCATTCATCCTCAACATTTATTTATCACTTAGGAATGGAAATTCTTGAAGGTTCTTCATCAACTGAGCTCCTGAATCACAGAAAATCTCCAATGAGCTTCATTGATCTAATCAGAGATCAATTGGATCTTCTTCACATTCACATGCACTGAGTGTTAGTGCATGGACTTCATTAGCTCACTTCATCCACTTAGAGATTGTGGATGGATCATCTTCAACTCCTCATGCATTTTCAATACAATTCATGGTCTTCTAACATTGTGGTGACATTGTATCCTCTTGATATAAGTTCTTGGAACTTAAGATCAGTTCAACAATCGTCAGATGTTACTAGATAATGTTTCAACCACATCTCCTATGCCACTTAGTGAATCTCCTATGTGACACGCATCTTAGTACCATGGCCATTCTCCATTAATCACCAACACCATCACAACCTTTTTCATTCACATCGTGACATTCCTTGACTTCCATTCATTCCAAGACAACTTCATGCCTCATTGACTACAAATGCAACACAGTGCACTTCAAAAGGTAACGTCTCCTCTAAAGTTCTTTTATTTTATTTTCCTTTTCCAACCACATATACTCTCTTTATTTCATTTTTTTATAATAACCCCAATATAATGAATATAATTGTTTTTTTAGAATAATTTGAAATAATCTTCTACACACCTCCATCTAATAGATATCAACATATTGTTTCTTTGGTTGACAAACTACTCCCCCAAAAAATATTGATTGTTCAATTATCTCCTACCCCTTCTCATGGTGGCCATTATGATGGAGTTATATTTATAAGAGATATATATTAAATTTATATTGTCTTTATGATTCTATATTTTTCATTTATATCATACCGTTAGGGTTTCCATAATGGGTAATACGATAATTTCATTTGAGGAAATGCAGACAACCGCCCCTAAAATGTGATATGACTCATTCAAGCCCTACGTGGAATGCATAAAAGATGGAGTTAATGACATTATATATGAAATTATACTGGAATTATAATATATATGTATCATCAAGCTTTCATTCCATTAAATGTGAACTAGAAATGATAGAAGCGTTCATGTGTATGTACAGCTTACCGTCTCAATTAAGGGTGTATTTAATTTCTTATCTCCAAATGTTATATAATATTATAAATACATATATATATATATATATTGGATATATATGATATATATGATATCTAAATCATTAATATCATTATGTCAATAAAGAACTTTTTACCACAATGATATCTTTTAATTATAAGAAGTTTTTTTTACTCAAGTACCAAATATTGGCAAAAAGACCGTTATTAACATAAATGATTATGTGATGATTATAACATGGTAATAATTCATATATAAGGATTATTAATATTGAAATATGTTCTGATGAAATTATAAATTAATTTTAGTTTAATATTCATTATATTAAAGAATGAACGAGTCATTTCGGACATGAGGTAAGAAACATCGTCAGAATCCCATTTCATTGAGTCGTACTTTTCTTTATACATGAATTTCCAATAAACAATGTATAAACCACTTTGAAATTTAAATTTATTCAAAGTTAATCGTTTTTCTATGAATCATTTCACTAAACGACATAAGGAATGTTCTTTTTTAACATACGTGGTGATAATGACCTTTTCGATGCCATGAGCATTATTTGATATTTGGATTCCTTAATATGAAGTAATGTAAATATAAGGGAAAAAATACCACATTCTCTTTTAATGTATTTTAGTATTGAAAATGGTTTTTATAATCAATTAATTGTTTCAATATATTGAAATGTTATATTGTGATTGAAATTTGGAAATTTTTTCTTTCTCTTATTCTTTATCATGTGTTATGATAATGATATAGATATTGGGCATTATTTACATATATGGGAGGTTCTATGATAAACTAGGGCAGGTGAGCCCTAGATAACTCTCCAATGCATTGGGAAACATGACGGGGGTAAACTTTAATGATTCTCCTAAGAGATTTATGGAATATATTTTTATGGATATTCCAAATGTAACTCCCTATGTTGTTGTGAAAGCTACAACATAATATTTTATGAATTCCACAAATTACCATTATGATTGATTATTTCTATTTGTTATTCATAAATCATAGTATTTCATGATATATGTTAAATATATTACGTTTAATGAATGAAAAGTATGATTTCATTGATTTTACATATTGATGCACTAATGTTTTCTTTCCTTATTTTATAACCCTTACTGAGATTTTTTATGCTCATCTTACATTTTTGTAATGTTTTTCACAGGGTAAAAGGAAGGGTAAATTAAATGAATAATTCATGAATATTTATATCACAAAAATAATTCTTGTTTTTTATGAGTTTTATTTTCTGAAAAAATGGATACTTAGTAGAAGTGTCTACATTATAAAATTTTAGATGATATGTAATAGTTATGGACTAATTCTATATAACCCTAAACATGAAAAGAACCTCAATATGAATTATTATCTTAATTCAAGATTATTTAATGTTTATGGTTATGGCCTTATAGTTGGTATGAGAGGTTAGATTAGATAACATTAGATGTTAGGGTATTGTTAAATAAATATACATAAATTAATTTAATGTAAAATTGAAATGAAATAGAATTTAATGATTTCCATGTCTCTTCGACTATGATATATTTGTATTAAAAATGTTTTGTCGAAGAGGAAAAATGATAGTTGTAATGGGAAAACAACATGAGGAAAAAAACATCCAAATCAGCAACCTGAGGTAGTCAGAATCAGAACTGAATAGTTTGTTGTAGTGATGGAATAGTTGACATAGGTTATATATGATGGTGGTATACAAGAATGAGATCTTCCAGATCAACCACAGAGGAACATGTCAATAGTGTAGTATTTCATGAGGCAATATCCCCCATCATTCAGAGCTCCTTTAACACTATGATATATGGAGAATGGATTAAAGAACTAGAGAAGATTTTTTAGGTCATGGGGTGTTCAAAACATCAAAATGTTTGTCTCTTTGTTTACTATTTTTATGGTGAAGCCGATCAGTGGTGGTCGATGGTTAAAAATATAAGGGGTTGTGAGGAGATTTATTCTCATGATTGGGATGAATTCAAAGGAGTGTTTCTTGAGAAATATTTTCATATGGTGGTTCATCTTAGAATGGAAAAACAATTCCTCAAATTGAGGAAAGAGGATGACTCAATGGCTACTTGTGAAGAAAAATTCAATCGACCGGCAGTTTATGATACAAATTTCATACAATATTGTGACAGTAAAACCAATCATTTTTACTCATGATTAAATCCAATGTATCGAGGGGCTTTATCTTATCGTGAGTTTAAAAGTTATGAAAATCTTGTTCGGTGTGTAGAGAAGTTGGAAATAGAGTTTTTTGATTATTATGTATTCTTTGACAATAGACTGAATAAGAGGTATAGGTGGAAGATTAAATAAATTAATTCTTCAAAGAATCCTTACGGTAAGAATCTTAAGATTATAATTATTGATAATTTTGATAAAAATCACACTGTGGAATGCCTTTTTGAATTATGTTATGTTGTATCGATGTTGTAATATGGGAAATACGGCTTATAATGGCACTGAAAAATCTCAGGGCATTGATAATTTAAAATATTATTTACAATCATTAATATGTTTCATGTCCAATTAAACATGTCATTATGAAATTCAGTGTTTAAAGAAGAACTCAAATGATGAGATGTAGTGGGACGAAAAGAATAAAGGAGTGGTGAATTACTTTTCAACTACATCAAATGATGTTGGGACTTCAAATGAATTTGCATTATGTATAGTATTTGTTTATTCAAATTATGAAAATGTGGTTTTTGATTCAGGTTCTACACATTATATCATTTATAAGAAAATTTCTAGTAAATTGGTGAATTCCATATCTGAACATATAGTTAATACACCGGGAGGAAATGTGGGGACCAAAAAAATAATAAGAACTTTATTGTTCTTGTGTGCAGAAAGAATCTACCAGGAAAACATTATAGATTTGTTACTAGTAGAGTTTGATGTTTTTTTGGGCATGTATTGGATTTCAATTTTTCATGCTAAGATTGACTGCAGAGCTATAGATGTATCTTTTCATACTGAATTTAATTTTGTGTTCATGAATGATCCCTAACTTTTCATAACATATACGGAAGATGAAAAACTAGTAAAAGATAGAGATGAATGTTTCCTTGAACATATTAATAAAAATAATGAAACTGTTCATATTTATGATGTAAAAGTTGTAGTTGAGTATCATGATGTTTTTTCATATGTGTTTCATTGTATAATACCTGATTGGTAAGTTGACATTACTATTAACATATATCATAATGCTATGAAAATTTTAAAACACCATTGTAGAAGGGATAAAATTGATCTTTTAGATATAAAGAAGCAGTTTCCAACGTTATTAGATAAAGGTTTCATTTTAAATAGAAAATCCCCATGGGGTGATCCTATCTTGTTTTTTAAAAAGAAATATGGTTCAATGAGACATTAAGTTGATTATATATCATTGAATAACATCAATGTTGAGAAAAAGTATCATTTTCCTCAAATCCATGACATTTCAGATATGCTCTACGGAGCTTAGTATTTTTCGTTGATTGACATGATTTCGTGTTACCATCAGTATAATGTAAATGAAGTAGGCATTCCAGAGATAAACTTCCATTATAGACATGTCCATTATGATATTATTGTTATATTTTATGGGATAACCAATGCACCTACTATATTCATCGATACTATGAATAACATTTTCCGTGAGTTCATGGATACGTTTGTGGTTATGTATAATGAGGAAATTTTGTTTTATTGAAAATGTAAATAGGAACATAAAATTCATTTATGTTTTTTCTTTTAAATACTAAAATAAACGAAACTATATGGGAAATTCTGCAAGTGTGTGTTTTGTTTACAAAAAAGAAGATTCCATGGTCACATTGTTTTAAAAAATGGCCTAACTATTGATCCTTTAAAAAAGGTGTTTAAGAATGGACAAGACCCACAAATACAATTGAGATATGTTGTATTCATGGTATAGTAAGTTATTACAAGAGGTTTTTTGAAACTTTTTCACTATTATCTGGCCCACTGACTATGTTAAGTCAAAAGTGTGCTATGTTCATTAGGACAAAATAATGTGATGACTATTTTCAGGAGTTGAAAATAAAAATGCTGAATTCTATAGTATTGGAATTACCTTCCAAAAATAATGAGTTTGTTATCTACAGTGATGCATTGATGAAAGGATTTGGTTGTTTCCTTATGCAGAATGATCAGGTAATTGATTATGCTTCATGTTAGATGAAATCTCATGAATTTAATTACCCTACACGTGATTGGGAATTAGATCTATTAAATTTTCATTAAAAATTTCTAGGAATCATATGTATAAAGTAAAATGAGAAATATATACTGACCAAAAAAGATTGAAGTATATATTCACTTTGAATGAATTGAACATGGTATAGAGGAGATGGATATAATTAATCAAGGAATATGATTTCACAATTCATTACCATCCCAGAAAAGAAAATAATGTGGATGATTCATTGATTTGAAAAATTGATGCTACATTATCATTTTTACATTTTGAACAAGATCATTTTGATTTACGACCTGATGATCATTGTCATAGAAGTTGTTGGTAGATGAAATTCCTCTGTTTTGTTTCATGTGTTAGGGAAATAATATCTATCATAAATAATAAATATAGTAAAGAATGAAGACAATGAGTATCATAAAAAGGTACAGTCCATTCATAAGGGTACATTGTATGAATTTATCATTGATAATCTTTGTATTTTGAGATTTGGGAAAAGATTATGTGTGCCTTATTAATCCATGTCAAATAATGATTGGTTATGTGATGCTCATAGTTCTCCATTTACACTTTATCCATAATGTACTAAAAAGTATAGAGATCATCAAGAGTATTACTGGTGGGAAGGAATGAAAAGATATTTTACTGACCTCCCTATGAAGTGTTTGAAATTTTATTAGTATAAAGCAGGGAGGATGTTACTAAAAGGGATACTTCAGCATTTATCTGTTCCATAGTGGAAATGAGAAAATAAATCCATGGACTTCATTGAGGGATTAACAAAGACATCTCAAGGTAACAATTCAGTTTGGGTTACGGTTGATTAATTGACTAAATGTACTCATTTAAATCATATTTGAGATACTATATCTCTAGATAAATTTTATTGGATGTATTTTAATGAGATATTTATGTTTAATTTAGATCCCCTATCTATTATATCTGATTGGGATCTTATGGTTAGTTCTATCTTTGGGAAAGGCCTTCAGAAGTCAATAGGTAGTGAATTAAATATTAGTATAGCTTTTCATCCTCAATAACATTGGAGGTCCGAATGTATAATTTAGGCATTGGATGATATGATACAATCATGCTCAATTAATTATATGGGATGTTGGGACCAACATATTTCTTTGGTTTAATTTTCTTATAATAACAATTTTAATTTTAGTATACAAATGACATTGTTCGATGCATTATATGAGAAGCGGTGTCAAACTCCAGTTTTTTGGGATGAATTTCTTGAATGAAAGTTGACGGGACAAGAATTGGTTGAAGAGACTAAAAAGAAAGTTAATTTGGTTCAGAATCACATGAGAACAGCTTAGAGCAGGAAGAAAAGTTATCTGGATAACTGGAGGAAGGATATTTTTTTGATTTAGGGGATTATGCCTCTCTCAAAGTCTATCTATGGAAAATTATGACTATCTTTGAAAAGAAGGGAAAGCTCAGTCCGAGGTTCATTGGACCCTATGAAATCCTAGATAAAGTGGGATCAGTTTCCTACATAGTGTCTTTACCTCCAATTTTATCCCAGGTACACAATGTTTTTCATGTTTCAATGCTGAGAAAGTATTTGTTGCATCAATCTCATGTTTTGTGTCTAGATGTAGTTCAGTTGGAAGAGAATATTTCACATGAGGAACAACAAGTCTATATTCCTTACCGAAGATAGAATGTGTGGCAGAATAAGGTAATTCATTAGGTAAAAGTTTTGCGAAAAAACTATATGCCTGAAGAGGTAACATGGGAATCTGAGAATGCTATGATGGATAAATACCTCCACTTATTTGATAAGTGAATTAAAATTTTGAGGATGCAATTTCCTAAAGGGGAAGGATGTAACATCCCATAGAAATAAAGAATATGATATTTTAATATATATTAATATTTTTGAATTAAATGTTATTTTTACTATAAATGGGAGGATATGTTTGATGGCATTCCCCACACGCAACAATGGGTTTCTCTAAAATCTCATATTGCACACAAGTTAGGGTCATTCTGAAAAATAATAATATAATAATATTTTAAATGGTAGTTAAACCCTAGATGTTGTATTGGAGGGAATGAACAGAATAAACTAAAATATGATTATACATGTTTTTTATATGTTTTCATATTTATCCAATAAGATATAGTGTCTTAAATTTATAATGAATCCAACATTAAGCATGAAATGATCTAATAATTTTAAAAGGTTATTTTACTAACTTTTGATAGAGATCCCCTTTTAAATCTAGTTTTTTTATTTTATTTGATTCATTTTACAGAATGAAATTTTTATTTAGAAGCGATACATCAAAATTTACAATGGGTAAATTTTTGGTATTTTTATGATAAACTTCAATTTTTATTGAATAGTTAAACATACTGCATTTTAAATCAAAATTGGATTTTAATATGATTTATTTAAATAGTTATATTGTCAATTTAATTGGTTTTAATGTTTAATTGGATTATATTTTTAATACTTAATACAATTTTTGTCAAATGAAGTAATTTCAATTTAAAATTATGCATAAAATTCAATCAATATTTGGATAGTTAATAATTTTTAAAACAAGTTTTTCGGTTTTGACCACTAGAATTAATTTTAAATTAATTTCTCCAACTTCTATATTTTGAATTTGGAAAAATGGATTTCCTTTTTGGAATCTGGAGGTCTAAATTTTGTAAATAGCTAACTATTATTTTTAATCATTATGAATAGTAATATTACAAAATATTTTATTTGCCATGGTTAATTGGTAAATATGGTAAATAAGGGTTACATAATAATATTATAATAATAATAAACTACCCTAAAACATGTGCTAATCCTATTGAATGATACCTTTTCGACCATGAGAATACCTGGCTCGATTTGGGGACCCAATGGAGCAACATTATTGTGAAAATGACATTTTATAAAAGTTAATTTAATGTTAAGGAAAATGTAACATAAATAAATATCATTTAGTAAAACAATTTTCATATGGGGTTATAGAAGTGATATTTTATACTATATGTACTAATTAGGAAGATAATTTTTTTTCATCTTGGTATTTTATTTATAATTTCTCGACTTTAAATAAAAAATATTTGTTTTGAAATAATGATAATGTAGTGATTGCTTCATTTATAAATGATCCTAATAAATGATGTTACAAATTTTTAAATAACAATAATTTTTTTATTTTGATGTCATCCACAAATTTTTTGGATTATAGATACGTGTAATTTTTTTATTAATGAAGTTTTTTCGATTCATTCAAGTTGTTATGGATTTTTAAAAAATATTTTGACATGAATAGTGTCAAAATTGACATAATTCATATTTTAAAATATAAAATATTTTAGCAAATATTATAAAATTTAAAAATAAATCCAATATTCGGTCAAATTGATATCATTATTCTAAAATTTTATTTTTCACTTTGATATTGGATATTTTTCATGTTTTGGTAAATATTGTTTTTCTCCAAATGATAAATGCTGGACAAATGGTAAGAGTAAAAAAGAGTTAAATAATAAAAATAATGATTAATATTTATCCAAAACCAATCCAATAAGATGATTTTATTTCATCTAATATTAGTCTTATCATTGAATTTAATGAGTTTTGAAAATTTTGAAACCATAAATTATTTTATTATAAAATAATAATTGTAGATTTTCCTAAGGAAACTCACTTCCCTCTTAAAATGACCATCATTTCTAACCCATTACTCACACCTCTCATTCCCCTTAGTGCATCCAATATAATCTCCAATAATCTTTTACAATCCCTCTATTCCACCTATAAGGCTTACATTGGGTATAATGTATTACAATAATGCCTTTGGGTTGAAACGAAAGGGTGTTACCCGATTTAAAGGGAACGTCTTCACTCAAGTTCTTTTGTATTATTTTCCTCCCACAACCACTAAACACTCTTTATTAAATTGCTTTATAAAGACACTAGTATTTTAAATAAACTCTAATTGATTTATGATTATTTTTATATCTACACATCCATACACCTCCATCTAATGGATAGAGTCATATTGTTTCTATGGACGGTGACATACTGCCTCAAGAAATGTTGATTGTTCAATTATCTCCCATTACCTATCATAGTGGAAATTATGATGGAACTATATTTATATGTAATATATATATTATTTCTATTTCCTCTATGCTTCTGTATTTATCATTTATTACATACCTTTATGGTTTCCATAATTTATAAATATGATAATTTTATTTGAGGAAGTGAGAACTACTACCCCCTCAAAGTGATATGACTCATTAATGCCATAAGTGTAATGCATAAAAAATGGAGTTAATGAAATTATGTATGATTTTATTATGGAATTAGAATATAATTATGCATCATTAATTTTTTATTCCATTAAATACGAACTAGAAATGAAAGTAGCATTCATGTGTACGTAAGACTTACCGTCTCCAAGAATTATGCATTTCATTTCTTATCTCCAATTTTTTGTACTGTTATAAATAAAAACATATACATATACTAGATATATATGGTATCTAAATCATGAATATTATTCTAGATATAATTTAATTTTCATCACATGGACAAATTGTAATTATAAGATTTTCATTTTTGACTCATGTACCAAATACCGAAAAAATGACCATTATTAACATTAATGGTTATGTAATGTTTATAAGGTGTTAATAAGTGAAATAAATGGAATAATCAACATGAAAATGTTCAGAATCAAGAAGAATTTGAAATTAGTTTAATATTCAAGAGATTAAAGAATGAATTGGTCATGTAAGACAGGATGTAAGGGAGTTCATCTCAATCTCCTTTAATTGAGGTATATTTTTATTTACACACGAATATCCTTTATAGGGTGTATAACCCCCTTCAACTATTTAATTTCATTCAAATGGAATATTTTCTCAACAAATAATTTTAGTAAATGAATAAATGAATATTCCTTTTTAATATAAGTGGTGACAACGACCTTTCTACTGCCTCAATAATTATTTTATATTTTTCTTCATTATCAATCAATAATATTTTTAAAAGGAATATAAATACTATGTAATCTTTTTAAAAATTTTGTTATTGAATTTTTTTTGAATGGATTGATTATGACAATATATTGAAATGTTATATTTTTTTTAAAATGTGAAATCAAATTTGCATTTCTTCTTATTCATTTGTTATAACTATGTTATTGTTCTTGTGAATTCTTTATGTATATGGGTGGTTCCATGATAATCCTAGGTTGGTTGAGTCTAAGATTTATATCCAATGCATTGTGTAATGTGACAGAGATAAATTTTAATTTTTCTCCTAAGTGATTTATGGAATATACTTTGATGGGTATTTCAAATGTAACTTGCTACATAGTTTTGAATGCTACAATGTATCTATGTTATGGATGCCACATGTTAACTTTATGATTTATTATTTCTATGAGTTATTCCTAAATACTATAATTTCATTATTCATGTTATATAGAATATGATTTATTATTGAAATGTATGATTTCATTAATTATATATATCGATGAACTGTTGTTTTCTTTCCTTATATTATAACCCTTAATGAGATTTTTATGTGCATCCCATGTTTAAAAAAATTAACATTGTATAAGGAAGGGTTACAGAAATGAAGAATTCAAGAATATTTATATCTATAAAACAATTATTGTTTTTTTATGATTTTTTATTTTATAAAAAAAATTGATACTGAGTAGAAGTGTCTACTTAGTAATAGTTGAGATTTAATGTAATAGTTATGGCCTTACTCTCTTATTCTCTAATCCTGAAAAGATCCTCAATGTGAATTATTAACATAATTAAATATTATGTAATGTTTATGGTTGGGGGCTTATAGTTCATATTGGTACTCTAGTTTCTATTTTATTGTGTTGGAAACAATCATAAATCCTTCACGAAAGACTCATGTCATGTTAAAATATATGAACAAACATGAGGATTAGTAATTCACAAACTATCTCACTTGACAAGTGTATTTCACTACTTAATCAAATAATTTATGTTTTTTGATTAATTCATTATTCAGTGACAAGAAAATCTGGCAAGATGACATAGATGAATTCTCCAAAATTCATGAATCTGGTATAAAAATAATAATACAACCCAACCAGTATTTCACGTGTCTTTGAATGAAAGTATGGTTCACACTATAAATAAAAATTCTCTCCATTGTTATTAAATAGTAGTGACAATATTCTACACCATTTTCAACACAATACTAATAATACTAGGTGTTATATTTCACAAACCCTAACAAAATAGGATAAGTATACACAATATGTTTCCCCCTAATTTCTTCAAATATCTCCTGTTAAAGTCCCCTTTCATAAAAAATTATGTAACATTATAATCTTTGTATATAAAATCATGAATTAAATAATTATTAGGTACTATTTCACTGTAAAAGTGTATTATGTATCAACATATTATGATTTTGAGTGTTTATAAGGATTCATTGATTGATATGTAAAACTCAGATTATCACAAGAAATCTAAATTATTTTACAAAATCAATATTTAAAATATACTTATACACGCTCATCTATGAAATATTTTGTAGGAATGTGTAGATACAATATACTCTTCTTTAACAATACTCCAAGCCACAAACTATTACTTATATTTATTCTAACTCAGATAATCCTCACCATGATAGAAGACTCTACAAGATTTGTACTTCCTATCAATGTTATACTCTACCCAATAAACATTAGGAAACAAATAGTGTTATACATTTTTTCTTTTTAGATAATCAAATTCATAAAAAACAGTTCACTTTATATATCATATAATTTACTTGGCAAATCGAAAATGAAATTTTGTGGGTAAATCTGTTATATACAATATATAGTCACTAAAATAAAATACGAGGTCTGTATTTATTCAGATGGAATAGTCTAAATGAAAAATTTCAGAATTTAGTTTGATTTACACACATTAAAAAATCATGATTGTTCAATTTGGTTCAAATAGTAATGGGAGTGTAAACTCCTTTCAGTATTCCATTCCAAAATTTATTAATAATTCTTTAGACTATTTTTGTGATATTTGAATATATACCCATATGATTTAATGTTTTTTTGGACTAATAAATAATGCATGAGTCCCAAAAAAAGACATAATAGAATTTAATTTACTATTAATCAAGAGTTCTTATCTACAATACACATGGTCCCTTGAAACATCTATGACCTAAAAATAGATAATAATAGTCATTGTACAGGTTTTTCCTTATTCAACATACAATTTTCCCTACACACTTCATTTTTCAAATTTTAGATTCTACAAGAATCACTACAGTAAGGAGTGAACATTCATTGGTTCCTATTATACAAAAAATAATAGTTTATTTAATTAGAAAACCAAGTCACCTATATAAACCATTGTAATCCCATCTAGTTTTAAAAAACAACATCTTTATAACTTTATTTATGGAAACAAAATGAATTTCTATTTGGAAAACTCAGTATTTTTTTATTATTTTTCAAAAATAATAGAGTCACTATGGAATCAATTCTTGGAACATTATTTTTTTATATTGATACTCCCATTATAATGTATATGTTGGATTGTCATATGGATTTCTCTCTTGAAACTTCTACATTTTTATTGAGATTGTTTAAAACCCCACATAATAGAAATAATAATATTATTTTTTGGACATGATACTAGATATTAGGTGGAGTTTTTTTAAAATTGGTCCAACTATTCAATCATGGCTTTAACTGAATTTTAATGTTCAACTACCTATGAAATAAATTTTGGTTCAAATTGTGAAATGTGGGTTATTAGATTATGAACTCTCATATTTTTGTCTAGTATGGAGTGCTTCATCAACATTAACAGTTATATTTTCATTATAAACATGTTCCTCAGACCTCGTAATCATAATTACATGATTATCTATTGTTAAGTATTCATTATTAGTCGAATGTGAATCAACAACATCGAAATTCTTCTTATTGTATGCTTTTTCAATTAATTGTTTTTCTGAATTCTACACATTTTGAGCATCTGAAAATCCATGTCATGTAACTAATAAATCTCATATCATGGAATATGTTTCGATAAATAACCCATTATTGTAACATAGAAACATTAACACAATAAATGTACATTTATAATTATTTACCATTATTTTAATGTGAAAAATCAGTTTTTTAAAAAAAATTATAAAAAATTTAAACGATTTTTGTAAGGGTCAAATTTTAGATATATCCATTGAATATTCTATGTAATATATTCAATTCTAAGAAATGATTTAGTGCTATATTTTGATTCTTTTCGAGAATAATATAAGAATAAATTAAAAATATTTAATAGATTATATTATGTGAGAATGATTTATCAAAACTAATTCAATATCTTCATATTAGTGCATCATTTAAGGAATTTATGACAAGAATTAGGTTTGGGATGAAATTTTTTACCCAATTTAGGGAAGAAATTTTATGTGGCTCAGATGTTTGGTATGATCACACTTAAGGATTACATATTTAATATTTTTATATTATTATTATTATTATTGAATTAATTTAATATCCCCAAATTGATGTATCATATAAAAAATATGATATCACTATTAGGTCTAGGACATAGATTTTACTTTATGTGAGACAAAACAATTGTGAATGTCATGGATTTTTTTTTCATATCACACTTAATGTTATTTTATTTAATATTTTTATCATATTATTATTTTTATTACAAAGATTTAACATCATTTTTTGGGTTCTTCTAATTCCCAAAATAGATGTAACTCCATTATTAAAAATTAAAAATCCATATTCACTTATTTAGATCCAAATTTACCCATTATATTTAGAAATTCCATAATTGTGTGGTATTAAAGTTAAAATCATCCATTTTCGGGTGAAATTATGATTAAAAAGGGATTTTTATTTTTAGTTTTTAATTGATATGTATTTTTTGGTTTTGGAAATACACAATAATTTCTCTTCATCAATTTTGGATAATACTATCGAGTTTGGGGTACAACATATATTTCTTTCCATGGATTGGTAAAGCATGGTAGATCTCGCTGCACCCTCATTCTAGGTTAACTGTACAGCGTGTGGCATTATTATTCCTCAAGGATTTACTTTTTTTATTTTGACTAATTAGCTTCTATTATTCTATTTTTATAGAAGAAAACATGATTTTTAATTTTGAACAAAGAACAAACCCAAATTTATGAACGAATAAATTCCATTTAAAAACATGTAATTTTAAATAAAATATGATAAAACTATAATTATAAATGGATAGTATAAATGAATTATCAAGGGTTAATTTATAAAAATTATCAAACATCGTAACAAAATTTCATCAAAGTGAATAATGAAATTTTATAAAATGGTAATTGAATAGTTTTATATAATGAAAATTGTGAAAAATTATCAAATGGAAATTGAACAATTTTAAGAATTTATAATTTTATATAATTATAAAATAATAAATAAATGAATTATCAAATGAAGATTTTGAATGATTATAAAGGATAATATTATAATTTTTTAAATGAATGATTTAAAAATATCACTGTAATATAATTATTAAATGATAATTTCTACGTAATTAAAATTGATAATGTTAATACATCGTCAAAAGATAATTATATTAAATTGTCAAGGGGAATTTATATAATATATTATCCAAAGTTTATTATTTTGAATTACCAAACTATATTTAAAAATAAATTAAATGTGATAATTAAACTCAATTATCATAGTTATTTTATGATACCTGATAAAGAGATTATTATAAATGTATAGTTTATAAGAAATTTACAAAAGATAATTATAAAATAATAAATTATATAAAGGTATAGTTTAAGTGATTTATCATTTCATTGAAGTTGATTAAATTTGAGATAGGAAGTTACATAACATTATGATGTCTTATTACTTGCATAGTTCTACGTTTTCATATATGTGTGGCTTGATTGATATTCATTTCTAACTTGTGCACGCATGTGGGTATGTCTGTGTGGACCATGATACGGTATTTCTTGATTAAATGAGATTTATGTGATAAAAATATCCCATGATGAAGTTTAATTCATGTGATGATTTATATTATGGTGGTATATTTCTCTTCATGAGTAATTTTAATGTTATCATGCTATGGACTACCAATTATTCTATTGTAGGATTGTTATGTGTATACCTGATAGCTAGATTCCATTGTAAAATTAATCCTTGTAAGGACCATTCAGGTCCTGTGGTGATTATGACTATAAAAGAGGATATCTATATAATTCATCTTCTACTTTGTTCCTTGAGTTTTTTGATTAAATTACCAGCACATGATTCCTTGTGGATTCTGAGGGTCCCCCAATTGATTTTGGATTCGAGGTAGGTTACAGATACTCGATTCCCTATGGATTCCGAGAATTATACAATGGTGTGTTAATTTTTGGTAGGATGTTTGTAATCAATTAATTTCAAATTTTGAGTGATTTTCAATAGATTTGGGGATTTTATAGACAGTTATCCATATATATTACATTATTCGTTTGGACACAAAGCTGGTACAGATGAGGGTTTGTAACAACATGGATTATGAATGACCAATTGGTTTTGGATTGAATGTCTATTATTGTTACAAATTGATTATTTCCATGTAATACACCGTAATACTATATAAAATTAGGTTAGGGATTCATTGGTGGTGTTTTTATGAGTCCTGAAATGATACCCTACATGGACATTTTGATTAACTTATAGTTTTCATGAGGGATTGGTGAAGGGAAAAGGTCATGTGGTGAACAGGTTAGTATAGGGTAATGGATCATTTATCATACCAAGACTAACTCTGGAGATACCACTATTTATTTTTTTTACGGTAACTTATACTTTTTAATCTTGAAATTCATGCCACCAAGGGGAATATTTATTATCTGAAATTATTTTTCATCATTTTTATTCTATAAAACTAAACATATTATTTGTTGATATAATATATTATTTATTGTTTTTATATGATTTTTCAAGGAGGGTATAGTCACCCAAATTTCAAACAAATACCCAAACTGGTAGTCGACAACTTCTTGAATATGGGGAGGAACACATGAGTTCAAGAGACATTACTTCTCAGAACTGGTTGATCGGGTCAGGATATAACAATGTGGAACTATAAGATTAGGACTCACTTACATGTTTCCTTAGTTCTCTTGAGTTGGGACACGGTAGAAATGAGAATAATCATTGTGAATCAGGAAAGTGAACTATGACAGAGTATGTCTGACACTATATATTGGACCATCAATTTTTCATAAAGTGGGTAGTTTTATTTTTGAATTTTCAGTAGATTATATCCACCGTCTGGGATGCATTTGATGTTGATATGTGATTTATAATATTTTGGTTACATTAATGCATCTTAAAGGGTAATTTACATAAAATTAAACCCATATATATATATATACTTTTATATGTAATGTTTTATTTCTTAATTAAATTAATTATTTTTTGTTATCAATCAGGGATATATTATCCTTGTGTGATTTAACTTTTCTCATGATCATGTGATATATAATTATTTTTATATATTAATTGAACTAACATTCAATTTTTTAGCAGAAATATGATTTCAGGGACTAATTTTCAAGGATGTAGATTGGGGTTACTGTTAGAAGGAATGTAAATGTAGTTTTGGGTAGACTTATATAGATTATTTTTATGATATGATTGAATGGATATGGATTACTCGAATGAATATATTTATTTATTAATCTTTTTCATTCACACTAATCAATACATATGATATATGTAGAATTATTGATCTACAGGTGAAGGAGGAAAGAATACTTCCACAAGGGGAGAGGTTTCAACATTACCACTAGATGTTAAAGTGAATATAGTTGATCATTCTCCCACACATACACTATGGCTATTAAACTAGGTTTCTTCAATCATAATTCCATAACATTGTCCATAACCCAGTTATAGGAGTTCAAGAATATGTTTTATTTAGGAATTATTTTGACAATATTCATACATTATCAATCCAGAACACTAAAGGATAATATGATACTAAATAATGGGTTTGTTTTTTTCATTGACATTGTTGAGACTATTAATGATTGATAGGATAAGGGGAGAATGATCTCATTACATGTGTGTAGTCCATTTCAATACCTCTATATTATATTGCACTAATCGTGATTATGGGGATCATCGTTTAACGTGGTGACGTGGAGAGGAAGGGATTTGTAAGGTCGATTAATTCACCATTGTATTCACCTATATTATTCATCATGAAGGTGGAAGATATTCCTATGTATTGTCTACTAAAATCCGAACCAGGTGATGGTGAAATACAAAAAAAAATTCCCATTATTTTTTTAATTGTCAATAAGATATCTTGAACATTCTGTTTCCCAATGATTTACCTTAAATTGATAATTCATAAGTTTTTAGTAAGAGAGTAGTAAATTCCAAATACAACATTTTAGATCATGTATAGTCTATGTGAGTACTTGGTAACATCGTTCGGGATAATGAATACACTAGATGTTCTCATAACCCTAATAAAAATGGAATTCAATCAACTTTTGGAATAATTAGTCATGGGTTTCAATAATGATATCCTCATATAATAAGAAAAACCTAATAAACATTATAGGGACCAATATATAATCACTAGTATTCTTATAGAATAAATCATTTTTTACAATTTTTTATAGTGTGACTTCTGGATTTGAGAGGTGATGTTCCAAGTAAATGCAGTGTGTGATATTAGTAAATCTATTAGCCCATATAATATTGAGGCATTAATTTCTTGGTCAAATTCATAGACCTAGTTTTAGAATAAGAAATTTTTATGATTAGTAAAATATTATCGACTATTATTCTGCGACTTCTATAAATTATCAGTTCCCATGAAAGTAAATAAAAAGAAGGAATTTATTTTCTTTTTTTCAATGAAATGTAAATAGTTTCCATTTAGCTAAAGGGAAGGTTGAAAATAGCTATAGTATGGACACTCAATATGTGTAGGATTTTTTATATAGTTTACATTGAAAAATCAAGCATTTGTCTTAGTGTGGTGACTAGATAAAGAGAGAAGGTTGTATCAATGGGTCTCATTAGCTATGACACAATGAGAGGAGGTACCTTATGAATGAATTGGATATAGTAGTATTTGTCTAGGATCTTATGTGTTGATTAATTATAACTTAATTGAAAGTATTTTCATATACTAACCACATGATTTTTTTCTATATCATCTACTATGTAGACCCAAACATGTGATCGAGGCCAATGATTGGGTATCTATTGAATTTATACCTAGAGAATGTGTATTCAATTTTAAAAGAAAACATTATTTTGGATATTCGTTTCAATATGAATTATGATGATTTGGAACTTTTATAGAGGCCTTTAGGGGATTAATGGTTCATGGCGAGCCTTTTGGAGAATTACATGAAAAATTCACCATAGAAGAAGGTTCTAGGAGTTGTATCGCATTTTTGATCATATCCTCAAATGTTGAATAGGATTATACTTGTTAGGAGTCTTACCAAGAGTGTGTGGAGATATGAGAAAAATATCTTGAGGTGACCTAATACGCAAATGGTGGATGGACATCAATGATGTAATAATTTTACACGATAGAGTATTAGTCTGTTATTCCATAGTAGGGGAGCTTATGATGGATTTACATACCTCTATATGGGAAGAAATTAATATTGTGACCGATATGTATCATGAATTCTTGTGGAATTTTTTGTGGCCAGCGATGAAGAGAGACATTGCTGGCTTTGTCTCCCAATTCCTTACATTTCAGAAGGTGAAGGTCGAGAAGTATCATCTTGATGTGTTATTATCGTCACATATGATAACTATGTCGTAGTTAGAGGACCTCATTATGGAATTTATTATGCATTTACCATGGATCCTAAATAGTCATTAAACAGTCTGGGTGATTTTAAATCAGTTGACAATGTACAATCACTTCATAGATATTAGAGAAACTAACACAATAAAAATGTTTGAAAATATATATATTTGATAGATAACACACCTAAATATCGTTATCTTTTAAATTAACCCATTTATATTAACACATTTTATATCATTATTTTTTTAAGTTCTTCGAGAATGACACATGGAGTCAGCTAAGAATGATCATGGGACACCATCCATAGACTCACAGTCATTCCACGTGGATTGTAGAAATATTAGATGGAATGATTATTGATTTAATGAAATACTTTGTCGGAACGTGGGATTATCAGATATAAGTGATTTTTTTCTCATAAAATAACATTTCTCAATAATTGATTTTTAGAGAACCTTATGGGGATCTTTTTGGGAGGTTGTGTTTCTCACCACTCTGTCATAAGGAGGTATGTGAGGTAGAAGATGTTGGACCCATTGTGGTTTAGGATACATATGTGAGAGTGCATATGATATAAAATAGGACTATCACCACTCGGGCTATATATATTTCTTATGGGTACTATAATTAGATACCCTTGATGCTCATTGTGGGACACTATGATTTATTAACAGTGACTCCTCAGTTAGTATACACACATTTGGGAATGTAGGGAATACTAGAACATAATTTTTTTGACAATTCAGATCATATAATGGATATGAGAATCATTATATAATCTATACATTATATCCCCCTATGAAGGTATGCATGAAATGTGCCATGATTCATTACTTATGAGGTACATACCATACCCTGTACATGTCAGTGTCTATGAGGAAATTGAGAAACTATCCAAAAGAACTTATGAGGACCATCTATTGTAGATCATATAAAAAAGTTAGATGGATTTTTGAGGAATTATGGATCCACTATTATGAATTTCGTGGAATCAAGGAAATATCCTAGAAGAGACATTATAGAATGAGTCTAATGGTTGAGATTAGAGGACTCAGTTGATCTAGCATGACTTCTAGATATATATATTAACGATGATATGTCAATATAGGGGGATAATTGTAAGATCCTAAATTTAAAATACAATAAAATTTTCATTGATAATTATTTCTGGTTATTAATATGTGAAAATGTAATTGTTGAATAAAAATAACTTTACTAAAAATTCAAAGGATTTAAAGGGTAAATGACCAGTTTCAACCATATAATTTTATAGGGAATATTTTTAATGTTAGGTGCTATGTTAGTTTGATATTTTCAGGAAAATAGAACCTTTGTGTAAACAAAAAAACATAATGATATTACATTACATGCAAATAATTTATCAAAAATATTATAATATATCCCAAATGGTGATTCTTTTGTGAAATTAGAGACCATCAATAAATCTCTTACACAAAGATTATATTAGGAAGGGAATAAATTTTATAGACATCCATAATTTCATAAGTTCACATATGAAGATAAATTATTTTATATTATTATTATATAATTTTTTAAAAATAAATTACTATATCCAAAATGAATTTTATTATGAAAATTATTAGACCACCATTAGTCTTGAAAAATGATGTTTAGACTAGTTAGGGCATATCATTTTTATGTATTGGGTGATTGGTCAGATTACAATTTTTAATATGTTATTTTCTCTTATAATTGTTATATTATTATTAATATAAATATTAAAAATCATTTTTGGGTTCTTCTTCTTCCCCAAATGGATATATTTCCATTCATATGCATTTAGTAATGTAAAAAATATATTTAATGTCCTTTTGAACTAATAAATTTATCAAATACATAATGGGTTATAATTAAATGTTGCATCACCAATTTTTGATTAAAATAGTAATTTAAATTGGAGTTATAATTTTAGGTATCAACTGAAATGAATTTTGGGTTTATTAAATAGAAAAACGATTTGATTCATTAGCATTTCATTATTCTATCCATTGATGGTGAACCTTGATCTCCCTTACATTTAATTTGTAAATCATGGTTTATCAATCCATGGCCTCCATCTTCTGTATCCTTTGGGTAACACATTAGGGTATTATTATTCATGGTTTTTAATTTATTTACATTTATCTAATATCATTAAATTTTTTCGTTACTCAATAATTAACATAATTTTATGATTTTAAATGAAAAAATATAGTTATATTTCTGAATGTATAATCTTCATAGTGGAAATGGATGATTTGTATTAAATATTATAATCCCATAATTCTTTGGGGATAATTCCAATGAATAATGAAGGTATAATTTATAAAAGTTATTGATTGTTATTAGGAATTTTTAACAATTGTATTTAAGAAATATTATCAAATGATAATTGAAAAATTCTAAAAAATGATTTTTTTTAAAGTATCAAATGTATATTACGCAATTTTAAGTTATTATTATTGGGGGAAATAATAATATAATAATTGGGCAATATTAAATTGATAAATATCAACAATCATCAAATGTATGATCTAAAAAATTATTAAAGGAATATTGTATGAGAATTTAGATTAAAATATTATACATATTTCAATGGATAATTTGAATGTATTATCATATGATAATTAGAAATAGAAAATTTTAATGATATTACAGTTGATACTTATAAATAATTACCAACAAATAATTACAATTAATTTATCAGTGGTAATTTACAAATCGATGTATAAAACATTAATTTTCATGAAATATTCCTTTGATAATTTTAAATAATTATCATATGATAACTCAACAAAACCATAATAGGTAACGTTTTATAAACTGTTAAGAGATAATTTGAAAAGGATAATTAAATGAAATTATGAATGGATAATTATAAAATAATAATTTATAATAATTAATAAATATATTATTATTCATTTGGAGAATATAGTTATATAATGCGGAGATCAAAATGATAATTTTAAATTATCAGGGATACAAAAAATATCATCACACAATATATTTTAGTGATTATTTAAAAAATATTGTGGATAGAAAATGTTTCATCCTATATAATAATTTATTTCTTTTTGAAATGAAATATTTGACTTTGGTTTTAGGAATACATGGTTAAACATGATCATTGACATGTAAATGATCATGATAATATGGTCAGGAATGAATTATCATAAATCTTGTGGTTTAAATTCTAGTTATTGAATGAGTAAGGGTGGTTTATCCTTTCATTAAACGTTGACATGTTTTGAGGTAAGAAAACCATTTCCTTCATGGGCTCTCATTTCATACGTATTAATATATTATTATTTATGCATGGATTGATTAATATTCATTATTGACATGTTATCACATGTGGGGGTTTGGATCCAATGTTATTGTATAGCTTGATTCCATGAAATTGATGTGTTAACATTATTCCTTGATGGCATTCAATTCAATGTTTTTTTATGTGATGACGCCATATTCATAACGATGTGTGATATGATTGTTATCATGATATGACCTATCATGTTTTACATTAGAGGAATGGTATGTGAATACCTCACAGGAGGAAATCATTTTTTGATTTCTCATTATGAGTTCTACACATTGTGTGCAGTGATAATGATGGCGTATCATTATATCCAATTAACCTCGATATATTTCATGCCTTCTGGATACTAAATAGATGTCGAAAACATTATAACTTATGGATTCATAGTAATATATGATTCTATGTGGATTACAAGAAACTCACCAATATCATTGTGGGTGGTATGGATACTTATCGATATACTATAAATTTTCATCATGGAGTTGATGTATGAATGGGTGGGGTTATTAGAAGATTGGTTAGCACAAGAAGACATAGTTATGGATTTTTTTATTATGCTCAAAATTAATTGATCATTATTATTGAATAAATTGTTATGCATGATCACATTCTGTCAATGTAGAATTGTTCGTGTCCTACTGAATCTTTTAATCACACCCAGCATGGAAATTTTGATTTGATTCTTGATCACATTAGGGGTCCAATGAAAGGAAAGGGTCATACAGTGGACATCTATGAAGAGGATAATAGAGAATATATAAGAATGTGGTGGTCTCTAGAGGTCGAACTGTTTATTTACAATATTATCTCCTAATTTATAGACATTTTATGATTTCTATCATGGGAACCCGTGAATTATCTAACTTGTGTTCCATAATTATGATGCCCTTGAATACTGTTATAATATATTGTTATCAATGTTTATTTATTATTGTAAAATTAATTTATATTGACGATATTGTCTTCCAAATATAGATCTTAGACTCTCCATGCTAATCAGCAACCTCTTGAATTTGGGGAGGTGAACACGAGGTCATGTGTAATTCCAACTCGAACCCGATGGTTTAGGTTAGGATTTTATAATTATTTCATTCAAAAGGATGATGTAAATTATTCATCTGACACATTTATACACATAAAACATAATTATAACCTATGATTATTAATTAAAATAATTTTTTTTCAAACATATTGATATTTTTACCCTTGATACATTCAAAACAATTCCTTACAAAATATATTAAATTGAATTAAAAAGAGCTTCTTTTGGTACCAAAACATGTGATGTGTTTCTTTTTCTCATTATTTTCAAGTATTTATTCTTAATATTGATATTGGAAAACATAACATCTCTCCAAAAAAATTATTTATAAATAATTTTCATGAATAAAATTTCTTTACACATTTTAATAATGATTTGGTCTGTCCTATGAGTTATTCAATTCTATTACGGTGGGTGGGAGTACTGAATTGATAATTAATTTCATGTTTTTCAGGATTAATTTTAAAATTTAATACATTTAAATTTCTATCCATTATATATTCTTGAAATAAATATATATACTCCAATATTGTTCCCAAATATATTTTAATGATTTCAATCAATGAATATGAATTTTACTAGTACATCATGTACAATTGATTTTTCACCAAATCGTAATAATTGATAATTACAAATGAAATAAAAAACTACTATGGTGAATTAATTTATTATTAAGGAAAGATCATATAACATCTTATTCTTTGAGAATATACCAATACTACATTGGTATGTTTTTTAAGTATCTAATTCCACTATTCCTCTTATTCTTTCCCACTTTACTATATACAGTTAGTTTGATCACAAATTTGGAATATGTTTAAAATTTAATCCATCCTCTACTAATTAAAATTTCACATTTACAATTATTTATGAAAAACATGTTTTTAATGAATATAAAATCAATTCATTCATCAAAATATTGATTCAAATTCAGGTGATTGTGATTTTTCTCAATCATATAAAGAACATCTATTTAATTATGATTATATTATTCAAATATATTAAAAACGTTTTCATTATTTCTAAATAGAATATCATTTTTAAAAAGTCATTTATCATGTATCATATTATTAAAATTTATCGACATGTTCTATAACTCTTAACATATATATATATATACATATAATATCCATTATCCATGATCTATGGCTATCCTCTATTTTCAACCATTAAATACACATCAATTATAATGGATCAGTCTCTTTGATCTGCCTAAAATTTCCCTTTCTAATATTAACTATTACTATGTTCTCTATGAGTATTAATAATACATTATTCAATTTTGTGACCCTATTGGTAACATATCCCATATAAAATACCCAACCCACCACACCTGTAATCGATATTAAAATCATAATCATTACATTTCATGCCTTAGAACTGATAAATGTATCCAATTCTATCTATCTAAAATATTCACCATATAAATGAAAAAATTATATCACCTGCATACATAGGGACCATTAAAGTATTTATTTTTATATAATTTGAAAGAAAACATAAATTTTTTATATTTCTATGCATTATCTGATTTTCCCAAAATTTAGAACATTATAAATACCCACATTCAAAATCAATGTAACTTCTACATAAAGTAATATAACATAATTAAAACATCGTATCATCCTAATAGCATTGAATAACAATTAGAAAACATGGGAAGCAAACCATTGGTAAATAAGGAATATATATATTAAAAATAAACACTTTATCCTATTTCCAATCCATGAAGTCTTTTATGACATTTTATATTTTATAAGTATATAGTGAGAATAAAAAATAGATTATTTAAGAATTAAATCAGTTTCACTACACAATTCTTTTCATTAAGATCATAATAATAAATAATAAATTAAAGATCATAATCATGAAGGTTTCAACAAAAATGAGATCCCATTAATAATTCGTTTTTCAAGCATTCATTTGACCATTAAAGGGAAAAATTCATTTATGAAAATACCATTAGATTACATTATGATATCTAAGAGATTACATGAAAATTATTTTTCAACCATATAAATTTCATGTAGGTAACATTTAATATAGTATTCATAGAACCCTTAAAAGAACCCTAACAAATAGAATAACCTACAATAACAATTCCATCATAATATTTTGTAGCACATAATCATTACTCAATGCACGAGTCATCTGTATTACGAACACTCATCATCATATGTACGATGAATGAGAAATAAAATATATTGAACCCATATAATATTATAATTTAATCATAAAATAATATATAAATTATATTTAATATATATGGATAAAACAATTCATTTGTTTTGAAAAAATAAGGGAAAACATTTTTATTTGAATAATATTTGAAATTAATTTCCCTATTGAATTAGAATTAAATTATTATTTTAGAAAATAAAAACATATAAGGGAATATTTGGTAATAATTAAAATTTATATGGGGGTAAATTATGATCATGTTTTATACATTTTAAGAATATTTTGTTCATTCATTTTTAAAAATGTCAATGGAAACCAATTTAGTAAAATATTAACACTTCTTTTATGATCATCATAAAAAATAAAAAAATGTGTAATATTAATTTGAATATACATTTTAATATATTAATTAAATTCTTCATTAATTTTAAGGAACATGTACATAGATTAAAAACAGAATAATAAAATTAAATATAATAAAATAAGGGTTTAAATGTAATTACATTACGAATTGATAACTTTTGAAGTTATTAAAAAAAATTAATGACCTTGGAATGGATTTTAAACAAAATAATTTTTAGATAATAATGATTAACTACATAATTATGGTAGTTTATAAACCATAAAAAAAACATGTGGGAAAAATAGATTAAGTCATAGTGAAAGGGAATTAAGACAACAAATATGGAACCGTACGAATGGTATGCAATGTACTTTATTTATCATCCTAAATAATAATGTTATATTATGTTTTTACTTAATAATTAATATTTAAAAATAATATATCTTTTTATTATTCCATTTAATTTCACATTTTAATAGTTATATTTAATAACATAATTACTTATGTTAACATGAATTTTTTTGAGGATGTTTGGTGCAAAACTACAAAATTAATTTTATAGGATTACTTTGGTACAATGGATCATGATTTTATAATTTTAAGAATTATAATAATTTATTAGTTTTCATTTTAATTCGTTATTTTTAATTTTATAACCAACCAATTTGGGTGGTTATGAAAAATGTACTACCTTACATCATAGAGATTGTTGTCTGTACATATGCATGAATAACAATTCCAATTTTCAACAAACATGAATGAATTAAGGATAATATTATATTATCATTAAATAATTACATATTTTAAAAAATATAATATAAAGTAATTATATAAACCAATGTATATCATCCACGTGACGTGGTGATGAAGAATACAATACATTAGTCTGTGAGCTGATAGGCAACATGAACACGTGAGTGATGTAATTATTTTTCATTAGATGGTACATAAAGTATTAGATTTTTTTCCTTTATATAAAGAAATTTATGTCATATGAATCATATTAATATATTTTAATCCCTAATTATGGCTAGATATATGTGACAATGATGAAAAATTAAATATAATGTCTTCCAAATGATGTTGTCAATATATATATATATAAGATGTTTTCACTTTCCACATATGCATATGGAGATGAAATATGGTCATAAAAAATCATAATATCATTTATTTATGTATATGTTAAATATTTTATTATATATTAATGATAAAAAAACGTTTTAGTTATGTAAAATAAGAAATAAAAACAAAATAATTTGCATGAAAAATCTACCACTTTTTATGAAAACATCCATAGGTTTATAACTATATCATTAAAAATTAATTATTATGAAAAAATATTGTGTAATATGTGGGAGGTAATTTTAGGAATTAATTTCTGTTTTTACATATATAATACAATCACTATGTGTGAATATGAGATAAGTGTTTTTTTTCTTTTATATGTGGGTGAGAGTGGACACACTTGAAATCCTTCAATGGATTAAAATATATTATTCTCTTACGGAATCCAAATGGATCTATAATGAATAATGTTCAAATAAAAGATAATATAGTTTATATATATAAAAATCCAACTATTTTTGTGATAACTAAATATTTAATTTTAATCCTTATAATTTTATTAAAAAATCATTTAGCTCATTTTAACTCTTACAATGTTATTAGAATATTTTCCCAATTAACTATCCATAATGGAAAAAATAATATTTTCCAAATAAATAAATTTTAAATTATAATAAAAATATGGATTACTTTTATTTAATATCCAATTTTCAACATGTGATAGAAATAAATTAAAAATTTACAAAAAAACACAATGAAAAAAATGTTTTCTCGATAAATTAAATTACTGTATAAAACGTTTCTATTCACTAATCAAGTGTCATGTTGACAGTAATGAATTTATTGGAATATTTTTTATAAAAATGAAATAAGTAATTATAAATAACACTCCCAAATAGAATGTGAATTGGTAAAACCATGTAAATAATTGAGTTTACAAAAAACATGTATCTTCTACTATTCATCCCTAAATCAACATTATTATTAAAATCCTTAAATACCACAAAAAGTTAGTATTTACAAGATGACCTAAAAAATAATACTAATTTACTAAATTTTTTCTATAAAAATGGTATAATTTAATTATAATATTTATTCCATATAATTCAATAAAAACCATTTTTGGATGAAAACATTGTTATGAAGCATCAAAAAAGATTATGAAAACTGAGTACTTATTTATTAATAATTATAAAATAAATTGAAATTAAATATACTCGTTATACTTATTTTTAATAAATTGTTTATTTATTTCCATACTATCAATTTAATGGTGATTCTATAACAATTATATTTTAATTATTGTTTTATTGTATATCACATTTCTAAAAAAAATCATTATCTTCTATATATCATTTTTTTGTTAAAATATTACATACAAAAAAAATTCTAAAATATTTTAGGGTTACATTATACCTATCGAAATAAATTATTTCATATAAATTCTTTATAATGAATAAAAAAAGGGTTAAACAAATTATATATTTATTTCCAAGTAGTGGAAGATAAAATATATTGTCAGAAAAGAAAAAATATTAAATACTTCAAAATGCCTTTGTTGAAAACATATGTTTTACAAAATTGATAATAAAAGTTAATATTTAAAATATAAAAATAAGAATGTAAAGGTACCCTGGAACAAAAAATAATATAGTTCGCATAAAACAAGATCATTAGGGGAAGTAAAAATTTTGTCAAGGAGGAGAAAAATTACATTATTGTAATACTGTATAATGATAGATAACATGGAAATGGGAATTACCATTATGGAAAAATAATAATTCAATACGGAATAAATAAGATAATAAATTAATCGAAAATTATATTATATGGATTAAATTTTTATTCCAATATCATTGTACCAAGAGTTCATGGATTACTTTACCATAAATATAGATAACACTATACAATATTATTACTTGATATCTAACCATATCATAATGATAAATTAATCTTTTATTTTCCTTCACTCAATTTCAACTTTGATCTCATCTATTACTCAAATAAATTAATAATCAAGATGAATTTATCTCTCCTAATGCACTAAAATTAACTTTTAATAGATCAAAAGATCCACAATGGGATGATGGGATATTTATAAATCTTATATCTATTAATAAAAACTAATGTCTTTTTTGTTACATAGTAAGATAATATCCAATATAAAAAATTATTAATCTCAACTTCCTTTGAATAACACCCAATGATATAAATTAATCATTCAATAAATAAATTACATTATAAAACATCAATGAATTACAATGAAACTTCAAAACCAAAAAATCATAATTACATGATAAAATATTCTTTTTAGATCAATTAATTATTTTTCAATACATTAAATTTATCACTCCTAATATTATAAACTAAAAAATAAATATACTCAAATAATATAATCTCCAAAATACTCCCATATTTTTAATATGATAAGCGAATCACCATAAATAAAAAATAAAATCATATATACATTCATTGGATATTTCTTAAACTATTATTTAAATAAAATCTCATCATTTAAAATAAAATTTCAACTTACCATAATAATATAATCTTCCCAAAATAGTGAACATCATAAAAATTGAAATTATATATATATTCACCAATTTACTTTTCTATCAAATGGTTTTCTATAAAATACTAATTACATTCCTATAATTTGAAATACCTTTCACCTAAATTAACTATAATGAATTGAACACAATGAAAAAATTTATTCTAATGGTTATTAATACCATTAAAATTATGTCCAAAAAATATTTAATACTTATTTCTCAAAAAAATTACCCTAAAAATAAGTTAAACACTAGGGTATTAGATACCTCAAATATTTATCAGAACTCAATAATTTATTTCCCAGATGAATCCCATTATACAAAACTGAAAAATCTGTTTTCATTCCATTAAACAAATAGAAATATATAAAATTCCCTTTACATAAATATTTAATCCCTATATGTGAATACTTAAACTGTTTAATTTAAATTATAATACATTTACCATGGTTTTATTTTATATTGTTTAATAAATAATTAATAGAACAAAAATTTGCATCATGTAGTAATATTTATCCATATCAATAAGTAATCAATAATATATTCCTTAAATGTTAAATGTCATACATAGTTCCATATTATTCATATATAGTATAATATTAAATTCTTAGATATCTATTTATATATTCTTATTGATCCCCACCTTGATATTTACACCTCAGATATGTATTTTCATAATTCCCATACTCCCAAAGATTAAAGTACACATTTTATACGATGGGACTAAAATTATTTCATATTAGTTATTGAACTAAACTAATCCATTTTATTTGAAATTTTATTGTTCTATTCTCTCCTTTATCACATTTTATACCTCTTCATAATCCATTAAAAAAAGTACCTGGGTGATTCTTCCAAAAATCTGGATAGAAAGGACACTGATTCTTTCTACCGTCAAAACCATTACAACACGATCTAAAATTAATCTCTATTTTTTGTTATTTAGATAACTGGTAAACCATCCTATGTTCTAGTTAGTTATTCATAAATCTATAGAGATGGTTAATAATAACCCCAAGAATTTTCACTATATCTATCATTATTTTTGGGATCTCAATCATAAAAACCCACATTTCTCAATAATTCCATTTTAATTTTGGTTCATACTATATCCATAAATTTACTAAAATTAAATATTTCAAAATGATTATGTAAAATAAAATTATAAATAATTATCTCATGAGGTGTTTGGGAACTAATACATCTTTAGCAATTATTTATATATTTCAAATCATGTTTTTAGAAAATAATAATAATTATCTATAACTTAGTAAACATTGTTCTTATAGAGTAATTTTAACATATTTGGAAAATAACATCATAACCTTGAACATTATAGTAACAACTTCATTAATACTATGTATAACTACCCCAAATCCAAACTCATTGATCATGTTCAAGAAAATTGTTATTTACATTTCTAGGGTTGATACAAATAAGTTTGATTCTATTTTATTTATCCAAAAACAATAACATCAAAATAACATTGGATCAATTACATACCCATGTACTATTAAGGTATTTTGTTATACAAAATTTGGGAAAATATATTAAACAATAAATTACCAATAATTAACTATTTTACAAACTAAATAAGTTATTTTTTATTAAAAACATGATTCATTAAAGTAAAATTACAAATTTGGAACTCTGAAATTATTAATATCTATATTCATCATTAATCCATATGAAAAATAAAATTAAAACAAGGGATGATAAAAAATCAATATTGGACATATTAAAAGAATAAAATAAACCTCATAGAACATTTAAAATCCATGAAATCATATAAGTAATTTCAATGTTATAAAAATATATTTTCATACAAAATAATAATTTACTTACACCTTAAATAATTTTTACTACCCAATTTTTTAATAAATGTTTTATAAGATAATTTTAAGGAAATATAATAACCATGGGGTATTATTTAAAAATATGAGAACCCATGGAATGAAATTTTCTAAAAACTCATTTTAAACTTAAAGGTAATAATTATTCATTTAAAAATATTTCCATTATCCTACCATATGAAATAAAAAACATTCCTTAACATTAATTTTTTATAATTTCAAATTAATGCAGGTTCCTTGAGATATAATATTCAAAAAATCCCTTTAAATAACTACAAAAATATAATTACCTACTTATTAAAATTTAACAAATATTTATGGAAAATTTATTTAATAAAAATTGCACTAGGAAGATATATCAGGATCACCCATCTTAGAAAACAATATACAATGATATTTACATATATAAGTCTCATATAATGTTCTATTTCTATCAAAAAATATAATCACATATCCATTTTCATACATATATAATAAAAAAAATTCCATGTAAAAATAATTAAAAAATTTCTTTTTTATAGGATGAACAGAATAATTTCATGGATAATATACAATATGATTTTATATTAAATAAATATATGATTTATAAGAGGTTTCGTAATGAATGACTATTATTATTGTGGGAAATAATTCTCATTCAATATCAGTTAAAAAATTATTCCTTTTCTACTTTTGTAAAAAACTAAAAAATAATTGACTTTGAATTAATTCAATAGACTTATTTTATAAATATCATAAATAATTTCAATGATTGTTTAAAACTTCATTAAAAATATATTTTATAAATTTAATAACATATTTGAATCATTTTATTTAAAAATGATAGGTATGAAGATATAAAATTAAAACAGTAAACCATTTAAAATAATGTTTAATGAAAAAAAAATCCATTTTGGCTTGCTGAATTTTAATAAAATTAACCATTAAAAATTTGAAATTTGAATGAAATTTCAAAAATGTTATTTTTTTATAATAATGAAAAAAATACTTACTGGCCTTTTTTAATAAAATAAAAAAATAAAATGTCTTTTGAAAATATATTATGTTTTAATGAAAAGGACTTGATACTAGAAATTATTTTAATTAAGTATGAATTGTTATATTTGTTCTTTATAATTATAAAAAATATGATATGAAATTTATTTATTTACTATTTATTATTTATGATGTTTATAATATTTTTATTATTCCATTTTATTTCAATTGATACCATGTATTAATTAATAAATTATTATATTTTTTTAACATCATACATAAAGAGGATGTCTGGTTAATAGGTCCAAATTGTATTTGGTAGCTTTCATGTGGTATAATGGATAATTATTATATCATTTAAAATATACTAATAATTATATAATTATAATTATATAATAATTAACCATTTAATACCAATCATGGAAGGTGATTAGATTATGTGAATTTGGTTACATTATGGAGTCTGTAGTTAGTGCATGCACATGTGTAACCATTAGATTTTCAAAAAACAGGAGATAAGGAAACTATGTATTATTTTAAAATTATATAATTATAATTATATCATAAATATCATATATTATTATTTTAATCCTCAAAAATATTCTATTCGTATAATGTGTTAAGAAAATGATGTACATCCGTTTCTACAGTGGTATTCCTCAAGTAAGCATGAGTGATGTATATCTTTTTCATTTTATGGTATAGAGAGAATCATAGTATTTATTTAAAATTAAAATTTAATTTTATATTATATATATAATATGTTTTTATTTTTTATTTATCATTATGAAAAATATTAAAAGTGGTGACGGAAAATGAACTACATCATATCCCTGAGGCGTTAGTCCATATGTATGCAAAGAAGATGTTCTCACTTTACATTTTATAGATATGTAGATGATGAGTGATTATAAGGTAAAAATAATAAAATTATAGTATATGGGATATACTATACATATTAAATCACAATGTTTATTATAGATTTTATAGAGGTAAAAGAATAAATAAAAATGAAAAAACATAGTTAAAAACTTTACCTCAACTTCAGAAAACCTCTTTATGTTTATAAATAATCTCATCCTATGATGCAATTATTATCAAAATAGGAGATCTATGATATGGGGAGGGATATAATGAATGAATTAAATATTATTTGATAATATTATAGGCTCATTATGAGGGTATATGAGAATATGTTTGGGGTGTTTTTATATGTGACGGATCGGGAATGTATAGAATTGTTCAAAATAATAATTTGTAATAATGTCTTACTAATGATAACTGGATCCAAAATGTATGATAATTTAATATTAAATTATATAGGGTTAAAATACATAATATTTGTTTATTTATTTTTGTTTTTTGTCGTTTTATCTATTATCATTTTACATTATAAACTTTTATCCCATTTAACTCTTACGAAGGTTATAATATTTTTTAACAAAATTCTTATTAATAAGGAAAAAAACATGATCTCATTACAAAAACTTCATAATGATTCCCAAAATTCACTTCATTTTATAAAATTAAATATATATAAACAGAATAAATAATTGAAAAAATCACTGTCGAAAACTTAATGAAAAAGGGTTGTTCAAAAAAAATTCATTTAAATGTAAAAACATTTATTAAAAAAATATAAATTAATGATGATCCGAAATTATATTCCTAGATTATTTATAATATAAATGTTGTAATAAATGTTATAAATGAATTGAAAAAATAAAATGACATGGAAAATACATGAAAATAGCACACAATTTTCATCAAAAACATTATATTCAACTATTCACCAAAAAATAATTTTTTTTTAAAAAATCCCAAACATTATTCTAAATTTAATGTTGAAATGAATAGTTAAAAAACTATATTCAATTATCAAGAAAATATTATAAATTTATTCTAATTTACTTGTAATAAATAAAATAAAACAATTTTAGAGAAAATAATTTTTTTTTCATAAAATGAATTTACATATAATTTAGTACATTTTGATTATGAATTAATGAATTTATTTTCACCAAATATAACCATTATACATGTTTTTATAGTTTTTTCCCTATTTGTACAACTATTTTTATATCATGTGTATAAAGATTTAATTTAAATAGTAATGTTTTATATTATTTTATACTTTTCTTAAAAATCAAGGATATCTATACAACAGACTAATTAATATACAAAATAAATAAAATATATTCTAACGTCCTTGCATATTTAATAAAAAATAGTTCATCTAATGAATAATGAAATTACCATATGGTTGGAAATTGTTTTTTCTTGTTATCATTTTTCGTCCTCAGAATATATTTCACTATATTCTAAAATTTACTCCCAATTTTTTAATATATTTTAAAAATTAAAGACATTTTTCTCCATTACGAATATGAATTATAGAGAAAATATTCACAACATCAGTAGTGACCACTAAATTTGTGCATTTTATATTGATTTTATTTATCTCTATAATTTGGATATGAAATTACTTCCTTTGATGAAACTTACTTCATTCATTAGGATATTTTGACTCTTTAGATCATCTTCTCTTATATATATTGGATAATATTTCTCATTGTCTTTGAAGGCCCACATATGAATAGATTTTGAATATAGACCAACGTGTTTATTACAAATTGTCTGACTATTAAACATAATGGATGATGTTTTGACATGATACATTGACTATACATTTTCAATAGATATTGATGAATAATAATTGATCTATATGGATATTTCATGGTAATATATTATCTTATTTAGTTTTTTCAGCTTCAATGAATTTTTATTTAGTCTTTTTGATATCCTCATACTTTAAAATTAGTTAATCATCATGATATTTAATGATATTTCCATTTTAAACAATATTCAAAATGAAAATATTAATTTATTCATAATAGTCTACTTACATCATGATAAAATCATCATGATACTTATCATTAATTCTATGCTCTATCATAGAGAGTTTCATTTAAAACTTTTGTTTAATATTCTTGATAATAAATGATTCTATTTGAGATTATATCACATTGTCTATGTAAGTGGAGTTATATTTTTCACCTTCACTACATGAAGATTCTTCATTTATAATTACATTTTTTGTGATATTTTTTAAATTATTATCTCTTCTTAATATAAATGTATTCATGAAGAGAATTATTTCTTTCCTCTAGAATTAATAGATTTCTCTATTTTATTCCTGGGAACTTCTTCATGGTCTAAAATAATTTTTTAGGAATAAATTTAGTTTTTCACATATATTCATGTGTGTCTTCACATCATAAACGCCATGTTCACCACATTGTTTCCTTAAAAAATTAATTGAATATCCCCAATGTCCAAAAAATTGATGCATTTGAGTGGTAGTTTACCATTTTAATCTCTATTAATTTCATATTGATCCATGATAAAAGGGTAATTTTTTTATTATGTTTTTCATCCTCACTGTCGGGGTCATATGGTTATTTATTTAACTCATATGTAATCATTATTTTCCTAATGTATTTAAATGTAATCTCATTTTTCTATTCAAATTTAAATATTGCTGTCTTTTATAATTTCATGCCATGATTTTTTTTTATTTTTTAAAATAATTTTCAAATTTATGATACACTTTAATCAATTTAATTTTACATATTACTTCATTCATAATAAAATTTCTTGAAGCCTCTATTTTAAATATGCCATCTACGGAAATGCCCAAGTCCTCATCATGATTAATTTTACAAAACATCACATAATAAAATATTTACACTTATTTATGATGATATTATTCATAAAAAATTCATAGTCATAATCATCCATTAATTTTGTTTTGTTGTTAACTGGTTGGTCTAACCATCAACATGAAAGATTCTATAAAATAATATTATAAATTAAAATCAGATTTTTATTGAGAAAAAAATATTTCAAAATGATTTTAATAATTATTTTATTTTCTGTTCTAGAGAGGTAAAATTAATATAAAAATTATGAATTATGTTATCAACAATCATTCATAAAAATCAATAATTAAATTACCATCGTTGGTTTAATATTTAAATATCGTAACCGAAATACTAGAATTATTTTAAATTAACATAGTAAATAATTATAAAAAACTCTGTAGATTATATTTTATCTTGTGGGATAATGCAATTTGGGAGAATAATGATCAATATCACTATAAGAATGAAACTTGTTAAAAATGACAAGAATCACTCACGACCAATACTGAAATAAGAAAATAACATCCAAATATTCATTTACTTAGAAATTATAAATGTATTTTTTCAAGAACCGTCCCCCAGGGCCCATGTCGTAACTACCCCAAGCTCGCCATACATAGACATGGGGCTGTTGACTATCACCAAAGGCGTAATTCTTTAATACTGGGAAGGCATTGCCTTTATAAAACATAATCTCACTCAACTAGAGAATAAGCGGAAGAAAAAACTGGGTAAATCTGTATAAAAAATGTATTGAAAGTAAAGATGTCCAGAATAGAAGTCCATCTATAAAATACAAATACAACTGAAAGAAAGTACAACAAAAAACGGAAAAACAACTGAAAGGTGAAAGCAGCTCCTAGATCGCCCTCCGGGGTTCCTACCTGATGGGTAGGTACAGATGGCCTCCACAGTACTCCACGTCCTTCAAACTCCACTGTGTACCGATACCTTGTATGGTCCTCCTCCGGGTACCGTCCAGTCCTGGTGCACTCGGCCTCCATCAGCGCTATCCGTTGTCTGCGTCCAACACAACGAGGTGCGAGAATAGCCAGTGCATGGGTGAGTATAACAATACTTAATAGGGACCCTGAGACACTCAAGGTCTCACAAAATCCAACAAGGAAAAACCTCAATGTATTAAATCAACTAAAAACCATTACTTAGGCATATTCCCATACATATATCAATGTTATCATGTTACCCGTTTTAATCAGGAGGTATACACAAAAAGACAATGAATTAGCTAAAACCATGATTTTCATTATAGAAATCATGGCTAATGGAGAAATACAAATCTGTCATGTATAGTGGCCCTATCGTGACCCCGAGATGATACTCACTAGGCATAGACTGTTGAGGTACTACTCCTATCAAGTACCGTGGCTCTACTGCAAAACATGGCGCTCCGTCCGATGTGGGTCTGCTGCCAAACTGGGTGCTCCCCCTAATAGTCGTCAGAGGTATTCCTTCGGTCGAGTACCGCAGGTCTTCTACCAAACCGGGCACTCCGTCCTCCGTGGGTCTGCCGCCAAACTGGGCGATCCATACACTGGGCTAGTCGAATAACTCAGAGTCGAATCGGTCAAGCAGTCGTCAGGTCTATAGCTACTAGGTCTCCGCACTCCGTATGCTCGTCTCCAAGAAGATCCTCTCCACGAGCTACTAGTGGATACTAAAAGCGTCACTATTTCTCACATGGAAATATCTCAATGGACCCCCTTGTCATAAAGGTCTCAACGCAATAGATGGTGCGTCAATATAATGCCCGGTCTATGAGCTTTCGGCATTTTAGTCCCAGGGGCTGAGTTGGTTTCATGTACAAACCAACCTGACCATATCACAACTACACCCCAAACTCCTGAGGGGTATTCTCAAAGTTACGTCTATGTTTCAAGAAAACTGGCACCACAGACGGTTCGTCAAATGGACATCCTATGACAAATATATGGTCTAATAATTTAATGGGTCAGTAATGGGCCTAGGTTCGGTCCGACCCATTCGAACCGACTCGGCCAAACCCAGTCTAGGACAATCCGGTCTGGGTCAACCCGATCAGACTCTAGGGGTCTGACCCAGCCCATTGGACGGGTCATCCCGCTATGTTTTTACCCGGTCCCCCGGGCCCAGCCGAGCGACAGTTATCCAACTCATGATATTGAGTTGACGGTTATAATCATTGCTCTATAAATACAGGTACACTATCTCTATGGGGAAAGATGTGAGATATATATAGATCATAAGAGTTTGAAATTCATTTTTACCTAGAAATAACTCGACATGAAGAAAATTATATTTCTTGAGCAACACAAAAATTATGATTGTTCAAAACACAACTATCCAGGAAAAGTAAATAATTTGGGTGATTCATTACGCATGAAAGATCATGGACTTCTGACCCAAATGAGGATTGAGAGAGATCCAATATTCATGGATCTAGTAAAGATGGATATTGGAATTTTGTTGGAAGGTGAAACATTTTTCCTTTTTCAAATGATTTCAAAACTATATTCACTCGACAAGATAATAATCAATGAATATAATGATGGTAATATAAATAAAATAATACTATTAAGGATGGATGATTGACACACTTCACGTATGAGGAGGGATTTCTGAAATTTGGAAATAGGTTAGGTGTTACAAATGAACATGATCTAGAAAAAGAACTATTATATGATTGTCATGGATAAATATTCTATATTAACCCTGGTAGCACCATGATGTTTACAGATCTTAAGGATCATAATTGGTGGGATACTATGATGCGAGAAATTGCTTATTATGTGTCATGTTGTCTAGTTTTTCAGCAAGTGGAGGCTGAGTGAAATCATTCTAGGGGGTTTAAATATCCTATACTTATTACTCTATGGATCTGGGATGGAATTTTGATAGACATTGTCACAGGACTACTGAGGACACATACACGGAATGATGTAATATGGGTAATTGTTAACAGTCTTTCAAAATAAGCACACATCCTTGCTATAAGTGATTATTTACCACATTATCAGTTAGAAAAATTTTATATTAATTATTTATTAAGACAACATGGTTCAGCTACACTGATTTTTTATGATCAAGATCCTCGATATTCATAAAATTTATGGAAATTCCTCTGTAAGGCTTTGGATACTGAGCATCATATGAGTGTTTCTTATCACCCTCAAACCAACACATTGTCTGAGAGGACAATAAAAAAATTGGAAGACATTTTGAGATCATGATCTCTTTACAATCAAGGTATGTGGGATAAATACTTACCTTGTGTGGAGTTTTACTTCAATAATAGTTTCCTTTATGACATTCAAATGGTGCCATATTAAGCATCATATGGAAAGTGGTGTCGAACTCCAACTTGTTGGGATGATGTTGGTGAGAAGAAATTTATAAGCCTAGAAGATATTGAAGAGACAATGATAACGGTAAAAATAATTCTGCCCCATATTAATGTATCCCAAATTAGAAAAAATAGAAATGATGAAAACTGTAGAAAGGATTTGGAATTTGAAGTGTGAGATCATGTCTTTTTGAAAGTATCTCTATGGAAGGGTCACCAAATATTTGGTAAGAAAAGGAAATTGAGAACCATGTACATTGGATAATATGAAATTCTATATATAATTGGATCTATAGATTACTTTTTAGCGATGCCATAAAGTCTCTCCAAGTTTCATGACGTGTTGGACTTGCCGTTCTTAAAAAATTACATGCCAGTCCCCACACATTTACTCACCAATGAGGAAATAGAACTGAAACCTGACTTGTATTAATTTCAAGAGTCTATCAAAATTATTAACACTAGAATGAGTGTATTGATAAATAATACAAATGGACTGTTAGAGGTCTTATGGATAAACCATAAAATGGAGGAAGAAACATCGGAAACTGAGGATGTTATGAAGAAAAACCAACAACGTCTTTTTAGAGGGATTTATATATGAAAAATTTCAAGGGTGAAATTTTTTAAGGATGAAAAAATATATCACTCCAATATTTTAGGGTATGTTTCTTCTTTAAATAATTCCATCATTATTAGATATCTCACAATGCACACAACAATGAGTCTCTATGAAACAAAAACATTGTTATAACATAAACGTTAAACATAATTTTTCAACATATGTGGATTTAATTTTAAATAACTATCATACATGGTTGCGATCAGGGTAATATTTCGATTCTTAAATAATTAACATAACTTTTGGTAAATACTAACATACCCTTTGGAATAGTAACCAATCATTATGGATAGTAACATTAACTTATGAATTATAATTCTACCCTTCTGAATATTAATATATCCTTTATGAATTGTAAACTAACTACTGAATGTAAAAATAACATTAAGGCATCTTATATATGAAGGTGAATATATAAATTATGTGTTGGGATTTTAGGAAGTAATGAATATTTAATTACAATATTATAAAAATATTATTATTTGAATGATAATAAATTTTCTTAAAATTTAGTAACAAATCAATATTTTTTTCTCTATGATTTATAGGTTTATTTAATAAAACCTTAGTTAACTTTTCGAAGTGAAATAAAATCGATTATAAATATAAGTTTGTATTTTACAATTAAATGATGATAATAAATAAAAATTATATTTCTCATATTTAGAAAATTATTGTTATAAAATAAAGGTCATTTTTGGATTCAACATATCAAAAAATGGTTATGGATAATTTTTTTGGTTTTTTTGAAATATTAGATTTTTTGGTGAATAATAAAATATGGTAATTAGTATATAAATAAAATATAAGATAAATACACTATTCAATATATCATATATTATTTAAGAAACCATAAGTTAAAACTCACAATAATTTATTACTATTTTATTCATAGGAATTAATATTATTTATATAATGGAAGAAAAATAATAAACTGATGATTACATTAATGATAAAACCCTCCTCCCCTCTACTATATAAACCACCACTCATTTCATCTCCCTCTCATACCACTCATGGAGTATTATTTGCCTATTTAAAACCAAATACATGTTAAAATTCTTCCCCCACGTTCAATACGTATTCTTATCACCAAAAATCCAATAACGAAGGCCAAAAAGAGATTCTCGAGGAAGAGTACTCAAGAGGTAAACCTCTCATAATTTTCCGTTCAACTTATTTTACATGTTCTATACATTCTTTTCTCTCTCCACACATATCCTCATTCAAATTGATTTATAATTCTATTACATTAAATGTAGTTTAATTTTATTATGCTAATGTAATATTTCTTTATCATCCCTCTTTACCCCTCCTCTTATTTTAAATATTAAAACACAATCTGAGAAGTGTTGATTTATAACATTCAAGGAAAGAAAAATTTCTAATATCTATTAACATCATAAATTCGGTTCATGCACTTTTTTTAGTTTTTAAATAGATCATTATATATGTAATATATCATATTTAATGTTTTGGAATCCTTTTTATGCATGTCATTTAATTATAAAACAAAATGAATTTGTTGTGATCAAAAAAACATCAACATAATCAAAGGATTTATCATTAATATTATATTTCATCATTCATCATCTCCTAAGATAACCAGAGTATTTATATAGTCATCCAACCTTCTGGATGATCATTAACAACTAATAACATCAATTATGGTGTTTATTTTCCATTTTATATGAACTTACATACTCTTATACCTACAAAATAATTATTAAAAACAAAGAAAACGTGAACTCCCAAATGATGAAATTGAATCTATGACCGATATAAAAGGACATAAATGAATATATTGATGATATAATAAATAAAATACATGTATATTTGGTTTTTGAATTCATAAATAATTAATATGTTCTTATTATTTAGGACATTAAGATCATGTGAATGGTACAGTTGAGCATATGGTAAGGGGATTATAATCTCACTATTATTTCTATGATATTTTCATTTTTCACAAATTATTTATTAAATATGGTTTTGTGTACATTCATTTGATAAATAATATAAAAATTAACTTTATATTCAATGTATTTAATCATTCATTTTATGATTATAAATTTTTTTCCATACGATTCAACTGGTTACAATGTTTAAAGGTACATAGTCTCAATTTATAGTTAATTTAGATTAACATGGTATTGTGCAACAAATAATTCTTATGTTGTGTATCTAGTATCCCTTGGATATCATTTTTCTTAAGATATTGTATTTATATTATATAACCATTTTCTGGTTTCATGGATTTGATTATTTTGTAGTCCATATACCATTTTACATAAAGGGGTTATTTTCAATGCTATGATAACTTTGTGTCCTTTATTCTATATAATTATTGAAAGGCATAACATTATTGTATTGAATCATTTTATACAGTATTATTTGGACTTTCATTAATGGAAGGGAACCTCTATATACCCTCTATATAGTGAGAGGTCTCATAGGAAATAATATTTGGGGACAAACCCTTCAAGTTCATTTCCAAAAAAGAATCATACAAGTATCTACTCACATACATGAACCATCATGATGGTATTTTGGTTCATGGATTATATAAATTATGTCCATATAGTAGTGATTCTTTTATTCCTTATACATTAATTGCTTTCCATGTTGTTTTCACTATGAAAAATATATATGGATTCATTATCATTCATTGGGTATTGATGGCATTTGTCTTTCATTTAATCACCATGTCATATTAATTTTATTAAAATTTATTATTATTATCTAATTATTGATAAATTTATATTCTATATGTAACCATTTATGATCATTTTAATTCATCTATATAAATTTTTCCTTCCACAGATTATGAATAAGGAATCATTTATTGAGTTTTTATGGATGATCATTATTATCTCTTTTTATGTATTATGTTTTCTTTTCATTTCCCAATGTAAAATGGGATCCATATATAAATATATAATATGTAAGACTACTCAACTGATTGGTAATTTTGTATTTTATTCCTTGTAATCAAGCCGATGTTACAATGTAATGCGATGGCTCTAGGCTATAGGGGTTGGGGAATTACAATATCTTGTTTTATATTATCATTGTCATAACCTGTCCCCTAGGGCCTATGTCGTGACTACCCCAAGCCCACCATTCATAGTTCAGGGGCTGGCGACTAGCACCGAAAAGGGATATCCCTATAATGGGAAGGCATTTCCTTTAATACTGCAAAAATACACAATCCAAGAACACAATATGAAGCAACCACGAAGTAAACTCATGTAGTAAAAATTTTACTTAAAGTATCTGGTTTGGAATACAAGCCCAAATGGAAAGTACAGGTACAACTGAAATAGAAAATAACTCCTGAAACACCCACATGGGATCATAACTAAAGGGTTTCTATAACTCCAGATCAGTAGTCACTACATCGCGTCACATCAAATTGTCTCCCAATGAGCACTTCCCCGTCCTCGCCCCCTCAGCCTCGATCAACATTGTTCGTCATCTGCACAAGACATAACAATGTTTGGGCATGTCCAAACAGGGGTAAGTATTGTAATACTCTGTAGGGACCCCGGGACCAATGAAGGTCTCCCAGAGTTCAAAAAAGGGAAATCAAAAATCAAGACCTCTTTCATAAAGAATGATGCAATAGTCATCAACTATACATAGGTATATGCCCATTAATATACCTAAGTTATCAAAATATACTCATTTCAAACATGTGGGAACATAAAGCTCCAACATTGAATCCATTTAAACAACTGATCCACAAGGGAACAATACCACAAAGGTAACTCCATGAAGGTAAAAGTACCAAAAATGTAACACTTTGAAGGTAACACCACAATGGTAAAAGTATCACAAAGGCAACACCATGACGGTATTACCAAGAAGGTTAAATTACACCAAAGGTAACACCATGAAACTAACACCATGAAGGTAAAAGTACCATAAAGGTAAAACTGAAAAGGTAACACCAAGAAGGAAAAATACTTAGATCACAGTAGTAATATAACATAAGTACAGAAGTATAGATGATTAGTCGTATCACTGGATCATATAATTATGTCAAAAGGATCTTTTGCATACCCACACAGGATCAATTGATGTTGACCCACACAGGATCGCTAGGCACTAACCCACACAAGATTCCTAGGTTTAGACCCACACAGGATCATTTGATACTGTTCCACGCATGATCGCTCAGAATTGACTCACATTGGATTGATTGAGGCTGACCCACATAGGATCAATGTTATTTCTTAATGTTACATCCAACCACTAGATTTTCACACTATGAACAATTGATTTTGGGAGGATGCGCTCTTTAAGTCATCATTTGTATCTCAACCACCACCAAGTTTCATGAAGATGTTCTCCAAAGGGAGGGCCTATAATAGTGGTCCCAATACGATAGACACTGGGTCGATCAGACACCCGGTCTGTGAGGTATGATAAGTTTTTTTAAGAAGGCCCGGTTGGATTCAAGTCGAATCATACCAAGGTCGCATGTCTAAAAAGTTAAAAACTCTCATAGAGTATCTCCAAAGTACCCCCTTTCTACAAGGGTCCTTATGCCATAGACGGCGTGTCGATCGGACACATGTTCTATTTGTTACATCCCATTTGGTGAAAATGGGGTGATCACACCTCGGTCCGGAAAGACTCAGTAGGGACATTTAGAATATGCCAATGGGACCACTTTCCAAAAGGGGTCTCAATGCCACTAACGACATGACAAACAGACACCCGGTTAATTAGTTACAAGTGAATCTTTTTTCATGTACAGGTTAGGTCGTTGCCTGGTCCGACTCGGTCAGACCATCTCGACGCAACAGGTCCTAGGGTCTACATGTCCCTGCTTGGTTTTGGTACACTGTGGTTTGCCCCAGTTCACTAGGTTCACCCCATTGGGGATCCCCTGCCTTGTTTGCGGGTTCAGGCCAGGGTTGCCTTGAACCGTTAGGTGGGGCTTGGCCCACCCTCGCTGGCCTTTAGGGCCGCGGGTCCAGCCAGGTCTGTTGGGCCACGGGTTCGGCCTGGACTAATGGGTTGGTCTTTCTTGCATCCAACTCGGTCTGACCGATGGCTGACTATTGAGTACCGTTGGCCATGTGGTTACAGGGCCCTATCGACCTGCCGGGGGGGGGGGGGGGGCGCTTCCACACCATGATTCAATAGTCGGTCTGTCGACCAGCCGGATTCCACAAACGTGGGGCCACAACACCCCTTCCTGCCACAACACAATAAATGTGGCTGCTATGTGCCTCCCTCCTTCTGTCACGGCCCGCTAGATGAGGTTGTTCCTGCTGCTGGCGCCTGCAGGTGCCCCCTATTTGTCCCATGCGGCCGACACAAGCCGGCCTCCATCAGCCAACACAGCGCCTCATCGCACCACCCCTTCCACCCCACATAGCCGATTTCTGCGAGTATCCTCTATCCAGCACCGGCTGCTGTCGATTGGGAACACCATTATTTTTCTTGTTTAGGTCACTGAACGTGATCTGGTGGTCCGTTCTTGGTGCCTTTTGCGCCTACGGCTCTCCCAGGGTACCGTTGTCAAACCGAGATCCGCTAATTTGTGTTAACATCAACTTGAGGAAACCGTTCATGAAGAATGAAACATTGGGGAAGAGGAGGATAGTCTGGGTCTTGTTTGTTTAGACCGTGATTTCTGCATTAACATAATAGCATAATGGAGTAATTAAATCATCAATGATGAACATAAAAACAATCGCCCTTCTTATAATAGATGTTCACTGATGAAGATTGACAGAACCTCATTCGTTGTTATTGTCAGTTCATGATTCAGTGGCGCTCCTCACTGGTTGCTGAATCTAGCACTGTCCTCTCGGTGGTTAGAATCGCAGTACATTAGCAGAGCTTCTTCCCTTGGTGAATCTTTTCCAATACCCCTCCCCGATACCCATATAAATATGATTGGAGAAATAGTGTGTCCCGCACAAATAATTAATGAGGCTCATTTAATTAATGAACCTCTCAATTTTTTAATGGTGAGGTTACAAGTAATTATGATTCAATAAATTTAATGGGTTGACATGTCAGATGTCCCTCCAATATCGATCATCCATTGGAGAAAATAAAGATAAAATAAAAATAAAATTATTAATTTATAATTATTTAAAAAGTTCCAAAAACTAACTTCTTCTTTCGACTAACTATCGTCTATGTGATGCCTACCCATAGCGAATCCTGGTGCTGCAGATTCAATGGTGCTCTCATATTTTCGATCCTAGCAATTAGTCGAATGATATAAGATTCCACCCGCGTGTTTACTGAACGTACTCGAAAAAAATTTCATAATATTATTAACATTCACGCTCATCCTTTTCTAGTCAACGTCAGGCTCTACCTATGGGAAACACGTACCAGAGAACTCAATGGTAATATTGAATTTTTAATCTGAGATACCATTTAGATGTTATGGATTTTAACAATAAAATTATTGTTCCTTAATTAATTTATTTATGACCAAAATCTAACATCCCTAGATAGCCCGCACCGACCAATGTTAGTATCATCCAAATGAAAGAATATCCTCACGATCTTAGAGTTGGACTCAGATTTTAGATTTGAGTCACCGTTCATGAGTTATAATCATTTGAAAAATAAAATAACATTATTTAATTATTTTAATTACGTTTATGCAATTTTTTGGGTCTTCTCACTTGAGGCCTGCGACAACTAAACATAAGTCATTCTTAGGGTAAACTTGCTATCCTGAATGCAATGGTGCCCCTTGTTTTCATATCTGGGAACCCTCTTAAGATTTTTCAACTTTTTCAAGAAAAAAACTCACGCACGCTCTTTTAAAATTAGTATTTTCCATCAAATAATTCCAGGAAATATGGGCCTCTGAATCAAACGCCGTCAGATTTCGCAATCTCAAAATAATTCCATATAATTAATAAAAATTATAGAGAAATTTTGGGTCATTAAATTCTTCCCAGTTTAGGACATTAAATTTCTGAAATCCAAATCAAAGGAAAATCAAACAAATGAGGGTATTGGGAAAAAACTTAATCCTCTCACTCCCACGTGCTCTCTTGGAGGTTCTTGTGTTGCCACCAAACTCACACCAAATGGATTGATTTTCCATGAAGGACTCGATCGTTTCGATCCTCTCTCTACACTAGGAAGTCTGTAAATGTCGCATCATCATCAATGTCCAACTCTCCCTAGTCGATAACATGTGATGCATCATGAACGCATCTACTTAGTCGTGACAAATGGAAAACATTATGGACCTAGTGCGTCTGTGGGGGAAGAGACAGTTGGTACACCACCTCACCCACTTTGCTGAGAATCTAGAAAGTTCCAATGAACCTCAATGTTAGCTTGCCACCCCAGCCAAACCTTCGCAATCCTGGTTGATGTGAGACCTGTAGGAAGACATGGAATCCATCCTTGGACCACAAGGGTTTCCATCTCTAGTCATCATAAGTCATCTTCCAGATCTGTGCAGTATTCCCATCGTGAAAAGTAAGGCCTCAGGATACAAACATTTCCATTTCTTGTTCCATACCTGGCCACTAGTATGGACACTAGAGGTCCTGGTACACCTTCCACACTCAAGGATGAAATGTTAAAGGGGAAGTATGGATCTTCGTCAACACCTCCTCCCGAAGAGTCAATGGAATCATGGTATGTCCTCTGAAGAGAATAGCATGCTCCCCACCTTTAAAAAATCCTTCAGGAGATCGTCCTGAGGATATTTGAGCATGTCGGGGCTCACAATCAAAGTCCCCAAGTTGTGCCTCCTGAACATGATAAAGAAATGGGGGAGTGACAGTCATCGACTAAAGGTAATATGCTCCATCTTTATACATGAAGGATATCTTCCGCACAACTAGCAGATCTAACGCCTCACTCAGTATTTGTAGACCAGACCTCATGCAGAGGGCGTCTTCCACCACATTCCATTTCCTATAAGTATATACTATCTCAATGTAATAGTCTTGGAAGAACTCTAGAAATAATCGATGTATCTGGTTCAGTTCATTCATTGATAATATATTCCTGATACTCTTATGATTAGAGTAAATAGTAAATCATTACCCCATCAAGTAGTGATTCCACATCTTTAGCATAAATACCATTGCTTATAACTTCCGGTCATGGGTAGTATAATTCTTCTCATGTTGTCTCAACTGTCGTGATCCATTGGCGATTGATGATAGCTTCTGTATTAGTAAACAACCCTATCTGGTCCACGATACATCGTATTAGACTACATACCTAACCCCCACTCCTAATAGACATAATATTGGGGCACTCATAAGTCTCTGTCTCAGCTCTACTGACACTTATCCATGCACAGAAAAGGCTCCACATTCTTCAACAAAGTTGAAAAAGGACCTGTACACTGGAAAAATCATCTACAAATCTGTGGAAGTGCCCAGCCAATGAAGAATTCCCTCTCTCTTCGGGGAGGTAATCATTGAAAAATATTTGAATAAGATGTCCCCACACTCTACCCTTGTTGTTGGGAACATTAAACACGAATCTTCTACAGCCACGAGGGTAAAGTTGTCCGACTCATGATTGATTAGCTGAACCCTCCTGTGGATCAGTTTATCCTGAGCTTCGCCGGTTTCCTTTTTCACCGACCAAGGAAAACCCCATTCCAATGTTGTAGATATAATACATCCTTTCGGCTTAAAATAGTCAATCTGAGCATGAAATGTGGATGTCCAGCCCATCCCCAAACTAACGTCGATATTCATTGACACAACCACAAAGAGGTTAGAACCAAAAAAATCTCCACAAGGATCAGATCACACTGTCAGCATAAATGAGATTATCTAGTCTCCTTCCAATGATATCTCCATACATAAGGTTCAATTCATCAGTTTATCCAGAAAATATTTTTCGTGAATAAGAATCATGGAATGAAATAATTATTTGTACTTATGTCTATTAATACAATAGATATTAGTATACACAGACGTACCTCAAATCATTCCTAGATCCCTTGGGTCACACTCCTTTACCGCATTGAGCTACTCCCTTTCCATGCCCTCCAGCTCCCTGAGCCTGGTGGGGACCATATTGGGGTTTTGTTGGAATCTTTTCAAAATAAGCACCACCTCATTTTTCTCTCCTAGATCCTATTCCACAACTTCTTCCCTACATATTCATCTATCTTATCACTTCTTGTTCTTGAAAAATGTTACACTCCCCTTTCCCAAAGACAGGTGTCAGTTTCCTGCTTTCCCCTACTTAGCATTCACTGGTTGTATCCACATAGACAACGAACATTCAACCACAAAGATTCTATCTAGCACCCTATCATAAATAAGAATTCATAGTGGAATAATGCTGACTCGGATGTCCCTAAACACACCTCGGTCAGTGGTCTGAGCTTGAATCACTCACTGTACTATATTCATTGAGTACCTAGGATAGGCAGTATGCCTTGAAGAATAACCAGCTTCAAACATGTCTTCCTACCAAATTTCAATAAGCTATGGGGAACACTCACTATTAAATTGTTATAGCATGAGAACCCCTACTCTAAGGAAGGATATCATGCCTGACAATAGAAAACTCACATCTTTGCAAGATCAGGGTAATCTAAACCCTGTCATAATAATTCTAAGACACATATAACGATCTCGACTAGGACCACCACCTCATAGAATGGTGCCCCAGCTAATTGGAATCTCGGCCACCACATCAATCCAGTCATTAGCCACCTATTATTAGGGTTAGACTCAAAACCTGATGGGTATCTGTTTCTGAAACACATTTAAGGCCCTAAGACAACATATGTCCTCTTCCGAATCCACCAGTTGTAACTGTTGACCAACGTGGAGTGATAATGCTGGCACAAAACATGAAGGTAGCATCCTGGGAAACAATCTATATTATGAAGCTTTATCACCCTGTGAAGCATCCTAAAAATCATGAACTGATAAATACTAGAATATAGCATCACCACCTGATCTGTTGGTGTCTGAACTAGGTGGAAAACACTAGACACATCCTCCAACCAGTCCTCAGCTTCCTAGGGATTTGTCTCGCCTCGAAATCTCAGAGGCCTCTGTCACTTGAACTCATGAAACGTGCTCACTCAGTTTCTATGGTCCACTAGAAGAACTTGTTTCTGATCCACACAGGATATCGCAGTCCTGATGCACAAAGGATCGCTCGGGGAATATTCCCAGAGGTTCATTAGAATTCTAATCCCCATAGGTTCTCTAGGTGGGTTGTCATTGTGTACTCTCTCGGGATTCTTAGCAGGAAATATATGTGGTGGCATCCTGATAAGGAATAGTTGCACTATATTCATTATGTTATACATTGTGATCTGTCTCAAATGAATCCCAGGAAAAACATTTCCAAAACAAACACAATCTTGGTTTTCATGCAACGATTCGAAAATCAGAATTTAGGGTCCTAGTGTATGGATACGTCAGCCACCGCACCAACACTGGATTCGCCGAACAAAAAATCTATCAAAACACTTAACAATATTTCTCAATTGAAAAGATCAGAGACCCAGTTCTTTGGTAGAACTGAATCCTCTGATAAGACATTGTCACGACCCGTCCCCTAGGGTTCATGCCCTGACTACACCAAGATCGCGTTCTGTAGGAAAGGCGTTGGAAAATAGGACCAGAAATGCATAACCTTATAATGGGATGGCATTACCTTTAAAATTGTATAGACACACAATCCAATTAAACAACAAGAAGAAACCACGAAGTAAACTGCTCTAGTAAAAAGTGTACTGAATGTAAAGGAGGCAGAATAACATCCCAACTGAAATGTACAAGTACAAATAAAAGAGAAAAAAACTCCTAAAATGCCCAATGTGGATCCAACATGAAGGATAGGTAAATCTCATGATCAGTATTAACTACGTCACATAACTTCTAATGGTCCACCTCTGATCATCGTTCAGTCTTGGCTCCCTCATTCTCGATCAACGTTGTTCATCATCTGCATGAGACACATCAAAGTGCGGGCTTATCCAATGAAGGGGTGACTATAACAATACTTAATATGGACCTCGAGACACCCAACGGTATCCCAGTGTTTGATAAAGGAAAAAACAATGAAAGAACTGAATCAAAAATCAATAAGCAGTAGTCATCACCTCTAAATAGGTATATGCCCATACATATACCTTTTTTATCAAAATATACTCACCTCAAACTTGAGGAAACATAAGGATCCATAGTATATGAAATTTGAAATACTAATCTACAAGGTAAAAATAACACAATGATAACACCATAAAGGTAACACCACGAAGGTGAATGTACAACATTGGTAACACCATAAAGGTAAATGTACCACAATGGTAACACCATGAAGACAACACCATAGAGGTAAAATTACAACAAAGGTAACACCACGAAGGTAAATGTACCAAAATGTAAAAAATGAAGGTAACACCAAAATGTTAAAAGACTAACCTCACACCAGTTATATAACATAAGTATAGAAGTACTGATTATTAATCCTTTCATTGGATCATATAATTTTGTTTAGAGGCTCTACTGCTGAACTATAGGGGATCGGTAGATGCTGACCCACACGGGATCCCTAGGTGATGACCCACATAGAATCGATAGATACTGACCCACACAGGATCGCTAAGCGCTGAACTACATAGGATCGATGGATACTGACCCACATAGGATCAATGTTCTTTCTTCACATTAAATCCAGCCACAAGATTCATGCACTATGAACGCTTGATACTGGGAGGATCCGCATCTCAACCCATCGGTCAAATCTCAACCGCCATGAATTTATATGAAGAATTATCTCAATATACCACCCCATCATAGGGGTCCCAATGTGACAGATAGCGCGTCCATCAGACACTCAGTATGTTAGGTATGTGCACTTCTGTAAAAAGGGACTAGTTGAATTCAAGTCTGATCTGAACTAGCTCAAACATCAATATTATTCAAAACTAACTTAGAGTAGCTCCAAAGGATGGCCTTTACACAATAGTCCTTATTACATAGACGATGCATCGATCAGACGCTCGGTCTGTTAGTTACACCCCTTTCTGGGAAACAGGGGTGATCACACCTTGGTCTGGACCGGCTCAGTCGGGCCCACCGAAATATTCCAATGGTAAAACTTTCAAAAATGGGTCAGAATTCCACTGAAACTGGGTCAAAAGGACACATGGTTGTTTTGTTATCGGTGTTTCGTTATTGAGGTACAGGTTGGGACTGATCCAGGTCTGACTCAATCAGACCGGCCTGATGAAATACGTCTCTGGGTCTATCAGACCCCGCTCAAGTCTGGGCCACTAGGGGCCGGCCTGGTTCACGGGGTCCAGCCTGTCAGGTTCGGCCCGACTTTTTGACGGGCCTGGGCCGCTGTTTGCTCGGCCTGTCTGGTGGGGCTCAGGGCACCTGCATTGGCCCATTGTGCTGATGGTTCGGCATAGTCCACTGGCGTGTCCGTCCTACTGGGCGGGTCCAGTCCGCTCGGCTGACCCACATCCATCTCGATATGTCTAAAGTCGGACCATTGAGTCCCATTGTCCCCACGGTTTCAGGGCCGTTTCGACCTACCTGTGGGGTGGTTCCCCACCTCGATTCAATGGTAGGTATTTCGACCGACCGGATTCCGCCAACGCAGCATAGTGTGGGGCCATGTAGCACATTGATGTCATTTCCCACTAGCCCTGGATACTTTAGGACAACCATATTCTGTCATGACCTTCTGGATAAGGCTTCTACCAATTTATCCACATACATGCGATGGCCTTTTGTCCTACATGCCCAGCTCGGGCTGGCCGCCTTCGACCACAATGGCACGCTGCCTTCCACTGCCCTCGGAAGGTTTCTGGGGGTCTCCTCCAGCCCCCGCCGTCATGGCGCACCATAGGTATTCTTCTGCATGCCACCGAACGTTCTCCGGTTGTCCGTTCTTTGTTCAATATATGCCCACGGCTTCCCTGGTGTGCCGCCCTCAAAATGTGACCCGCTTATTCTTGTTGTCGTCAACTTGAAGTAAATATTCCTGTAGAATGCAACATGAGTGAAGTGGTAGGGGGTCTGAACCTTGTTTGATAGGACCATTCCCTCCTCGTTAACATGAAATCATGCTGGAGAAATGAAATCATCTTAGATGAACTTAAAAATAAACCCCATATGTGGAAGATATGACTGTTGACGATGTTCGATAGAACCTACTTTGTTGTTGTCGTCAGTTCTTGATTCTGTATCACTCGTCTCCGCTCGCTGAATTCGTCCTCATCCTCCAGGTGGTTAACATCGTGGAACTTTTCCCGAGATTCTTCTCTTGTTGATTTCATGCCAACACCCCACCCTGAGCTCTATATAAATAAGAGGTGATAAATAGCGTGTCCCACATGAATAATTAATGAGATTAAATTAATTAATGAACATCCCAAATTCTCAATGGTGTGGTTAATTGTAAAGAAGATTTGGTCCATTTCACGGCTTAACATATCATCGGTCCCACCAATGCTACTTATTTGTTGGATAAAATAATATAAAATAAGATATTAAATTGTTATTTTATTAAGCTTTAAAAAGATTCAAATACAAACCTCTTCTCCTGAAAAAAACTACAGTTGAAGTGAAGCCTCCTCTTAGTGAATCCCGGTGCTACGGATTCAACCGTTCTCTCAAATTTTTGATCCATGGAATTAGTCAAAAGATAGAAAATTCTGCCCATTTATTTATTGATCGTAACCAAAAATGTTTCCAAAATGATAAACAGTCACCCATGACTTACGAAAGTTGAGGTTAGGCTATACCTAAGGGAAAAACATCACAAAAAACAAAATGGTACTCTCATATTTTCAATTCTGAGAGAGCGTTTAGAAGATATGTATTATAAAAAAAATAATTGTTAATTAATTATTTTATTTACAACCAAAATATAACTTCATTGGTTGGCCCGTGTCGACAATGTTAGTATTTTACTAAAGAAAGCCTACCCTCATGAGCTTAGTGGTGGTTTCAAATTTTTAATCTGAGTCACCATTCATGAATTATAATAGGTTGAAATTAAAATAACTTTATTTAATTTATATATTTATGGTTATTCCATTTTCAGGTTTTCTCACCAGAGGCCTTCGTCAGTTAAAATTAAGTCACACCTAGGGTAAACTCCCTATCCTGAACACTACGGTACCATCATATTTCTTATTCAGGCACCCGTTTAAGTGTTATTCTAAATTTTCATGAAAACCAGTCATGTGCACTATTTTAAACTTAACATTTTTTGACTGATCATTCAGGGCACTCCGGCCCTCAGAATCACGCGCCATCAGATTTTGCGGTCGTGATATAATTTCATATAATACAAAAACATTATACAGAAATTCCAGGACATTACAGTTATAACAGAAGGTTATTTTACAAGAAGAAATAAAAACTATATTTGGATATGGATTTATCTTCCTGGGTATTATAATAATTTGAATAATATGGGAATTATGAATGTTTTCTATACCCTATTAGTTTTTAAAAATAAATGATACTAATTATCTTTTAATGATTTATTTATTTTTAATCATTTATTTCTTTTCTCACAAAAATGTAATGATGATGAGGGATGGAGCCCAATATCACCCAATAACTCACTGTATAAAATTTATATAACTTGTGATAGTTTGGTAAGGAATAAATGTGTTTTTTCACATAGGCATAATCATATGGAAATTTCCCAGATCGTTATTCATGGAAATGAATGTGTTTGTTCACATAAACATGGACATAATGTGTTTTCTACTATTTTAATTATTGGGAATAATTATTTTGTTCAAAAAGGCACGGGAATAATGAGTTTTCTCATATGGTTTCATTTGGTTATGTTTTTTCCATAACACTATGTTGTTTTCTTGTTATGTAATAATTATAAGATTCTATTAATTTATAGTCTATACTAAATTTCCATTATTATCCATATTTTATAATTTATTTTTCAATATAAAATTATTCCAAAAATTAATATGTGATTGTTTAATATTTATTTATTGACCATAAAATTAATTTTGTAAGTTAATTATACTCATGTTTTCACCTTATCCTCATTTATGATCATCGATTGTTATCGTTTTTTTAGCCTTATTAGGAATTTGTGCTCACTAATTTATTACTTTTATATTTCTACATGAGTTAATGGAAATTAACACATGTGATATATCTAGAAGTGTAACTTTTATGGAGAATTTATACGTAAATTTTAAGGCTTTTCAATAATTAAATTGTTCTTATATTGTGGGAAATTATCCATTATCAAAAATATACATTGGTTTTATAGTTAGTGTTTTTTAATAATTCTATAAAATAATTAATCTAAAAATTATTATGATTTTATTATAAAAAATATTTTATTTATTTTTTGTAATTGATATGGTCACATAGTAGAGGTATCACACTCTAATTTCAATTCACTGACAATGTTGTGTTTCTTTGCAAGATCAATGTAATATATATCTTCTTCAGATTGAATCTTAGGATAAAAAATATATGAAATATTATCATCATATTATTTACAATGTTATAGTTATATATCATATCATCAAATTTGTTGTTACTAATTATAATTTTATTCACCATTTCAATGAAGTCATCTACTTATTTTCATTCTTAATCATCTTGTTGTATTAAAAATGAAATCACCATATTTATTTCATAAGTTTATTATATTAAACATTTACGTCATTATTTATCCCAAGATATTAATATATGTCCATAAAATGTTAAAAAAATATTACCAGGGTGTATATTTTTCAATAAATTTGTAATTAGAATTATATTTCATTACATCGAATCATTCTCTATGTTTATCTTATCAATAAAATTCATTTTTTTGCTGCTGTAAATTGGTAGGAAACCATATGTTACTAAATAAATACATTAGCCTAAGAGATAAGATAAATGGAATCATATTACTCTTCAATGAATAGGGTTTCATTAGATTGACGGTGGATAACCTCTACTGTTATCTGAATTGACAGTATCTATCACAATCAAATTATGGATTTGACATTGCGAACGTGGGTGCTCCGAAACAACATAAACATCAATATGAACCAATTAACCACTGATAAGGGGGGATGAATCAATGTATTTTTATAATTTAAATTAATTATATGTAAAATCATTTTTATGGTTATTTAATGATTCTATCATGATTTATAGTCAAACATACTTTTATGAAAAAATATATAAGAAAATGTACATGTTGTTTTTACTAGGCTTAGACTGAATGTAGGTTCTTACATTTTATTCTATTTTAATCCAATTGAGTCTTGGAATAATAAAAAAATATTGTTCAAATGAAATTATATATTCTATATATCATCCTATATCATTTTTCATAATCAGTATGTAACACCTTGACCCTAAAAATATGGATCTGGTTCATTACATTATTATAGTGGAATGACTATAAGTAATCAAATCCCAAACGATTGACCAGTTTTGTAGTCTTGATGAATCTAGATACATACATAGAACCAATTTTATAGTTTGAATGGAAAGAAATATAATACATAACAAAAGCAAATAAACAACATCCTTGAAAACTCAATAAAATGTCTCTTCTTCCAAAAAATGTGTATGGAAAACAAATGAATGTTGTGATCTCAAATTATCAATTAGGATTAAATATAGAATAATCATGAGTCAACAATAGTTTAATCATCATCAAAATGGAATAGTCAATATGGCAGCGTGAATAAATGAATAAAACATGCCTTTTAAAACTAAAAATGAAACTGCATTCATAGATATTATCATAGTGATGAACTTATTGATAGTGATAAATGAAAATGAATAATGATATAACGTAGTGTTTTTCACTATTCATCAAAAATTGAATGTTTTCAAAAAAATAACAAAAATTTCCACTAAGCTAATTTTGAAATTCCTAATCCAAAATAGTAGTTTATTTTGAAAAATAAAATTTATATAATTTCCAAAATTTGGTATAACTAATCATAATTGCTACTTTGATTGGTCATGGTGTACTAGAACTCAAAGTTGCATACAGTGCAAGTGATTGCTTTATTCAAAGAGAATCGTACCATAAAACCATGGGGAGGTAAATTTTTCTTTCTAGAAAATAATATTTTCATTGAAATTTTTATAATATTACTGTATAAAAATATTCGAGTGGTTCATCATCATATGTACCTTGGGTTCCCACGTTTCCTCTTCCATATAATCGTTTCTCCTTATAACATTTACCAGATGAGTCATCTGGTTTCATAGCACTTGTTCTCTGGTATCAAGAATCATGAAAGGCCCATTACAATAAGATATATCAAGTTCTGTTCTATTTCTTCATAGGTTAGTACATGCCTTAGGTCAGTCATGTATTTTATCAACAGTGACATGTGGAACACATCACAAACTTTGGTGTGACTTGGAGGAATTGCCAAATGGTAAGATACAACTCCAATTCATTCTAGAATTTTGAATGTTCTGATGTTCCTGGGACATAATTTACCCTTCTTTGCGTATTGTATGACACCCTTCCATGGAGATACCTTCAAGAAAAAATGATCTTCAACTAGATATTTAAAATCCTTCCATCAGTTATCGACATAGATCTTTTTCCTACTTTGGGCTACATTGATGTGGGTTTCGATAATATTCCCATTTTCTATTGTTTCCTCAACAAGTTCTGGGCCAATGATTTTTCTTTCACCAACATCATCCAAACAAGTTGGTGTTCGACATCTCATTCCATATAACACTTCATATGGTTCCATCTGAATAAATGATTATAAAATATTGTTATAAAACAATTATCCCATATGTTAATATTGATACCACATACAATGAAATTAAAGTTAGATATATCACAACATGTCTTCTCTGTTTTGAATATTCTGTTCCTATTGATCATCTATTTGAGGGTTGTAGGAAGTGCTTAAACAAAGTTCAGTATCCCGAGCTTTTTAATGACTTTTCCAGAATCTTGATGATAAACGGGGATCATGATCAGAAACTATCAAAATGGTTACTCCATGATGTCTTTCCACATTATTAATATTTTGTCTTGCAAAATGTTCAAGTTGTAAATAGACTCTTATAACAAGAAAATGTGTTGACTAGGTAAGATGATTAATAATTACCCATAGTGTATCATTCCATCTAGGAGTCTCCGGTAACCCCATGACAATGTCCATAGTAATGTCATCACATTTACAATCAGGTATGGGAAGAGGTTGCATGAATTCTCCAGGATGTTCTCTTAAAGCATTTACCTATTGACAAACCATACATCGTGACACATAATTAGCAGTCTCCCTCTTCATGTTGTCCCACCGAAAATGTTCCCTCAAATATCTATACATAATTGGGATACCAAGGTATATAGATAAATTGGACTTATGATCATCATCCAACAATTCCCTTTTTAGATCAGGTATCTTAGGAACACAAATTCTATTCCCAAATTTCAAAATTTCATCTTCATATACGAAGCGAATCAATCTCCCATCAAGAATATCATTATATTCTTCTTAAAATCATCATCATCAGTCTAAGAAATTTTTATCCTTTATAATAAATATGGTTTGGAAACTAGTTGAAAAAGTAACGATGTTTCACCTTGCATGATTATTCCCATAACCATCATTACTAGTTCAATGAACATATGATCCCTTTCAACTCTCATCTTGTTCAAAACTCCATTATAATTTCTACTCAAAGCATCTTATGGCTAATTTTCCTTCCCCAGGTTATAGTGTATAATGTACTAATAATCCTTCAAAAGTTCAAACCATCTTCTTTTCTTCATGTTGAGTTCTTTCTATGAAAAAATATACTTTAATCTCTTGTGATCAGTATATATCTCAAATTATTCACCATAGAGGTAGTGTCTCTATATCTTCAAAGAAATGATTACAACTGCAAACACATGATCATGAGTGGGATAGGATTGTTCTTTAATTTTAAGCTTTGGTGATTCGTAGAAATTAACTCTATCATTTTGAATAAGGAAAAAACCATGTACTTTCATTAAAGCATCATTATAAATAACAAACTCGTCATTCCTCGATGGTAGATTCATGATATGAGCATTGAATAATTTTCTCATCAATTTTTTCAAAATATTATTCATAATATTTTTTTCAAATAAACTTATCCCCTTTGCATGGGATCTTGGTTAATGGGTTATCCAATCGTACAAAATTCTCGACGAAATGCTGATAATAACATGGGAAACCAATAAAACTATGTACATCATTTAGACTCCTCGGTGATGGAAATTGATGGATTTCCTTGGCCTTCGAATGATTGGAAGAGATTAAATTCTTAGAGAAAATATGGTTAGGAAAATAAATTTTATGAAGCTAGAATTCACACATTTTAAACATCCCATATAATTCATTTATTAGGCTTTTTAGAATAGTGCACATGTTATTTTAATGATCTTCATAGCTTATTTAGTGTACCAAAATATCTTGAATAAATACCACTATAAATTCAGCATGATATTCCTTGAAAAATCTATTCATTAGATCCATGAAGAATGTGATTTCATTAGTTAGTCCAAAAGTAATTACTATGAACTCGTAATGGACATACATGGTATGACATGTTGTCTTCAGATAATACATAGAGAATTCCTTTACTGTTTTTAAAGCACATGAATCAATATCTTCGTATGATGAGAAAGATTTTGAGACTAATTGTCGATGGAGAAATGGGTTCAACCCATCAAAGAATCGATCAATATTACTCCTTGGGTTACGTATATAATCTACTACATTCCCTTCTAACCTTGTATAGTCAGCCTCATACTTTGAGACATTATTATCCTCCTTTTTCCTCAAACTCAAAAATTTTCTTTCCATATCTGCTCGATGGTCAAAAGGAATGAATTTATCTAATGAAATCTTTTTAAAGACCATGTATTCCATATATGATACATTATTATACTCCTTTTTTGTTTTAAATTAATGACCACTATTGATTAGCATCTCATATGAGGAGATAAACTGCCATGAAATCATTTTCACTTTCGCAACCCCTCATAGCAAGAAATTTTTTCTCTAAAATACATATCGATTTATATGATAAAAATGGATTTATAGTCCCATTGAATGTTGGTGGTTGATTTTCCATATCAAGTGGTCTAACATTGATCCTCCGCTTTTTGGATTAGGGTGCACCGTATAGGTAAGGTTTTTATTCATATCCTGAGTGAGTTGTCCCAGTATGGTAATTAGTTGTTTAGCACCTGTTGCATCACAAGCCAATCTATAAATATATTGAGTAATAGGTAATTACCTACATATATTATGTTTATTGGTACACATTCCATTCCTTCAAATATGTGCCATTTCTAAGCAATTGAATAAACTAGATTAGTTTATGAATAGTAATACATAATTCCAAACTACTAATATAAATAACATAAATTGAATAGTTCATGCATATAATCCATAATCATAAAAAAAATTAGGATGAATTTACTCATAAATCATTTATAATGGTTAGTAATGAAAATGTGAATTATCCTATGAATATCCATTGGGAGTGTCGTAACCAAGAGTGCAGTAAGGCTGGTTGTCGTGTACCAGGATACCCTGGGTAAATCCTGAAACTCTTTGTCAGAGTATTCTCTCCAGGTACATTTGTACAAGAGCCGCCACTACCTATTCGTATCCAGATAGGGGGTTAATTTTTGGAAAACACACAAAATTTCTCAATTACCCAAATTCCAGGAATTTCTCCTATATTAATCCTCAATGTCTATCATGGGGTAATGTTCTCTAATCAGAGTTTTTCTAAATACTGCTTCCAAGAATTGCACTAAAATTCCACTGTTACCAATTGTAAAACCCAGACGCTAGTTACCCAATATCTTTTCATCATTACAGAACATTGGAATAATAATATGAGATCGTGTCTCGAAAGACTATTTTGTTTAGTAGCCTTTGAGGTACTAGATACACACATAAGTTTTACATTAAATCATGTAATGGAAAAACAACAACATTGTATCCCCATTGAACGCACTCATATTTTATAGGCTATTCCTACTGGTAAATCATAAAATACTTTTCACATCCTGGGAAATATAAAACATAGATATGGGTGAGCTCAGATTCTTAGTAAGGATAACAATATAGTGGAACCTCTCATAAATAAGCATAAACGTTTCTGGAAAAGTATAAGACTAAAAAAATATTCTTTAAACATGATCATAAACTTAATATGGAAAATATGAATCAAATAATTCCATTTACTTATTCATAGGGATATTCTATTAGTCTAATAATAAAATGTGATATCAATATCTAATTTAATAATGATGGAATTCATAATGTAGGACATAATTACCATATAGTCATTTCCTCATGCCAAGACAAAATATAAGATTTTTCCAAGACCATTTTCCAAGACACAATTTTGTCTCATGAGAACTATTGATGCATCTAGAAGCTATAGCTGGCTCCACCCATAAATTACTATGTACAATTCATTCCTAAAATGAAAAGTTTAAAACGTAACATAAACAATCGTATTAAAACTAGTAAACGAAATGTTATTACTTTAACTCTGAAACATAATTCGTATAAAAATAACACATCCACAGTCAAACGTACACAAAACCTTCAATAAAATATAGATGATTTTATCATAATAAATCAACTAAAATAAATTTTCAAATCCATCAAAGGATGTTGACATATATGAAATCAAAACTATCTGAGAGAAATATCACATTATATTTTGAAATCATTTGAAAGTCATGTATGAATAAAAGAGAACATTGATTTTTTAATCATTCTTATAAACATATATGGGAATATTCTAAGGTGTTATAACAACTGAAAATAGCCTAACCCACCGTATAAGTTTAAAAAACTTTTTTACATTAATTTGTCAAAAAGGTTATAAAGTACCTTGTCTAGAAAACGTTGAAAATATTCCTTTAAAAAAATTAATAAAAATTAAAATAAGGGTATAAATGATATTAAAATATATTATAGGAAATAAAAATATATATATTTAAATACATATTTAAGAAATATGTATGGGGATGATAAAAAGGTCCCATTAGATACTCAAGTATTAACAACCTCAGATAATTAAGATATTGTAAAAGTAACCATTACTATGTTCATTTACTTGATCAAGGGTAAATTAAAAAAAATTATAATAATTAAATCATTATTATAAAATTATACAAGAACAAAATACATTAACATGATATCATATATGATCTTCAAATATGGATTTGTTAATAATATTTCAGCAATATCTTATTTTTCAAGTGTTAACTGATTTATTTTCCTTTATATATTCTGTTACATAAGTCATTTTTTATGGATAGTATGTATTTGATTCATATGATTAATTATATTAAGTTCTTAAACATTATTCTTAATTATAAAATCAAAATTATTCTTTATGATTACGATGAGGAAAGAATCTCACCGTGTTCGTGTAGACGGTAATCTGTACGTATGCACGAGCGACAAAATCATTCTATTGATGGTGAAATCATTTGTAATTGGATGGTATATCATATTAACAGAATAATTAAATATTATATTTATTACTTATATCAATTATAATCATTATTATACCCATAGAAATAATAAGGTGTTGAATAACAAACAACACCACGACGTGGAGACTGTAAGCCATACGTACACACGTAGGGTGAAATGGTCATTCATAGGATGGATAGAATAATGAATATGGTTATACCATAGTTATAATAACATCACTGTATGTATAAGATACTTGATATATTATTTTAGTATGGAATAAACATAGAAATAGGATGTGTATGAAGAAAAGAACATTGAATGAGGTTATGAGATTTTTACCTCTTCTTCGGGTGCTTCCTTTTGATTGGATCAAAAGTGCTCCTTAGGATGGATTCTGATCAAAGTAAGGCGTATAGTTTTATGTGAGGTTTGTTGAGATAATATTTTTGTATGATTTGGCCAAGCCAAATTGCATTGGTGGTGTGATTTTGAGGGAAGGGGAATAACCCATTTATTAGAGTAGTGAGGGTCACTTTTGGAAAAGCTTGAAATATTATTTTATTATTCAATCATTTTCATGTTATAATTGATTAAAAACGACTTATATCAAAGATAATGTGGTGGATACCACTAAAATATCAATCAATAGGTTTTAGACAGGTTTATGACACTATATTAACCTTATTTTTCTGATTTAACTCTTTGTAAAATAGTTTAACTTTTACCATGTATTCTTGTATTATTATTATAATCGATAATAAACATATTATAAAAATCCAATATAACACAATTTAGTTCATTATAAATATATATAACCTAATACAAGTCCTTTGGAAAAACATTATAATTTTATGAATATTATATAAATTAAAAATGTAGTTTTTGTTTTAAAAACACATTTATGTCAATTTTGACACTATTAAGTATTTTGTTTTGGTAAATGTCATCAAAACATGATTAGTTCAAAAAAATTAAAATAAATCATAACATGTCATATTAACCTATGAAATTAGTGTAATAAATCAAAAGTCTCAATTATCATTTATTTGGATATTTATAATATATATTATTTTAATCATTCACTAATACGGTATTTACTGCATCACCATTGTGTCATTAATTAATAAAATTATTTATTGTCTAAGAAAAATAAATCCCATTTTTTATGAAATAATTTTATCTTTAAAATGAATATTTTTAGTCGAAATTATATTATGTATAACCAAATATTAAAAAAAATATTTATAAAAATTTGAATTTAACACTTTTAATTATTCTTTAAATAAAATACTAATAAATTTCTTATTCTAATACAAGTAGATCAAATATGATCATGTTTAATTAATAAGGCTTAATTTGGTAAAAATACCCATATCCAATAGAATTAGGATATGGGTTAGGTTAATTATAATAAAATTTTTATCATTAATTGCCTTATTTACATTAAACTGTGGTAAATAAAATCAAAATGTTATTATTCACAAAAAACTACTTCCATCCTGTTGAACCACATTTTACATACTTATGTAAACTGTTTCTCTAAGATTTTTGATTTTCAATTCATAGATTTTTTAAAATTTTGTTTTATGCAAATTTGATAATGTGCATAGAAGGTGGGTAAAAGAGGTTAAAAAATTCAATAACCTTTTATACATATAATTTTATTTTAAAATGACTCTAGTTAATTACATGGAACTTATATAGGTATTATGTATATATTTGTATCTAAATAAATTTAAATAAAATAAATATTTATTTTATTAAATAATAGGTTATAAATAATAACACATTGTCTTTCACTATTCATCATATATTGAATGTTTTCAGAAAATTACCAAAAATTAACCCTAATATATTTTTGATATTCCGAATAAAAAAATGAAGTCTATTTTGAAAAATAAAATTTCTATGATTTCAAAATGTGGGTATTAATATTCACAATGACTAGTTTGATTGGTCGTGGTATGCCAGAACTCAATGTTACGTAAACAAAAGCTTTAGTTTTATTCAAGGAGAAGCGTACCTTGGAATCTTGGGGTGTCATGAGTTCCATCATAATGGAAACCATGAGAGGTAGTAGAAGATAATTAAAAATTCATTGTTTCTTATAGTAGTTGCTCACTGTCCACAAAAACAATATGTTAATATCCATTTGATGGAGGTGAATGGAAGTTTGGTTCGAAAGATTCTAATAAAAACATCCTACTATATTTATGATACTGGTGTTGTTATAAAATAATCGAATAAATAGAGTTTAAGGGGTTATATAAGGAAAATAAAATAAAAGAAGATGAGAGAAGATGTTAGCATTAAATCGGGTAACTCCCATTGGTTTGAACCAAAAGACTTTAGTAAATTTACTTATTCCCTATGTAAGTCTTATAGGTATAATAGTGGGAAGTTGGGAGATTATTATAGAATATTTTGGATGATCGAAGGGGCTTGAGAGGTGTGATTAATGGGTTAGATGTGGTGGCCCTTTATAAGAGGGCAGATGGGCTCTTTAGGAATGTTTGAATGTATTATTTTTTTATAAAAATATATTTGGTTTCAAAATGTCCAAAACATATTAAAATCATGAATAATATGAATATAATAAGAAATAAAATCATCAAATAATAATTTTACTACTTTTGGATAAGATTTAATCCTCATCTTTTTTATTTAACCCTTTTTTACTCTTAATGTTTTTATCATGGATATAACACTTTGAAGAAAACAATATTTACCAAAACAAGAAAAATATCCATTTAAAGTATAAATAATAAAATTTGAAGCTTATGACAACTATTTGGCCGAATCTTTGAGTTTTTTTAATTATATATTTTTTAATAAAGTATTCTATATTTTAATATATTAATAATGTCAATGTTGAAACTATTCATATCATTAAATTTTTAAAAATCCATTAAAACAATAACGACTCAAAAAACCAATAATAAAAATATATCATGTAAAAATAATCCATAAAATAAATGGGTGGTATCAAAATAGAAAAATAAATTTATTTTAACATTTATAATATCATTTTTTTTAATCCTCTATTAACGAAACAATCACTGCATCACTGATGTTGTCATACATAAATTTATTTATTTAATGTCTAGAAATTTTAAATAAAATACCATGATGTATGAAATCGTTTTAGATTTATATTTACTATTTATACATCAAAATATCACTTCTATAACCACATATAATTTTTTTTACTAAATAATATAAGTTTATGATACATTTTACTTAATATTAAATTATCTTTTATAAAATATCAATTTCACTTACAACTGGCTCCACGAGGTGCCAAAATCAACCCAAGGATTTCCATCGATAGAAATGTATCATCAAATTGGATAATGACACATGTTAGGGTAATTTAATATTATTATTATAATATTTTTGTACACTTAATTACCAGATTTACCTTTTAACCATTGTAAATAATGTTTTTTTTACTAAAGTTACAATTCATAATGCCAAAAAATAAAATATAAATATTTACAAAATTTGGACCTCTGGATTCTAAATATGGAATCCATTTTTATAAATTCAAAATATATAATTATAAAAAATAAATTTAAAATTAATTCTCATTATCAAAACCAAAAAACATGTTGTTAAGAAGTTACAACTATTACAAGATTGACATTTTTTTATCAAATTTCAAAATAAAATTACATAAAATGGCCAAAATTGTATTAAATGATAAAAATATAATGAAAATAAAATATAAACCATGTAAAAGGACAACCTTACTATATAAAATAATTATATAACTAGACTGTATTGTCTTAAAATGCAGTATTTTTAACTATTCATCAAAAATGAACATTATGAGAAAAATTAAAAAAAACTACCCAATGTAAATTTTGATGTACCGATTCTAAAGAAGAAGTTTATTTTGACAAATAGAACATATAAAAGTAACAACAAATATATTTAAAAAGGATTCTTCATCAAACGGTGGTAAAACAACCATCGAAACATATTACTGTTTTTCATGCTTTAAATCAGATTTATTCTCATTTTAAGAATCTAAATTTTATTGGATATATGTAAAAATATTTTAAAAACATGTATAATAATATTTTAGTTTTTTATTTTCATTCACTTCAATATTACAACAATGATTTAAATACAATTTTAAATAATATTATATAATTATTTTTCAGTATGACATAGTATTTTGTGCAACAAGAGATTGCGGAGAAACACATTGTTTAGTTTCAGGTATGCCATCGAACATAGAATAACCTTTAAAGAAAAATTAATATTTCATTCAAAATTATAAATAAATAAGAAAATATCATATCCTTTATTTACTTTGGATGTTACATAATGAATTGATTCCCCTTATACGAATATGTCTATAATAAACCATTTTATGAAACACTACCGTCCAACTTTTCATGGATGATCGGACCTCGTGAAATTTGATGGATGAATTAACGCTTTGGAAAATATATTTGATGTTATAATTTGTTAAAAAATGGAAGCTCATGATATTTATAATTTTGAAGGAGAAGTAAAAAAATGGTCATATTCTGTTATAAATAGAACCAAAAAAATAAATATATAACATAGAATCAGTGATATTTAAATATTTTTTCCTTTATATTTATTTTCCAAAATTTATAAAAAACTATTAATGAGTATATTTATTTTGTTTACTTATAAATAATAATAATTTATTACTTCCTATAAATCTAGTTTAATTAGAAAAGATAAGAATTCCATAAATTTCATTTTTTACTATTACAAAAAAAAGATTAATTTAACTCATGATTGAAGACAAATTTATAATGGTCTCTAATTATACTTTATATGGAGAGATATGAAGATATTGTTTAGGGTTATAAGAAGGATGAGTCGATGTATGTGGAATTTTATACAAATAATAATATTAATCAATCTATGAGTTATGAGATGGGGAAGCAACCATCAAAGGTACATAAATTTAATATTATTAAATTACTCTCTTATGATAAGTGTAATAATATGTATTCTAGGGAATGTTATATGGGATATTGGAAGTGTTAACAATTTTGATAGATGGGATACGTGGATCATGACTATAAATAATATATAAACGGTAATAGTGGGACCTATTGTAAGAGAATGAATAGAAATATTCTAAATCTATAGATTTTGATCATTATTTCATTGTGTGTACATAGAATTATAATAATTATTTTAATCACTGGGATTGTAATAATAATGGTGTGTGAAATCCATTTTCAAATATTGGTCTTCTATATGATGTTCTGGAAGGTTCATTATGTTTTTAGACATATTATGTCAATGAAAAATTTAATGTAGGATATAAACATTCATTTGGAACATGAAAAAATACATGTAAATTAGAAATTTCATCTCATGAAATACATTTATAATTCTTAAAAAAAACATTGGTCATTTATAAAAATTGAAATTTATATATAAAAAAATCATATTCTCATTTCAGGAATATTTTTTGTTGGAAAATTTATTGAATTACACAGTGTATATTTATATGTTATTTTTGGAATAGATATTATTTTCATTTATCAAGCTAATATTGATTGAATAACTAGTTATGTAATTTATCATAATAATTTTTCATATATATAATAAGTATTTAAAACATCTGATGATATATAATGATGTTATGAAACTAATAAGATATGTCTGGGATTTTAATATTTCACTGTAAATTGATAAGAAAGGAACATTATACATTTTTGATGTACTTATAAGAAATTTACTATCATGATTTTTTTAATACTTTTATTGTTGTTATTCCATGTACTGATGTTGAATTTTCTTTTCAATGAACTTCTAATGAAACCTAAATTTCCAAACCTAGTTATCAACAAAAATCAAAGAATTTATTATAATTAAAAATATAGTTATAGGATTTACTTAATAAGGGGTACATATACATTATGACCTCTCCCTATGGTTCTCTTTTTTTATATATAATAACTGGTTCTTTGGGAATATTCAATATTTATAGAAAACTCAACAACATTAATGTTAATTACAATCATAACAAGCCTTATGTCACTGAACTATTAAATGATATCTATGGTAAAATATTTATGTAATAATATTCCCATGTATCAATACTATCAGTTAGTGTGAAGGAAGAGGACATTCCAAATATGGAATTTTAGACTATATATGTTCATTAATTGATTGTGGTTATTCCTTTTAGGTTAACAGAAATACAAAAAATATAAATGCATAAGGTGAATGTTGTCTTCCATGAGTATTTTGATAAATGTATAGTTTCCTGTAACAATGATAATATGTTATATTCAAAATTATATAATTTACAGTATAAAAATATATGGATATTTTTATACCATTAAGAGAATATACCTTATAATGTTAACTTTTTAAATGTGATTTGTGATTAAAAAATATTTCATTCCATTGATTTATTGTTTCTAATGATGTAATAATATTTTTTCATGATGATAATAAAATAGTTTATTTATAAAAAACTCCCAAAACATTCATATAGATTCAGTGATTTTAGGTATAATATGTAACATCCTGAGATTTTGTGAATTTTTTTTCAAATTAATTTATTATTTTTTAAATATTTTTTTTCACACAACAGAAAATATCTTTTTTCAGAAAAATTATTTTCATATATTTTAATCAAAATCATTTTAATAATATACTATATATAAATTAATGTTTAGGTTTATCTACACACAACACTGACTTGGATTCCGTTTCATGCAACACTGAATTTTTACAAAACAACATTTTATTTTAATAATTCATTAAATGAGATAATAATAACATATTCATTAAACATGTTAATATGCATAGTGATAAAAAATTTATAAATATTATTTATAATGGTTTTATATAGATAATTCATATGGACAATAAGACATAAAATTGTGTCATTAAAGACTTTAAATGTTTGAACATATTATTTACTTAAAATAACATCTTTTTTTCCTTCTATGAACAACAATGAAATAAATTTTTAACACTTTTATAAATTTAATTGGACCAAATAAACTTAATTTTTGAATTATGAATGTGAAAATTATCATAGGGTTATGTTTATGGACAGTTTTTTTGAAAAAATATCATTTTTAGACGAATAGAAAAACACACTGAATTTTAAATCAAAACTTTTTTTTCTAAATTATTTATATAATTATGTTGTATTTTATGTTTATTTTAAATAAAAAATTGATTTATTATAAATCTGTTAGTCCATTTATTAAATTTTTAAAACTTTTATATTAAATTTAGATAAAAATTCTTAAAGAACATTTGAACAATCTCACTTTAAAAATCTAATTTCTCACCACATCTGTTTGGTTAGCACTAATCATAATTTTTCCAGTTTATTGAATTAAATTTCAAAAAATTGAAATATTTTATTTTTAATTTTATATTATTTATATTATAATTTTAAAAACAAATTATTTGAGCAAAAATATCATGTACTGTGATTAAAAGTAATTACACCAATTAAGGTAGATTATGCATAATAAGGGACTAAACCATACAAATGTGTGCCAAGATGTCCAATACATTTGTCCAAAATATATTTCATGGCTAGATTTATTCCATTAACATACTTTTATTCAGTATCTTAGGCTTTTCATGGCTTTTTATAGTTAAAAAAACATTATTACACTTATATTGTCTTCAAAAATGCCGATTGTGTATCCTCTGTCCCTTATAAAATGCCACCACCCCTCCCCCTTCATCACACATATCAAAACACATGGATCAGCCTATGTATAATCATTATCAATTAATTATCCACTAATACATATTTTAATATTCATATTGGGAGTAAATCCAATAAAGGAATTTATTTGGTGAAAACCTAATGGAGTTACCCAAATAAGAGGTAACATCATTTCTCATGTACATGCTATGTCACAAGAAGAACATGCCATGTGTAACAGTGTTACATAAAAAGGGTTGGAAGTAGTATACACCCATGTAAAGGAATAAGGGAACACACCATGTAGTGGAAATATAAGTTGTGTAGAAATGTTTAAAAAATCATGAAGGTTTTCTTTCTCCAATTCTGTTTTTTCCATTCTATGTTTTATTCCTTGATAATCTAAAACTGAGTTATGTGAATGACCTTGCAGAGTCATGCCACCATGAAGACCTCTAGTTGTATGCCAGATAGAGAGAAGTGATCAAACACCGGACATGGAAGCTCAGTGACTACCCGTAGATCCTCTTGCAGTGCTTGTCTTTGCATGAACCATCATTATAGATACAGGTGGTGATGCACAGTTTTGCGAATGCATCAGGAAGTTTATAGAGACCTTCTAGCGAGTACCACAACTTTTATAAGGCCCCGACCTTAAACCTTACTTAATATTGAGTTATTACAATATTACACCTTGAGGATCTTTTCAGGTTTAGAGTTTTAGAGAATTAGAACATAAAACATGCATTACATTCCACATTTAAACAAAGTGGTTACATAAAAGATAGTATTCAATTTTCACATTAATGGAATCATATTTAAAATAAAACATGGATTCTTTCTTGACACTTCCTTGACACTATCATCATATCATGTACCTTCCCCTTGACCTGTGAAAGACATTTCAAAAACAAGGGATGAGCATAAACAGCTCAGTAATGGATATAAAAATATGGAAAGGAAACATGGGTACATATATACATAAGAATGAAATCATACATTACCCATAAAACATAAGCACTTTAACATACCTCATAAAATCATGAATAAATCATAGTAATCATAAGACATATAGGTAACTTGAGGAATTAATAACATTCTTACGTAGGGAGTAACCCTCTTGGTTACGTTTGGAATACCCATCACATTGTATTCCCTAAATCTCTTCGGAGAAACCTTAACGTTTTACTCCTTCGCGTTACCCAATGCATTGGAGAGCTATATCGGGCTCACCCGCCCTTAGTTTATCCAAGAACCACCCATCTTCATAATAATTCCCAATAACCATAAAATAATCGTATCACATAAAACATACATAAAGGAAACATAAAATATCCACATTTCAATCACAAGATATCAATAAAACACATTGCTATAATAAAAAAATTATGAAAACCATTTTCAATACCAAAATAAATGAAAAGTAAAACATGGTATTTATTTTTCTTTTAAAAAAGGTATGGCTTGTAGAGGAAGCCGAAACTCAAATAATGGTCACGGCGGCGGAGAATTCGTTGTCGCCGCATACGTATGACAAAAACATTCCCTTTTTTGTTTACTAAAAGGCTTCATATAAAAAATATGCTTTTTGGATAAATGTAAAAGTCAAAGGGGTTTATACACCATATAAAAGAAGGTTGTGTATAAAACAAAATATGCCTCAATGAAAGGATATTGAGACGAAGTCCCATACCTCGGGTCAGACTTGACACAGTCGTTCTTTAATCTCCTGAATAATAAACATGAGTTGATTTCTAATTGTTTAAGAACCTTTTTCAAGTTCATTATTCCTTTTATATCACTTATTACCATGTCATGAACACTATGTAATTATTTAAGTTAATAACGGTCGTTTTAAAGATCATTGGTACTTGAGTCAAAAATAAACCCTTTATAATTACAAGTTGTTCATGTATCCATTATATCAAGAATGGTATTAATGATGTAGATATCATATATCTCATATATATATCCAGTACATGCATTCATTTATAATATTATATAACATTTATAGGTAAGAAATGAAATGCACCGTTCATGGAGACGGTAAGCCATACGTATGCATGAACGCTACTTTCATTTCTATTTCGTATTTTATGAAATGGAATCATAATGATATAAAGGTATATTATAATTCCAGTGTAATATCATATATAATATCATAACTCCATCCTTTATACATCCCACATATGGTATTAACGAATCAAATCACTTTGAGGGGGCGGTAGTCCGCACATCCTTAAATGAAGATATCGCATTTACCCATAAAGGAAACCATAATTGTTTTCCCAAAATGAAAAATAAAGAAGCTTAAGGGAAACATAAACATATTATATATAATATATAAATATAGTGACATTTTAATGGCCACCTTTGAAGGTGTTATATGAGTTTTGAACAATCATCGTTTCGGGAGGCAGAAATTCCCCATCCACAGAAACAGTATGTTATTTAACCATTACATGTAGGTGTGGGTAAGTGTAGCTATAATCCTTCTTATAACAACATCCTAGTATATTTCAGATACTGGAGTTGTTAAAAAAGAAAAGAATAAAAATAGTTTAGGTGGTTGGAGAAGCAAAATAAAACAAAAGGACTCAAGTGAAGACATTACCTTAAAATCGTGTAACTCTCTTTGGTTTGAGCTCAAAGGATTCCGTGGGAAGACTTATGGCCAAAGTGAAGCTTCAAGGAGTAATAGAAGGATGCAGAGAGACAAAATGGGCAGGGGTTGTCTGTGCCAAAGGCTTTGGATGTGTGGGTAGGGAGGTAGAGGTGGGGTCCTTTTATAAGAGGAGAGGAGGGGCACTCTTCGAAAGTAAAGAAAGGTTACTTTATTTTAAAATGAGTTTCGGATTCAAAAGGTCCCACATTGATATAATTTGAGGGTATGGTAATAAGGGTTCTAAATCCACCCATCCAATAGGTTTTGGACATGAGTAGATCATAGATTTTACATTATCTTTTCGTTTTATATAAATCATTTCTTAATGAGGTAATCGCTGCATCATCATGATGTCATAAATAATTTAATTTATTTAATGTCTAAAGAAATATCATGATGTATTAAATCTTTTTATCTTTCTAATTATTATTTATAGTCAAAAATATGACTTGTATAACCCCATTTAAAAATTGTTTTAGTAAAACATCTCATGTTTGTGTCATTTTTACATTAACATTACATTAAAAGTAATTTATGTCATTTCCCAACCAAAGTGGCTCCATGGGGTCCCCAAGTTGACCCATGGCTTGTCTTGGTCGGCCATGACACATCCAATAAGGGTAGGACATGAGTCAAGCTCGTCTCATATTATGAAAACATTATTTCTACATTAAACTACACTAATTACCTCTAATCGCGATTAAGAACTTAAAAGTTACTATTCACCAAAAAATTATTTTAATCTCATTGAACCAAATTTTACTTCTTAATTACAACCATGTATGTTGGATTTTTGAAATTCTAAACACAGAGGTGAAAAAATTTCATTTAACGAAAAATTCAGTTTCTTTAACTACCACTTAGTGGTTTCACTATTCATCAAAAATTGCTGTTTTTTAGAAAAATACCAAAACATCACCCTAGGATATATTTGATATTATGAATTCAAAATTTATTTCTATTTTAATAAATTAAAATCATATAAGTCACATTAATTAATTTAATAATTAATTCCCGCTGTCATGACAAATAGCGTGTTTTTATAACACAATAAGTATCAAAAGATTGACACTAGTTTAAGCCCAATTTCAAAGTGAAATTGATTCCAATGACCACCATTGGATTAAATGGTAAAAATATATTCTAATTTCACTTCATAACCAATTCAAATGATAATCTAACCATATAATTAAATTATATGAAAAAGCAGTTTTGATGTAAAATGTAGTATTTTTGCACTATTCATAATAAAATGAACATTGTCAGAAAAATACCAAAAAAATATCCAATGTAAATTTCAATGTCCCAATCACAAATAATAAGTTTCCTTTGACAAACATAGCTTCTAAAATGGTAAAAAGATAGATTTAAAAATGGTTTTCCATCAAAAGGCAGTAAAACAATCTTTTAAAAATATTAGTGTATTCCATGTTTAAGATTGGATTTATTCTCATCTTAAGACTCTAAAACACTATCTAATTCACTAATAGACATAGGTAAAAATATATATTATTAATTACTTATGTGGGATGTTACATCCTTCCCCCCTTTAGAAAATTCCATCCCCGCAATTTATTTACTTATCGAATAAGTTGGGGTATTTATCCCTCATTGCATTTTTAGATTCCCATGTTGCCTCTTCAATCATGTGGTTTTTAAAAAAACCATTACCTGATGAATCACCTTATTCCGTAACACTTGCTCCCTGTGGTCAAGAATCTAGACCGGTTGTTCCTCAAAATATAGGTTATCTTCCAGGTGAACTACCTCTGGACTCAAAACATGAGATGGATTAGGCATGTACTTTCTCAGCATCGAAACAAGAAAAACATTGTGTACCTGAGATAAAAACGGAGCTAATTCCACCTGGTATGCAACTGATCCAACTCTCTCAAGAATTACATATGGTCCAATGAACCTTGGACTCAGCTTTCCTTTTTTACCAAATTGCATCACATTTTTCTGTGGTGAGACTTTGAGAAAGACATGATCACCTACCTCAAAAGATAGATCCTTCCTCCTATTGTCCGCATAACTCTTCTGCCTGTTCTGAGATGTTCTCATGTGTTTCTATATCAGTTGAACTTTTTCTTCCAAATCTTCTACCAATTCTGGTCCCATCATCTTCCTTTCACCCACTTCATCCCAAAAAGCTAGAGTTCGACACCGCTTCCCATATAACGCCTCAAATGGTGCCATCAGTATACTAGAATGAAAAATATTATTATATGAAAATTCAACCAAAGAAATATGTTGGTCCCAACATCCCTGATAATCCATAGAGAAAGAATGTATAATATCCTCCAGTGTATGAACTGTTCGTTCTGATTGCCCCTCTGATTGAGGATGAAAAGTTGTACTAAAATTTAATTCAGTACCCAACGACTTCTAAAGACCTTTACAAAAGTTAGAAGTGAACCTGGGATCACGGTCAGATACAATGGAGAGGGGAAATCCATTAAACCTGACTATCTCTTTAAGATACAAACGATAAAGTTGATCTAGGGAAAAAGTATCTCGTATAGCAAGGAAATTAGCAGGTTTAGTCAAGCGATCCACAATAACCAAGATTGTATTATTATCTCGAGGTGTCTTCAGTAATCCCACAACGAATTCCATGGATATATTCTCACATTACCATCCTGGTACTGTTAAAGGATGAAGCTTCCCTTTCGGTAACTGCCACTCTGCTTTAACCTGTTGACATATCAAACACTTCACAGTAAAATCAGCAATATCACTTTTCATTCAATCCCAGCAGTAATACTCCCGCAGATCTCTGTACATCTTAGTACTGCCATGATGAAATGAAAACGGAGAACTATGAGCTTCACATAACAACTCTCTCTTCAGCTGTGAAGAACAAGGCACCCAAAATTTCTTCCCAAATCTCAAAACACAATCACTATAAATGTTGAATTCATGCAACTAACCTTTCGGAACCAGCTCTACCTTTTTTCTGCAACGCACTGTCTTGCTTATGTGCTTTCTTGATTCTGTCTGATAGAGAAGATTTCACTGATACCTGAAACAAAATAGAAGAACATCATGTACCAACAACATCTATACCAAAGTTCATCAAATCATTAAGCAAAGGATCACGTTCCAAATGAAACATTGCTAATGAAACATTACTTTTTCAACTCAAAGCATCATCATCTTTATTTGCTTTTCCCGGATGGTAATGAAATGTACAATAATAATCCTTGATTAATTCTATCTATCTCCTCTGTCTAATGTTCAATTCTTTCTGAGTGAATATATACTTTAAACTTTTGTGATCGGTATATATTTCACACTTTACTCCATACAAATGATGCCTCTAAATTTTTAATGCAAAAACAATAGCAGCTAATTCCAAATCATGTTTAGGGTAATTTACCTCATGAGTTTTCAACTATTGTGAAGCATAAGCAATTACCTGATCATTCTGCAGTAGGACACAACCAATTCCTTTCAATCAAGCATCATTGTAGATAACAAACTCACCATTCCTGGAAGGTAGTTCCAAAACTGGAGCATTCACCAATCTTCTTTTCAATTCCTGAAAACAATCATCACATTCTTTTGTCCAGATAAACTTAACACCCTTTCGAGTTAGCATGGTCATTGGACTAGATAACCGTGAAAAATTTCTAACAAACCATAGGTAATATCCTGCCAAACCAAGGAAGCTACGAATATCAGTTACATTTTTGGGACTTGGCCATTCTTCAACAACCTTTGTTTTTTCCGGATCAACATTTATCCAATCTTTAGAAACAATGTTACCAAGGAAAGAAATTTTTTGCAACCAAAACTCACACTTTCATAATTTCCCATATAATTTATTTTCTTTTATGGTTTTCAAAATAACCCTTAAATGTCTTTAATTCTCCTATTTACTTTTATAAAACACCAAAATATCATCAACGAAAACAACCAATATTTTTCACCTGAGTCAACTGAGCCATCACTACAACAAACTGTTTATTTCTGATTCCGACCATCTCAGGATGCTGATTCGAAAGGTCATTTACCATTGTATGCCTTCCCAGAAAAGTTGTTTTGTTTCCTCTATGAAAAACCATTCTTAGCACAGAAATATCTTAGGCGAAGCAACATGGTAATCATCAAATGCTATATCACTTCAATTCGACCATAAACAAATATTATTTGATAACCATTTAATATAATTCTAACTCCTAATGTTATCTAAACCGACCTCTGATACCAACTATAAGGCCTCGGCCTTAAACCTTACTTAATCTTGAGTTATTACAAGATTACACCTTGAGGATCTTTTCAGGTTTAGAGTTTTAGAGAATTAGAACATAACACCTTCATTACATTCCACATTTAAACAAAGTGGTTACATAAAAGATAGTATTCAATTTTCACATCAATGGAATCATATTTTAAATAAAACTTGGATTATTTCTTGACACATCCTTGAAACTATCATCATATCAAGTACCTTTCCCTTGACATGTGGAAAACATTTCAAAAACATGGGATGAGCATAAAAAGCTCAGTAAGGGATATAAAAATATGTAAAGGAGACATGGGTACATATATACATAATAATGAAATCATACTTTACCAATAAAACATAATCACTTTAACATACCTCATAAAATCATGAATAAGTTATAGAAATCATAAGACATAAAGGTAACATGAGGCATTAATAACATTCTTACATAGGGAGTAACCCTCTTGGTTATGTTTGGAATACCCATCACAGTATATTTCCTAAATCTCTTAGGAGAAACCATAACGTTTCACTCATTCACGTTAGCAAATGCATTGGAGGGCTATATCGGGCTCACCCGCCCTTAGTTTATCATGGAACCACCCGTCTTCATAATAATTCCCAAGAACCATAACATAATCATATCACATAAAACATACATAATGGAAACATAAAATTTTCACATTTCAATCACAAGATATCAATAAAACACATTGATATAATAAAAACATTATGAAAAACATTTTCAATACCAAAATAAAAGAAAAGTAAAACATGGTATTTATTTTTCTTTTAAAAAATGGTATGTCTTGTAGAGGAAGTCGAAACTCAAATAATGGTCACGGTGGTGGAGAAGTCCTTGTCGCCGCATACGTACGACAAAAACAGCCCCTTTTTTCATTTAGTAAAAAGCTTCGTATAAAAATGATTCCTTTTGGATAAATGTAAAAGTCAAAGGGGTTTATACACCGTATAAAAGAAGGTTGTGTATAAAACAAAATATGCCTCAATGAAAGTAGATTGAGATGAAGTCCCATACCTCGGGTCCTACTTGACTCAGTCTTTCTTTAATCTCCTGAATAATAAACATGAGTTAATTTTGACTTGTTTAAGAACCTTTTTCAAGTTCATTATTCCTTTTATATCACTTATTTACATTTCATGAACACTATGTAATTATTTAAGTTAATAACGGTCTTTTTAAAGATCATTGGTACTTGAGTAAAAAATAAACCCTTTATAATTACAAGTTGTTCATGTATCCATTATATCCAGAATGGTATTCATGATGTAGATATAATATATATCATATATATATCCAGTACATGCATGCATTTATAATATTATATAACATTTAGAGATAATAAATGAAATGCATCGTTCATGGAGAAGGTAAGCCGTACGTACGCATGAACGCTACTTTCATTTCTATTTAGTATTTTATGAAATGGAATCATAATGATATAAAGTTATATTATAATTCCAGTGTAATATCATATATAATATCATAAATTCATCCTTTATACGTCCCACATATGGTATTAACGAATCAAATCACTTTGAGGGGGCGGTAGTTCGCACTTCCTTAAATGAAGATATCGCGTTTACCCATAAAGGAAACCATAAAGGTATGCCCAAAATTAAAAATACAGAATCTTAAAGAAAACATAAACATATTATATATCATATATAAATATAGTGACATATTAATGGCCACCTTTGAAGGTGTTATATGAGTTTTGAACAATCATCGTTTCGAGAGGCAGAAATTCCCCATCCACAAAAACAGTATGTTCATTAAACATTAGATGTAGGTGTGTGTATGTGTAGATCTAATCCTTCTTATTAAAACACCCTAGTATATTGAAGATACTGGAGTTATTACAAAAGAAAAGAATAAAAAGAGTTTAGGGGGTTGGAGAAGCAAAATAAAACAAAAGGACTCAAGTGATGACATTACATTAAAATCGGGTAACTCCCTTTGGATTGAGCTCAAAGGCTTCCTTGGGAAGACTTCTGCCCAAAGTCAGGATTCAAGGAGTAATAGAGGGATGTTTAGAGACAAAATGGGCAGGGGTTTTTTGAGCCAAAGGCTTTTGATGTGTGGGTAAGGAGGTAGAGGTGGGGTCCTTTTATAAGAGGAGAGGAGGGGCACTCTTGGAAAGTAAAGAAAAGTTACATTATTTTAAAATGATTTTCAGATTAAAAACGTCCCACATTGATATAATTAGAGGTTATGGTGATAAGGGTTTGAAATCCACCCATCCAATTGGTTTTGGACATGTGTATGTCATAGATTTTACATTATCTTTTCGTTTCATTTAAATCCTTTATTAATGAGGTAATCGATGCATCATCATGATTTCATAAATAATTTAATTTATTTAATGTCTAAAAAAATATCATGATGTAGTAAATATTTTTAGATTTCTAATTAGTATTTATAGTCAAAAATTTGACTTGTATAACCCCATTTAAAAATTGTTTTAGTAAAACATCTCATGTTTGTGTCATTTTTACTTTAACATTAAATAAAAAGTTATTTATGTCATTTCCCAACCAAAGTGACTCCACGGGGTCCCCACATTGACCCATGGACTGTCTTGGTATTCCATGACACATCCAATAAGGGTAGGACATGTTTCAAGCTCATCTCATATTATTAAAACATTAAATTTACCTTAAACTACACTAATTACCTCTAATCGCGATTAAGAACTTAAAAGTTACTATTCACCAAAAAATTATTTTAATCTCATTGAACCACATTTTACTTCTTAATGACAACCATGTATGTCAGATTTTTGAAATTCAAAACACAGAGGTGACAAAGTTTCATTTAAACGAAAAATTCGGTTTCTTTAACTATGACTTAGTGGTCTCACTATTCATCAAAAATTGAAGTTTTCAGAAAATTACCAAAACTTCACCCTAAGATATATTTGATATTCCGAATTCAAAAATGATGTCTATTTTAATATATTCAAATCATATAAGTCACATTAATTAATTTAATAATTAATTTCTTTTTTCAGAACAAATAGCGTGTTTTTATGAAAGAATAAGTATCAAAAGATTGACATTCGTTAATGCACAATTTCAAAGTGAAATTGAATCCAATGACCACCATTGGATTAAATGGTTAAAATATATTCTAATTTCACTTCAAAACAAATTCAAAAGATAATCTAACCATATAATTAAATTATATGAAAAAGCAGTTTTGATGTAAAATGCAGTATTTTTTCACTATTCATAAAAAATGAACATTGTCAGAAAAACACCGAAAATTTATCCAATGTAAATTTCAATGTCTCAATAATAAATAATAAGTTTCTTTTGATAAACATAGCTTATAAAATAGTCAAAATATAGATTTAAAAATGGTTTGCCATCAAAAGGCAGTAAAACAATCTTATAAAAATATTAGTGTATTCCACGCTTAAGATTGGATTTATTCTCATTTTAAGTCTCTAAAACACTATCTAATTCACTAATAGACATAGATAAATATATATATTATTCATTAATTACTTGGTATGTTACTTCTTTCCCAATCTATGGAAGAGTTTACATTGGTTTTTCAGCAGCAGGATCCTCCCAATTTCATTGTGTTTAGAGGACCTCAGGATGCAGAGACATGGTTATAAGCCAGTTTTTCTATCTTAAGGCATCTCAAGACACCATCAGAGAGGAGTGTGAAACTCGCTACATAGATGTTTCAGTATTCCTCAAAAATGGGGGTATGTGACTTCATAGGTGAGACGCCGGTAGGATATGGCTTGGGATTAGTTCCAGTATGCTTTTTACGATAACTTCTACCTAGAGGCTTTGAGGGCTGATCGAGCACAAGAGTTCATGAGTCTATGACATGGTAATCTCTCAGTCATGGGGTATTGTTCTCGATTCACAACGCTACAACACTTCACAACCATTATTCAGGGGTGATGTGTTTTTTTGGCCAGGATGATTTTGGATGGTCTCAATCATGACATGTGATTTCAGGTGAACATGATTAGGTTGAATTCCATCACTTCTATAGTCAACAGGGAACTGATTTGAGAGCACAAACTGAGGGATTCTAGATTTGTGATCCCGGAGGCTCGGCCACCGGAATTGGTACCCCTCCAACTGACTTCAAAAAGCGCATCATGGAGTCTACGTGTGAAGATCCAAGTATGAGAGATACTACTCTAGGTAACTCGATGGTATGCTACCAATGCAAAAAGAGAAGGAATAGGAGGCCACATTTCTCGAGAGACCCATTTGAGTGCCAATATTGTGGAATGATGTCTCTTCATCAACTTTTCTTTCAGTTTTTTCTCATCAAAATATAGTGATATGGGTTCTATTTCGACTATGCCTTCCGTAGTAGGACTACCATTCCTACATTAGTTAGAGATCAAGAGTTCTTGTGTCCATTCAGGTAGATGTAGATGTCGTGGTTGTAGTGGTGAGACATAGGTTTTTATAAAACTGGAGGGTGAATCAGCTCAGGGATGACATATATATTTAAAGGGCCACTGTGAACGTGAAGCTTTTGCGATAGAGAGGACCCATAAAGTGTAGGATCTCAGACCCTCTAAAGATAGAGGTATGATTATATTTTCCTCAGTTTTATCTCCTCCATTATTTGATACATGGGATTGTCATAGATTTATATCTGTTGTAGTTTTGGAGAGCCTTGGGCTCTGTATCTTTACTTCTATCGATATCTTGATGTTGGACACTCTATTGAGGACTAGAACGACTAGTGTGAATATGTTCATGGAGATCCCTCTTGAAGATGGATGTTTCACTTATTATTGTACCGTTATGTATTAGAGACGATGGACTATAATGTCATTATTGGAATGAACTCATGGGTTTGCAACCAGATTTTTGGCAATTGCTATCGCCATCAGGTGACATTCATGTCACCAGAGGGTGGGTCTTTTCTAAATAAGGGCGAATGTGATGTCTATGTAAGAAATGATGGACATGAGCATCATTGGTTGGGAGGATTTAAAACCCACATTGGCAGTTTATATCTTTAGGGACAATAGAATTTACAGATGGACTTCCCTCTAGTAGTAGATCGTTTCAGAGATGTATTTCTAGAATAATTTTCGGGTATTCCTCTAGAGTGAGAGGTATATTTCTCTATTGATTTTGTACTTGGAGTGGCACAAGTTTCCATTCATACTTATAAGAAGGATACACCATATTTACATGATCTCATGAAGCAGTTAGGGAAGTTATAAGCATGGGGTTTCATCCGAACAAGTACTTCTCATTGGGGTTTGCCTGTCCTGTTTGTGCAAATGGGGATGTTACCCTTCGATATTGTGAGGATTATCGAATGTTGAACCAGTTGATAGAAATGAAATGATATACCATTTTATGGATTTTTGATCTCTTCTATCATCTTCTATGATCCATTGTGTTCTATAATATTGACTTGAGATCCACGTATCATCAGTTGTGAGTTAGACCCACAATTATACCTCTTAGAACCTTCTTGACAAGTAATGATCTATACAAATATGTGGTTATCCCATTTATTCTAATGAACGTGCATGAAATAATCATAGAATATAGGAACGTAGTGTTTTATGAAATCTTGGATTCTTTCACGGTGTTATTCATGGCTGATATTTTGGTATACTCTCACACTCGACACGACCATGGAAAACATATTTAGATAATTTTAATTAAACTAAGATAGAATCATTTATATTATAAGATCTGAAAACATAATGATATATAGGTATATTATAATTACACTATAATATAAAATATAATTTCTTTAACTTCATTATTTATACATTTCATTTATGGCATGAACGATTCATATCACATTGTGGGGGTGGTAGTCAACACTTCCTCAAATGAAAATATCATTTATAACGATTCTGGAAACAATAACGATATGATATAAATGAAAAATACTGAAGCATTGAGATTATATATATAAAATATATATCACATATAAATACAGTTCCATCATAATGACCACTATGAGAGGTGGAATGAGAAAATTGAACAATCATTGTTTTGTGAGGCAATAGTTCACGTCCATAGAAACAGTATGTTCATATCCATTAGATGGAGGTTTTTGGATGTTTATATCAATTAATTATCAAAAAACATCATTTAATACTGACTGTACTAGTTTTTTATATTATAATGGATTAAATAGTGTTTATGGTGTTGGAGAAGGAAAATAATATAAAAGAACATGAGAGAAGATTTTGTCTTTATATCAGGTAACTCCCATTGGTTGGAACCAAAATGATTTATTGAATTTATATCATTCCAAATTATGGATTCTAGGTGGATGAGATAAGTGTTGGGAGCTTATTGGAGTAGGTTTTGGATGAGAAAAATGTCTTGCTATGTGTGTGTAGTGGGTATGGGTGGTAGCCTTTTATAAGAGGGAGGATGGGTTCTTTAGAAATGTTTTAATGTATTTTTTAAATATAAAATAATTTTTTTGTTCAGAAGGTCAAAATCTCATTGAATTCAATGATAAGATGAATATAAGTAGAATTAAAATAATTCATTATGAATTGGACATGTTTTGGGAATTTTTTAATCCTCATCTTTTTGGTATAACCCTTTTTTACTCTTACCATTTCATCCAGAATTTAACACTTTCAGAAAAAAATTGTTACCAAAACATGAAAAATAGCCAATTAATGATTTAAAAATAAAAATTTGATATTTATGATAACAATATTTCAGAACACTACATTTTTTTAACATTTTCTAATATTTATTAAAATATTTAATATTTTAAAAGAGGAATTATGTAAATTTTGACAATATTTATATCATTAATTTTTTTAAATCCATAACAACGTGATTTATTTGAGAAAACATAATTAATACAAATATAACATTAAATATAATCGAGAATATTCGTGTATGACATCAAAATAACCAAATTACATTTATTTTAACATTTATAATATCATTTATTCGAAACCATTATTAATGATGCAATAATCGCATCATATTTCTGTCATAATTTAATTTATTTATATAATGTATAAAATTTATAAATAAAATTTCATGACATAGAAAATATTTTTATCTTCCTAATTAATATTTATTATAGAAAATATAACTTCTATAACCCCATATAAATATTTTTTTAGTAAATAAGATATGTTTATTTTACATTTTCATTAACTTTAAATTAATATTTATAAAATGAGGTTTTCACTTAGACGTGGCTACATGGGGTCCCAAAATCCACCCAAGGATTCCCAGGGTTTGAAAACTATTGTTTAAGAGGATTTGGGCATGTGTTAGGGTAATTAAATATTATTATAAAATTTTTTACCCTTATTTACCATATTTACCTTTTAACCATGTTTATACTATATTTACTAAAGATAATTTTCATAAAGTATAAAAATAAAATTTATATATTTACATAATTTGGAGATCCAGATTCCAAATATGGAATCCATTTTTCCATATTCAAAAAATAGAATTTTCAAAAATTAAATTATGATAAATTCCCTGTCGTCAAAACCAAAAAGCGAGTTTTTATTAAATAATAACTATCAAAAGATTGTCACTTTTTTATGTCCAATTTCAAAGTGAAATTACATAAAATGAAAAAATAAGATTAAATTATAAAAATATAATCCAATGAAACTTTATAACCAATTAAATTGAAAATAAAACTTTATAAATATATCATATGAAAAGACAGTTTTAGCTTTAAATGAAGTATTTCATACTATTCATTAAAAAATGAACTTTATCAGAAAAATATCAAAAACATACCCCAAGTAAATTTGGATGTCCCAATTCTAAAGAAAATGTTTACTTTTTCAAATGAAATATATAAAATGGAAAAAATTTATTTAAAAGGGTATCACACTCAAAAGGATTTAAAACTACCTTTTAAAAATTATAGAGTAGTTCATACTTAAAATTAGATTCATTGTCATTTTAAGACTCTAAATTTTTTTAGATAGATGTAAAAACATTTAACAAAAATGATTAATCATATCTTAGTTAGTTTTATTCATTCCCTCTAATATAACGGCAAAGAATTAAATACCATTTAATATAATATTATATTATTATTTTTTAATGTGACTCAGCCTTGTGTGATGCAACTGATTTCGGCTAAACCCATCGTTGTGTTTCGTGTATGCCATCGAACATAGAATCCCCTTTAATGTGAAGTAATTTTTTAATTCACAAATTATTAATAAATATAAAAATTTTATCCTTTTTTTTAACTAGGATGTTACAAGAACTACCTTTGGATTTGTTTATTATTTTTCATTTGGTTTTATTTTTAGAAAAATCCAAGAATACCATGAAATATTTTATTTGTTGTGGGTGAGATGTTTGTTGTTTTTTTCATATATTTCTTTATTATTTCATGTTTTATTTAAATTATTTTGAAGGAATTTTATTCTTACACTGACGATTCTAAAATTCTACTTTAGTTTGTTAATCTAATAAATATATTGATGACAAAATTATTATGACTGATCTTTTACTCATGTATTTATTTAATTAGTTATATATAAAATCATATTTTTATGTGTATTTTAATCTATTTTACATACTATGGGTTAGTTACTCATATGGTCAATTCAATTCATCAAGGATTATCTTTATGGTAAGTTAGTGATATTGGCGTATAGAGATGACTATGAAATTACATGAAATTAAATAAAATCATTAACTATAAATAAAATAACTTTTAGTACTAATTTTTTTATAGAATGTGTAAAAAAATAGAAAACTCAACTATTTTTTATGTATGGATGAAACACTAATTTCATAAGTGCCATGAAAATTAAAGGCACATTCGTGAGACCTAACTGCATAACTATATACTCGTATAAACCATACCTACTCTGGAAGGTTTTATGATGTATAACTGATAGTCTAACTCATATATGATGATAACCGGATCTCAAGTAAATATTACAGAACAAATGGGCTCCTTGAAGATGATAAATGATATCACCAAACCTTGGAAAGGGATATCAGTCTTGATCGTCAACTGGTTCAGGTTCCGATTATCCACACATATTCTGAGGGTGTTGTTTTAATTCTTCAAAAACTGGGCATCTGAACCACAATGAGATGTATTGGGTCAGATGAAACACTTCACTTGAAACTTCTCTATCTTCTTCATGAGCTCTGGTAACTTTTGAGTCGCCATCCTATTAGGAGGAATGGACTTCGATGCTGCTCTTGGCAGAAACTGAATAGAGAAATCTACCTCTCACTCTTGAAGAAAACCTGAAAATTTCTCTAGAATGACATGTCTGAAACGATCTGTCACTTGAGGAATGTCCATCTATAAAGTCTCATAGACATCGAGATTCATACTAGAAATTTGGGTTTAACTCCTCCTAACCATAGATGCTCGGGTCCAGCTATGCTCGCATGGACATTCTATTCACCCTTATTTAGAAACTACCTACCCTATGGTGACATGAAACTCTCCCTACAATGATTAAAATCGACAACATCCTGGATGGGAACTGACCAGTCCTTTATGAGAATGAAATTATAGCATGTAATATCTAATAAATAATGGTTCCTTAATAAGGGGAATTCTCCATCCTCAAAAGGGAACTCCTTGAACTGATGCACACTAGTCGTTCTAATCCCCAAATGACTGTCCAACATTAAGATATATGTAGATGTAAAGACATATAGCCCAAGGCTCTCCACAGACGCAGTAGATATAAAACTATGGGAATCTCCTTTATCAAGTAATGAAGAAACTAAAACTGAGGAAATTAGAAACATACCTATAACTGTATAGTCTCTGGGATCCTACTCATATTGTGTCCTCTCTATCACAAAATCATGGCCTGCATCATGACTATTTGAAGATGTCTGTGATCCCTAAGATGATCCACCATGTGGTTTTCAAAAACCATGTGTCCAAAAATATGGTCATGACCTCCACCTCCACCAGAACGGCCTTAAGAACTCCAGTTAACTGAATAATGTGGTACTAGTGGTCCTTCTCCGGTATAAGGAGTCAAAATAGAACACCTATCACTAGATTCTGCTTCAAAAAACTGATAGAAACGCGGAAGATGACCCATATTGCCGAAATATCGGCAGCCAATTGCGTCTCCCGGGCAATGTGGCATTATATTCCAACTCTTTCTGCACTGGTATCACACAACCTGGTTACCTAAAAGAGTATCTTTCTTACATGGATCTTCGCACGTAGACTCCATACTGGGCATCCTGCTATCAGTCGGAGGGGTTCCAATTCCGAGTACTAAACCTCCCTAGCTCACAACACCAGAATATCTTAGGATGTGCTCTATGATTAGTGCTTGGTTTACTACATAAGTGAGGAATAAAAGATGAATATTTTCACCTAAGATCATATGTCATGCTAGAGATCATCATTAATCTTCACACTAGTGAATAAAATGTTATTTAAATTGGTTATTTTTCATTTTTATGTATGTTTTTAGCCGACGATAATATGGACGACGTTATAAATAACATTTTTTATGTCGGTTTTTTGAAAACTGACGTAAAAAACATAATATCTCGGTGGTTATCATGTTGGTTAATTAATAACAGACGTGCAAAAACCGTGGGGGGGGGGTTATAACCTCGGTTATTATATAACTTCCGTGATAAACAAGGGATGGGCGGTCTATCACGTCGGTTATATAATAACCGATATTATAAACTCATGTGGGGGATGATTATCACGTCGGTTATTATATAACTAACATGATAAACTATTTCCCAGGCCTTTTATCATGCCAGTTATTAAATAATTGACGTGATAAACCATTCCACAGGTGTGCATCATGTCGGTTATTAAAAAAAGCGACGTGATAAACCATTCCCGATTTCTTTATGACGTCGGTTATAAAATAACCGATGTGGAAGACAATTTTTTTTAAAAAAAAATTGAATGCAGTCCTCTGCTCTCCCCCAGAAACAACCAGAAACCAAATGAAGAATTTGTAACACAAAAACAGAAGTAGATCAAACAATAACTAAAAAAAATTAAGCATTTACATTGATAACATATAAAACATATCCCACATGACATCCCCCGCCACACCCCTGGACTGCCCCCGACCCCTTGGACAATCCCAAACACCTCGAGACACCCCGACATAGCCCCAAACACCCCGATACAACCCCCCCCCCCCCCACTAGAGTCCCACCACCCCTTGAACAACACCCCCTCACCCCACTTGAAATCCCCCACCACACCCCTAGACTACCCCGACCCCCTGGACATCCCAAACACCCCGGGACAACCCCCACCCTCCTGTACAACACCCCCTCACCCCTCACCCCACTTGACAGGCCACACCACACACCTGGACTGCCCCATGACCCTCTGGATAGCCCCAAATGCCCCAGGACAACCCCCCACCCTCCTGAACAGCACCCCCTCACCACCTCACCCCACTTGACAGCCCCCACCACACCCATGGACTGCCCCTAACCCCCTGGATAGCCCCAAACACCCCGGGACAACCCCCCCCCCCACACCCTCATGTATACCCCCCCCCCCCACACCCTGGACATCCCTTTCCCACCCCATTGGACCCCCCACCACACCCCTGGACTGCCCCCTGACCCCCTGGATATCCCCAAACTCCCTTGGACAACCCCCACCCTCATGTATACCCCCACCCCCTAGACAACACTTCCACACCCCGGGACAACCCTCCCATACACCTAAAAGAGACCAAAACATTACCAAAAACAAACCAGAACCCCCTCACCCCACTAGACTGCCCCCACCACACCCATGAACACTCCCCCACACCCCTGGACATAACCACCACCCCATGGTCATCCCCCCACCCTCCTTTAGACCACCCCACCCCCGGGATAGCACTCCCACATCCCTGGACAGCCCTCCCACTCCCTTGAAACAGACCAAAAAGTTACAAAAAACAGACCAGAACCCCCTCAACCCACTTGACAGCCCCCACCACACCCCTGGACTGCCCCCATCCCCATGGACACCCTGGACCCCCCCCCTGGATAGAACCCCCACACTGGAAACCCCCCTCACCCCACAAGACACCCCACACCCCTGGACACCCCTAGACAACCTCCCCCTCCCCAGGACATCACTTTCACCCTCCTAGAAACGCTCCCACCCCCTGAACTCCCCCCCCACACTCATGGACACCCAATACCCCCACCCCACCGGACAGCCCTCCCAGACCCTTGGACACCCCTATCTCACTGAACATCCCCCACACCCATGTAACCCCTCCCCCCAGACCAGAATCCATTGCAGAAAAACCATCATAAGTAGACAAAAACAAGATGTAGAGAAAAATTAAACATTCACATATATAACATTCAAAACATACACAATCAACTTCAAAAAAAAAATCCATCCTAAACGACTACCAAATACACAATTTCAACAACAATATTCAAAATTACATTTTACCTTACAAACAACTAAAATTCAGTCAAACCTGTAAAATAATTTTACCACTCAACATGTAAGTGTTTGATGTCTTCATTAGTACAAGGTTGGGGGTCATAAAATAGCTACAAATGAAAAGGATAGTAGTTAACGTGTAATATGAATAAATCAAATTGAAATATTACGACAATGTTTAAGATGAAAACTTACCAGGTCAAAATTCACAACTGTCCCAGTTGTTATTATTTCATACATAAATCTTAACATATAATATCTTCATTCGATGACTCCTTGTTGTTCATGTCAATTCTGTTTGAATGAGTGTAAATTCAATATATTATTTTTATGTAATAAATCAAAAAGTACAAATTATAAATGGATATTTACATTCACATTTACATATTTGATCTTTGTAATCATTTTCTTTGTGTTTTTCAAAATTAGGCCCATGCCCTGTTAGAAAATAATACGAATGGGGTAAATTTAAAATTCATTATAATATATAAAACTATTGAGAAATTGAAATGTACTTTTCCAATATTTTCTTAAAACATTCTTGCACATCATCATGGATAGAGCATATCCAATAAAGTGCTTTGTCCCTTGGAAAAAACCCCTAACATCCAATGATCAATGATAAATTGAAATATAAGGTTACTGGTTTTTATGTTAAAAGATAATGAACTCTTTGAGAGATATGTGTTTCATACCTCTCACAAAAAGGAATCATCCAACATTGTGTGACTATATTCTTTTCAATTATTTCATCAATATAAATCATTCTTTGTTCTTCATCCAATGCACATGCTTCATGGGAAATCAATTGCAGGTCCATGAATCCATATACATCTGTCATCTCATTATTCTAAAAAATATTTTAATGATACCTAATAAAAATAGACATAAGTATACATTTTTAATAAATATAATGTAGGGAAAAGGTGTTAAGACTTATATGAAAAAAAAATTTCACCACATTGATGCCCAACTTATCTCTGGTAACAAGCTCCATGATATCACTTTTCATAATCCCCACACCTATTTCACATCCACAAACAAGATATTCCACTGGAAACTCATAATGACCTGCCAACAAATTTGAATATCTGGACAATCTGTCAAGACTACAAGAATCTGTGTATGATTTCATAGCCAGTTGTCTTTGTTATTTCCTATATAGTATTTCTTTACCTTTGATGTATTCCTGTAAAAACAAATAGAAAAATATATTAGTTTTCAAATGATAAAACAACTTTAATAAAAAAAATAAAATAAAAGATATATCATTCATAACATTATGGTAATGAGTCTATGAAGTCTCGATGGACAAATTATAAAATGGTTGATACTATGTCCAACTGTTGTCACCTCATCTATAGGTAATGGTACTCGAGCTAATCTATCTATAATATCATGTGAAGTGACCCTCTGATTCTCGGCCTCTAATTTTTGATGATGAAATGTATCTCTTATACAATATATCAACCCATATACAACTATATGATGTTGAGAATCCTCAAAATACAACTCGCAATAAGTAGGATGTTGCAGCGGAAGAGTAGGATAAAAAATGGGGTCTGCAATCTGAGGTGGGGGAGTAGGAGCTACTGGCGGATGTGGAGGATAAATAATGGGGTATGCAGGGGGAGGTGGAGGAGAGGGAGCTGTAGTCTGAAATTGTCTTTTCATGTCTACGAACATAGATTGTACTGACGCTCTAATATTTTCCTCCATCATCGCATTAATATTATGAACTTAAGCCTCCATGGATTCTAATTTTTTATAAACCCCCTCAATGTTAGATGTTGATGAACATGTCAACACTTTTCTTACTGATAGACCTACTAGATATCCTCTTACACGACCGGGATGTTTGGGCATTCCCAATACTATAGATAAATTATCTTGCCTCCCAGTAGATGTAAATGCCCCCTGTGAACTCTTCTCCACAAGAGAGTACTTTATTAATTAATTGAACATTTCTGTAATGATTGAAATTATATTAAGAAAATAGTTATCTTAAATAAATAAAATTGATATGTTACAATCCTTTCAGCTATTATTCTCAATTATTCTGAAAGATATTTCCCTTTTATTACCTTTCGATCTCTCTTCCATTATTCATGTCTAGATGGAGTATATGGAGGGGCCACCACTCCAGAGCTTGAAGACACATCCTTTAGTTGTTGAAATTTTTCTTCCATCATTTGTTCTTCCAAAAATGCATACCCTCCCCATGATAAACATTGATGGTATACATTTTTATATTTCTTCTCTTGATGATATTTCCTTTTTTTCTTTAAATTAAGAATAATAAATCATTAACAAAACATTAATAATATCATTTATATATGAAAGATTATAAAATTTTATGTTTCCCTTACAAAAAAATTACTATTTTATTTTACATTCATAAAACTGTCTCCATGTATCTTTATCTATAAGATGATATATACGACATAGATTGTCTTGACTCGTATGACAAAAACTGAAATCAGATGAGAGGGTTGATTTGAAATCCCTCCATCCCCTAGCAGCCAATGATAATCATTTCTTTCAGACTCCTCCAGTGTTAGGAATATAAAATGCCATCTGATAAAGAAGAGATTAAACATATTATAGATACTAGAAACATTTAATGAATACTCAAACAATAGAAAATGACCTTACCAAAATCGTCTCCGAAAAAAGAGAGATTATATTTTTATCCACACTTCTCTAGTCATTATACAGAGTTCTTAATTTTCTCTTAGCCTGAGTTGATACAAAACTCTTAAAATATTTTGAATTTGGACCTCTAAGAATATCATCATCATCAAAATCAATGACTATCCTCTGATCCTTCCTATGGGCAAGTAATAACTTTGAGAAACATGTGCACCCACATTTACCAACCATTGAACTCTTTGTCGTAATAGGAGCACATGAAGAAGATTGGGGAACATCAAGAGGATCACGTGAATGTTCTTCCACAGAGGTATGACCAATATGCTCATCTCCAAAATCATGTGGTTGATCAACTGAATGATCTGTCATTATCCATCAAATCAAAAAAACAAACAATAGTTCACAAATATACTAATTTAAATATTGTAATACTACTCTAATCAGAAAATAGAAATGTGTACTCAGTTACGTAATAGTAAAAATTGGTAATATGGTAAGCATGTTAAAAAATGGTAAAGATGGTAAAGATGGTCAACATGGTAAACATGGTAAACATGGTAAACATGGTAAAACTGGTAAACATAGAAAATAAATTTTCAAAGAACCAAAATAATAGATATATAATTCATGTAATGGTAAACATGATAAAGTAAACTAAACCATCTTAAAACAAACAAAAACATATACTCATTTTGTTTTCATACATGTTTTAATAAAGAAAAAACATACAATATCTAACATTATATGAAAAAAATAAATATAAACATGAAATAAACATATGTTACCTTTAATTTTAGGAATGTAAAAATGGATTGTTTTTCCAAATTCATTCTTCGTGATCATTCCTTAAGGCACAAACCATGTCTTCAAATTTCTCATCATTATGTTCTGTTAATCTTTCAATGGAAGTAGGAATCTCACATAAATCAGCATCTTCATCAAGTTCATCCTCACCAATATATTTTTTCCCTTGTAAAACAATATCCCACTGCATATCTAATTGATCTACTACATAGAAAATTCGTTTTTCCTGTTTTTCCATTAAAAAAGAATCAGTTATGTCTTCCAATCTATTCAGATTAACAAGTTCATTCCAAATTCATCGTGTCAGACAATGTTTCTACCGATAAACCATTTATAGTTAAAAATATGAACATTAATTTTAAATTAATAAATGTCCCATATGTCTTCAATAACTCCATAATATGCACTTGATGCAGAAATTGGGGTTTTGTCCTTAGCACTCGAAAAATGCATTACTTCTTCAAACACCAATACACCACTCTTCTAAACTGGATTTATGTTGTCCTGAGCTTTTTTATGAAATGTATAGACATTAATGACATAAACGCATCATGTTATCAAATATAACCATAGACCACCCACTATCCATTTTAATGTCTCTGATACATCTGATCTACCAAGAAAGGACTTTTTAAAATATGACAAAAAATTTGTTATGCTCATTCAAAATCCACATTTATTTATTATTTGGATGACATTGTTTCAAATCATTAATATGCAATGTGATATACAGTTGAGCATCAGCTATGTTATTCAATTTGTATGATTCTATCTTCTTCATCTATTCAGTTAATAATGATTTTACTTTCAATCCACGAATCCCCTTTCCCTCATTATTAACTTGTTCATGGAAAGATGGAGGCAAACCTATGTGTTGCGACACAGCCAAGTAGCTCGTACAAAACTCTTCTACCTCCTTAGAAATATACTATTCAATAATGGAGGCTTCATGTCGATATGAATTTTTAACATAGTCCTTCAATATTTTCACATACCTTTAAAAAGGATACATCAAAAATATATATAAAGGTCCACACATCTTTATTTCTCGAACCAGATGAATAATTAAATGCACCATTATATCAAAAAATGTTGGAGGAAAATACATTTCCAATTGAAAAAGTATAAAAATTTCATCTTCTTCCAAAATGTTCAATGAATTCACATCAATCTCCTTGTTACAAATTGAATTGAAAAAATAACACAACTTCAATATAGTCTTTTTGACACAGATGGGAAATTTTCCACGCAAAGCATCTTGTAGAATTTGTTACATCATGACATGAAAATCATGTGATTTCATACCTATCAACTTCTAGTCTATTAATGAGACAAAAAAATTTTACATTTGAAGAATAACCTTGAGGCACTTTGATATCATGAGGACACTGAAAAAAGATGATTTTCTCCTTCTACTATAATGTATGACAAGCCGGGGAAGAAATGTTCATCTTCCTTTAGGAGTGGGAGCTAACTCCGAACGTATTCCTATTGATAGTAAGTCTAATCTTGCATACAACCCATCTTTTGTATTTTTTAATATCTAAAAATATTCCAATCAAAAAATCACAGATATTCTTCTCCACGTGCATGAAATAAATATTATTTTTAACATCTTCATACTTCCAACATGGTAGATCAAAAAATATTGACCTTTTCTTCCAAATATTTATATCATTACCAGATTCTTGTGTCTTTCCCAAATGTCACATAAATGTTTTTCAACCTCTCAAAAATACATATCAGGGGAAAAATGTTTTGGAGTAGTATCAAATTCTTTTGAGCCATTGAATGCATTTTTTTGTCTTCTATAAGGGTGATCTATAGGCAAAAAATTTCGATGACCCATGTACACTATTTTCCTCCCATGATGCAATTGAAAATATGACGTCTATTGTTCGCAAATTGGACATGCTTTATGCCCTTTAACACTATATACAGTCAAATTTCCATATGGTGGGAAGTCATTTATAGTGAACAGAAGCACTGCATGCAGTTAAAAATATTCCATTTTATAAGAATCAAACTCACTAATACCATCAGCCCATAACAGTTTCAAATCATCAATCAACGGTGAAAAATAAACATTATTATCATTTGCAGGATGCTTTAGACCAGAGATCATTATAGTCAACGCGACATATTTGTGCTTCATACAAACATCATGAGGGAGGCTGTAAATTACCAATAAAATAGGCCATTACCTATGTGTGCTATTGAGGGTTCGGTATGGATTCATTCCATTTATGCACAACCCTAGTCTGAGATTTCTAATTTTATTTCCAAATGTAGAATACTACGCATCAATTTTCTTCCATTGTGTACAATCAGCTAGATGATGTATTTTTTCATCACATACCCACTCATCAGCATGCTATCTTATCCTTTTTTCATCATGTGACGTAGCAAATAAACTTTTGAAATGATGAATTATTGGAAGATACCAAAATACCATTGAAGGGATCTTTGTAATCTCTATATCAGCCTGTGATTTAACTTTCACATTATACCGTGATGTCCCACATTTAGGAAAATCTAAAAAAAATCATATTCATTCCTATATATAATACAGTCATTATGATAGGCATGAATTTTCTTATATCCCAATCCCTTCGGTCATAATATTTTCTTGGCCTTATAATGTGAATCTGGAAGATAGTTATCTTTTGGAAGAATGTATTTCATCAATTGTAGCAGCTCTGTAAAACTTCTGTCACTACATTCATGTTTTTCCTTCATGTTAATCAATCTTACCACTGCAAAAAAAAACCGTAAAATTTGTACAACTAAGATATAATGGGTTTTCAGCATCACCATATAGAATCCCAACTGTCGGTTCTATCTCAACTTGTTCTTCTACAATATCGCAAATTATTTCTTCAATTCTATCACAGTTACTATCTTGTGAATCATCATCATCATTGACATTCCGTCGAGTTTCACCATGTGAAATAAAAGGGTTGTAACTTGGATTAAAACCATGGAAAATCAGATAAACTTTTATCTCTCTACTTTTAAACTTCTTCATATTCAAACATTTTAGGCATGGATAGAAAAAATGTAACTACTTGGAAGATTTCGTTTTGGAAATTCCAAAAAGGCATCAACACCTTCCTCATATTCATTTCTCGATCGATGTGTTCTAATACAACTTCAACTCATTATTATCTATAAAAAATATCAAAAATATATATATTTTTATGATAATACAAATATACATTTATATAAAAAAACATAATTTGAATGTAAAACAAATTTGAAATATTAAACAAATCAATGGGTATTTAAAAAAATATACTTGAATATTATTTTAAAAACAAAAATTAGTTAGATATAATAGTTTTAAATTCCATTGAATCAATGAAAACCATGGGGCCTACAATGGTTGATATAAAATTGAAGAAAATTGAGTAAACCTGAGAATCAAATCAAATTTAAAATAAAAATTCAGATGGAGTAAATCACAATGTAAATCCAATCATCACGGCGCAATCATCATGTCATAATCTCAGAAACCACGATGTAGTAGTCAATCCCAACTGACACTTATCTCTTACCCCTTTGGACACCCCATGGACACCACCACCCCCTTGTACCGCCCCCCACCCCCTGGACACCACCTCCCACCCCTTGGACACCCCATAGACACCACCACACCCTTGGAATGCCCCCACCCCTCCTAGTCACCCCCACCCCCTGGACAACCCCCATCCCTATAGACAGAACCCCTACCCCCTTAGACACCCCTTTGACACCCCCAACCCTATCGACAGCCCCCCCCTGGACAGACCCACCCCTCTAGATAGCACCCCACCCCCACCCTACCCCCTTGGACACCCCCCCTAGACACCCCAAACCCTCTGGACAGCCTCCCACCCCCTGGATAGTCCCCTGCACCTCTAGAAAGCACACCCCACCCCTCCGGGACACCACCCCCACACCTACCCCCATGGATACCCCCCTCGACCCCAACCCTCTGGACAGCCCCCACCCCCAAAAAACCCCCAAACCCTCTGGACATGCCCCCACCACCTTGGACACCCCCCCCCCCGCCCCACACACCCCTAGACTCCCCCACCTCCATAGACACCCTAGAAAGCCCCCAACACCCTGGACAACCACCAAGCCTCTTGACAACCCCCCCCCCAAACAATGGGATTTTATCCTCAATCCACTAGTTTTGGCATATTTAGATATTTTAACCTCATGCTACTTGTTTTGGTATCATGCCATTTTTCAAAATGAGAACCATGAATTGTATCTCCTACTAGTCTAAAATGCTCTATTATGAAATGAATCAGGTTTTAATAGAATATGAGGACTTATAATAGTCCACAAAAATAAGTGACATAAATAGATTATGGAACAACAAAAAGTGATAACCAAAATAGAAACAACCAAGGATCCAGAACGAACATTCCACCATGAAAAAACATATACATACTTATAAGATAAATCAAACTGGTACACGGAATGGGTGTATCACAATGGTTTACATATAAATTGTAGTAATATAGGTGAATGAGTTCATTAGTTGTCAATGAAAACAAAAATTACCATCAATGATTGGCATTCATGAAACAAAAACAAACAAAATAGAAGTAGGTGAGGCTTACATGAATATTTTGAGTCGATCTAATAGATCTGGGGATAATAAATAAGATGATGATGGGAAAATGAGGTAAGAGGGTTCGAAATCGAATAATCTTACTGAGTTTAAACAAAAAAAATCTCAAAACATAAATATAGACTCTATAAAAAAATGAACGATATAAGGTCATGGGAGACTTACCTGAGTGTTGAGAGTTGAGATGATAGATCTGAGGATAGTAAAGATGATAAAAAATGATGGAATTACGAGTTTAACGCAATGAGATCGAGGAGTCGATTAGGGTTTACCATGCGAGAGAGATGAGTCGTCGGATTGTCGATCGCAAAATCGTAAATAACAATCCACGAGGTGTGTTAAATTTTTAGATGTTTTGTAACGTTTGGTATTATAATAACTGAAGTTATAAATGTAATAGATATGGCTTTTTTTACGTCAGTTCTAGAATAACCGATGTAAAAATACATCAGAAATCGCATTTATTTACATCGGTTATTTCATAACCGACGTAATAAATTCTTGCGGGTTGTTTGGTTACACCGGTTATCAAATAACCGAAATCAAAAAGGGATCAAAAGCTGCTTTACGTCAGTTATTTTATAACAAACATAAAAATTTCGAAGATAACTCATTTTTTACATTGGTTATCAAATAACCAACATAAAAAACTCTGCAGTGTTGTTTTTTACGTCGGTTAATTTATAACAGAAGTAAAAAACTAAATTCCTCGATTTTTAATGTCAGATATTAAAATAACCGACGTTAAAAATTTACTCACCACATTTTTTACGTCGGTTATAAAATAACCGATGTATAAAACCACATTTTATAGATTATCACGTCGGTTATATATAACCGACGTAAAAAATAGTGACGTAAATAACGTTTTCTACACTAGTGTCATCGCTAAGAAAACTCATCACCCTCTGGAATGGGTGTGAAGTGTTGCAGATCTATAAATCAAGAATAATAATTTATGACTGAGAGACTGTCATGTTCCAGACTCATGATCTCTCTTGCTCGATCGAACCTCAATGTCACTAGGTAGAAGAAATCATAGAAGGGACACTGGAATGCATCCAATCCATAACTTTCCAGTGTCCCTCATGTGAAATCACGTCCCACCATATTTTGGAAGAATCCCAAAGAATTTACGTAGTGATTTTCACCCTCCTCTTGGGAGTTGTATCCATATGCATGAAGATAGAAAATAATGATTCTATCTATGAATCTACAACCTGAGGTCCTCCAACCCCTGTGAATGTGGGACGACGTTGATACTGAAAATCCCATGTCCACTCTGCCACAGATAGGGAAGGATGTTGTGATCCTTTTAAGGTCTTCATAAACCTCACGAAGCCTTTGGATAACTATAAATCGTCACCTATATCCGGAATGACGGTTTGTACCAAGACATGCACGGCTAGAGGAGCTTCTGGTAGTCCCTAAGCTTCCATGATTGGTTTCTAATCACTGCCCTATATATGGAATTAAACCAAGGACATCTTGGTGGAATGAATCAGAAAGGTCAAGAACACACCTTAGTTTTTGTTTATCAAGGACCAAAACATAGATTTCCAAGAAAGGAACATGAGAAAGAAAACATTCATGATTTCTAAAACATGGCTACACGGCGTGATCTCGAAATCCATTACATGGGTGTGTAACTCTTCCAAACCTAGTCATGTAACCCTGATACACATGATGGGTTCTTCTAGCGACACGACATATACTTGAGTAATTTCCCCAACCCAAGTTCCTCTACACGGAAGTAGTGTGAATGAGTATGTATGATATACAATCACAATGAATGGTGTATTTCATTTAATATTTATATATTTCATTTATAATAATAAATAATTATATAATGAACAAATATTATATATGAATCATTTTTAAAATTCTATAAATAAGATCCTCATGATCAGGTAAGAAGATCAAGATTAACAACTCAAAACAAGTATGATAATCAAATAAGTTAATATGAAACATTTCTTTAACATGGAATTTGAAATAGATGGATAATCTAAATTCATAAGTGAATTATATATCAAATTATATATTCGTATTTGGTTTTGGAGTATATTTACAATAATATAATATTAATTATACAAGAATATTTTACATGTACAATGAAATTAATGACTTAAGGTAATTTAATTTCCTCTCATTTTTTATTTCTGTTAGATACATGAAATACTCAAAACTCGCTTTTTTTGTGTGGTTTATATACCATCTTATCATATTATATATCATTAATTTACTATAACTAATTATATTAATTTATTAAATTGATTTTTTTCTTTTATGTAGATCATTATTCAACTGTTTTTCATTTTGTAAGGGGATTTCAAGTCATACTTTTATATCTCTGAGATTTACACCCTATTAAACACTAATTTAGTTTGTTTGGTGTATATACTACCCAATAACATATTATAGGATTTTAATCAATAATTTAATTTGTATTTACATATCCATTTGATTATCTATCTTTCATGGGGTTTATGTTTCAAATGATACCAAATTGGTAATTTAGTTTTCTCTGAATTTTACACCATTGAAACACATTCCATGAACATAAAAATCCATGTTTTCAATCTAGATTATTTATGGTCATATTAGCAGAAACATGATTTCTAAAATGATTTATGGTTTTCATGATTCTGTGATATTTTATCAAATTTCATTGAAGGATTTTTTTCAAAAAAATCTCAATATTCATTTTTATGTTTTCAAGGAAATTGGGGATCAAAAGGTTTTATATCATTTTTTATATGTTTTCAAATACAATTTTTTCCATAATATTTTCGATTTTTATTTATATTTTTTAAACATTTTTTTTCAATGAAATGGTTTTTCAAAACGTTTTTAGGTTTTTTATATATTTTCAAATTGTTTCTAAAGAAAATTGATTCCAATATATTTTATTTTTTAAAAATAAATTTTTATAATGAACTAATATCTTCCTCATTAAATTTTTTAAAAAATATATTTCAAAATTATATTCCATCTAATATTAAATCATTGGTTATTTATTATGTATACCATCCAATATTTTTATTAAATATCTAGTACATGATTTTATTGACAAACAATAGAAAAGAATTATAAATCTAGGATTCAATTGTTTAGAATCATGGTTATTTTAGGACCATACCTAAAAATTAGAAATTAAAACATAAACATTTATTTAATTCCTTATTCTTTAACATCTATGTATCCCTTGTGTTTCTCTTAGTACATATAGTCACCTGAGGATATACATCAATGAAATGGGTGAGTTAATATCCCAGTAAGTTGATATATATGAACCTGAATGATTATAACATGGTGTGTTAATAATAATTATCATCATAACATATCCATATGATCATTTAAAATATACAAAAAATTAAATAAAGTCATAAATTCTGAAAATGCAAAAAATGAAACATCGTGACATAAAGGTTGACTATCATGTATAGATCTTTTTATATTGTGAGAAACATCACATTACCTAATAAATTGGAGAACTATATAATATAGGGGAACCCCTCAAATCATATAATTTACATATGCAATATAATTAATTCCACACCCATCACAACATTACATTTACAATACCATACATGCCACGTTGAACATATATCAATATTGGAACTAAAATAACCCATGGATAGAGGGTTGGGTTCGAGAATTCCACTTACATTATGTCAGAATTCTTTCATCACATTAATATCCTAGATAATAAAATTAAAATCATTAATTAACAAATACATAACATTTTATACACAATTTTTATTCAATAAATTTTTATTATGTTCCTTTGTGCGATTTTTGATGAGTTTTATAGTTTAATTTCATCATTCAGTAGTGTTCGTTTTCTTGGGTTTCACGATCAGATTACTTGAATGTGAGTATTGAAGTTTATGTACTATGGGTTTAAATCTATAAAATATAAAATATATGTTATCAATTAAAATAAAAAGTTTAAAATGGTTTTTTATATAATTTGTTTAAATTTGATGAGTATCAATCATCAGAAAATTTGTTCATGAAAATTGAATGTGTTAACTTTGGAAGTTTTTTTCACAACTAACTCAATTTGTTTTATAAATTATTATAATGTAAATATTTTAGTTTTAGATTATAAAGAGGGTTGTAAAAAATATTACACAATATCTTCCTAAAATTATAGTGGTTTTATGAACAGAATTTATAGTGTTAAGGAAAATTAAAATGCATTTCCCACAACGTCATTATATTGACCCAACACGAGCGACGATGTCATTTTAATAATAAAATAGATATAGAAATGAGTTTAATGATGGATGTTAAATTAAAATGATATAATTATAGAATAGTAAATACTTTGTAGTTATCATGAAATTTTTTAGTGTGGAGGTGAGTAGAGAATATGAAATGTAAAAGAAATTAAAAGAACCTAAATGAAGAAAGGAAGAGGTTTTTATCACTTTAATCTCTATCCCTTGTGAACCTCCTTAGGGAAATTGTGTTTTCCTTTTGATGATACCAAGGGATATTGGACATGGGGGAGCATTGTGGAATGATGGTTGAGAAGAATTTGGACATTTCTAAAATAATTAGAGTTGTGTGGAATATAGGTGGAGATTGGTTGAATTTATAGTGGAGAGAGGTGTTTTCTCATTATTATATTCATTCGTTTATTATTTTAAAACAAAGGTATGAATTGTATGAAAAATATCACAAAATATATTAAAATCGTTATGTTATGTTAACAATTATGGTGCTTACATCACTGAGGACTCAATTAACAGTGTACTAATCATATAATTTATATAAACAGTAAATTCTGTATTTCACTATTCACCAAAAATTCATGTATTTTATAAAAATACAGGAAATTCACCACAAATTTTTTTTTCTGTGTATAATTGAAAAATAAAATCCATTTTATGATATTATTTTTATAAATATAAGTAATTTAATTATTATTAAAATATTTATTGAGATGAAAAAATTAGATTATAAATTAAAAATTATTTTCTAACACATTTAAAAACTAATTAAGGCCTCCTAAAATTACCTTATAATCCTATGAAATAATTTAAATAATTTCTGAATAAATTTTATGAAAATATTTTTTTTTAAATTGTTACATTATTAATAAAATTATAATAAAATATTTATGAATTTCCAAAACATCAACATATAATTTATCAATTTTAAAACATTTATATACATATTCCAAGACATAAATATATCAAATTTTCATTCATAATATACCTAAATATTATTTTCACATTCCAAGGATAAGATACTATTCAATTTGGCTAATTACAATTCCTATGGATCATATAACTATAACAATATTCATGTTTTTATTCAATCAGTATGAGTTCCTTAATTTCTATAAAATACATATTATTTCATTAATTCATCATTTGTAATGTTTTTATTGTGTTCTCATTGTAATTTTATGCTATTTATACTATATGCCATTATTATAAAGAGGGTTAAATTCCATTCATAAAAGTTTCGGTCATTTTATTCATCCCCATATAAGAATTTCACCCACGATTTTTTTCATAAATAGTATAGGGTCCTTTTCGTTTATTGCCACCTCCAGTTCCTAAGTCGAATATTCATACTTATGGCTCATCTAAAACACTTTGACAAGGTGGGTTGTATTTTATTCATATAGATTTATCTAAATGGTAAAGAATATTTATATGTTGATCCTCTTAAGATATATCATCTTCAAGCTATACCACCTCTAGGTTTAGTATATGTGAAAGATCTAGAATGTACTTTTTTAAGAGAGATATAGGTTAAATATTCTGAATTTTAGCCATACTTGTTGGAAGTGAAAGATGATATGCCACAACTCATATGCAATCAAAGATCTCAATGGGGATAATGTACCATGGGTTAAGTATCCCATTATTTCAATACGTCTTGATTGTCCTCTATGGGGATATTTAAAGGAATACATTATCTCAAATATTTACCTCCCAGTCCCTTTGATTATTATCTGCATAACAGTTTTTCTGCCACTATGTAGCTTTGATATGATTCTAGATAGCTTGAACCTTCTATGTAATTTCTTGAAAATGATCAAGTTCAAGTATCCCTCATCTGACAACTTTATGTGATTTTGATGGTGTTCTACATATCATTTCATTCATAGATTCATATAGAGCCATCTAAATACTTTATTGGAAGCTATTGTTGTATGAGAACACCACCAATGGTATATTATTATACCATCAACTTTTTCATTATATTAAGGTGGATTTTATAATTTCATCGAGCATCTCAATATCGTTTTCATATTATCGATCCATTTAAGGGTGATAGGACATGATGAAATTTAATTCAGTACTCAAGAAATGATGGAGACTTCTCGAAAATTTAGATGTGAACAATAAATCAAGATCATAGATGATTAAACGTGGTACCCTATATAGCCTCAACACTTATTTCACATATATCATGTCATGTTTTTCAATTTAATAATCTTTTCATATAGGAATAATGTGGGTTGTATTGGTGGGTCAATCCAACAGATTCCATATTTCCATTTTTCCTTTAGTTGTTTTCGGGAGACAAGTGATGAAGTGCATGAAATCATTTTAAAATTTATAGATGGGAATATGAAATGGTTGCATGAACCTTTTGGACTCATGTTAAGAAAATTTAACTTCTAACATGTCTTTCATTATCGGATATACTCATTAATATCCTTCTTCATTTATTCTAAACAGATATATTCTCGAGGATCACAATACATAATTGTTCTTTTAGGATGAATGGACAAAGGTGAGCTATGTTAATTGTGAAAAACCTCCCACTTTATATTAGGTGATAATGTCAGAAAATGCCTTATTCCAAATCAAATCATACTATCATCATTAAAATAGAACTATTTCATCTTCCATTCCATTAAGAAATTCTCATTCTTTTTTAACTCATCATCACACCTTTGTGCATCCATAATATTCTCTTTGATAGAGGGTAGGGATTTCAGTTAGTAATGGAAGGACGTATTACTTACTACTATGATTTAAAAATCAAACCATTTTACTTCCAAGAAGATATGGTATTTCTTAATGAACAACATGGATAGAGTATTAGGTTCATTATTTCTAGGAGTATTGGCTACATTGATCCCTTTACTAGGATGGTAGTAAATGAATAAATTCTATAATATATTATATCTAACAATCTGATTTGATGCATGTTGAGATCCTTTTTGTGTGAATATATATTTTATGATCTTTTTATTCGTATATATGTCACATTTTTCCATGTATAGGTAGTTCCACTATATTTTGAAGGAAAAAAAATCAAAACTTCTAGTTCCCAATCATCTATCGTGTAGTTTTCTAATTGATCTTCAACATCCCCGAGGTTCAGGATATCACATTGTCATTTTTTATAAGTAAAACCCCAAGAAATTATTTAATTCATCATTGTATATGACAAAACATTCTCCACATGTTGGAGTTGTGAGTATAGGTACATTGATTATCCACTTATTTAACTCCTTATGGTTTCCTCAATTTTGATAATTCAGACATACATTACCAATATAATTTTTAAAATAGTTAGAGGGCTTAAAAATTTGAGACATTTCTCATAATACATTGATTGTACCCTACTAAGCCACGATATCTACGGATTTCTATGACATTAGAGGGGTTTCACAATTCCTCAATTGAAATTTTTAAAGGGTCCATAGAAATTCCCACACTATTGACGACATTTTCCAAGAATGTGACATGCGACATTCAAAATTCAAAATTAATTAACTTTGAATAAAACATTTATTTCCTTAATGTTTCCAACACAATACATAGATATTCTTCGTGTTACTCCTTACCTATAGAGTATACAATAATATCATCTATAAAAAACAACCACATACTTGACGAAGTAATGTCTAATGAATCTATTAATCAATTTCATGAGGATTATATGGGCATTAGTATGTCCAATTTGCATCAAAAGAATCTAATAGCTCATATAACTTGTATGGAAGGTATTATTCTGAATATATTCCTTCTTAAGATTTAGTCGATTGTTTCTAGAATGAAGATTCACCTTTCTGAAGTACTTAGCTCCTCATGGCTGATCTAACAATTCACCAATACTTGTAAAGGGATATTTTTAACACCCCAAGTTTCCACTGTACGTTTCCCTTGGAATAATACAATATCTTGCATTGTACGCAACTTCGAGATTCAAACACACAATGACCAATCAAAGTAGCCGTTCTGAATAGTAATACCCTCATTTTGAAATTTTAACATTTTTATATTTTAAAATGGAATTAATTTTTGGGTTTGGAATATCAAAATTAGTTTACAGTGATTTTTTTTATTTTTCTGAAAACCTTTAGTTTCATATGAATAGTGAAAAATACTAAATTTTAATTAAAACATCTTTTTTAATAAAAATAATTTATAATGATAAATTATACAATAGAGTGGATTTTATGTATAAATAGATTATATTTTTACCATTTAATCCAATATTTTTCATTGGATGTAATTTCACATATAAACTGGATATAAGCAATTATTAGTCGTTTGATAGTTATTATTTCTTAAAAACATGGTTTTTATTTTGACAACGGAAATTAATTTTAAATTAATTTCTCCCACTTCTGTGTTTTGAATTTAGAAAAATAGATTCCATATGTAGAATCAAGAGGTACATATTTTTTAAATAGTTAAATTTTATTTTTAGACATTTTGAATAATTATATAATAAATATTTTATTTACCATGGTTAAAGTGTAAACCTGGTAAATGAGGGTAAAAAAATAATATTATAATAATATTAAATAACCTAACATGTGTTCTAACCCAATTGGATGATACATGTATGACCATGGTCATCCTTGGGTCGATTTGGGTACCCATGGAGCAACTTGTAAGTGATAATGACACATTATATTAATTAAGTTAAAGTAAATACAAAAATGACATAAGAATATATCATTTAGTAAAAAAAATTCATAGATTTATATATGTCATCCCTTCAACTATAAATATTCATTAGAAATCTAAAAAGATTAACTAAATAATTTTGTTTTATGTATAATTTTTAGACAACAAATAATTAAATTGTTTTATGAAAAAATGATGATGCTCTAATTACCGTATTAGAAAAAGATTAAAATAATTGATATTATTAATATCCAAATAAATGTAATTTTATATTTTATTGAATTACAATAATTTTATTGGTTAATATGAAATTTTGGGGTTTGTTAGAGGAGTTTTTTTATAAGAAAAAATGTTTTTAAAATTTTAGAAAAATCAAAATACCAAATAGTGTCAAAATTTATATAAAAGAGTTTTTAAAACAAATATTATATTATTAATTTATATTCTATTCCTAAAAATACAAGGTTTGGAAAAAGGTCTTAAATAATATTATATATGTCATTAATGAACCACTTGAGGTTCTCTTGGATGTTTATAGTATGTTTAATGACCATATAATATAAAAATATAAAGAGACATGGTAAATGTCAAACTATTTAATTAAGAGTTACATCAAAAGGATAAAGATAATATAGTGACACAAACCTATCTAAAAATTATTTGTTTAGTGGTTTTCAACCCATCCCGATCTTAACCTTTAAATAATTCATTTTGGATCCCTTAGAAATCAAAAATTATTTTATTATAAAATAATATTTCTAGCTTTTCCTAAGATGCCCCTCACCTCTCTTATAAAAGGGCACTCCCCCTTCCCTCAAATTCACATCTTCAAAGCCTTTTTTCTCATCCAAAACCTTCCCCAATAGCCTTTCAACTGTCCTCCATTCATCTTAGAGGTCTTACTTAAGTCATAAATCCAACCTAAGAAGCCCTTTTGATCGAATCGAAAGGAAGAACCCAATGTAGGGGTAAATATTTCATCACCTCCTTAAAGTTCCTTTCTTTTTCCACTTACTATTTCATTGTTGATTCCATAATAAAATAATAACTACAATATATTCTATATAAATTTATGTTATTATAAATATGGTACAACCATATTCATAATTCTATCCATCCTTTGCATGACATGTCACCATACATGCGTACGTACGGCTTACCGTCTCCTCGTCATGGTGTAGTTGTCATTCAATACATTTTTATTTGGTTGGGAATAATAATGATGTGTAATTGATGTAAATGATAAATATAACATGATAATTATTCTCTATATATGATATAAGATCTAATTATATATTATTTTGATATCAATATAATGATACTATCGCTCATGCATATCTACAGATTACCATCTCCATAGAGGCGATGAGATTCATTCCCCATCATATCCATTAAAGACTAATTTTCTTTAGATGGATAAAAATAATGCATTAAGACTTAATATAATTCTGAATATTAATAAGATAGATCCAATCCATAACAAACATTATGTACGTAGGAAAGTTTATAAAGGAAAATGAATCAGTTAACACCCAAAATGACGATAATACTAAGATATTGTTAACAAAGCATTGTTAAAAGATCATATATGATATCATATTAATGTATATGATTATTGTATAATTTAATAACAATTATTTCACTATTATACATGAGGTTAATCTACCATCGACCAATGAAAAGTAATAGGAAAGGGTTAATTTCACAATCTATTTATTATATGAGGTTGTTTTTATGTAAGTATATATTGGAAACTCTTTAACATCCACATCCATGTATCATAAAAATGAATTCCATTTTTTTTATTTACTAGACTATGGGTTAAAGTCATTTGTACACTTGTTTTACTTTTTATAAAATGTTTTGAAAGTAATCATTTTGTAGTTTTCCAAATAAGGTACCATATGACCTTTTTGACAAAATTATGCTAAGAATGCTTTTTTAACATAGGGCGGGTGCATCTATTTTCTGATGTTATAACATAATCGAAGATTCCCTTACAATATTATAAGAATATTTTCAAAATAAATGTTTTCTTTATAATAATGCGACTCTTAAATGATTTCAAAATAGAAAGAGATATTTCTCTAAAAAAGGTTTTAATTTCATCTATGTCAACATCCTTTAATATATTTTATTCTTATTGAAAGTTGATTTATTAAGATAAAAAAATCCATATTGTATTGAATGTTTTGTGATCTGTTTGACTGTGGATATTTTATTTTTATATCATTCATGGTTTATGGATAAATTATTCACATTTTGTATGCTAGTTTTAATACGAATGCTTATGTTATGTATAAAATTTTTCATATGAGGAATGCATTAATCATAGTAAGTGATGAGTGGTGCTTGCAATTGCTCCTCGATGCATCTGTAGGTCTCATGAGACAAACTAGTGTCTTGGAACAAGGCCATGAAAATATCCTCTTTGTACTCTTGGCACAAGTCCTTGACTATGTGGTTATGAATTTTGGCATTATGCATTCCATAATTATGAAAGTGGTTATTGATATTGCATGTGATTATTTAACATATATAATATCATTGTTAATAAATAAATAGAATTATTTTATTATATATTTTCTATATTATGATTAAGTTTATTATTAAAAGAACCTTGTTATATTCTTATACATTTCCTTAAATTTTTAGGATTATTTATAAAAGATTCTGCTATATTGTTGTCCTTACTCAATATCTAAGCTCACCCCTTTCTATGTTATATTTTTTCCAGGATGTGAAAATGTATTTTATGACTGACCTGCAGGGATATTCTAAGGGATATGAGTGTGGCATATGGAGACTATATTGTTTTAGTATTTCATTTTATAATGTAATGTGAAACTTATGAATGTACCTAGTATTTACCAGGCTACTATACTAATCGGTCATTTGAGACAAGATATTTTTCTATCATTCCAATGTTTGGTAATAATGCAATGTCTCTAGGTAACAAGGGACTGGGAATTATAGTTCGTATCCGAGGAAGTTTAGTACGATACTTGGAAACTATATTTAGATAAACTCTTTTTAGAGAACATATCACTACGATGGACATTGAGGTTTAGTATATAAGAACATTCTAGAATTTTTGTATTTTAGTGATTTTTTGCTTTTTCCAAACAATAAATACATGACAGGATACGAGTATGTAGAGGCGGCTATGGAACAGATGTACCTAGGGGTAAAACATGAAAACGCCTCTTTGAGCTAGACTCAAATGGGAACTGGAGCATGACAATGGGCCTTGATGCACTATCGATTACGAAACTCCTAAGGGATATGCTTAGGATAATTATCATTTTCGTTACAAACCATTATGAAGGGTTTATGAGTATATTCTTTTCAATGAATTTTTTTTATGATTATGGATTATATCCCTAAACACATCAATTTATGTTATGTGTTTTACATGTTTGTATTTATAAATTGAGATTCATAAACTAATCTAGTTTAGGTCATTATTTAGTAATGGCGCCTAGTGAAATTAATGGAAACTGAATTAATGCACATAATCTATGTAGGAATTTCCCTCCCACTCAAGATAATTATAGCAGAGCTGGTGATGCAACTGGTGCTGACCAACTTATCACCATACTGGGAGCACTCACTCAGGTTATGAATAATAACCTTACCCGTATGGAGAACCCTGATCCACAGTATGGAGGATCAATGTTAGAATACATCATGAGGAAACAACCACCAACATTTGATTTGAGTAAAAATCCATTAGCATCTGAGAAATGGAAAAATTATTTGGAGAAAATATTTCATGCCTTGGGGAGTAGCGAATGGGAAAAAGTCGTCATGGTAGTTTATTGTCTCACATGGATGCAGATCAATGGTGGTCATTCATTAAAAACATGAAGGAAGATGATGAATTATCAAATATTTAAATGGAGGTAGTTTAATGATCTTTTCGTAGAAGAATACATTCCTCATGACCATCGAGTGGATATGGAAAGACAATTTTTGAATCTAAGGAAAAAGGAGGATGAGAATGTCACAAGGTATGAAGAAAAAATTACAAGGTTAGCGAGGCATGCTGCAGATTATTTTCATAACCCAAGGAGTAATATTTATTGTTTCTTTTATGGGTTAAAACCATTTCTCCATCGAGCATTAGTCTCACAATCCTTCTCATCATATGAGGATATTGTCTCTTGTGCTATCAAGATTAAAAATAATTCTCTATGTCTTATAAATTTGAAGATATGAAAGAGAAGAAGAGTTCTATTGAACACTATAGAAATGTAAATAAGGGGAAGAAAGGATAAGTTGAATATCCATAATGTGGTAAATGTGGGAAGAAACACCTTGATACTGCCTGATGAGAATGGGAGTCTATTACAAGTGTAGTGAAAAAGTACACCAAGCTCGTGATTGCAAGGGTAAGAAAGAGGTCGTCGATGTTGAATGCTACAATCGTAGAGAATGGGGGAATTATGAAAATGAATTTACTAAGTGTCCGGGGAATATACCACAGAAAAGGCCAAGGGATCTAGGCCAGGATTATGCTATCATTATTGCTGAGGATTATGCTCTGAAAGACTTGGTGGCCGGTAATTTAATGGTTTCCTCAAGTTTAGAAAATGATTTTTTTGATTCTGGATCATCCCATTATTTCATGTCTTCCTATTTTTTTTTTATAAAATTATATTTTTATAATTTTATTTAACAAGGGAGTTTTCAGTTTAAACTCATAAGAGATGTATCATTGTAACAAAGATTAGTGAATCATCCCCCATTAGGTCATATATATTTTTTATATCTGCTGATCTCATCGTCATACCCATGATTGAATTTGATGCAATCCTTAATATGGATTGGATTTAGGACCATGATGTGAAAAATTTTTGTAAGAAGAAGGAGGTTACAATTTTTTATAATGATATGGAGTACCTTATCTTTTGAGGATAAATGTCACCAGCTAATTCTTATTCAGATCCACCCCCAGTAGCTCAACTAAATTCAATTATTATCGATGAAGAGAATTCAATAACTATGGGTGAGGAAAGGAATGTTTAAATAGAAGATGTACCTATTATGCAAGAATATGATGATGTGTTTCACTAGAATTTACATGGGAATCCTCAAGAATAAGAAATTGAGTTTTCCATTGATTTTATTCATGGTCCACTTCCCATATTGAAGACCCCTTATAGAGTGTCCACTTTGGAATTAGTTGAACTAAAGAAACAACTATAGGAATTGAGTAATAAGGGATTTATTTTCCCCAGTGTTTCTCCATGGGGAGCACCTATAATTTTTGTTAATAAGAAATATGGATCAATGATGTTGTGCATTGAATTCAGGGGGTTAATCCTATAACAATAAAGAATAAGTATCAACCACCTCATATTGATGATTTATTTGACCAACTTTGTGGATCTCTATAATTTTCAATGATTGACCTTCGATCTGGATGTCATCAGTTGTGTGTGAAGAAGGAAGACATTCTGAAAACAACATTTCGAACTAGGTAAGGGCATTATGAGTTTACAGTAATGCCTTTTGGATTGACTAATACACCATATGTATTCATGGATATAATGAATTGAGTTATCAAGGTATATCTTGATGAAATTTTAGTGGTATTTATTGATGATATCTTGGTATTCTAAGAAGGATATGAAGATCAGGAAATTCACTTACATATTATCCCGAAGACTCTTAGAGGACATGTATTATATAGGAAGTTTATCAAGTGTGAATTCTTTCTTTAGGAGATTTCATTTCGGGGACATATTTTTTATAAGAATGGAATCCTTGTTGATCCTTCTACAACCAAGGAAATCCATGAATGGCATCCACCAATGAGTATAACCGAGGTACACCATTTGTTTTTGATTAGTATGTTATTATTGACGTTTCGTCTAGAATGTTTTCCTGATTGGATAACCAATTAACAAAGCTCAAACAAAATGTTGTTAAATTTGTTTGGACAAAAGAATGTGATGAAATTTTTGAAGAACTTAAGAGAAGATTAGTCAATTCTCTTATATTGACTCTACCATCCAGGAATGATTAGTCAGTTATTTGTAGTGATTCTTCAAAGAAAGGACCTAATTGTGTCATTATGAAGAATAATAGGGTTATTTCCTATGCATCACGACAGCTAAAAATTCATTAGAAAAACTATCCTACTCATTATCTTGAGTTAGCAGCTATAATATATTGTTTGATGATTTGGAGACACTATATCTACATTGAAAAATATGAGATATATACTGATCACCAGTGTTTGGAGTATATTTTCTCATACAAAGAACTCAATATGAGGCAAAGGATATGGTTTGAAATACTCAACGATTATTTTTGCACGATACACTACCACCCGGGGAAGGCAAATAAGGTGGTAGATGCTTTGAGTAGAAAGGATCATAGTGTTTTAAACAATATGTGAGTTGAAAAGGATCTTATATACATGGATCGTGTAATGATGGATATGGGAATCACCATGGAAGGTGAAACATCAATACTTTTTCAAATGGCTACTAAAACATCTTTACTATAAAGAATTTTGAGTTCTCAAACCGGTGACGAAGAGTTTCAAAAGAAGATTAATGCTGTGAATGATTGGAGATTGAGAGAATTTGGGTGTGAAGATGAAAATTTGAAATTTGGTTAGAAACATTGTGGTATCGATATACCTGGTATAAAAATGGAATTGTTGGATGATTTTGATTGTTCCAATTTCTATATACACCCTAGTAGCACTAATATGTATAGAGATTTGAAGGAACATTTTTGGTGGGACAACATGAAGAAGGACATTTCTGATTTTGTTTCAAGTTGTATGGTTTTTCAATAAGTGATATTTGGAAGGCAACAACCTAGAGGAGTTATGAAACCTCATCCCATACAAGAGTTGAAAATGGTATAATATTATGATGGGAATTCTCATGTTACTACCAAAGACTCCTAGAAGGAACGATGCAATATGGGTCATTGTTGATCTTGTTACCATGTCATCACATTTTCTCACTATAAGAGATGATTTAAAACTTGAATTTTTAGCATTACAATATATTAATGACGTTGTAAAACATCATGGAGTACCATTATTGATTGTTTCTAATCGTGATCCACTATTTACATCATGATTCTGGAAATGTCTTTAAAAATTCCTGGATACTGAACTTCGTTTAAGCACTACCTACAACCCCCAAACTGATGGACAATAATAACAGACTATTCAAACATTAAAAGACATGTTGATATCTTGCTCAAATGACTTTCAAGGAATGTGGGATCAATATTTACCTCAAGTACTATTTTCCTATATCAATTTCTTCCATTCAAGTATTCAGATGGCACCATATAAAGAATTATACAGAAATAGTTGTCGCACATCATCTTGTTGGGATGATGTCAGTGAAAGGAAACTTGTAGGCCCAGAACATGTAGAGGAAACAATTGGAATGGTTATGGTAATCCAAAACCACATTAAGGAAGATCAATGTAGATAGAACGAATATACAGATAACCGACCGAATGATTTGGAATTTCAGATATGTGATCATGTTTTCCACTATGTTTCTCCATTAAAAGGTGTTATACGTTTTTAAAAAATGGATAAATTGTGTCCCATGTACATCATTCCTCTATAAATTCAAGAACAAATTGGGCCTATATATTATTGTTATGAAATGTTGCCAAGTCTCTCTAATGTTCACGATGTGTTCCACATATCACTATTGAGAAAATACATGCCTGACCCAATGCATATACTCACCTGTGAGTAATTAGAACTAGATATTGATCTTTTTTTACAAAGAGACAGTCAAGGTTCTTGATTCAAGAGAAAACATATTGGGAAACAGAACGACTTGTATGGTAAAAGTTCTATGGAAAAACCATAAGATGGAAGACTCAACGTGGGAACCCAAGGAACCTATAATAATGAACCACCCAAATCATTATATGCGGTAGTATTATAGAAATTTAGAGGAAAAAATTATTTGAAGTAGTGGATATGGTAACACCCCAAGCTTCCACGATAATTTTTCCTTTGAATAATGAAATAACTTTCAATGTAAGTAACTTCAAGATTCTAACACCCCACGACCAATCAAAATAGCCATCATGAATATTAATACCCATATTGTGAAATTTTATCAATTTTATCTTTTAATATGTATTTTTTTGGGTTCGGAATATCAAAATTAGTTTAAGGTGAATTTTTGGTATTTTTATGAAATCATTCAGTTTTCGATAAATAGTGAAAAATAGTAAATTTTAATTAAAACAATTTTTTTAATCAAAATAATTTATATTTCTAAATTATACTATTGATTGGTTTCTATGTATAATTTGATTATATTTTTACCATTTATTCCAATTTTGGTCATTGGACATAATTTCACATTTAAATTGGACAAAAGAAAGTATCATTCTTTTGATAGTTATGATTTTTTAAAAACACTCTTTTTGGTTTGACTACAGGATTTAATTTTAAATTAATCTATACTACTTCTATATTTTGAATTTAGAAAAATGGTTTCCATATTTCGAATCAGGAGGACCAAAGTGTTTAAATAGGTAACTTTTATTTTTAGACATTTTGAAGAATTACTTCGATATATATTTTATTTACCATGATTAAAATGTAAATCAGGTAAATAAGGGTAAAAATATAATATTATAATAATATTAAATAACCTAACATGTGTTTTAGCCCTCTTGTCTGATACATGTCCGACCATGGGCTTCCTTGGGTCAATTTTGGGACCCAAAGGATCCACATTTAAGAGATACTGACCCTTCATATTAATTAAGTTAAAGTAAATAAAAAAATAACATAAACATATATGTTTTAGTAAAACAATTTTTAGATCGAGTTATATATGTTAACACTTCAACTATAATTATTCATTAGAAATATAACAAGATTTCCTATATAATGGTATTTTATTTATAATTTTTAGACATTAAATAATTAAATTTATTTATGTCACAACGATGATGCAGTAATTACCGTATTAATAAAAGAGTAAAATAATTGATATTATAAATATCCAAATAAATGTAATTTGAGACTTTTTATAAATTCCACTAATTTTAAGTGTTAATATTACATGTTAGGGTTGGGTAGATGAATTGTTTCAAAGTAATAATGCTTTTATAAATTTAGAAATAAAAAATACCAAATAGTGTGAAAATTGAAAAAAAAAATAGTTTTTAAAAAATATATTATATTATTAATTTATATTCTATTCCTACAAATCTGAGGTCTGGCCAATGGTATTAAATAATATGATATATTTCATTAATGAACCACTTGATATTATCTTGTGTAACACCCAAAGATTTCAAATTACTTTAGTTCATTAAAGTAATTCTATAACTTATACTACACACAACATCAAATTCAAGCGCACCACGACTTACCAAACTAGTCGTTCACAAGCAGTTATGAATAGTATTAACTGAATTTCAAACTATATATAATGCATATAATTTTAGAATCCATATTATGAATGTCATAGAAATAATGTAAGAACTAATTCATTTTTTAGATAAAAGAAGTATTTTTCAAAAAAAAATACTTTGTTGCCTTTAAATGGTGAACACATTTTAAATCAAATATTTGAAACTTTTATATATTAAATTTGGAAAAAAGATTCTTCTTTAAAATCGAGACATAAGAATTTAGTTTCAATAAATTTTTGGTGTTTTTCTGATAACTTTCATATTTGGGTGAATAATGAAAAATAATATATTTTAGCTGAAAACAACTTTTTAATCAAAATAATTAATAGTGTTAAATTATACATTTTAATGGTTTTATAGTATCAATAGATTGTATTTCTACCATTTAATCCAATTCTGGTCATTTTATGTAATTTTTCTTTGAAATTGGACAAAAACAGGGGTGAAACATTTGATAGTTATAATTTCTTAAAAATACGCCTTTTGATTCTGACAGCGGAAATTAATTTTAAATCAATAAATTAAACTTCTATGTTATGAATTTGGTAAAATAGACTTTATTATTTAATTCATAATATTTAAATTAGCTTAGGTATAATTTTTGGTATTTTTTCTGAAATCTTTTAATTTTTGATTAATAATGAAAAACACTGAGTTATATTTTTAAACAAATTTTTTTTAAATAATTATTTATTATATTTAAATTTATTTTTTTTTCATAATAGATATATAATACCTATATAATTTCAATTTAATTCATTTGAGTCAGTTTATAATAATTTTAGATATAGAAAAATTTTATTTAATTTTTCACCGTCTTTTACCCACCTCTTAGGAGAATTAGTAAATTCACATAAAACATAATTTTACAGCTTTTGTGAGTTGAATATCAAAAATCCAAGAGACACAGTTAATATTATGTAGTAAAATTTTGTTCAATAAGATAAAAATTATTATTTTTCAATAGTTACTTTTTACTTTTATTTACCACGGTTGAAAGTCAATAAGGTAATTAAGGGTAAAAATGATATTATTATTACACTAAAACATGTCCAAATTATATTGTATATGTGTAATTAGACCAAAAAAATCCTTAGTCATAAAATATAACCCATTAGGTCCACTTGATTAGATTAAGACATTTATTATTATTAAATTAAAAAAAGAGTAAAAATAGTTAAAATCAACGTTTAATAAATAAACCATTTTTAATATAGTATTATACATATGATAAATTAAGCTTTAAATATTCATTAGAATGATAAAAATATTTTTTAAATAATGGTATTTAATTTATAATTTTTCGAGATTAAATAATTAAATTTATTAATGACACAATGATGATACAGTAATTACCTTATTAATGAATAAATCAAATAAATTGTATTATAACTATGAAAATAAATATATTTTTCATAGTTATTATGAAATACATGAATAATCTAGGTGAATATGATATGTTAGGGATGATTAAATGAATATTGTTCAAGTAATAAAGTTGTTATGACTTTCAAAAAAATAAAATACCAAATAGTGTCAAAATTGACATAAATTAATCTTAAAAACAAAGACTATATTATTGGTTGATATAATATTCATAAAAATGTAAGGTTCGGTCAAATGGCTCAAAAAATATTATATATTTCATTTATGGTCCACTTGTTTTACTCTTGGTAGTTTAGAGTTTGTTTATTAACAATATATAGTAAGAATACAAGAACAAACTGTAAAAGTTAAAGTATTTAACTAAGAGTTAAATCTAAATGATAATGTTAGAATGGTAAACTAAACATATCTAAAACCTTTTGGATGAGTGTATTTAGACCCATACCCACTTAAGGCTCAAATTAAATTTATTTGTAACCAATATAAATCGAATATGATTGTATAATATATTTAATACTTAATCTTTTCCTAAAGTGACCATCACCCTCTTATAAAAAGAAACGTCCCCTTATGTCAAATTAACAGATCCAAAGACATTTGGATCTGCCAACCCCTGAAAAAATATCCTCCCAACTATCCTACCTTCATCCTCGAGTCATTACTTTGGTTAGAAATCCTTTCTAGAGATCCCTTTTGATCAAATCAAAAGGAAGAACCTGGAGAAGAGGTAATGATTTCACCACCCTCTTCCAAGTTCTCTTATTCTTCAACATACTCTTTCCTTTTTGGTTCCATTATAAAATAATAACTACAGTATATTATATATACTATGATGTTATTATAAATATGGCACAACTATATTCATTATTCTATCCATCTTGTGAATGATAATGTCACCATGCGTGCGTATGTACGGCCTACCGTCTTGACGTCGTGGTGTAATTTGTTATTCAACATTATGTTATTTGGATGGATATAATGATGAGTAATATGTATATAAATAATTAAAATAACATGGTAATGTCTCTATAAAATTAATATGACATCGAATTCAACACCATTAAGGATATTATATTGTCTCTTGTGCGTACATACTGATTACTGTCTCCACGACGTGATGAGATTCATTTCCACGTTCACCATTCATCGATGATTATAAACATATATATTACTAATAAGTATGTAATATATGAAATAATAGTGCTAATGGATATATATATATATGTTCTTATATATATCTTATTCACTTAGTTCTGTTCAATACGATATGAAAACGGAAACAACGTTTATGCATACCGACGGACTACCATCTCAATAAACGTTGTTTTTCATTTCAAATATATGTCTAATATATATGACATATAAATCATGTTTTATATTATGGAAGTATTTAAATCATTATATATGTGATACAATGAAGAGTAACATGTTAAAACACGTACGATAAAGAAAACAATTATTACCCAAAATGATAATTTAACATGGAAATTATTTTTAAATGGGTCGTATAAAGCCATAAATTAATCATATATGATATCATAAATATTAATATGGTTATGGTATAATTTAATAACATAATATGATCTTCATATTGGAGGCTCAACATACCCTCGGCTAAAGGAAAGTGCAAGGTAAGGGTTAATTCCTCAGTCACATTATTATCTGAGATGGTTTATTTGTAAGTATGTACTGGGAAATTTTTATCATCCATTTACATTTTTCATAAAAATGATTTCAAAATGAATATTTTAAGGATTTGTGAAAGGTACTCTTTAACATGATCAGATATTTTAATGTTTTAAATATTTATCTTTCTAAATCATTTTAATTAATGTTCATGTTTTCAAAATGACTTTGAGGATTTATTTATATGGACATGAATGTTTTGAAATGATAATTCTTTTCAAATGATTCAAAATGGTATGGGACATTTTGAATAAAAATATCATTTGAATTACTTCCTTTATAAATGTGTGACTTTTAAATGATTTTACAAAAAGGATATTTCTCTCAAAAAGTATTACTCATCAATTTCAAATATGTTTTCATACATTACTAGATATTATTTTTGATTGAGGTTGAATTATTATAATACAATATTCTATGTTTTATTAAATGAGATATGATATGTTTGACTATGTATGTTTTATTTTTATACCATTCATGGTTTATGGTTAATGTAATGAGATTTCGTATGTTAGTTTTAATACAAATGTTTATGGTATGATTCAACTATATCATATGATGAATGTAGTGGACTTAGAATGTGAAGGTTGGAGCCTGCAATAACTCCTTGATGCATCAGTAGTTATCAATTGAAAAAATAGTGTCTTGGAACAAGTCCATGACAAATATTTTATTCATAGTCTTGGAAGAAGGCCTTGACTATGTGGTAATGATGTCCAGCTTTAGGTATTCCCTCATTATGAAATTAGTTATTACATGTGATTATTCGACTAGTATAATATCCATGTGAATGTTTATATGGTAATGTTTGATTTATTTTTTTCAGAATATGTTAATTTTTATGTTTAAAAAGGCTGTCATTTTTATCACACATATTTCCTTAAAATTGTATAGCTGTTGCTAAATTATTTACCCTTACTGGGCATCTGAGCTCACCCCTTTCTTTGATTTATATTCCCAGGATTCAAAGAAGTGTATTATGATTGATATGTTGAGTTAAGCTAATGAGAATAAAGGGGTTCTAAATGAACTATTATTTTAATTTATGTTAGAAAGTGTAATATAATGTTCATGTAAGTAATCTATTTTCCAATACTACTAAACTGATCATTCTTTCGGGACATGATTCCTTATAATCATTACAATGTAATAAAATAACACACCGACCCTGGGAATCTAGGGTCGGGGCATTACAGTTGGTATCAGAGGAATCTTGGAAATAACCTTGGAAACTAGATTTAGATAAACTCTGATTAGAGCACATTACCGTAAGATAGACTTTGAAGATTATTATAGAATAACTTCTTATAATTTTCTTAATGTAATGATGTTGTGATATTTCCCAAGAAAATACATCCCTATCTGGATACGACTAGGTAGAGGTGGCTCTGGCATAGATTTACTTAGGGGTAAAACTCGAAAACACTGTTTTGATCTAGACTCGAATGTGCACTGGTTCACGACAATGGGCCTTACTGCACTCTTGGTTACGACACTCCCGGGGGATATGCTGAGGATAATTCTTGTTTTAATTACAAACCACTATGAAGGGTTTATGAGTTTACACCTTATCCAAGAAATTAATTTTGTGATTATGGATTATATCCATAAACTATTCAATTTATGTTAGGTATTTTACATGTTTGGAATTATGAATTGTGATTCATAAACTAACCTAGTGTATGTCATTATACAGATATGGCGCCCAATAGAAGGAATGTTAATTCCATCAATACATATGATCCAATGAGTAAGAAGGATCATGTGTTTCATAGTATTAAGCCATCATTTATTATAAAAATAGTCTCCCATGTATTCTAAACATAAGAAGAAATAGTATCATGATTTAATAAGATAATAATAAAATTATGATACAACCTCATGTGAAGAGGAATGACTACTGTTATTATGTTGTTAATACAGAATTATTTCATTTGAGTGTTCTATCATCAATATACTCGTTATATGAATTATGGAGATAAATAAGGATTGTACTGCAGTGCTATTTTATTGAGGATTTGAGATTATATGATTCTAAGAAAATAGGATTAATAGTAAGTTACATTTTTTTGGAAAATGCATGGTTGAAGGAAAGGTAATCCTTAATATGGTCTTGATAATAATATAGTGATTTTGGAATAACAGATGGTTGATTTGAATAAATTATATTGGATATTATATACTTCCTTGAAACTGATTAATAATTTTTATATTCCATCATTGTTGGAGTTTACAACATTTTTTGGATAGAAGGAGTATATCTTGTATTCTATAACGAATAAGGGAGAAAGAATATAATCAATAAGGTTTTATGTTAATTAAAGATGTTGCAGTGTTTTAAAAGAATACATGATGAAGGTGTTCACATGTTATTACCTGGAAAACAATGATCTTTATTATGTTTAACTTCCTTATAAATTTTGGACAGAGAGTTTGGATATATGTATTTCGGATAACTTTAATGGTTGGAATGGATTTTGTTTTAAATTGATTGATGTTGTTAAGGTTATTTTTGGATTGTTATAAAAAGGACAACCTAGAGGTCAGGCGACTACTAGTCACGTCCGTAAAGGTCGTGTGACATGAACCCGCAACCGAGGAGCGACGATGGTGAATCACCTACGATTGGACTACGTGATATACTAGTTTGTATAATTTGGATTTTTTAAATAGTATGATAAATGAATTATAAATTCATCATTTTTGGAACCCTATACGATAAGGTTAATTATTTTTTATGAAATCTTTTGGAGTGAATGATGAGTTTGTTGTAGGAATTTGTCGTAGGATGAAACTCTAATTTTTATGTGTATATATATATATATATAATTTTTTCTTCTCTTTTAAGGCAAAATTTAATTAACCCAATTTCCAATGTGGGTTTTCCCACAAATGTATTTTCTATTTGCAACCGTTTATTTTCAAATAATAATATCAAATTGGGAAGATGAAATTTATTGAATGATGGAAGAATGTAACACCCCAAGATTTCATATTACGTTAGTTCTTCAATGTAATTCAATAACATACACTACAAGCAACATCGAATTCAAGAGCACCACGAATTACCAAACTAGCCGTTCAAAAGCAGTTATGAATTGTATTAAATGAATTTTCAATTGTATATAATCCTTATAATTTTAGAATCTATAATATGAGTTCTTAGATATAATGTAAGAACTAATTCATTTTATTCAGATAAAAGAAGTATTTTTCAATAAATATAATTTTAACACCTTTTAATGGTGAACCCATTATAAATCCAATATTTGAAACTTTCATATATTAAATTTTAAAATATAAACTTCTTCATTAGATTCGAGACATAATATTTTATTTTTAATAAATTTTAGGCGTTTTTCTGATAACTTTCATATTTAGGTGATTAGAGACAAATACTATATTTTAACTGAAAACAAAATTTTTAATCAAAATAATTTATATAGTTAAATTATAAATATTAATGTATTTTAAGTAAAAATAGATTATATTTTTACCATTTAATCCAATTATTTTTATTGTAAGTAATTTCACTTAGAAATTGGACATAAACAAGTGTCAATCATTGGATAGTTATTAATTTTTAACAATACGCCTTTTGGTTTTGACAGCGGGAATAAATATTAAACTAATAAATGAAACATCTATGTTTTGAATTTTGTAAATTATAATTCATTATTGAATTCAGAATATCAAAATTAGCTTAGGTTTAATTTTTTTTATTTTTCTGAAAACTTGTAATATTTGATTAATACTGAAAAACACTATGTTATAGTTTAAAATCAGATTTTTATTTAAATTTTTATTTATTTTAGGAAAAAATAGAAACATAATATTTATATATGTTCAATGTAATTCATCATAGTCAGTTTATAATAATTTTAGATATATAAAAATTTCATTGAACTTTTCACCGTCTTTTACACACCTCGTAGGAGAATTTGTAAATTCACATAAAACATAATTTTACCGCTTCTGTGAGTTGAATTTTTGAAATCCGAGAGACACGGTTAATATTAAAGTGTCAAATGTGGATCCATAAGATAAAAATATTTTTTTGTTGAATAGTAACTTTTTTCTTTTTTTCCATAGTTAAAAATAAATAGGGTAATTAAAGGTAAAAATGATATTATTATTACCATAAAACATGTCCTAATTCTATTCGATAAGTGTAATTAGACCAAAAACAACTTTAGGAATACAATATGACCCTTTAGGTCCACATGGATAAGATTAAGAAATTTATTATTATTTAATTTAAAGAAGAGTTAAAAGATTTAAAATAAATGTTTAATAACAAAACATTTTTTAATATTGGGTTATACAGAAGATAAATTTGACTATAAATATTTATTAGAAAGACAAAACAATTTCCTACATAATTATTTTTTATTTATAATTTTTAGTGATTATATAATTAAATTTATTAATGACATAATGATGATGCAGTAATTACATTATTAATGAAAAATTTAAATAAATGGTATTATGAATATTAAAATAAATATAATTTCGAAGTTTTTATGAAATACACGAATTTTATAGTTTAATATGATATGTTAAAGATGATGAAATTTATCTTGTTCTAAGTAATCAAGTTGTGATGACTTTCAATAAAACAAAATACATAATTGTGTCAAAATTGACATAAATTATTATTTAAAACAAATACTACATTATTGGTTAATATAATATTCATAAAAATGTATGTTTTGTAAAAAAGGGAATAAATAATATTATATATTTCATTAATGAGCCCCTTGAGGTTCTCTTGGATGTTTAGAGTAAATTTATTAACTATATAGAATAAGAATACAAGAAGACACGGTAAAAGTTAAACTATTTAACTAAGAGTTAAATCTAAATGATATGGTTAAAATGGTAAACTAAACTTGTCTAAAACCTATTGGTTGAGTGTATTTAAACCCATAACCACATAATTCTTGAAATAAATTAATTTGGAACCATTATAAACAGAAGATGATTGTATAATAAATTAATACTGAAATCATTTCCTTAAGTGAACCTCACCCCTCTTATAAAAGGGAACTTCCCCTTCTCTCAAATTAACACCTCCAAAGACATTTGGCTTGGCCAACCCGCACCAAATATCCTCCCAAATATATTAACTTCATCCTATAGTCCTTAATTTGGACCGAAATCCAACCTAAGTATCCCTTCTGATCAAATCAGAAGGAAGAAGCCTAGGAAGAGGTAATGATTTCACAACCCTCTTTCATGTTCACTTATTCTTCCACTTACTCTTTTTTTGTTTCCATTATAAAATAATAAATCAAATTTCTTCTATATAATGTGATGTTATTATAAATATGGCAGGACTATATTCTTTATTCTATCCATCTTAGGAATGATAATGTCAACATGCGTGCATACGTACGGCTTACTATCTCCACGCCGTTGTGTAATTAGTTATTCAACACTAAGTTATTTAAATGGATATAATGATGAATAATATGTATATAAATAATTAAAAAACATGATAATATCTCTGTAAAATTAATATACCATCCAATTCAAGACCTTTAATGAAATGATGTTGTCGCTTCTGCGTACATATGGATTACCTTCTCCACGACGCGATGAGTTTCATTTCCACGTTCATCATTCACCAATGATTATAAAAATATATATTACTAATAAATATGTAATATATGGAATAAAAATGCTACTGGAGATTTATATATTTATATGTACTTTCATATATCTTATTCACATTGTTTCGTTCAACATGATATGTAAACAGAAACAACGTTTATGCATACGTACGGACTACTGTCTCCATTAATGGTGTTTTTCATTTAATATATATGTCTATTATACATATTTATATTTTAAAAATATATGATATATAAGTCATTTTATATATTCGATATGTATTAAAATATTGATCTATGTGATACAATCAGGAGTAACATGTTAATGCACGTACGATAAAGAAAGTGATTATTACCTGAAATGTAAATTTAACATGGAAATTTTTGTTTAATGGGTAGTATAAAGTCATAAATGAATCATGTATGATATCATTGATTTTAATATGGTTATGTTATATTTTAATAACATACTATGATCTTCATACATGAGGTTAAAGGTACCATCAACTAAAGGAAAGTGAAAGGTAATGGTTAATTCCTCAATCTCATTATTATCCGAGATTGTTTTTGTGTTAGTATTTACCGAGAATTTTTTTCATCAATGGGCATTTTTCATAAAAATTATTTCCAAATAAATATTTTAAGGATTTTTAAAGGTACTCTTTATGAAGATCAAAATTTTAAATTTTTTAAAGATTTATCTTTCTAAATCTTTTTAATTAATGTCCACGATTTCCAAATGATTTTTAGGATTTGTTTTTATGGAAATAAATTTTTTGAAATGATAATTATTTTAAAATGTTTCAATGTGTTATGGGAAACATAGATTCAAAAATCTCTTGTAAATTAATTCATTTATAAATGTGTGACTTTTACATGATTTTACAAAAAGGATATTTTTCTCAAAAGTGTTACTCATAATTTTCAACTATGTCAGCATCCATTACTATATATTATTTTTGACTGAGGATTTTTTATATAATAAAATCTTCCATGTTGTATTGAATGAGCTATGATATGTTTTACTTTGGATGTACTATTTTTATACCATTCATGGTTTATGGTTAATGTAATGAGATTTCGTATGCTAGTTTTAATACGAATGTTTATGTTCTGTTTCAAATTTATCATATGTGGAATGTAGTGGACATAGTATGTCATGGGTGGAGCCCTCTATAGTTCCTTGATGTGTTGGTATGTCTCATGAGACAAACTAGTGTCTTGGCACAAGGCCTTCACAAAAATTTTATTTGTCGTCTTGGCAGATGGGCTTGAATATGTGGTAATGATGTCCAACGTTAGGTATTCCCTAATTATTAAATTAGTTATTACATGTGATTATTCGACTAGTAGAATATCCATGTGCAAGTTTATATGGAAATTATTGACTTATTTTTTCTTATTATGTTCAAGATTATGTTTAAAAAGGCTGTTGTTTTTATCACACATCTTTCCATTAAAGATTATAGCATCCGGAAAATTATTTACACTTACTGTGCATCTGAGCTCTCCCCATTCTTATGTTTTATTGTCCCAGGATTCCAAGAAGTGTATTATGATTTATATTCCGGGTTAATCTAAAGGGAATAATGGACTTCTCAACAAACTCTTTTTTTGTATTGTATGTTAGAAAGTGTAATGTAGTGTTCATGTATGAAGTCTATTTTCCAAAACTGCTAAACTGATCGATCATTCGGGACTTGATTCCTTGTAATTAAGCCAATGTAGGAATATAATGCAACGAATATGGGATTCTAGGGTTGGGGAATTACATCTTGGATATTTATAGTTTGTTTATTAACTGTATTATATAAAAAACAAAGAGACATGGTAAATTTCAAACTATTAAACTAAGAGTTAAATCATAAAGATAAAGTTAATATAGTGACCCAAACATCTCTAAAACCTATTGTTTGAGTGATTTTTGACCCATACCCACCTTATCCTTTAAATAAATCATTTTGATCAATTAGATACCGAAAATTATTTTATTATAAAATAATATTTCTAACTTTTCTTATGGTGGCCCTCACACCTCTTATAAAAGGGCACTCTACCGTCCCTCAAATTCACACATTAAAAGCCTTTTGGATTGGCTAAACCCTCTTCAAATTCCCTCTCAACTGTCCTACCTTCATACTAGAGGCCTTCCTTTAGTCATAAATCCAGCCTAAGGATCCATTTTAATCTAATCAAATGGATGAACCCTAATAAGAGGTAAATATTTCATCATCTCTTTCAAGTTCGTTTCTTCTTCATTTTCTTCTTTCTTGGTTGTATCTATTATAAAATAATAACTCAAGTATATTATATATAATTTAATTTTATTATAAATATTTTACAACCATATTCATTATTATATCTATCCATTGAATGAAATGTCACCATACGTGTGTACGTACTGCTTACTGTCTCCATGTCGTGGTGTAGTTGTTATTCAATATATTATTAATTGTATGGGTATAATAATGACATGTAATTGATGTAATTAATAATTATAATATGAAAATGATTCATCATATATGATATAACATATAATTATATATTATTTTGATATCTAAATAATGATATTATCGCTCGTACATACGTATGGATTACCGTCTCCACAAACGCGATGAGATTCATTCCCCATCATATCCATTAAAGAATAATTTTCATTATATGACTAAAAATAATGTTTAAATAATTAATATAATTATGAATATGAATAAGATACATCATATATTTAACTAACATTACTTACGTAACAAAAAATATGAGGGAAAATGAATCATTTAACACATGAAACGATGATAATACTAAGAGATTATTAACAATTCAATGTTAAAAGATCATATATGATATCATCTTAATGTATATGATTCTTGTATAATTTAATAACAATCATTTAACCATTATAGAGGAGGTTAAACTACCCTCAACCAAGGATAAGTACAAGGTAGGGGTTAATTTCAAAATCTCATTACTATCCTAGGTTTTTTTATGTATGTATCTACTAGGACCTCTTTATCATCCACATCCATGTTTCTTAAAAATGTATTCCAAAACAATTGTACTATTTACTAGACTATGGGTTAAATTCATTCGTACCCTTTATAGACTTTTTATAAAATTTATTGAAATTAATCTTTCTGTAATTTTCAAAATAAGGTATCTTATGACCTTTTTGACAAAATTAATGTTAGAATGTTTTTTAAACATTTACGGCGGGTGCGCCATTTTTCTGCTGTTATAATAACTTCAAATCTTGCCTCACATTATTATAAGAAATTTTCAAAATATATGTTTTCTTTGTAATTATTTGACTATTAAATGATTTAAAAATAGAAAGAGGTCATTCCCTAATTTTTTTTGATATCATCTTTGTAAACATCCTTTGATGGATTTTAAGCATATCTAATGATGATTTATTATGATACACAACTTTTATATTGTATTGAAGGTACAATGATATGTTTGATTATGTATGTGTTATTTTTATACTAATCATGGTTTATGGATAATGTATTGACATTTCATATGATATTTTTAATACAAATGTTTATGTCATGTTTAAACCTTTTCATATGAGGATTGCATTTAACTTAATAAGTGATAGGTGGATCCCTCTATAGCTCCTCGATGAATCGGTAGGTCTTATGAGACAAAATAGTGTCTTGGAACAATGCCTTGAAATAATATTATTTGTAGTCTTGGAACAAGTATTTGACTATGTGGTTAAGATGTCGGGAATTATGCATTCTATCATTATGAATATGGCTATTGATATTGCATGTGATTATTCGACTAGTATAATATCCATGTGAATATGTAAATGGAATTATTTTATTGTTTCTTTTCCATATTATGATTAATTTTATGTTTAAAATTCTTTTGCTTTAGTTTTATAAATTGCCTTAAATGTTTATGCTTATTTATGAATGTTTCTACTATATTGTTATCCTTATTGAGAATCTAAGCTCACCCCTTTCTATGTTTTATTTTTTCCAGGATACGATGATGTATATTATTACTGACCTCTAGGGATAATCTAAGGGATATGAGTATGTCATATAGAGACTATGTTGTTGTAGTTTTTCATATTATAATGTAATGTGAAACTTATGAATGTATCTAGAATTTCACAGGCTATTAAACTAATATGTCTATCAAGACATGATCTTTTTTTATCAAGATAATGAAATGTAATAATTCACCAACTCTATGAAACTAGGGTTAGGGAGCTATAATATGTGTTCTTTATAAAGGTTTTTTGAGCACTTAGCAGTTGATTCACAACCAAATTGATACAACATTTTTCATTACAAAGAGCACAAGTGCACCCCAAGGTGTTGTGCTTGTGAGTGTGAACCCTTTGTCCAAATGAACTTAAATCATGTTCATTAACTACTCCAAATTTATTGGGCCCATCATGTTGTGGATTTTGTATAATTGAGTAGCTTTGGGAATGAGTTCTATTGAATACTCTACCTCACAATGTAGGAGAAGCCATGTAATCTCTTTGAGAAATACATCACCATATTCCACCACAATGTACATTTTCCTTAGGGTGATACCTTCCTTCGAGAAAACCATTTGAGTGAGGAATGCATCTTCCATGGAAATCAACACGCAAAAAAAATTTTATTTTCAAAAGGAAATTCATGATCTTCAGTACATTTTTATAGGTGCATCAGTTGGTTTATAATATGAAAGTACCTTTAAATTTCAAACATATGATGCATAATCTATAAAAATAGATCCATTCTATCTCTATTATTGTGTTGAATTAAACCAAAGGATATATGATGAGGTTTTATAAGAGAATATTCACAGATACACTAATTTGAGAAGATTTCAACACATGGGTCAAAATGATAACCCCACTATGTGTTTTTTTTTGATCTCTCTACATCATGGTTCTAGGGGATTAATCCATTAGTTCTATAAATAGTTTGATATATAACTGAATGCATCGAAACTGAATCAAATATGACTATCCATTATTTGGTGAATAGAAAATATATCTAATATGACTGAATTTTATTTATCCACTTTATAACTAGTGATTTAATAAACCATGCCATGATTTTTTATTTGGTATTTTATGATGTTTATTACCCTTATGGAAATTATGTTCTCTGCACTCGCTTGATTCATGACCTATCTTCAGAGAGTTGTAGGATTGGATCATGGGTAGTGCTCTCTTTTCATCCATTGTACTGATATATTTCATTATGTATCATCAACATTAATGATCATGGTGTCCTTTAATCCCACACATATATTATATACCCATCCATTTGAAGAAATTATCATGATTTTGCTTCCCACTTTTTTGACATATGGGTGGTTGGGAGTTCATTACACCTTTTTCATTATATTCCCTAGATTGAAACTCCATCCTTAGTTTCATATCACTGTAGCCATGGGAAAATTCTACAAACTCCATATACAATTTGATATAATATCTATCAAAGTATTCATAACTCCCAAATCATAAAATTCTAGATCATTTCGATGGTGTGGTTTAAAACCACTAAAGAACATATCGGTTTTTCTATCATTTTTATAAAAAAAATCATACCTTCCATGTCTTGTGAAATTTTCTTAATAGTTCAGGAAGGGTACACCATATATATTCACAAGCTCTGTAAATATCCTATGAATCATTTTATGATGAGTTATAGGGAAATACTTCTTCAAAAACACTGAATTAATATCATCCTACTCCATATTTTAAATTTCATCCTTCGGCTTGGTTTTCATAAATAAGGAAAAACATTGATCGATATATCCATATAAATGGTAAATGTCCAGAGTCACATTCTCTATATTTGAACAACAAATCAGAGAAAATAACTTCTCTACAGTGTTGGGAAACTATTCCATGACTTGTGGATACAAATATAAACAAAAATTATTAGTTGTTTCCCCATTAAAAATTAGATTTCTAGTTTCTCCCTCTTATATGAAGGTGGAAATTCCAAATTATTCAGTTAATTATTTATAACCTCTGACCGCGGGTTATGAATCGCCATGAAATTTTGAACACCACCTCCAATGGAATTGAAGATGTTATTTAGGAAATCACTATATTGTACCTCACTCTGGTTTTTGTCCGTCTTTCTCATGGTTCCCCGAATTTTTTAAAATAGAAAAGGTTAGAACAAAATATATTCCATTATGTCATGAAGAATTTTTTTATTAATTTATGAAATTTAATCTAACGGGATATATTATGGGATCACTATGATAATTATTTTATAAAACAATGGTTCTTGGGTGACTGAATATGTTTAGTCTCATACTAAATGTTTTCACTATGGTTATCTAATCATAATTCCCAAATTAACTAAGCTGGGATACTATTCCAACTATAGTGACACTTCTTTTTCATACATTTCTATTAAATAATTTTAATGATACAAACATAAGTGAATTAAAAACCTAGGATCCAAAGGTTTAGTATATAGGGAAAATTATGATCATATAGGACATTTACATAATAACAAATAAATATTTATTTAATTGAAAATTAAATACATTCATAGTGTCCCTTGTGTTCTCATTAGTACATGTAATCACATGAGGATATACATCAATGAAAGGGGTAAGATAAAATCCTAGTATGAATACATATAAGAAAAAAAATCAATTTAACATTGGTTTAGCATTATCATTATCATTGAAATTTTTTTATAGGTTCGTATGGATGAGAGGAAGCATTAAACAAAGTCTTGGAATGAGGAAATGCATAGAAATGAAAAATCATTTATTACTAGTCAAATACCACATACCTGAATTTATTACTGAAATATATTTAATTACCCAATTCATTAGAGAATTATATAATTTTGGGTGCACCCGTCAGATCATATCATTTTCATACATTATATAATTCTTGGCACACCCACCAGATAATAACATTTACATTAACATCCTTGCCCTATAGAATGTATAATAATCATCAAAAAAATAACCAATGGAAATTAATGGGATTCCATTCATAAATAATACCTTCATAAATATACTTTAGTGTTCCCAAAACAAATAGATAATGACTTACATCGTATAAGAATCATCAATTTTTAGTGAAGAAGAAATAATCTCACAGGAAGTAAATGATTTTTTTTAAATAATCATTCTTTTGAAAAAATATATTTATTTTTCATAAAAATATATTTGAAAAATTTATATAATAGAAAATATACTAAAATTATGATGAAATAATATTTTATAAACATTAATAGAATATCAAAACATAAAAGGGGGTGTAATAGGGAAAACCCGAAGAAAGGGAGTTAGGTTCAAGAATTCCCCTTACCTTATGTCTAAATGCTTTCATCGCATTAATATCCTGGATAATAACATTAAATTATTTAATTAAAAAATAAAAAACCGTTTATACCTGAATTTTATTGATATTTTTTATTATGTTCATTTATTTGTTTTTCTATGAGTTATATTGTTTAATTTCATCATTTAGGAGTGTTTTTTTTCCTAGGTTTTCACGATCAGTATTATTTAATATGATTATGGTATTTTATTTAGAATGTGTATACTCTCTAGAATTAAAAATATATGTTATTAATGAACATAAATAGGTTTAAATTTTTATATATATAATTTGGTTAAATTTTATGAGTTATAATCATTATATATATAGTTAATGATAATTATTTGGGTTAATTTTGTCATTTTTGATCGCAACAAACTAGATTTGTTTTTTCATTTAGTATTACGAAAATAATTTTGTTCTATAATATAAAAATCGATCATAAAAGGTATTTTTTTAATACATACAAACCATTATAGTGGTTTTAAGATCCTAATTCATGGTTATAAGGTAAAATGAAGACAGGTCATCAATGATTTCATTAAATTCACACATCGCAGGCTATGATTTAATTTTTTTTAAAAAGAGAGTGGGAGGAGTTTGATGATGGTTATTAAAATAACATGATTGAATTATAATATATAAAACATAATTGAGTAATAGTTAACATTTTTAAATAATAGTAGAGGAGAGAATATGAAATGAAATATAAATTAAAATAAATTAAAAGATGATGTTTGTGGATTTTACCTCTTAAATATCTCTTCCTTTAGAACCTCATTGGGAAAATGGTTTTGGTCTTTTTATTAGACCAAGGGATCAGAGAAATAGAGTAGGGTATTGGAAGGATACATCAGAAATTTTTTATCAAATCTCAAATATTGAGATGTGTGATGAGAAGAGGTGTGAAGAGGTGGAATTTATACTGGAAGAGAGGGGTGTTTTCTCATTATTATATTAATTAGTTTACTGTTGTGGATCTAGGCTCTAAATAGTTTGAAAATTAAAACAAAATATATTAAAATAATAAATTAACATTCAATAATAGTGTTATGAAATAATTTAGGACTCATTTAATATTGTATTTTTGTCATAATTCATATATACCATTAATTTTCGTATTTCATTATTCACAAAAAAATCCAGTATTTTAGGAAAATCCCAAAAATTTACCCATAAAATTTTTTGACATGTAGAATTAAAAAAATAACTCCATCTTATGAAAATCTTTTTCAAAATATGATCAATTAAATGTATAAATAAAATAATAATTTCTTAAAAAAAGTAGATATTAAAAATAAAATCGATTTGTTAATGCATTGAAAAATTAAATATGGTGCAATGAAATTATAATATAGACATAAGAAAAAAATAGTCAATTTATGAATATATTTTATTGATATATATTATCTTCAAAATTATAAAATTTATTATAAATTATTAATTAAATATTTATGACTTTCAAAAAATACCAACACTGAATTTATCATTTTTAAAACATTTAATTATTTTTTCCAAAAAAGAAATATATCATATTTTAATTTAGAAGATAGATAAATTTTATTTTTAAATTCAAGGATAAGTTACTATTATATTAGAAGGATTACTCGTCCTAAGGGACATTTTACTCTTCCAAAGGTCATGCTATTATTCCATCGATATAATTTCCTTAGTTTGTTGATATATATTTTATTACTTTCATTCATTATTTAAAATGATTTTATTTGGTTCTCATTATAATTTAATGTTAATAATACTATAAGAAACTATTATAAGAAGCTTGAAATTTGATAGATAAATTTTTTGTTTGTAAAATTAGGATTTACATGCAATATGATCCAAATATGACTTTCATATTATTTATCTAAACGATCTATGATTTTATTTCTTGATACTTGTAAAACAAGTTACTCTTCAATGAGGTATAACATGATAACACTTATGAATCCTAATTCATTTCACGGGTTGTTCTACAAGACATGATTATGAACCACAAATATTTTCCATAGGTTATAATATAAATAAATTTTAGTGAAACCAATTTCATTTCATGGGTTATGATATGATGTCTATGAAACCCTACTCTTTTAATGTTTCATGATTTGATATATGCTTTATTACCTTTGGGAACATGTGTGAATGTTTATTTATGTGATGGGTGGGACCTATTTCCCCCACTAATGCATTGGTTAATGATGGACTAATCATGAGTATGTATGTTGAGTTTGAAAAGAATTACATGTTCATAATCCTATGAATGAATATAATTACATGTTCAAAATTTTATCTATCGTCCTTTGTTCATATTCATATGTTTTTCTACTAACCTGATTAAATGTTCCAAATGTTATGAGTGAACGTTATTGTGTGGTCACAATAATATGATTAAACCTAATTACATTCTCACAATGCTATGGATGCCCCCGATTTCATGTCTACAAGTTTATGAATTAACCAACTTAACTATTCACTATGTTATTAGTGAACCATATTTTTTGTTCAAAATATTATATGTGAACCTAATTAGACAATTACAATGTTATGGATGCAACCAATTGAATTTCTACAAGTTAATGTGTGATCTGTATTACATGTAAAAAATGTTGTATGTAAACATGATTTCACATTTACAATATTATTCTTGGAAGGGGATTTATTTCCATAAGATTATGTGAGTTCTGAATATCATGTATTTAACAAAATGGGGGAATTTTTTACTACAAATACATTTTCAATATGTTATAAAATGATATATTTTCAACAAATTATATTTATTATTCCTTGGTTATTCTTTCATGGATTATTATTTTGATTCCCTCATGATTCATGTATTATGATGTTCTAATATTTATTCCATAACTCATGTATATAAGATCTTTGATATATAGGGTGTAATCATCTAATGATATTCTCATGTTCACATACCCTTATATTCATGATTATCCTTCTGTAACTACCATTTTACCTTTACTTATTATTTGTGGTCCCCCTTTTTATGTTACATTTCCCCAGATCATGAAGAGATATTTTATGTATGATATGTGTAAGAAGGGTTCTTGCCTTAGAGAACCTAGTTGGAGATAATTTATCTCACTCATATACTGGTGTTTACGTTTCCATGTTTTTAAAGGCACTAATATAATATGGTCAATGATAATAAATTTTTGTAATGTTGTAAGTACTCTATAGAAGTTATTTAATGTATAAAAAAATTATGACTATATAGTAATAGTATGTACCAGAGGAAATGTTTATCCAACAATTTGAATATTTGATGAGAAGAATTTAAGGAGATCCCTAGTGGTATTTCGATGGGTAGGTCTATGGATTTTTCTAAGGATGACATTAATTATGAGGAAATGTATAGGATAATGTCCTAGAAACTTGTTCAAGGATAGATAAAGAGGATCATAGAGTTTCATCCCTTTATATATACAACAAGTGAATGTGGCTCTAGAACAGATGTACCTAGGGAATGAAACTCTACAAAAGGTGCTTCGGGCATGAATTGAGCATAACCTGGTACCTGAAAATGGGCCTTACTTAACACCTAGTGAGAAACTCATAAGGGATATGATTTTTGAACTAACTAACTCTTTACAACCCATAATTAAGGATTTAAAAAATATGACTATTAATAGACTAGGATAAACCTAATGTATCATTGATTAATGAAGTAGGTGTCATGATTTGGAAATACTATAAGTAATTTTTTCATATTTATATTGTTTTCTACTATGATATGTGTTTCTCAACATATTTTTTTTTGTTTCAACAAATGGATGGAACTAAAAGGAATGTGGATAAAATTAAATTAATCATATGTGGAATGTATAGTAAATATGAAAATAGATTTTCTATGTGTAAATATCATGCAATGAATTAGGAAGGACCATGACTATTTGTCATACTGCAGAACAAAAAGATATCGCAAAAGACATGTGAATGGTATGGGATTTAAATCCAATATTATTTACATTAAGAGTGTGAATAATGATTAGGAGGAAGTTGAGGAACCATAAGACATGATTCATATTTCATATAATGGGAAATGGGTGTTAAGGGAAAAGATAAATCCAGAGATATGTTTTAAGAATACAGATGGATAATTGAAATTTATATGTTTTATAAATCCAATATAATGTTATAAAAATCATGAAATATATAATAATATTTATATATGTATTTAGATTATGGATTTCATTGGATATTTTCAATAGTGAAAGTGAGGTGGAAAACTCATTTCATGAAAATTTGACATTTTTATTAAGGGAAGTTGTTCCTTAATTTATTCCTAAATTTTAGAGAATGATATTTGTATTAAGATATTTTGGATTTTACTAATAACCCTAGGAAAATATATTAATTTTTGAGAATTTATTCTATGTTATCATCGATGAATATTATAATTTATTGGATTTAAGGAATATATTCAGTAAGCATTTGAATAAAAAAGATTGCGGGTTTTAAAAAATTATTCAGGATAATTTAGGTTATTACAATTTTTCAAGAGAATATATGATGAGGGTATTAACATGTTGAGAATGTCACAACTATGAGAAACATTGTGATATATGGGGGATCAATGTTAAGACGATTCTGTGACATTTTTTATAAAGATGTGGATTTTCATATATAGGATGGGTCATATGGATAATCATTTATAGAATGGTTATGTTAAACATTAGAAGATATATTTATGTATTTTGTTTGTTTTGAAAACATTTTATAATGTATTTTAACGAATAAACATATATCAAGGTTGTAAATAACATTTATTTTAGAAATTATAATAATGTGGTTTTGGAAAAGGAAATCCACTATGTCGGGTGACAACCCATCAAGTCCAACAAGTCAATGGGACTTGAACCCATGGCCGATGGATGAAAAGGGTTTCATTCCTACCACATTCCAACAACATTTCCTCGTTAATTTGAAATTATTGTTTTTAGTTAAATAATTCTATTAATAAATAAAAATGATGAACCATTATTGTAAATATTTAAGTGTTCATTTTAATTAATTGATCCTAGTGAAATTGTAGAATAGTTTATGTTTAATAGTTAGACTTTTCAATATTTTATGGGCCATGATATATGTTAAATGTAAATCTTTGCGCTTCAGGCATGAAAATATTTTTTGGATATCCATTTCAGGATGCAATGGATTAATTAAAAATGTATTTAATAACAAAAAAAGAATAAAATTCTATTTATAGAAATCAAATAATTATATTTCCTTATAGTTGTTGTTAATAAATGAATTTTGAAATTTTAAGAAGATAGTAATTGTTTCTTAATACCTTTATTTAGGTGGAACTGATGTCCTTTTAAACCATCATACATTTATGACTCTAAGATCGAAAATATTTCTTAAATAATTCAATTATTTGTGATTAATGACCTCAATCACTCCATGTAAATATTTACAATTTTTCTACATGTTAATAGTTTTACATCCAACATATGTTCTCTTATGTGGAATCATAGTTATATGTCACTTTGGGAAACAGTCATTTTTTTCCCTTTATTTTACAAAAGGATGTTTTAGTATTAATTTTTTTTGTCTATATCATTGAATGTAATATTCAAATATTAGATATTTAAAAAACTAGATGAATTTTTAGGGTGAAATTCAATATTAGGGGGATTTCATATAACACCCTCATATTTTTTGAATTATTTTAATCTATTTTTATATTTTTCATTTCTTACAACACTGAGTATAGTTTTTTAAGAGAATGTAGTTTGGAATCAATTATTGGAAACACCATGTTAATACTACACTATAAACAACATAATGTTTACATTTTTCTACTTGGAATACCTATCTGGATTTCATTACATGTGACACTAAATTTCAATGAAACATCATTTTATTTTTAGAATATTTTAATTGAGAAAGTTAAAACATATCAATTAATCATACTAATACAGATAGAGATAACTATATTTTTAAACATTATTTATAATCGGTTTATATAGATAATGAATACTGATTAGAAGATATATAATTGTGTTAGTAATGTCTTTACATGTATGAAAATAGTATTTTCATAGAAGAATTGATATTTATGTCCTTCTATGAGAAATAATTAAATTAATTTTAGACACATTTATTAATTTTATTTCATAAAAAAAACATAATTTTTTTTCAAAGTGTCAAAATTAACTTAGGGTGAATGGTTAAGGTTGTTTCTGAGAAATTTCATTTTTCTATGAAAATTAAAAATACCGAATTTTAATTCCAAACAGCTTTTTCATATAATTTATTTATATAGAAACATTTTCTATTTATTTTTTTTCAGTCACAACAGATCAATTATTAATATATTGTTCTAATATAGGTTATTTTAAACATTGTTTTATTGAATTTAGATATAAAATATTAATGAACATTTTAACATTCTCACATTATAAAATAATTTCTCTTCACAACTACAGGATTAGCAGTAAAATTATTTTTTCCTCATCTGTGAATTTATTTTAAAAAATGGGAATAACCTATTTACATCAATAAAATATTTATTTTTTAATAAGATCCATTTTTTTTCAAAACTATTAGTTAATGTGATTAAATGTGAATAACAATTATTAGAGTATAAATAATCTTAACAGGTGTCTAAAACATAAATGGAGTGGATTAAAAACCTAGAAACATTAAAAAACGCATTTTTCATCAATATAATGGACTAAAATCTTTCATTCTTGTGTTGTTCTCTTTTTTTAGACTTTTTTATGATAACACATGAATACACCTATCTTTTTTTAATTCCAAGTGTGACTATCATTCGCCTATAAAATAACACCACACCCCTTCTTCACATCCCTCAAACCACATAGTATCATCCAATGTTATCTTAATAAACATCTCAATATACCTAAATTTCTCTACGAATCATCCCATTGGCACAAATTTGACAATGTATGACCTTTTGTGCATACCAAAAGGAGTAACGCAATAAAGCGGTAACATACAAACTAAAGCTCTATTCCTTTATTTGCATTATACACATCCTATGTTATTATTATTACATATAAAAATTATAACCATGGTAACATAAAAATACTTATATGTTTTTTACATAATAGTTCTATGTACACACACATATACATTCATCAATTGGTAACTAACTTACCATTGTTGCTTATAGTGAACTACTGCATCACTAAACGATGTTGTTCGTTTATTACCTTTACCCCCTATAATGGTTGGATATTATGACAAAAACAATATTTTTATAAAATAAATATAATATATATTATGTATTTAATCTAATTTAATTATTATATAACGCATACCTTCATGAACTCCATTTATTAAAAATACAATAATTTCATTCGATGACGTGTGTACTACTGCCTCCTCAAAGTGAAATGATTCATTCACAAACTAAATGGAATTTATAAAGGTTGGTATTAGATAAATTATTTGATATATGTGAAATTTTAGTTCTTTTATATTGATATTATATATTCATATACATAAATTTCATTTACTTTTTTTCGTTCAATACGATAATAAAATGGATGCAGTGTTCACGCGTACGTACGACCTACTATCTCTATGAACTGTGTCTTTTGTTTAATAATTATATATTATATATATTACTATAAATATATATATAATAATAATATATGATATATAAATCATGTTTTTCAATCAATAAATTATTAAATGATGTTCTAAGTAATAGGATCAAGAATAATAAGTCAAAACAAGAACTATAGGCAATATAGTTATTACAGGAAACATAATTCATGGAATTGTTAATAAACAGGTAATATAAACACATAAGGGAATCATATACGATGCTAGATATAATAATATTGATATTTGGTATTTTTATAATAAAATTATAATTATTATAAATTAATTTTTAACATGTAAAACTAATTTCGAGACTTAAGTCAAGAGAATTTCATCTCACTTTTTATTTTTCCTGAGATACTTGCCACAATCACTATACATGTATTTTTTGTGGTGTATATACTATATAATTACATTTTATATAATTATTTACATGTGTTTAATGATTTTTAAATATTTAATATATATTATTCTTTCATGGGGATTATGATTCAAAAGTTACCCATGTATTAGGATATTTCTCATCTCACTTTTATTTATATGATATTTATACAATATTCACCACTAATTAATTTTGTGAGGAGTGTATAATAACTATAAAATTATTATATGATTATTATACTTATATTTATGGGTTTTTCATATCAATTTTATAATCTATCATTCATGGGGTATATGTTTCATAAGGTAAAAAATCAGTAAAGATTATTTTGTCTTAATTTTCTTTCATTGAGACATATGCCATATACATAAAAAAAGATTTTTTAAAAATTATCTTAGAAGATAATTTCCATTGAAATGTATTTTAAAAATTATTTTTTAATTTTGAATAATTCCTTTTAAATTTTCAATGTATTTTCCAATAAATGGTCTTTAGTAATTTATCATGCTTCTTTAATATGTTTTCCTGAAAAATGGTTTTCAAAAGGTTTCCTAGATATTTTATATGTTTTTAGTGAAAATGGTTTTAAAAAAGTATTCAAGACTTTTTATATGATTTCAATGTGTTTTCAAATAAATTGTTTTCGTAGTGTTATCATGTTTCCATAAGTTGTTTTCCATGTGTTTTCAATGAAAATGGTCTTCAAAAGGTTTCATGATTTAAAATTTATATTCAAATAAGAAATGATATCTTCTTACATCAATGTTTATAAAATGATATTTAAATTTTTTTTCCATCTAATATGAGATCCTTTGTTGTATTTTATAATTTACTAGGGATATGATCCAAGTATACCATTCATATTATGTCTCTAAATGTTCTATTATTTGATTGCTTGATTCTTATGAAACATGTTTCTCATAAATGAGTTATACCATGATAACAGACTATGAAATCTACATAATTTCATATCTTGATCTAGGATGAAATGATTATGAAACCTATATATTTTATGTGCTATATTATATGATGAAATTTTTATAATACCCATTTATTTTTATGTGTTATGATATGAGGTTTATGAATACCGTCTATTTTTATGGGTAATGATATGATGAATGTTTTATTATCTTATAGAACATTTGTGAATGTTTTTATTATGTGATGGGTGGGAACTATATATCCCTCCATTGCATTCAGTAATGAGGGATGAATCATTAATATGTAGGTTTTTCATGAACTTCCTCACTTATTATTAATTCCATTAATGAACCTAATTACATGTCTAAAATTGTTTGCATCGACCTGGTCTGATGACCCTAAGTGTATGAATAAACCCTACTAAATATTTAAAAAAATTTGAGTGAAACATGTTATGTTTCAAAATGCTATGTTTGAACCTGGTAACATTTTTAAAATGATAACCATTGTCCTTTTTTCATGTCCACATGTTTATGTCTTAACCTGATTACATTTTATAAATCTTATGAGAGAACCTTATTATGTGTGAAAATTTTAACGCATTTACCATATTATAAATTCATAATGTTATGCATGGTCCTATTTTCATGTCCATAAGTTTATCATTGTGACTTATCACATGTTCACAATGTTATTTGGGAACCTGATTACATGCTCATAATGTTACATGTATACCTAGATCCATGTTAATTAGTTTATGCGAGGCCCTAATTTCAGGTCATTAAATTAATGAGTGAACATTATTCTACTTATATACGTTGAAAATGTAATAATGTGATTCATATTACAAAAATTCTATTTCTTGTTCCAATGAGTATTAATTCATGGTTTTTTCTCTTGATTCTCTTATGATTTATGTAATATGAACTACAAATATTTATTCCATGGGTCATGTATATTATCTTTGATATGTGTGGAATGATCTTATAATATTATGTTCATGTTCTCATAAACCTATATTCAAGATTAGTATTATATATCTCCCATGTTTCCCTCAATGAGAATCTGATCCAACCCATTTCTATGTTTCCTTTCCACATGATATAAATATATGTATTATATAAGAGATTTTTAAGAGGTGTGATGGTCATCGAGAATATAGTGAGAGATAATGCATCTCACACAAATATCGGTGTTTATGTTTCAATGTTTCCAAAGGAACTAACCAAATATGGCCTTTTGGAATATGTTATTGTAATGATTTAAGAATCCTTAAAAACTAATATAATTTATATGTATGTTAAGATTGTTTTTTTATACTAGGTTACTAAATATGGTTTTTTATAAACATTTATCAGTTATCTATCCCATTGGCCATGTCAACATTATAATGTTTTAACTTTATCTAGAAGATGGATTGTGGTGAATTTTTTTAAAAATTGGAAAAAAGATTGGTTAGTGTTCCTATGTTACACATTCCATAATGAAATTTTAATTTTATTATTTACAGTTATTATTTATTGAGGTGAAAAGAATGTATCATGATTCATAATGATCGAGTTATCATGTATTCATATATTCAATTTATTCAACCTTAGGAAAATTTTCCTACACATGACCATGAATTTTTTCCAGTAATTTTTTATTAATGAATCATTAAAATGCATCTATATTGGTAGAAATGGGAAATATATAATGGTAATAATTGTTAAATGTATATATTTACTAAAAACTAATTTACCAAGAGGATGTGAATATGGATTTATGCAATTAAGGATTATAGTAAGACAATATTAAACCATCATGTTAATGAAAACAGTGAAGTGGATACCTGGAGTCTAAAAGATAATACACAATTTACTATTATATGATGGAAAGATGATAATTTAGTTGATTTTAAAATATATTTTAGAATATAAATGGATTAATTATAAACTCAAACATTTTAGGCTCATGAATCAGTAATGTAATATTTATCAAAAATAATTATATAGGATTTAGATGAAGATCATGGGTTTCATAAAAAAAATGAATTCCTCCATAATGGTATGGTTCATAAGAATAATGTTGATGAAGAAAGTGTAAGTATATTTTTAACGAGGTTATATGTTCCTAATGATTGCCTATTGATGAAGTAATTATTTGTTGAAACATGTTGATATCCATTTTCAATTCACCATCAGTGTACAATTATATATAGAGACCATTGGGATAATTTTTTCTTGGAAGGTATGATGATGGTTATAAATGATTTTATAGAGAGAAGAATAACTTTTTAAAAAGATAAAATAGGTATAAATTAGTAATGAGGATTATTTAACATATTTCAGTGCTCATATATACAAAAATAAACATATTCATGTATTTAATGATGGGATTACAAAAGACATATAATGGTAATTATGCAATTTTTATTACTTTTTATCAGTTGAATTTTATTATTAATATATAAATATTTGAGAGAGTGTGTTCTTAGATTATAATATTTTTTATAATAATTATTTATGTTTTTTTATTACATGTATTTTATTTCTCTATTATATCTGATCATGTCCCTACATTATCATCAAAATTTTAAAGATTATTTCTGTACTAATGGGGAAGTAAATTATATTTTAGTAATGAAATTAGTCCAAAATATAATTGATTAGATGAAAAAGAAATAATATATTATAGGATATTAATTTATCCTCTACATTATTATATCATATAATATTAGGTCATAACCTGAATTTAGATGAATTTCTCAGAATAACTATTTTAATTCAAAAGTTTAGATATACAAAATTTAATCATCATTTTTCATATCTTTTTAAACTCTATCTTGTTGGTAAAATGCTGATTGGAGGTATTTCATGGGACTGTAATATTTAGAATAGAGAGTGGAGAATATAATGATAATTTAATACCAAATTGGGGTAGCACATGGAATGATAAATTGTTATGCATATAACATGGGTAAAACAATTCAATTGATGTAGCTGAAAAAAACATTCCTAAAATAAATCACTGTAATGATGACTTTTTTAAAATGGATGTTGATCCAATTGTTTATTCAACCTTATAAAATACTATAGAATGTGAGGAAAATTTATTATTGGGTAGCCTTAATTCAACTTTTATCTATAATACAAGATCTGTTTCATGGTTCATTGCTATAGAAGTATATACCTGATTCATCTCATCTTCCAAGGAAAGATGTGGTAAATTAGATGATAATATCTCATGAATGGATGGATTAGTTCATATTCTTGATTATAAATATAAATTCATTCCAAATATGGATATAATTAGAACATCCGTATATTTTAAAAAATATTTTTCCTTAAATAAAATATATATGTATGTTATCAATAATGAGAAACAACACTTAGATTAAAAAAATAATTATTTACTATAACATTAAGGTTAAATTAGTAGGTATTATTATAAAAAACAAAATTCTGATAAATATCTATAATTTATTTAAATAATGTATATTTAATGATGAATATATATTATATATGTAGTTAATTTTTTTTATTAATCCATTTTATGCATACCTAATGTGATTTCATGAGAAATGAATTAATTTATTTTTTCCAATGAGATTTATATTTGATTTATACATTTTTAGAAGAATTATTTATGTAAATTAATATAAGTTTTGAAATTATAATTTCACTATTAACATATTTATAATTTTTATGATTTCTCTAAAATATAACTTAATAGTTAAAATACTCAAACACTCATAAGTAAATTATTATTAAAAAATATGTTTATTACAAGAGCCTCTCACGGGGAGAGAAAATGATTAATATTGAGTGAATAAACTCAAAAAAATGTATATAATCATGAGGTATATATCAATTACAATTATAAAAAAATAATACATTTTTAGCTATACCATTGTTATCTAGGGTATTCATAAGGATGCTCCCTTCTATCAAAGAATGTCTCACCTCAAAGCTTAATCCCAGTACCATCCTAAATTTCCAAATAGTTATGGTAAGTTCTTACAAGATTCTATTTTTCTCCAAAATAATATCAACCATATTTTAAGTGTATGATACATTCATACATCAAACAATTCCATACATTTTGAACAATGTCATCCCACAATATATCGCACGATCCACTTCCCAAATGGTATTACCTAGCCCAAAAAATGAACTCAAGCTACAAAACAATGATCCCCTATCATCCATAACCATTCCCCTTTCCCACATCACCTCAAAAATATATAATCTATAAACATTAATTTTTAATCCACTTGATAGGGGAATCCAATACACCCAACTCTATAGTAGAATGAAACCTTTTGGCATAGTAGGTAACACTTTACATGGAATTAGTACCTTGATTTACAATGAAGACATCCTATATGGAATCATAGATTCTCTATGTAGATATCAGATACCTCATTTGAATAGAAATTAATCTGAACTAGAATAATAAAACTTCAATATAATTAATACTTCACTCCTATAGAAACCAGTTGACAATAAAAAAATCATGGAAGAAATTTAACATCACATTAAATATTGGAAAACCACATCAAACCAAGCCTCCAAATATTCCATTAATGAATCTGTACTATCTAAAAATCCCATACATAAAATATTGTAATATTATATTTTAATATCCTATTATATTTGAATAAATATGAAAAAATGTTTGATACAATGTTCCTTTCAACACATGCATTACGTAACAAATGTGATTCCCTTCCTTTGAACATTTTAATTTGTGGGAATTTTTTTATGCCTTAAATGAAAAAATATGTAATTAAACAGTTCTAGGATCTCCTTGTACTAATTAATTCAATCCCATATGTATTGAAGTTACATTTCATGTATCTATGTATATTTAAATCGGTTGTTGAAGACTGCAGTCAATGACTCTACCAAAACACAACTATCATGATCCTGAATTATTGTAATGGCCCTAAAGATCATCTTCTACACATAACTAGTCCTTGTGTAAATAATATCATAAAATTTGAACGTTTTAGTAGAGGGAACTTCCGTCATTGGAAATCTTGGGCAGTGAAATGGAATACCAACCAAATTATTGTTCTAACAGATGATAACTCCACATCAAATAAACCACCTCACCTTCTATTTAAGGCTATCCGAATGATCCATCATGCTTGACCTATATCTAGAATTATTACCTAAATGAGAAATATGAAAATTCTATTAAATCATCTTCCTTCATTAAAAAAATAACACAAAATGAGTTTCCATCAGTTATATCAAATGATAACCTCTTTTGCATTGAGTTGATAGACTCCAAAACACTAATCAACATAATACAACCTCCTCTATAAGGATATTCATTATCTAATAAAAAGAATCATGAAATTTCTATACATGGTTGGCCTTCCATATAATTCCCTTCATGATTTTATATAACCAGAGGATATTTCAATTAGGAAACTAAATTACTAAAATGGTGTACAAGGGAATATATTTGAGGAATATTTTAGGATGTGGAATTTTCAATCCATGTAATAAAAACAATCATTTTATTTCTAAATAACCCTGAATAATATATTAATAATACCTTTATAGAAAACTATATCGATCCTATAATCTAATATGGATCTCCACGGTACACTATCAGAAGGTTACATTTTTGTATGTGTATTTGGTCCGATATCATTTTCCATACCTAGGTGATCATTTGTTTGAGATATACGTGATATTTTTACAATGGTAAGTGAAATTACCAAAATACTATTTGTACCCATCCATGAGTTTACTAAACCCATTTATTTAATAATAATTCCCATTGATAAAAAATCATCTTATATGGAAAAATGATATATCTCACGATACCAACCCCTTTCCAATCTCTAAAAAGAATGATCTCTCCGTAATAAATTCTACACTTCAGATTCCTAGAGAGAGCATTCTATGCCAGAATGAAGATTCTAGGAAACACGTTATCACCTTACCTAAGACCACATAATGTATTAAAATATCCAAATCTGCTCCCCATATTAAAAACAGTATGTTGTAAAGAATAAAGTTTCATAAAAATAAATCATGAAAACAATAACTAAATGATTAAATTTAACGTGACCATCAAAATGAATCCCAAAAAAAATCATATGCTTTGTCAATATCCTCATTGATCATAATATTGGATCCAATAGATTTGATGTTAAAATAATTCACTATTTTTTTGGAGTTATTGGTCAACCCATGAATGATTCTTCATTTAATAAATTTGTGATGCTCCTCAATGATGTGAATTGAAATCACATTCTTTAATCTTTTTTTCACAAGTGTATAAATTAATTTCTAATAGATGTTAGATAGAAAAAGTGGATGATATTAGCGGAGAGACTCCAGATATTTTTTATTAGATATCATGTCCTCAGTAAATTCACACACCGCTCTAGTGTGTTGTTCTCTATGGAAAAATGCATTGACTCCCTCAACCACGTGGGATTTGATTATGTCTTTCGACACCAAATAGAAAGTCCCTGAATTCCAATTAGGTCATTGTGTATTTTCTGATGTCAAAGTATTGACAATAATTCAAGTCCTCATCTTTCTAATAATGTCCTCTATTATATCATTATCAATTCCCTCCACCGAGGGAGGTATTTTCATAAGAATGCAGTAATCAGCTTTCTCTCTAGGATTTCCCCTTTATCTAGATCATAGGGGTCTAGTAAATTGATCATCAGAAAATAAATTATAATATTAGCATCCACATTCAATTCATCTATGTAAGAAACATCAGAGAGTTAAATATTGAAGATTTTTAATACATCCTTTTATTTTAGGTAAAACAAAAATAATGTTGTTTTTTGATCTCCCTCCCAAAGACAGTGAATTATTTATCTATATTTTTAGGTTTTTTAATTTTCATACATTATTTTTTCCAACGATTTGTGTTTTTTACCGAAAAGGATCAAATCCTCACCATCTTATGCATTCAAGATATTACCTTGAAGAAATTAAGTATACATTTTAATCTCCTCAATACTATGAAGATTATTTTTCATCATTGAATACCAATCGTGTAAGACTTTTCCCATTTGATTAATATGATTATAAAGTCCCACCCACACTAGTATATGTACTTGTTTTATCGTAGAATCACAAAAAAACATACATGAAACTCTAATCTCAAGCCCAACTGGTAGAGTATAAGAAACACCTGATTAGGTTATAATATTTCAATAATTTAAATGCCATTGGGGAGTTATATGACTAGGATATTTTCAATTGAATAAAATAATATATAGGAAATGAATCAATTATGTGCATGTCATCCATGCAGTAGTTGATCCTAATCATTTTCCTCCTTCTCTCCATCTTGTTACTGCACCACATAAAAATGTCAAATGAAAATCCAAAATACAACAGTCCATTGTTAGCCACAAATTCAAGAAAATAATTCATTTCAACAATTACAAAATCATCCCCTCTAATATTCAAAGATGTATTGGAAATGGTGCAGAAATCAACCCCTATTAACCAATCCATACTAGATGGGTCATTGTCTATGATATTTTTCAATTAAATCCTTCTTTATGATGTTTCACAACTACAATAATTGTTGTAGTTTATTTTTTTCTATTCTCTATTTTTTCATTGAGAGTAATAATCTATAGAGATATATCCAACAAATCAACATACATATTATTCCAACATATGATCAAAATATGAGTGTTTCGTGTGGATCCGTGCAAACCATCTGATTATCTAGTGAACCTAATAATGTTTTATAATTTATCATCTTTATATTTTTTATTATAATAGGTAATAAGAAAATTATTCATAGAGCTTCAGATTAAAAATAGATTCATTTATTTAAATCCATGATAACCCTAGTTTTCTGAACTATGAAAAATACCATAGATAAATATCAGTGGGGACTCAACAGATAATGGATCCAACAAACTGAGAGATAGAACAAGAAGTACTAGAAACCACCTTGATCATTCCTTAACTATAATGATATCTATCAACCGGAGTGGGAGCCCGGATATTACTACCAGTCATGTGGGGAAATTTGGATGCCACGACGTCAACCTTAACACCTTTCAAAAAATCTAACTAGTTAAAAAAATAATACTAGATTCATCATAAGAGTTGTATACATAGAGATATGTTCCCCATATGAAGGATCCTTCATACAAAGGCCCTTTTCTGATGGAAAGAGACCCAAATATATAGGCTCATCTCCTCTATATAATTAGACCAAAATACATATTAGAATATGAAATATGATGCAGGAACCCCTATTACCAATTAATAATCAATATCCTTCAACCCTATAAGTTATGTGGGCCCCAACCCAACCTCCACAGCAACACTGGAGACACTATTGATCATTGGAGAATAGGAAAAATAAGAAGGATTTACATGATATATTCATTAATAGGATAGGATGCTAGTAGAGATGTACGAGGATTTGGGTGGGGGGAATCAAGCCACAATCCTCTAAAAGGGATTTAGTATATTAATGATACCCAATAATTGAGGTTTCACGAACCCCAAGATCATCTATAAAGGAAGATGTAAGAGATATCATATCCTCCTAAAACATCATAATCGAAGGAAAAAAGTTGAATATGAGAAAAAACGGAGTGACCATGAATTGGGTAGACCATAAAAAATTCTATAAGACCTTGAATAAAATTTTATTTCCACCGGGTGTGATCTTTACTAGCTCGAATGAGAACAAATGATGTTAAATGTACTGTGATATCCAATTCCATAAAGATCTAAGCTACAAATGATATATGCAGGCTTTGGGTCTCTTCATCATCACATTCAAAATTAACTAGAGTGTTAAAGACACATTATATAATAGGAGGGTGGTAAAGAAGAACCGGGAGACCAAGAATTCCAATCCAAACCACAAATAAACTCTATTCCTTCAACAAATGCAAATAATACGGCCAAAATATCAGTTAATATCTCAAATATCCATATACAAAATATTTCTAAGGCTATACCATCATAAAATACAACCTAGAGAACATATAAACAAAACAAATATTACAAATTATTAGAAATATTGTTGATATATAGTAAAATAATAACTTTATAATACCATGGTTAATGTTTAAGCAAATTTATCTTGGGTGTTACAAATAATATATAATGGTTGGAATTAAGAAAATTATTTCATTAACTAATTTAATCCATATATTATTCTTTTTCTAAATTAATTCTATTTGGGATGACCTTATCATGAATATTTCCTTATATCATTTAAATCATTAATTGGATTCCATGTGTGTCCCTTGACTCACTTATTAAATGGGTACCTATTATACTATATTAATAACACAACTTCATCCATAAAAAATGGCCATGAACAATTAAAAAAACGTCCAAGTTTCCATCTTTTAATCATATATTATATTATCTCATTATAATATTAATATTTCAATTCTTATTGTTCATGTCAATTATGGTCTGTCAAATAATATGTTTAAATATAAACTTGTATCTTTCAATTTTACATCTTCTTATACTCCCACAACAAAATATTATTCTAAGATATAATTATTACTCTATTATAATAAATAAATTAAAATGTTATTATATTGTTTCTATAATCAATTTACTCTTATTCTATATAAAATGGGAGATGAATGTAATTCTTCTGCATACTTGTGAACTTTTTTCTCCACTTAGAGATACAATTCATATTCCGTCACCATTAATCAAGGTTGGTTATTATGATGTAATATTTTATATATATTATAAATATTTGAAGGTAATTTTTCTTAATTACTATATATTATCTACCTTCTTACCAACCCATAAATTATAAAATAATAATATATCTCATGCATTAGTGTGGACAACCACATCATTAATGTGGTGTTTTTCATGTTTCATTTCCATCCTATATGGAAGGTGAAAATAATGCATTTAATATATATATTTTAATTTTATTTTAAAATAATTATTTATTAATGGTGAATTATTATATAATTTATTTTGTTAAATCCACCAAATTGAGGAAAAGTCACTAGTGAGTATGTATGATCTACGGTCACATTGCATCATTGTAATTCGTTTTGAATCACTACTTTATATGAATGATTTTAGAAATGAAAATAATTAATAGAAATTATTATTATGAAATGATAAAAATTATTAAAATGATGAACCATTATTAATGTAAAATATCTATAATAAAAAATGGAATCATATAGGAAGAAAACAAATTGACCCGAATATAAGGATTTCAATTACTTGTTATAAATAAATGGGGTTTTTAAGATTATTAATGGATCATATATGATATTATAGGTGTAAGAATTTTTATATAGTATAATTATATTATATATATATATATTAATAATATAATATAAATATTTATTAAAAATGAGGACTGACATAATGTAAGGGGACTTTTTCTCAATATTTTATAATCGATAAATCTTTATTTTTATGCACCTATTTGTGTTAATGGTATGTATATACTACTAATTTTTCATTTTTGGTCATGGAAAATTATTAATTAATTATATATAATGTTATATATATATGAATTTCTATCTATGAGTTTTGGATTTGAATGTAACCCATGTGATTTTCCTTTCAAATTACATTCACTAGGATATATGTTATATCATACAACTATGTTATTTTATGAGATGTAATTATTACCCTATTGATATGATATATTATAAATATTATTAATAATTTTTCATATTATGTTTCATTTGAGTTTATTTCATGCTGGTGTGTTATGATACAATGATTCCAATGTAGTATAGTTTTTTACTTTACTATCTCACATTTTTCTATGAATGTATATGATTATATTTTATATGATTAAATATTGTGATCTATACATACCAAATGTTATTTAATTGATTCTATTCAGGTAATTTATGTATATTACATGTTTTCCATTTATTTATATCTCTTTAATTATTAATGATACTGAAATAAGGTTTTTTAGGAATATAGAACTTATTTATCTCTTCGATCAATAATATTTTTTATCCATATTTATATTTTATTTAATATTTTTAATATATAATTTAACATTAACAATTAATTTTATAAATTCTTTTTTTATCAATTTATGAATATATATAAAATTGTTGAAATGGAATATATAGGTCATTTTTTGAATGAGTTTTTTTTAACATTTTACAAAAAATGAAAATTTAATCTTTATTTGAATGTATGTCGAATGAATTGGTTTTTCTATAATCCAGAATTTTATTTTCAATAAATATTATTTTAAAAGTTTCCAGGTTAAATTAAAATAATATTTTCCAAAAAATATTTAATATACATTTGGATTTAAAATAAGTGGTTACAAAATTAGATAGGTATTTTACTAAATAAATGTTCCAATAATATTTTTTTGTTATTTTCATCTAAAAAATATCAAGTTTCTTTTTTTATAATGAATCAAATCCAATGCTACTGTATTAATTATTTCACAATTAGGTCTATTTTTATTATTATTAAATATTTATGAATCCTATATTATTTTCCATGGGTTAATCATTTATGTAATTATATATGATTTCATTATCCAATGTCACACATAACAATGGACTATCATTTTTGTGATGGATTGGTCAATTATATCCATCTAATGAATTAAGAAAAGATTACAATTTTATGAACACAAATAGAACATGTGGGATTATCCCAATCTGAAAAGAAAGTACACTGGTTTTTAGCCAATTCTTAACAAGGGATAATTAGAGGATATCCCAATACCAAAGCTATTACACTGGTTGTTAGACCAACATTATCTTTTGATAAATGATTTTTTAGGATGAATTGACACGATCTTTCTATTATTATGATTATGGAAAACATTATTAAATTATTTTTGTAAATAATATTATACTAATGATATATCATTGTGGATCATGTTCATTAGATATTTTATATTTCATGACTTGTAAACAACAATCATTTATACAATGACTCATTATAATGATCTATTTATTTATGGTTATGATTTTATAATGTTTATCCCATGTTATAATACTCTTATTATCATTATGTTATTATATAATGTCATTTAATGATATCTCTCTTGTTTACCCTTACTGATCTTCTAATCTCACCCTTAATTGTATTTCATTTTCCTCGACATATGAAGAACACTATTTATTATGTAATGTCTATAAAGGTTTTTAGTGTTAATAACATAGGGTTAAATATTATAGATATTAATGTTAAAAAATTTTATAGACAAATTTTTTTAATATTACTATATCATTAATGGTATATCATGAATTCTAATGCTATGTAATTAAAATTAAACTAATAAGATGTAATATTTATTTATGTAATTATTGAGTCACACCAGTTGGTATCAATTAAGGGTATATTTATTTTTGTAAACCCATTAGAAAAAAATTTAATGAGATCACATTTAAAATGACTCTATACGAGAATATGTAATTTAATGGTAAATAATAGTTTTTGGTTTTTATAGAAAATAAATTTCTAAATCATTACTAATATGTTAATGTGGTGGAGGAACATATGTCTATAGGGGTAATAGATCTGAATGGGTTATAATTAGTACGAACCTTATCATCAATAGTGAATGATGAGTAGGCCTAAGACTTCACATATCATTAGACACTCTCATGTGATATACATTTCATATTTCAAATATTATTTATAATATATATATATATATATATATGATTTGATATATGATTTACATTATTATCCTTGGTTAAACCTATGGTATCAATGCTTTAAAATATGATGTTTTATTCTAGATGTCCTATGGATTATTTTTATGATTATCATATTACTTACTATGATAATTTTATGTCACTTTATACATTTTCATTTTAGTTATTTTATCATACCATGAGTAATCATGCTACTAATAAATGTGAAAGGTGATGATGTGATTTAACTCATGATAAAAAATTGAAATGGGTGATAGATTTATTTTTATTTTTATTTTTCCTAATACATATCTCAATAATTGATTATCAACAACAATATAGGTGAGTATTTGTGTGAACCAAGTAAGATAAAAAGCGAGATTCACAAAGAGCATGAAGTAATGAGGATTTGACATCTTATAAGTGGATAATGTGAATTAAAACACCAGGGATTATATCAAAATGGAATATGAAGATATTTTGTATGTGGAAAATATGGTAATAGAAAGATTATTTCATAATGAAAAATTAAGAGATCAGTAGAGGGAAAAAAGTATATCATAAGGTACATTTATAGTTCAATGACATATATATGGGAACTTGGGCATTATAAATAACAATTCACTAATATGAGGGATGAAACCGAGACCATGAATGTGAATGTTTTATTTTAATCATTAAGGTAGAATTATTGATGTGTTTATGTATTTTTATTTTACATTTTTAAATAAAAGTTACATAAAAATGATATTATGTTTAAATGAACCTATAAAATATAAGAATTGTTTTGTAGTAGTTTTTTTCAAGGATTTAGAAGAATATATTGAATGTTACAAATACCCTATAAATATCATTTAGCTGTAATGTTATATTTTAGAAAACAATTTATTATGTGATAGATAAAAAATAATATTTTTCTATGGATGATATAATAATTTTTATAAGGATATATTTTTTATTAATATTGATAATAAAAATAAATTAGTATAGGTACCATTTCAATTGAATAGTGATTTTATAACATATTGATTTATGTAATCACGAATGATGTTTATTAAATTTTTTGTATTTTTTGAATATATTGTACATTATGTAAATTCAATTATGTAAAATAGATAGTTTCATGTTTTGGAAACATATATTTTTTTAATTTATATTTTTTTTTTGATCAATGTTATTAGCATGTTTCAAGAGAATATGTGATCAAGGTTATAAAAAAATTTGGAATGTGAAATTGATATACACCTAATGTTGTTTGGGGATTTATGTTATATTTATTATGAAATTTTTGTGACCTTAATTGTATATGCATGGAATTCCAATACGTGATATGTATTCTTTGAGGCGTTTTGGATGTTTTCTATTTTTTGATAGAATTAAATAGATATTTTGGAATTTTTATAGAAATGTGTGATATTAATCTTCCAAATGAAGGTTTACTCATATTAGTTATCTTATAATATACTATCCATTGTGTTTTTAAATAAATGATTAATGAATATTAGAATATATTTTCATGATTATATAGATCTCTAGTTCTATTAAATTTCTATTTTATTGTATCAGGTATTAAAATTATCAAATTGATCTTTCATATAGCTAATATTGGATGAAATGTGGAGAGAATTAAATGTAACACTCTCTGAATATATAATTTTTTTTCATTTATTTTACAAAATCCATTAATTATATTTTCATATATTCCATGTTAAAATAATTACACAAATCTTGGAGAAAGGACATCGAAAATTGACTTTTTCCTTGTTTCAAGTATTAATAAAGAAATGATGTTCATTTTTACCCCCACATTATTATGGTTTGTGGTCATTATAATTTCCATACTATGTTGTCCAAAACACTCAATTATTATTCATACATTACCATTCTCTAAATTTTCCATATTTTCACTTCTAGTAAATGTGAACTTTATCTAGGAACCCATATATATCTAATTTCCAGTTTCACTTATGTCTCCCACTACCACATTCTAAAGAATTTTTTATAATCCATTAATACTATTTCGGTTCCAAAATAATGTGATTTAAAATATTTGAACATTGATTATAAAGATAAAAAATATGATGAAAATATTTAATAGTGGGGATAATTAAAACCCCTAAGATTTTATAATATATTTTTCTATAATTAAAATGTAATTATTTCATATCATGTATGATAAGAAAAGAAGTGCTTAAAATGAACTATGAAAAAATATTACATAGATTTTATGATAGTTGATTAAAATTGTTGAGACTAAATTATAAAAAATATTTATTATGGTTTTAAATATTGGAAACTTATTTATTGATTTATAATAAATAAGTACGTACTTTTCTATAATGTCATTTTATGCTTCAAATTAGTTTTATCAAAAATAGTTTTTATTATTTATTTTGCATAGAAATTATAATTGACTTATACATTTGTAAGAAATTATATTTTATGAAATTAATTTAATTTTCTAAATAATTATTTAAATACTATATTATGTCAAATATTTAGTAATATTCAAAAATGACTTATTTTCAGTGAATAATGAAAGCACCGATTTTTGTAAAAGCTTTTATTTCTGTTAATATAGAAGTATAATTACTATTTAAATTTGATATTAATGAAAAATTTGATTCCATTAAATATATGTCATAAAATTATTCTCATATGATTCATCATTATACATTATTTTAGTATAAATTCATCTTTTAAAACAAAAAACTTTTTCTAAAAGATTTTGTATAAAAATAATGTGTTTTTTATTAATTAATTAATTAAGTATATTATATTATTGGTTTTAATGAAATTTATGGAATATGTATTAAATTTTGTTCACTAATTTAGGGTTTTTCGAAGGGCTATAATGGTTGTAATTTCAGTTTTATACAACATAATTCATTATGCTATATGTTTTTTCGTTGTGGGATAAATGATTATTTATAATTTAAATTATCAAATTTATTGAAAATAAATAATTTATAATGGATTATATATTTATATATATTTTTTAATATTTTTAAAATTATTTAATATCTTCATATTAATTGTTTTCTTAGTTAATGGTAGAATATTAAAATTTTGATACCACGTTGAAGGTTTAATTTGTGTAACCATTTGTAAAATTAAGATATTGGGTATGCATGCCACATAAAATATTATAATTATTATTAGATTAAATTGATTATACCTTATTTATCGTAACATATAATTCATGTCCATTTTTACACTTTCACTGTAATGATACCTTATATCGTTTAAATCCTTAAATAATATACACCTTCATCCCTCACATGACATATAAAATAGTATCTATTATCCTCCCTTAATAAACAAATTAAACATTTTATACCATATAATACCATATAAAAATCTATATAATATCCCTTATATTTATATTTTATCCTTCTTTAATCTTTTAAAATAATCTTTCATGTGTTTTGTTGTAAGCCAACAGTGGTCTCACAAAAAAGATGTATAAATATCCACCAAAATCCTTAAATTTTATTTTTAATTATAAATCCAAAAAAACATTTATCAATAATAAAATGATGGATATTTTATAATAAATATACTGAGATGTTGTTATGATTATGTAAAAACCACATCCCACCTATTACTCAACAAATTGGATATAAAAGTATCGCACATGAGTACATGTGGATTACATCCACCAAAATCAAATACAACTACTTTTTGATCAAAATAACTATTTTCCACTATTATGATGTATTTAATATTTATATAAAATATTCATGAAAGTATTATTATTTTTTAATTATAATTTCTTGTACACATTCTTATTTCCCCAGACATTTGAAAACGATAATGTCATATATATGTTTGTGTAGATTACTACATTCATAAAGAGATGTGATTCATTTATCATTTAGACTTTAAACAAATGATAATAACGGTAGGTTTATATAATATAAATTATATTAGTAATATAATAATTAATCCAAATATATAAAATATTTTTATCCTTTTATCATTACATGCATCAATATGTAGAAACATCACTCATGCATATGTACGAACTACTATCTCTATGATGCTTGGTGATTCATTTTTTTCAATATCATTTTGGATGAATGCTATAAAAATATTATATAACAAATAAATATTATTATTATGAAAGAATTATGATTATGGATATGGATTAACCATGATTTAAGTATAAGTACCATAACATCCATACTAAAACGAAAATGAAAAAAAATACCAATCACCTGGAAACAATATTTTTAATAAAGAATTATTAATCATTAGGATTATTATAATTATAAATGGATAATATTTTTTATTATATTTTTAAAAAGTGGATATACTATTGAATTATAAAAAATATAAATTTATTACACATTAAGATACAGAACATACAAATCACGTAATACATATGGTAGTTTCTCTTCATGTCAATATTGAATCACTGAGACATGTTGGATGTTAAAAATGTAGTTATGATGATGGGTTGTATATAATAATTATTTGAATTTTCATATCATTTATCCTTATTAATTATTGTTAAATAATTTAAAAATTAATATTATTTCAACCATGGTATTATAATTTTAATTTTATCACTTTTGTAAGGGTTTATCCTTCAAAATTATAAATCATGGTACATATATTATGTCCTACTCCTATATTATTTTATCAGGATTATATACAACCCATTTGATATATTATATCATGAAAATATTTACAATCATTGTATTTGAATATTCAATTGAAGCTATTTCTTTTTCTTGGGGTATATAATTAAAATATTACCAAAGTGTTAAGAGTTTAACATTAATGTCTTTATTTTTTTTCAATTATTTGTTTTTAATTTATTGATAATAAAATTATATGAGAGATATATAAAAAATAATATTCATTTCCTTCTAATTTTATTATTTATATAACACATTTTTATTTTATTTTCCCTCTATATATACCTAGGAGTATAAAAGAATGTTTATAAATAAAATCATATTCATTTATCTCTTTAGTGGAAAATGTTTTTATACAATATAAAATTTTAAGTTAAAATATTTTAATTATTTTTTCCATTACATAATGATTTTATAAATTCATTACTACCCATGAAAAAATATAATGTAAATAAGTGATACACCTTCATTACCTAGAAAAATATGTATTATCTTTTCATAGAATTTGGTTATGAGATATAATACTATATTAATTTTGATGAGAACATTAATTAAGTGGTTATTATGTTTTAAAAATAATTCTATGATTTTTTTGTTTAGTAATCAATGTCATTATTACACTGTTTTTGTTATGTAACATTGATATCGATTTTTTCCACACACTATTTTTTTATTTATGATTTATATATAATTAGTTTAGTTATATTTAATTGATTATTAAATAGTAATACTAGAATCATAACCCAGGTTATGTTATAAAATTTATATTGTTTACTATTAGTGCATTATATTTTATGGGAATTGTTGGAACTTTATATGATTAAATAGTTTCCATCAATTGTATGGTTTTTATAGTAAATATAGGATTATATATAAATTTCAATATTACTAAAAAAAATTCAGGTCCATTATTATAAATTTCTAATTTAATTTAAAAAAACAATCCTACCTCATTTTCTTTAGGTGTTGTTAATATGAATTAATTATGTTTATGTTTAATCAGTTTAGAGAGATTATAGTTTGTTTCAGGGTTAATATATATTATCAATTTTTAAATTAATAGTGTTTCATTATGAATAATTTAATTATTGTTTATATGTTCCATGAATTGAATTGAAATACTTTTATATATGATACATTTTGGTTAATTGGGAAATTATAAAAATACATGGAAATGGAATAGATTTTTATTGGGGTTCTTATAGTTAATATGTGGGTTTATATATATAGGCCATATAGATTTGATTGTTTAACAATTTCTCATTTAATTATGTCAAAAATATTTTTTATTACAAAAAATTGGTATAATCTCCTTTTGGTGGGGGGTTTATCACTTTTCATAGTAACTCTCAAATGCATCCCCAAAGAGCATTCTCACTCATAATAGTTCAGGAAAAATTTAATAACATATTGAATTATAGTCCTCATAATACCACTATTAATGGTATGAATTCATTACAGACATTGATATTTTTTTTATAAATGAGTGTATATATACAATAAAATTCCTGGAATAGATTTCAATTTTTGTGGATTGTTCATTCAAATTCAATAATTTTAGTAGTTAAGATCATATTAAATAATTTTTTTCTATTATCATATTATATTATTATCCTTCTATATTATTCCCATAATTATTAATTGTTTTTAATATTTTTATTATTTATTTATTTTTCCTATATGAATTGACATAATTTATAAAAAAATATGCCTTTTTTAGAGTTTTATTTATTTATTTATTTTATCAATAATTCATAAACCCTTTTTTTAACGAAATGTATTTTTATTGAATTTATTTTTCATGAATCAATCCTATCAGATTATATTTGGTTACATGAATATTTTTAATCTGTTATTTGATTGAAATGGTTTCCTGCTTTTCATTTGAAACTAATTTATAGTTGTAATCAGCTTGTGGTAATTGGGGATGATTACTTGAGGTTAATGTATTTATGGTTTTGAAATTGGTAAAACTTATTAGCTCATTATAAATAATCTTAATGAGTATTAGTTTAAATATTTTAATGTATGGAGTGTATACAATATTTGGATCCATTTTTGATTTATATTAACATCAGTTATGGAGATGGCCATTTTAATCGACCAAATGTCTCATATAATCAACAACAAAATATGATATAAATATAACCCAAGAGAAAGATAGATTAACATCAAAGTGAATAAATTTAATTACTAGAGATGAAATATATATGTTATTTTTTATATGTAGGTGAGAGAGATCTCATTATAATTCTATTATTATGAACCATATATAAGATACATATATTTTTCATATGACTAATATTAAAATAGGAACTCATAAAAAATAGGTTTAGTATCTTCATAAATTAATTATATATATTATATATTTATTGAATAATATATTTAAATAATAAAATTGTTAAATATGAAATAGTATTAGACATTCTTCTGCCAAAAAACACATGCAATAACGAGTAGTAAAAATAATCATCGATGAAAATGAAATTTCATGTGATGTACAATTGCTCATCAAACTATTATTATGCTAGTCAATAAATTGAGGATACTCACAAAACAATGTTTCCATTGAATATGACTATTATGTGAATAATATAATTATTTGAACCCAAGTATTGTAAATACCCATAATTTCTATATAATGTGTATCTTTTATAAATTCTCTATTTTTTTTAATTTTAACCATATTCCATCCCCTGACATGAATTGTCACTCCTAACACAATCGCTTCTAATAGAAATCAAATGGACTCTTATAGGTTCTATTATATTAGGAAAATAACCCATGCAATCCCGAGAATTTTTTATGGTATTCATAATAATTTTTTTACATATCCCCATTTCAAGAACATCAAACATTCCAGAAAGGATCAAATAATTTCACAATAATTTTTTTTAAATCATTAACCATTTACATGAACTCTAAAAAAATCTCATTTGATACTTCATCCATAAAAATTTCCTTTGAGTGGGTGTAACATTTGAACCTATTTTTCCTTACCAATATTTATTCATGAAAAATTCCTCTTAACAATTTGAATTGTGGATGATCCCATCTAAGACCTTTTCATCAGGATTGTTCCTTACAATATATGTAACATGTAACATCCTTGGATTTTGTGAAATATATTTTTTGAACTAATTTTATCCTTTGGATATTTCACATTTCCCAAAAAACTGAATAATTTTTTTAATTAAATACATTTGGATTATTTATACTACAGAGAAGGATTAGATTATTTTGTGCTACGTGTAACACTGACTTGGATTTTGTAACATGAAACAATGAGTATCTACAAAATTCACATTATTCTTAAAATTATTTAAATGAGAGTTATAACCATGTTGTTTATCCTAGTAAGAAGAATCATAATAAATTATTTTAAAATTATTTTTTAACTGTTTCATATAAATAAAACATATTTATAAGGAAATATATAAATTATTAGGTATGTTATTTATATATTTAGAAATAGTATATTCTTGAAAGTAATTATTTTTATGTCAATGTGTGAAAAGTAATAAAATTAATTTAAAATAGTTTTTCAAATTTAATTTGATAAAAGAAACTAATTTTTTGAATTCAGAATATCAAAATATTATTAGGGTGATTTTATATAATTTTTCTGAGAAACATCATTTTTTGGATGAATAGTGAAAAAAATTGAATTTTAATTCAAAACTAATTTTTTCCATATTTTTTTATATAGTTCAATTATATTTTAAATTGGGATTAATGTTAAATTGACCAAATATACGTATGTTAATAAAATTCATGTCCTTGGAATCATTGTTTATTTATATGAAAAATCTTAGTCATTATTTTTATCATTTTTACATTAAAACCAAGATTTCTCACCACAAATGTTGTATTACCATTAATCGTAAATTTTCAGCTTATGTGAATTGAATTTATAAAATAAACATAAAATGAGGTAACATGTATAATATTTATAGTATAATAATATGGAACTAATTTTTTACCAAAAATTATAATGACTTTGTTTAATATTTTTTATAGTAATTAATGAACAAATAATCTTAACAAGGGGGAAACCCATAAAATTAATTACCAAAATGACATGGAAACATGTAAAAAAAGACATTTGGAGGAAATATTTCAGCCACAAACCATTTATTCGTGAGTTTTTTTCATTTCAATGAATTTTTTAGGAAAAAACGTGTGTATACCTAAATTTTTTTCAAAATTTTCTCACTCCCGAACAAAAGTACACCACATCTTCCTCTCTATCAAACATCTAAATCCACTTACATTTGGTCGAGCTCTACCCAATTCACTTCCCAGAATCCCTCCATTACTCCTTGAACCCTTCCGTTGGGAAGAAAATCTTCTATGGAAACCCTTTTATGCTAGTAAAAAATTATTTAATGAAATAAGAGGAGTTTTGCATGTATACAATGAAATTCAAGACTTAATGTATGTGAATTTCATCTCACTATTTACTTCCGTGAGATACATGACTTATTCAAAGATCAATTTGTTTTATGTGTTGTATATAATATCCATGAATGTATTTTATTATGATTATTATTATGTTTATTTGTATTTACATACCCCTTCAGTTATTTATACTTCAAGTGTTCTTAAGGTCTATAAGTCCCCAAATTGGTAAAGTAGTTTTGTCTCAATTTTATTTCTTTGAGAAAGATGTTTTGATAGGAACCTATATTATTTTATGATATGTATATACTATCATTTTACATGTTACATCATGAATATTCTCATTTTCATGATATTTTAGGCTTGATGTAACTCGATATTCAAACATGGGGAGTAAGATTCAATGTTAAAATGTGTTAAGAGTCTATTGAGAAAATGACATTTTTTATCGGTACTGTGTATGATTATGATTACATTGATGAAATATTATGATTAATATCTCAAAAATAGTCATGATTTTATCCTCATATGGTTACTCGTGATTTATTCATGTATTTGTACCATTTGACACTCATTGGTACTTCATGTAATTTAGAATATATTTTTAAAAAAACTTGACTGTATTTCTCTCATTTCTTAGAAAAATGATTAAATAAAAAATTATGATTTACAAAAGATTATATTTTTTAAAAATATAATTCAACATCATTTTTCAGAAAATTTTATATTAAAAATATTATATGGTATTCAAATATTCCTTTATAGAATTGTTCAATATATTTTCTGTGTTATTCATTTTAAAATAATAGTTGTTTAAAATGTTTTTTCAATGTTGAAAGGATATTATCCTCGGGAAATGGTCACCAAATATATTTCAAAGTTATTCTATGTATAATATTACATCATTGGATGGTTCTCATTCTTCTCTATGAATATTATTCAAGAGTATCATAGAAATTATTTCTCTAAATGGTTTATGTTTTGATGGTGGGATGTTAATAAAACCCATTTTACATTCATAGGTTATGTTTCTATGAATCAAACTTCTTTTCAAATGTATTACATTGATGAAAAAAGTATGAAACATATCTATTATCCACATGTTATGAAATAATTACATTTTTATGATACCCATTTAATTTCGTGGGTAAATATATATATTTATTATTATATTTTGGAATATGTATATATGATTAAATTATGAGATCGGTGGGACCAATATCTCCCTCCAATGCATTAGGTACAAATTTATATCTCATGTGAAATAAATTAATTGAATATAATGTTAGATCATTTGGATAAGGGGATTTTTTTTCGAATATTTTCATATGAGCGAACCATGACTACTATGATGGTCATTGGAGTGAACCATGACTACCAAGAAGGAATGGATACTGAACCCCTACTACAAATATTTAATTTTCCAAGAGACCTTGAATTTTAAGGTAATTAATGATATATGATTTGGTTTCTACCACAATTCTATATCATATTCGTATGTTATTCATTCACAATTTATGTTCTTTATTTCCTTATGATTCTCTTATAGGAACTCTGAATCATTATTCCATGACTCTTATTTATGATATTATATATATATATATATATTAGGACCTTTTATTTTGGTGATCATGTAATCTTACCCCAATTGTCATGATTGTTTTTTCATATCTCCCATGTTTTCCCATAATGAGCATGTGATCTCACACATTTTTCTTTTTCTTTTTCCCCAGGTTATAAATATATGTATTATGTTTGAATTTTTAACAAGGATTATAGTAACCAAGAAACTAGTATGAGACCATATAGGTCACTTATTTATATGTTTTTTTACATGATTACAAATGAACTTTACGAAGATGGTGCTTGGATGTCTATTTGTGTAATGAAAAATTTAGTCCACAAAAGTGATTTAGTGTTAATTTTTTTTAAACTGGTTCACTGTAGTGGGAATGAGAGAAAACTTTTAGATAATCATTGGAAAAAACAACGAGAAAATATTATTGAGATCATTAGGGATATCTATATGGATATTCTATGGGTGTATCGAAGGATATGTCTAGGGATTAGTTAATGATTAGTAAAATGTCATAGAATATTTTATAATGATTGAGTGAGTGGTTTCCTATCATTAGATCCATGTCTCAATATTTAAATTGATATACATATAGAACATATATACATCAGGATAAATACTCTTAAAATGTGTTTCTGGCATGACTCAAGTGTAACCTTGTACATGAATACGTTCAATAATGTACACCTATTCTGACAATACCAGGGATATTCTATTAAAATTCACAAAAACATTAAAAACCCATCATGAAGGATTAAACACAAAGAAAACTATTAAATAAATTTTATAAACCTAATGTTTCATCAATTTAAAAATTGTGTTTCATCCTTTAGACATCCTATAAGTAGTTTATCATGATAATGTGGTTTTATTCTATGATACATGTTTCTCACACTCCGATTTATGGTTTCAGTCAATGGAATGAACTTAAAGGAAAATAGTTAGAATTGAATGTTATATATATATAATGTATATGAATTATGAAAAATGATTTCCCAAGTGGTAATATCATAAATATAATCGGTATTTAGATATAAGTATGGGTTATAATTATGAAGATATAGAGACTATAAATTACATGTGAAAGGTATGTGACATTCTTTTAGTGTTTTTCAGATTAAACATATGAATCATGATTATATTGAGTTTTAAGAACCTTAAAAACTATTCATATTTCATAATCTCATATTTTATTTTTATTTAATAACATGACTAGGAACGTGTAATGGTTTAACAATAATGTTTTATGAATGAAGTATTTTTGTTTTGGAATTCAAATATTATTTTATATAAATCTTGAAATAAGTAATTATTTTCAGCATATGTTTTCATTACCTATTGAAAATGATATATAATATGGTGATGATAATATAAAAAAGTTATTTAATTGAACGGTGATATTTTGATTTTGGGATGTAAATCCTTAAAGTGTTCACGGTATAGAAAAAAATGTGTTTATCTTGGATAAATAGATGGTTACTTTGGATAATTTAAATTAGATAGTATTAATGAAGATAAAACCATCTATCTATTTCTTGAAAATGTAGTATTTTTCATCAAGAATGAAAATTTAAACGTCATTGATTTATGGAATATATTTAGTAATATTTGAAATAGTTAATAATTCATTCATTCCAAATGAATTTATTGTAATTTAAGTGTATACCATATGTAAAAAAATGTTGAGGATATTCACATATTTTGAATGTGATGGGAAATAAATAGTTTATGACAAATGGGGGGTCAATGCTAATATGACGTCATGAAATTATTTCAAAAGTGTTGAAATTTTATCTTTCTAAAGGGTTACAAGGTTAAACATATATAGAATTATTATGTTACACATTAGTTGAATTTTGTGACAATTATGTATTATCTCTCAACATGAATACTTCTTAAAACTAGATATATTATTCTAGTAAAATTATGTTGATGATAATTAATGATACATAGGATGTAATTTCATGGATGTCATGATCTTTTAGTGCTTTTGTACTGATAAATTAACCATTCTATTTTGGGAAAGAGGTGAATTGGAATAGGGAACCTCAAAGGGATGGTTTTCAATAAAATCATGCAAGTATAACTTTTCATCAAAATTATTCCACTTTAAGAAAACAATATAGAAATAAATTTGTGTCCTAATTTTTTTTTAAATCTATGGCCTTCTAAATCATAACATATTTATGACATTTAGGCCCCCAACATTCAATTGATCATTCATTTTTTTTACTTATATCCTCATTCACTCCATATAAATATTTATGTTTTTCTTCAAATTCCATACTTTCACATGCAATCAATATTCTTTTTATTGGAAACCCAGTTCTGTGTTTCTTTGGGAACCCATTATTTTTTCAACATTATTCTTTGAATTGCGTTTTATTCTTCATTTTTAGGATGTGATTTTCTATGAATGGAACTTTAAATTATTAATCCTTCAATACCCATATGAATTTCGAGGGTGAAACTAATTTTATATGGGGTAGAATGTAACACCCTGATGTATTATGAAATATTTTTAAACTTAATTAAATAATTTTGCAATTTCTAATTTCACACAATACTAAGAACCATTTTTTCTTTGTTTACACAACATGAAACACTGACCTAGAATGTGTTAGACACAACACCAAATTTTTATAAAACATTATTTTATAGTTAAAATTATTTAAATGAGATAGCTTTAACCTAGACTTTTAGTATAGAAACATGAATAGTAATATCTAATTTTAAATTTTTTTTATAATGGTTCAACATAAATTTAACACGTATATAAGGATATATATATCTTTTTTAAGGGCTTTATATGTATTAAATACTAATTTTTTAAAAGAACTTGTTTATGTGACCTTTTGTGGAAAGTAATGAAATTAATTTTAGAAACTTGTAGAAACCGAATTGTTTGAAATTAAAATAATTTTTGAATCTAGAACTTCAAAACTAGATTAGGGTGATTTTATTATATTTTTCTCAGAAATATATTAGTTTGATGAATAGTGAAATATACATAATTTTAATTCAAAACAATTTTTCAACTAATTTATTAATATAGTTAAATTGTATATTAAGTTATTCTAACGGTAAAAATAGATCAGTTATATGAATACTAATCCAATATAATTAATTATTGTAATTTATAATTTTGATATAAAATAATAATTAACCTTTTAACACTGTCATATTAAAAACACACATTCTCGCCATGTTTTTTGGATAAGAATTAAACAAAAAATTTCAACAAATATGAATGGATTTTTTATAGATGAATATACATGGTTATAATAATTATAATAAAATATTTTAGTAAAATAAACTTATTTTTTACCAAAATATTTGTGAATGTGATTTAAATTTATTGCAATAATTAATCCAATGTTATGTTTAATGGGGGTCTAAAAAGTAAACTTAAGGTCCAAAAAGAATGAGATACATTCTTGAAACCCATTGCATGGACATATTATAACCATAAACCTTTACATTTTGAGTTTGGTTTGGTTTTAGGAATTTTTTTACGTATAAACATGGCTACACCTAACTTGTTTTAGAAAATTCCTAGTGTGTCCCCTCTCTCACTTGTAAAAGACCACCACCTCTCCTACTACATCACACCTCTCAATAAACCTATATTTGTCCATGTTATTACCAATTCACATTCCAATATCCCTAAATTACACTTTGATGCATACATTGGGGCTGAAATCCAACCAAGGTATCCTTTTGGTGGATATAAAAAGGAGTTATGCAAAGAAGGTGAGGTTTGAAAATGGTCAATGAAAGTCAATACATAAGGTAATGGATTTTCATCTCACATTTTTTTTCATGACACACACACCTTAGTCAAAACTGATTTTTTTGTTTGGTGTATATAGTCTCCATTAATTTATTCTATTATTATTATTATTATTATTATAATTATTATAGTTATTTAAATATCTATTCAGTTATCTATACCTCTTGCGGTTTTACCGTACAAAATTCCGGAAATTCGAAAATTAGTTTTTTCTCAATCATATTAATTTGAGACACATATTTTAATGTCCACCTATATTATTATATATGTTGTATATAATTACATTTGAAATTTTATATCATTAATTTCTGTCTTTTCATGATATTTTAAGGTTCATGGAATTATAATTACGTACATGGGGAGTGTGATTCAATGTTACCATGTAGTTAGAGTATAGTGAAACGATCTCATCATTTATCAAGATTATTTATTATTATTATTTCATTGATGAAATATTATGATACATATTTCACGAATACTCATTATTAATCTTCTTCTATAGTTATACATAAATTCATCATGTTTTGGAAAAAAAATTCCCTCTTTGGTGATTAATGTAATTAAGAATTTTTTTTAAGAATACATGACCTTGTTTATCTAATTGATCAGATATATACTATAAAAAAATGTTTTCAAAATATTTTAAAAAATGTTTTTAAAATCATATTTAACCTTAAATTTTCAATGAAAAAATATTTTAAAATTATTATTCTTTTTCATGTATCATTTTTAATATTTTTAAAGTTATTCTAAAAAAATATTATTTATTAAAAAGTCTTTTTAAAAGAATAATAAATATTTTCCTTAAAATATAATTTTAAAATAATTTCCTAATTATCCATCCTTTATGATTACATCTTTTAGAGATACTCATGCCTCTGTCGGAATATTATGCAAGAGTACCATTAATATTATTTACCCTAATTGTTAATTTTTTTATGGAATGTTTTATAAGCAACCCATTCCACATTCAAGGGTTCATTGTAAATGAATGTAGATTCATTTCGTCAGAAATTATTATATGTGGAGATTATGAAACTAATATCTTTTGAATATGTTATGAAGTAATTATAGGTTTATAACAACTAGTTTATTTCATGGGTTATGATATGATAGAATATGATATTTTGGAACATGAATAAATGAATTTATTATGATATTGGTGTGACATATATCTACCTCCAATGCATTAGGTAAAAATTTATATTTCATGACATAGACCAAGATGGAATGTGTAGTGAACTCGGTTCAGCAAAGGGATGTTTTCACTAATATGGTATTGGGAGTGAACATTTCCAAATATGATTGTAATGGCAATGAACCTTGACTATCAGGATTGTATGGGGAGTGAAACCATTCTATTAAGATGGCATTGGACATGATTCCTTGTCTACTATGGTAATCAATTTTATATTAATAATTTTTTCCCCAATTCATTTCCAAATTTCTATATTATTATTTTATAGTTTATGTTATATATTTTCTTATGAATCATTCTGTATATACTTCTAGTATTTATTCCATGAAATATTTTTTATGACCTATTATATGAAGGTTATGGTCTTTTATTTTCTTCGTCATGAACACATAAATTTATTCTCATGATTATGTTTACATATCTCCAACGTTTACCTATACTTATGATCCAATAACATTACATTTTATGTTTCCTTTTCCCCATGTTATCAAGATTTTTATTAGGTTTGAAATGAATAAAAATAATAATAGTCAAGAAGAACCCAGTGAGAGACATTATAGCTCACTTATACACCAGTTTTTATTTTTATGTGTTTCCAAAGGGATCATAATTGTTTGGTTTTTGTGTTTGTTTTTTTTGAAATGTACTAAATATTCTACAAATTTAATGTTCTATTAAAGTATATTAAGGCTGTTTTAAAATTGTTAGTAACAGGAAAGAGGTTTTGTTAACCATTAAACTCTAGGATGAAAAATCATCAATGATATTCCTAGGGATATTTATAATGAAATGTCTAGGGTTTTATCAAAGGATACATCTTAGGATGATTAAATGATTTAGAAAATGTCTTAAATTTTTTGTAAAATATTGATGGAGTGGTTTCCTAGAATTACATTTTTTTTGATACTACAAGTGGATGTTTCTATGAAATATATTTTCTTTCGGTTAAAATATCTAACACGGTTCATCTATCATAACATGAGCATAACCCGGAACACAAAAACATTCAATGCTCCACACCTAGTTTGACACTCCTGTAGATTATTCGTTGGTAATTCACAAACACATTAGGAAGCATCGTAAAGGATTTTAAAACAATATGACTGTAAATATGCTAGAATAATCTTAATCATTTATCAATTTTAAAAGTATGTTTCATGATTTATAAATCATATAAATAATTTTTCAGGATTATTTAGTTTTATTCTATGATATGTGTTTCTCACACTATGTTTTTTGTTTTTAGTTATTGATGATATCTAGAATGACCATGATAAATATTCAATGATTCAGATGTGGACATTATGAAAATTATGAAAATTTGTTTTCCATGTGGAATTATCATCAAGAGAATTAGGAAGTTGGGACAATTATTGGTTATAATTATAAAGATAAATATACTAAAAATATCATGTGAAATGTATGTGATGTTATTCTAGTGTTGTTTACATTAAACATAAGAAACATTGTTAGATTAAGGTTGAGTATCGTAATGATAAGATTCATATTTATTAATCTAGGAAAGAGTTATTAAGGAATAATTTGAGGCAGCCTGAGTAATGGTTTTAGAATAAAGTAATACGAATGAAGTATTTATGTTTTGGACTTTAAATAAAATGTGATATGAATTACGAAAAATATTATCTTTTTCTTGTATAAGTTTTCATTAAATATTGAAAATGATATATTGAATAGTGAAGAAGAAATAGAAAATTAATTTTATGGAAACGTGTTATTTTGATTCAGAGAAGGTGTCCCTTAATGAGTTCATGATATAGATAAAATTTGGTTTATCTTTTCTGAATAGATGATTGTTTTGCATAAAGTAAATTGAATAGTATCAATTACCTTAAAAATAAAAAGGATTTTCTCATAATTTAGTTTATGTTATAATGGATGACGAAAATAACTTCATGGATTTATATAATATTAATTTTAATATCTATAATATAGAATCATGCATGTATTCCAAATGGATTTTGGTAAATTAGTTTATAACCATATTTCAAAAAAACTAAGATGATATTCATATGTTTGGAATGTGATAGCCTATAAATACTTTGTAATAAATGGAGGATTAATGTAAAACTGATTTCATGAAATTATTTATATAGTTTTGTATTTTATTCTATTATAGGAGTCATAATGTTAAATTTTTTAGAGATATTAAGTTACACTTCAGATGAAGTTTTTGGGAATAAAGTATTATCTCACAATATGAGAATTTATGCATATTGGACAACCCATTCTAACAATAAAATTTAAATGATAACTAATCATATATAATAAATAATATCATGGATCTCATTATCTACTTGTTCATCATGAATGATAAATTCAACTTCTTTTTTTGAAGAAGAAGGTGAATGGGATCATGAAAAATCAAATGATGATGTTTTCCTGAAATCATTCTAGTATATCTTTTTATGATAATTATTCCACATTTGAAAAAAGATATAGAAATAAAATGTTTTCCTAACAACATAATTTTATTGAATCAAGGGACTTTTAAATCATCACATATTTATGAATTTTTTCCCTCAAAATTCCATTTACCATTCACTTATTTGTGATTGGTGGCATTAATCATCCCTATAAGTATTTTCAGTTTTTCACTAAGTCCACATTTTCACATTCCTTATTGTTCTCCTTTATAGAAACCTTGTTATGTGTCACATATGGTAACCATTATTGTTTAAAATTTAATTTTTAATTCATGATTTAGTACTAATTTTTACATTTTGGTTTCATACGAATGAAAAATTAAATTATTAAATAATCATAGATGAATTTCATGGGTTAAATTCCATTAAGGAGGAAAGAATATAATACACTGAGATTTTGTGAAATATTTTTTCCAAATTAATTAAATCCTATTGATATGTAAGATTTAAATAAAAAATTAATATAGTTTTTGATGCACTATTATTTGTTTGTGTACACTATAAAGAGACCTAAATTATGATGTGCTACATGCAACACTGAACTGTCTTTCATTACACGCAACACTAAGTTTATGTAAAGTATAATTTTATTATTATTATTATGTATATGAGATATTTATTAAATAACCATTATATATGGATATATAAAGAGTAATAAATAATATTAAATACATTATATAATAATATAATATAAATAAATCATAACGATAACGAACTTAATAATTATTTCGTAAGGTCTATATATATTAGAAAATGTTTTTTATTAAAAGAACTACATTTTATGTCCATCTATAAAAAATAATATTTATTTGACAAATTTATAAATCGAATTTGATAAAATAAAATTAATTTTTTAATATTGTTGATATAAATTATATAAGGGTGAATTTATTGGGTATTTCTGAGAAACATAAATTTTTAATGAATATTGATAAATAAGGAATATTATTTCAAAACTACATTGTCTATTAATTAATTTATATAGTTAAATATTATATTAAGTTGTAATTAAAGTTAAAATATTTCAATTATTAATCTAGTAATCCAATTCCATTAATTGTAACCAGTTTTAATTTAGATATAAAGCCTTAATGAACTTTTAATCATTTTCACATTAAAATAGGCGATCTTTCCACATATTTAGGATTAGTATTGAACATTATTTTTTGAATTACGTGAATTGATTTTTGAAAATTAGTCCTAGATGATTTTAACAAGTATAATATTTATATAACCATAATATCAACCTAATTTTTGACCAAAAATATTATTGAATGTATTAAAATGTATTGCAGAGAAAGAAGTAAAATTAAGTTTAATAATGGCTTAAACCATAATCACAAGAGCCACAATGGCCAAGATACTTGTCAAAACCCCATTTTATGGCCATAGATTGGCCATAAACCATACATTATTGAGTTTGTTTTTATTTTAAGTCTTTTTCAGGTTTAAAAAGGGGGTACACCAAACTTGTTTTCTAAAATTTCCAGTGGGTCACCTCCCTCCATTATAAAAGGCCAGCACCTATCCCTTTATCATCAATCATCTCAAGATACTTAACTTCAGCCCATCTCATCCCAATTCAATTCACGCTATCCCTCCCAAACACCATTAATCCTCCCTTTGGATTGAAATCCAATATAGGAATACATTTTTTAAAACAAAACTGAGTTACCCAATTAAGAGAATGTTTGAATGTGTACAAAGAATTTCATGACATCCAGTAAAATAATTTTAAATAACTTTTTATTATCATTAGATACATGACCTATTCACCACTAATTGATTTTTTGTGGTGTATATACTTCCAATAAATTTTTTCTTACTTTTATGCTTATTTTTATATGTATTTACATATTTATTCTATTATATATACCTGATGGGGTTTTGTGGTCCAAAATTCCCCAAATTAGTAAATTAGTTTTGTCGAAATTTTCATGCTTGCGACACATGTTTGGATGTAAGCCAACATTTTTTTTAAAAGATTATATAATTCCATATGATATTTTATATAATTAGTCTATTTCGTTTTAGGTTATATTTAGGTTCATGTAATTTTATTTTCTTTCATTGTGCGTGTCTTTCAAAGTTAACATGCGGTAATAGTATATTGAAAAAATCTTATTATTTATCATGATTTTTTATGATTATTACCCTATTGATGAAATATTATAATCCATATCTCAATAAAACTAAGGAAATTTTCCTCTGATATTTGTTCATAATGTCTCCTTGTATTGATACTATTTTCCACACTTTTGTACTTATGGTAAATAAAGAAATGTTTTTAGTAAAATATGTCCTTATTTTTCTCTTCAGTCAAAACTAGGATTTAATAAAAAACCACGTTTCAAAACGGTTTCAAAAATTCTTTTAAAATGATATTTTAATATCACTATTCCTAGAAAATGGATTTTTAAAGTATTTTATTGATTTCAATTCATTGTTTATAATATTTTTGAATCTATTTTTAATGATCAAGTTTTTTAAAAATGTTTTATGATTTAAAAAGTATTTATCATAGAACGAAGGATATTTTCTCCATGAATTATTAGATAAAATATTTCAAAATTATTCACCCACTAGTATGAATGTATTTGGTTATACTCATTCCATTCTATTAATATTAAACAATAGTACCAATCATATTCTTTCATTGAATGGTTTCTGTTTTTATTTTGTGATGTTTATATAACGTGTTTATTTTTTAAAGGATACATTTCATTGAAACTAGATTATTTTTTGTGGTTATTATTTTATGATATTATTAATAAACCGATCTATTTTCCATATTCTATGACATAATTAAATATTCATGATACCCATTTTATTTTATTGGGTATGATATGATTGATTATAATATTTTAGAACATATATGTATGATTACATTATTATATGGGGGGACCTATATATCCCTCAAATTCATTTGTTGAATATGTATATCATATGAGATAGACATGGATAGAATGACGAGTGAACTTGATACCGTAGAAGACCTTGTCTACTTTGACATTATTGAGAGTGAACCATGACTAATATGATAGTCATGGAAGAGAACCATGAAAACCAATATGGTATGAGGAGTGAACCCATACTACTAAGATGGCCTTGACATGGACACATTGATTAATATGAAAATGATTTTTATATGATTATGTGCCAATCAAAATTATATGTCTTGTTCATATGTAATTCATTCATGGATTATTTTCAATTTTTTTTTTATTATTAACATTAAAACATTATTCCATGATTCATGTTTAAGTTTATGATATACATGATATGATCATCTATTTTCCAAACCCTTTTCACATACCCTTTTCCAATGAGTATGTTTACATATCACTCTTGTTTAACTTTACTGAGCATCTTAGACCATCCCTTTTTTTCATTTCCTATGTTATGAAGATATTTATTATGTTTGATGTGTTTAAGAAGGGTGATAGTAAAGAAGAACCTAGTGGGAGACATTGTAGTCCACTTATGTACCTATGTTTTTATTTCCGTGTTTCGAAATTCACTATAATAATATTGTATTTGGTCATCTATTTGTTTAATGTAGAATGTAATGTGAATTTTTTTTGTAATTTTAATGAATTTTATAACGTGGTATCTATATATATGACCAAAAAATATCCTTTTTAAAACCAATAATGATCACATTATACCAATTTGTAATTTCTAAACAATCCTTTATTTTCACTAATTTTAATTCACAATAAACGTACCATAAGACGTTAAAATTTTTGGCATGGGTTTTTTCAAATGACCTTATACAATGTACCTCTATCAATGTGGTTTTTGATTTCTTATTTATTATAATTTTTATAAAACCTACCTAATATTTTATCCCAATATAATTAATATCCCATATCAACCTAGAGTGGGTATACATCCAAAACATGACCACCTTCCATGGGAGAATCCAACCATACATTAGGCCCCCAATGGTCTTTAGACCATGCGTGTACACACTATTCACTAAACAATGAGATCCTTCACACCATTATTTACAAAAACATAAAAAAACTATTATAATTCACTGAGAATATGTAGGTTAACCTACTTTATATCATGAGAAAAATATGATCATCAATGAATATTTTATGACAAATAGAAGATCAAAATACATTATTTTTTAGAATAAGATTAACAGACATATATATCGGTGGTGAGCATAATTTTAAAACATGACATTTCATAAGGAAGACACAACATTCTCTTATGTGAATAGAATAATAATCCTCCATATAAAATAAAAATAAATCCTCTTTATGTGATGTGCATAAAATACCATTTTCGTTCAGAATAAGATGATAAATCATTTTAAATGTCATATGAATAAGATTACAAATGCGAACACTCATTGATAACATATTGTCCCTTATATAATTTTCAAAATTTTCCACAGGGGGGTGAGTATTGTATGACCCATCCTCAATTACATGAAGAGTAAACTATTCCCAATGTAATGAAAAAAGGAAGGCCTATTCTTTCTTATGTGACAATCATAAGTTTCAATATGTAATGAGAAGTGGATAATTTAACTTATCCCATCTGTTATGAGCATGATATTCCTTCAAAACCGATAATGATAAAAGTAATAAAGTTCCCTTAGTTCCCATCTGTTATGAGCATGTATTGACATTTTATAAGACCAAAGGTACCTAGAATGTTCTCCCATAATCATTTTATTAAGTCCAAAACAAATAATAGAATTATATTTGGTCATGATTATACATAGTAGGACACCACATCATCATAGTAATATAAGTGGCTGATGAAATCACTTCTATGTGTAGGTCTTAAACAAAGGTTAACATCATCTATACCTCTTATACAAACATACAAACTAAGTATAGAATCCCAATGTGTTATAGAAAAATACCCTTCAATCGAAAATGTTCAATATTATAATGATAACTTATTGGAATACTTGACAACGAAATTTATAGAAATCACGTTTTCGGTGGATTATAATCCCAAATTCTCTATCTAAACAATTCAATCTAAAATATATTTAGTGTACCACTAAAAAACAGATGTGAGACCATCAAAATATTTACATTTAATGGTTAGAAATCACTATATAGTCTGATCACCTTCAAAACCTTATGATGTAGTACCAAATGGGTCACCTCAAAACACTTAATGGGGATTATGTAAATTACTATAGTGTATGATAATAATATTTCATTTGATTATATAGTAAAATCCATGTAGAACACCATTTAATCATAGACTGTGCATCTCCCCATGTTCGTGTTGTATGATTAGTGTAGTATGATGACCTAATTTTTTTCATCATGGATGATATATGTAATATCTCAAAACAGAACCTTTCAATAATATTAGGTACTCTTTTCAATCAACAAACCCATAGTGAATTATATCATAAACATTAAACTTGAAACCTCATATGGTTATACAAATGACGATGTTGGTGGGGAGGATTTTATCATAATGAACATTTAGTGATAGTTGAACTGTATTTTAAGGTATTAAATGATTATCAGTGAGAAAACATGATCCACTAAATTTCAATTAATATGCAACTCCCAAAAAAACACTAGACCCATGAGAATTCAAAGGGTTTTTTCACGTATTCTATGATTCCTAAATTCATTACGTTAATATTTAAATTTTCAATTTTATGATCCAATACGAGATCATGGGTGTTAAAAATATATCATTTACATAAATCATTATATATATCATCTTGATAAAATTAATATCTCACAAAACATTATCATACCTCCCATGTATTTTTACAATCCAACATCAAATGATTAGTCATTTATCACAGATGAAGGATTATAATGAACCGTTAGATAATAAAGAAAGTCATTATCAATCCTCATATAGTGTAGAATCCTGATTTAACAACTCTTGATCAAGGCCTCTATATTTAACACATAATTATACCAAGAAGGGGACAAACACATTTAGAAGACTCCCAAAATAATTCAATTTATCCCATTACCAGTATCATGGAGGCCATGAAGACATCAAGTGATTTAATATTACTTAAAAGGAATCTATAATAAAAATAGGTAGACTATATACCCATTTCATCAAATTTTGGCTCCATAAGATTCATTTCCTTCAATCGTTCATGTGTCCCTGAGCATCACTTCACACACCCTACCTCTAGGTGTTTCCCAATGATGTAAAACCCTAGAACAATAATAGGTGAAGAAAGTTAATTTAATTATAAAAAATTTGAAGGAAGATGTATTAGACTTGTATGATAATATTTCACTAGGTTACACAACTAAGTGGGAGGATTTACAGTAATTTTTTCACTACCATTTCACCAACACATTATCTTGGATGAGTATCACTAAACTCTCTATGTTAAACTAATTAGAAAACGAACGAGTTACAACATCATTAATTGATGGAATCCCCTAAAATTATCCCAAAATGAAAATTTCCCAAAAAAACTATTAGCTATGAATGTGGAAAATTACAAGGATTAACTAGTCCTGACCCTAATTGCAATGAACTAATCAGTTTATTTTGGTAGATTACCAAGATGGGTCAAAGTATCATAGATGACACGCAATGAACTAATAAAATATTCAATCTACCAATTTAAATACCAAAATGAATATCTAAAAAGGTATTCATACATATAATTATACGTAATTAATACCCCCAATCAATGCAATGCATAGTGGCTCTGTAAAAAAAATCATGAAAAAAATTTGATTGTGTCAAAAATTATCCCAAGGGTTCCCATCAAGGAAGTGTAACAAGACATGTTAATATGTTGATAGATTAATGTATGCACATATATGTATGGTAATGATCATTTATTGATTAATTGTTTCATATAAAATTTCATTATTGAGATTATGCACATTATGGAAGTACAAGAAGTTGAGTTGATGACCCGCCCTTTTTATTTCCCCTTTAGTTCATTCCTTTTACCAACTATCCAATGTTATTCAATATTGATGAACTAGTTTCGAAATATTATAATTCACTCCATATTTTTGATAGATGAACCATAATATAATGTAACAATAATTTATACCTCCCTATATAATAAAAAATGAATCATTGATTTACCACATATTTCAATTCTAGGGACAAGTAATTTAGATTATTGTATATCCTAAAAGTCATGTACCCAACAACGTTGGATAAATTATGTGTGGATGGACTATCTAGATCCTTATGAATTTAGTATACCATGTCTAACTATACTCTTAAAATCATAGTCAATTATAGAATTATTTATTCAATAAAGATATCTTAAGGGAATTCACGTTCTCTAACTGGTAGTTGGGTTAGACAATTCTCTCTGGGATTTTAATTCCTTACCATTTGAAAGATATTGCAGTATAAAATATGTACTATAAAAAAATCATCTTATTAGTTATAATATTTTAACACTATCATTTAATAAATTGAATATATATTTTTATTGACACCATGGAAGGAGTGTTCCCAACAGTTCCAGTCAAATAATCTCTCTAACACTTTTGAATCAAATGAATATTTTCCATGGACATGCACAATTCACATGTGTAGATTTCTGATAATAGTTTTCATACTAATGATATATTCAGTAAATAATTTCCTTATGATCAAATAAAACATCCCACATTAGTATAATTCTATAATATGCTTCTATATCCCATTCAACTACATCATTTTATATACCCTCACTAACAATTAAACAGTTGAATAAATAAATATGAATGTTGGTTGAGAACCATCACACTATACAGTGGGTCCCTCTATAATTTCAATGTATGAATGTCCCATTAGTATTGTAAATATTATCTGTTCATATAATTATAAGTTTCTCATTCATTACAAAATAAATAAAAAATTAAATTTCAATACTTGAAATTCCTCACCTTCTAATTATAAGAATTGACTCACACAATATTTCGCTTAATATTCCACAGTTACATGAGAATGAAGTGGCCTTTATAATGTAATTAAAATTTTATGATTCATAAGAGGATATATGACATCAAATATTATTATTACATTAGTTGGATTTGGGAAAAGTCATATGTGGATACATTCACCGCATATTCCTATAATTAAACCTCAATGTTCTCATTATGAATTGAATCCTAATGGAAAGTGGATATGAGATGCATATTATACTAATAAATAACCTTTATAATCTTGAATATATTTAGTTCTATTGATCCTTAATGAACCTAAAAATTCACCATTCTCAAAACTATGAAAATAAACCACCAGGAATGATCCAAAAGAAGATCTATTTAATGCATTTTTTATACCAAAACCCCCCTTATATTCTCATTAAAATATTATTTCCATTCCTTTAAATAATTAAATATGACTCAAATTACTATATTCATACCTTCATCATATCCTATGTACCTAAAACACTTCCTCAATGTTTTAGTAGGCTGCTTCCATAGTGATATTTATCATATTGAATCATGTGAAACCCATTACCATTATAAAGACAATTACCAAAGAAGTTCAAAGAAGCAATATTTATTAGGATATATGTTCTTAAATAGGTATAATTACATGAATACCATATTTTATGATCTTAAAGATTACATGAAGAGTAGTATTACACCACTAAACCACATTCTAAATCCATAAACTATACAATTATGAAACCATTTTTTGTCTCAAAAACCATGGAGTTATCAATAATTACCTAAAAATTGTATGATGGAGAAGTAAATATTAATTTATACGAATTAAATTCCATACAATATCAAATAGTTCATTCTGTGTCTATTAATTGATATCTAACACATGAATACCAGAAATCATGACTAAACAACTAGTTCGTAATTGAGTAGTGGTGTTTTGACATCGTGGATAAAATTTATCGGAAACAACCATTATAATGGGTATATACAACATCATCGAGAAAGTTTCATACATATATATAATGCTAAGAATTTATTTTAAAGGACTATCACAATTAAAAATATGGTATCTCCACATTGTAACTTTCTTTTCCTAGGTTTTTGATCTCTCATTCTGGCCCTCATGTTTTAATGAGGATGATTTTCATGAGGCCCCTCCTAGAATAAAATTAGTATAATATACCACATTTTATGAAATTATTCATATGAACATAAATAAGGTGTTATAATTGGGGGGAACATTGATTAGTCTCATAATTCCTCCCAAAATGAGTATCACATTATGTTCTTTAAGAACCACCATAATATTCTTGTGTGTAACTATACAGATAAATCTGGTCTCCATCCTTATATAGTTTTTAATTATCCTAATGATACCATATCCCACTATGGCTATAAGAAGAAAACGTATAGAATTCACCCACTATTTAATTACATTGACATGAATATAGTTTATATGAATATCAAAGATACTATTTAGAGGGTTTTCTAATTCCATAAATTGTACAAAAATAATTTCATAGTATTGAAGTATAGTAGAAATATTAGAATCCATATTGACTATAGTGACGTAATTTTCAAATTTATAAAGGACTAATTCCCTATTTAGTTAATTTAGTTTTTGATTAATAGAACCACCAGGTGTTCTCCTTCATATATTGATACTTTGGAAACATTGAAGTTAATATGTTCACTAAAGATAAAGTGCCCTACCCATTTAGGAAACTTGAAAGAAAATCCATTTACTACTTGATTCCCTTTCCAGGATGAATTTTGATTCTAACTACATAAATAAAATTCCCCTTAACATCGACCCCCTTCTACTAAAATTTTTTAATACTATATGGATAGACTATTTTTCAAATCTACCAAATCCCAATATGAGAATATTCTTGACGTGATTAGTACCCACAATATAAAGAAGAAATCCATGATGTGCTCATTTAGGGTCAGCAAAATGATTTTCATAAGGATTTTTAATCTAATAAAATGGAATAAATATTTTTCTAGATAATATGAGGGACCCCATAGAAATTCCACATCCATGAAATATATGGGGTATGATATTATTTCAAGTGCATATAGAAAATATCTAATATACTTTCTAAAACGTTGGAAGTATCAATAATAATTTCAATATGATAATGAATAAAATTTATAAAAACCTATAGGATTACAATTTTTTATGAAAATTAAACACTAAATTGGATTATTTTATGTACCCATTAGTTTCAATTCCATCAATATAGTGGAAAAATTTGTTCTATATTTGATATCCACATAATGATATAATTCTTACATGTTGGCCAAAATAATTGTGATTGAATGTATAATATAATATAATCCCTCATTTTTGTGATGATAGACATTAAGGTTAGATATTATCACTTGAAAAAGCCATGAATGAATTATATTTTGTGTTTTAAACGATGTTATAATAATATACAACATCATAATGTCCAATTGATAACCCATATTTACCAAATAATTTATATTCTCAACACTCCTATAATAACTACATGATTGGTGTGATGGGTTTTGAGTCTTTAATTGATAGATATCATGTTTATTATTTATAAAAAATTAAAATGGTATAATTTTGTTCATTTAAATGTCACACACCTCTCCCCCAATGTGTTTCTATTATAAATTTATTACCCTAATTTATCGGCCATGTTCATCAAAAAAATAGATCAATACACATAAATTAAAATTATAAAATTATTTTATAGCTCATCATCAATGAGAATAGTTAAAACATGGATTAATTGGTTTTTCCAAATAGTTTTCCATACCACTAATGTGAATTAAATCATGTTGTACTTGATCCTCCTTTTATATAGAATACGTAATAATTATATTCAAAACCAATAAATTATTTTTATCCTTTGTTTGTCCCATTTGATTTAAATTCCCTAACATTAGATGAATGCTAATAATATTATATTCATAATGAAATTTATGGGTTAATAAACTATAATGAATTATATGACATAATTCTTACTCAAGAACACACATGAGTAGATGGAAAAGTTTTCTTTCAAAATGAATGTGTCCCATGTCTCATGGTCTTATAATTATTAGGAAGATCCCCTACTATGTTTTGGTTCATCTCATACTACTATGGAAATTAATATGTGGTTATATTTATGAGGATATATGTTTTATTATCCCCACCAGTAGTGGGGAAGGTTGATAGGTGAACTATATCCACACTGGTTATCCCTAGAAACACAATCATATAATCCTATAATGATAGATCAAAAATAATATAATAACTTATTTGTTATGTACCTTTATCATTTTATAATAATGAAATTTCCAGTTGAGTGGGGAAAATCCACGTAAGATAAGTGAATTCCATACTATACATCTAACATTATTTAGAGTGAATTTTTGGACTTTTATCATTCATTCCTCATTAAAAACACTATGCATCATCCTCTAGAGCTATTATTTACTTCCAATTTTCCATTACTGTTTATCATATGGGTAATTGATTTTTTTGTTCCTACCAAATACCATCCAAGTAGAAGTTATTTTTATTTCTTACAATACTGTATTGTTTTTAAAATTTGGTAAATCCATTCCCTTAAGAAAGAAAATAACATTTCTGTGATAGGGTTCATGAAATATCACATCATTCATTGATTTAATATCCCCATCGCCAATATTGTAGGAAATATCACTACTTTACGGGCCTCGTATAAATATAGTTCATATTCCAACTACAACATCAGGTCTAAACATACATCTATATATCACGCATCAGTGAATGGGTAGATCTATACACTAAAAAATTTCCTCTTAAAAATAATGTTGATAATTTTTTACCAAAATATAGATATTTATCATCAAAGTGTATCAAACATGTTTTAAAATTATGAAAAAATGTCTCATAATTATACCCAATAGAACACATAAACATTTTTTAATGGAAGTTAACTAGTGATTTTAAATTATATTTTATAACTACTTTTCAAAATAGCTATCAACATTAAGTTAATGAAAATTGATTCATTCATGTCTTAATATATTAAATTTAATTAAATCAGGATTTTATGTTTGATGTGGTGTATAATATTAAGGTCCACAAGAGTATAATGGATTAATAATTATATTAGAATGTCAATATTCTCACATTCCCACAGGCTGTCTGGGTTCTGGCCTTAATGACAAAAATAATACCTAAGGGGAAGATGCTAATAGAGGACCCCAATATGTAATTCAACTTAATTTTTTCGAACACCAACTCCAATGTTATGTACTCATCAATCAGTGTCAAAGAGGATTCAATTTCACCTCCATCCAATGAAAGGTTTATAATGAAGTAATGTCAATAGGATTCACTATCTTCATGGTCACCATTATAGGTCCCTAAGTTACATGATAATAATTACCTCAATAATTTTGGTTAAACATCACAATATATATTCATTTATAAGTGATCTATAAATAAATTTTATTTTCCCTCAATGTATAATGTCAAACTATGTGATCATTTTCCATAATTAATAATGAAACCCATAATATATAATTCCATATAACATGACATTAAACTGGGTAATACATTATCCTAGGATATATGACCTCAAATTTTTTGAATCATGAATTATGGACAATGATAAATTATTTGCCATTTCAATAAAATATAATGTTTACCATATACTAGATATTTTTAATATGACCTACTAAATTGTTGGAGATAAGGTGTTTAATTTTATTCAATCATTTATAATATATCATCATGTTCTCTTAATACACATCATAACATGAGTTAACTTCCTCATTTGGAGTAGAATCATGCTCTTGGCATTTCACGAGTGATGGAGATGAATTCTAGGCAACATTATCTATCTTGTTTGGATCCAATGTTAAGGGATGAATTATTTTATAGTTCTCATCATAAAAACATTTGGTTTATCAACCTTTTATATAATAGGTTATCTACAAGGGATCAATTCCACTGGGTCCTATTTTATAATTGATTCATTGAGTGTCTCACCCTATTGTGAATTGGGAATTTTTTATTCTTAATCCACCTCAACATAAATTGGGTAGGGGAATGATTCTGATGGACCCATCAACAAACTATGGATTAAAAACTACCCAAAATGAAACTAAGTCTCATATAAATTTAGAAAAACAATCAATTTGATGCTATAAATGTTAAACTACTTCAAAAATTGTTGTGCGTTAATATTCCCCATATATTGAAATGTTGGGAGCCTTAAATTTATATCGAATATTAGTAAATAATAATAAAAACGGTTATTCTTGATTAAAATGAGGTCAAAACAATTATTGGGGATGACTTAACGTTATAAGAATACAAAATACTACCAAATGACATTGTATATCAATGAGAGATGATTATCTAATGAGAAAATCATGCAGATCAAAATAGAAATCTTAAAATATTCAAATTAAAAAAAATTATGTTTACCTTACAAACTCTACATCATTATTTTTGTTTCCCCCTAATAATTTCATTTATTTTTTGTATATATGAGACCATAATATGTTGGATACCTATAATCCCTAAAACACTAGGATGACCACATTATTAGTGGATACTTCCATAGATTACCTTCCATTGAGAGTTTTTCAATATTTATCATCATTTCATGGTATATACTTTTCACTATATTATCTTCACTCATGGACCATATGAAAGTTTAGAAAACATGTTCAATAGTAATTTGGTATGGAAACAGTTTCATTTAATTACTAGGATATGAAATTTACATTTCATAGAGATATTTCTCTTCAACCCTTATTGGATATAAACTATTCCCCATATATTGAATCATATTCCAATTCTGAATCACTTTATTATAATAACATACCACTAGGTACCACATACTCTACATCTCTAAGAGGCCCAAAGTCCCCTATTAATTCAACAGTCTATATGTTAAGAATCTCAATAACATGACTGGTGATGATTTTAGACAGTACATGGAGTAAACTAGCACATATTAAACATGTTTTAGGATAGGGGTTTTCCGAAATGACTTAAAAATGTATTTTTAATTTGTATTTCATATAAATAATTATTTCGTAAAAAATCACCATATTTTTTATTACATTACGTGAAACCAAAACTTTTAACTAATTTTATAGGCATCATGAAAGGATTCATATTTTGGTAGCTCAATTATTACAAAATGGTAGTTCCTGAAAACCACTATATGTTAATCCTTAGATGTCATATAATATTTAATTCCACTACAAGTTCATTAATATGGTTTGATAATTAAATTTTTTTTATCATCTCTATGGAACATCCTTGATATCCAAAATTGGTCACAACTTTTACAAATTCCTTCCTCCATGACTGAAATGTTTCCCAATTAGTGACCAGTATTTCACCCTACCACCCATGGGTTGGAAACAGATTATCATTCAAAGGAATGGGTTACATCATCATCCATTCATAATACATTTTCATCCCACATTAGAGATATTTATAGAGAAGATCTTTGGTAGGATTATTGGCAGCGTGATATCATCAATAATTATATCCCATGAAGCATAATTTTTTTTGAAATAACATTGTATGATTATCATAGTGATCCTTAGTGTACACCCTTGGCTCAATCAGCTAGAGGAAGAGGAATATTTATTCAATGTATTAGATGATATAGAGAATTAATTTGAAATTTCTATTAATGTGTGAAGTCAATACCAAGATTCTACAGTAAAATAGGAAGGAAATATGCACTAAAATTGTATTACCATTACCTATGATTAACCCTATTAAAGTGAGAATGGGGGTGATTATTAATGTCTCATATATCTCTAGCATATAATGTGGTCCAGCTTTATCAACCACCTAGGTCAGAATAATGATGGTTTTCAGTAATTTCATCCTGAATTCTTTGTGAAGTAGGAAAATAAAGTTCAAGGATTATTTTCCCATGAAGTGTGTGGAGGCCCACCTAAATATGAATTATAATATCCCACTACTGTGAAAACTCATTTACCTCAAACAAATTTATCCCAAAATTCATAGATATTGTCCTACACTATGGTGGAGAGGCTGATTTGACACCCACACATTATCTATAACACCATGTAGAATGTGACATACCTAACCCCCCACGTGTGAATCTATGATAGGATGAAATAGTCCCCTATAAAATGTAATTAGGATTCCTACCATCCTCATTTCCAGGTATACATATTGATTAACATGAAAATAAAATTATTTTTATAGTCTTACTCCAAAGGAACTATTATGAAAAATTATTTCCTATTACTTGATAGTTATACAACCACTTAATCCTCTACACTATCCTTCCCACGATAATTTATTGTAATATCATAAACATTGTTTTAATGTAAAAAATCTATTTAAAGATTGGGATCCCTCCTATTTCTCATCTCACATTGTATGTTATATATCATTCCACAACAATAGAGTTTTCCCTATGTCATCCCATGAAATCAAAACTCATTGGAACTAATCAAAGACATTTCTCGACACCTATATCCCAAGAATATTTTAGGGGTCCCATGTGATGATCTGGAACTGACTATGATGAATGTTAAACATGTTTATTCATGGTGACCTTATTATGAATAGATCTAGAATAATATTGAATAGTGGTATGTTTAGAAATTTTATTTCCTTACAAAATAATATATCTCGATCGCATATAGTATATTACCAAACTCTTTATTGGCCTATCAATATTTTAAAAAACATGCCCATATGTCTATGAAATTATTTCTTAAGAATAGTTTCATATTCATAGTCAATCCATGTAGGAAATATATGAACTCAGTCAGATATATAGTAAAATTATATTTAATAATTATTTAGTAACTATATAATTTTTTTATAGTAATTATTTTTTTATATAAGGAATATTTAAGGTTATAATGTGGTATCTCATAATATGGGTTGTTGAATCAATCTTCACCTTTATGAGTTCTGTTTATATATAGAAATAGTTATATTGGGAATAAACGATGGTCTCTAGAATGGGGATTTCATCTAGCAATATAAACCCATATAGGGGTGACCTGTATGAGATCTATTAGTATCTCTAGAATATACTGTGTAGGATTGATAATATTTCAATATTTCTTGGGAAACATTCAGTAAATCCTATTACAGTTCCATTTAGTAACACCTCGTTTTGAGATAAAAAATTTTTATTTTATGTATCCATATCAATATTTTTATGTTTCATTTGATTTTTTTTAAAATATATCTCCTATTTGAAAATATTTTTCTAATTTAAACAATAATCAATTTATGAAAATTAAGTCCTTTTCGTGTAAAGAGTTGCTCATGGAAAAATAGATATAATGATCCCACATTCATCCTAAAATTTTTTATATAAGGAGAAAATTAATTCTTAGGAGTTCCCTTATGTAAGATATTTGTGTAAAAAATGGGAGTATTGACTATATTTATATAAAACCCCATAGAAATATATGATGACGGCATAGATTTTCATATGAAAATTTTCAACACATTAACTACCCATTATGTATGAGAATGGATTATGAAATATTCAAATATTAGTATATTCCTCAAAATTTGTCCCTCCTCATCATCTTCATAACCAATTATAGTTAGTGTAATTTGTTTTTTTTTCAAAAATATAATCATTAAAGAACATTTAGGGGAAATTTGAAATTAATATGAAATTATATGAAAATTATAAATTCTTCTACAACTATTGTGTAAAAATTAAAAAACACGAGACTTCATGAAATCCAATGTTTCATGTCGATGAATATCATCCATGAGCCACACACTTTTACAATAAAGAGGATCAAAAATTACAATAAATTTAAATATTTAAGGATATTTTTGTGGACTTTTATTTTTTAGTAAAAAATAATTTGTATTATCTATCCATATCATAATTATCGTGCCTCGCATATGAATTCTAATAAAAATTTCCATTGAAATAATCATGGAATAAATTTTTTGTCGAATAACCACATGTATGAAATACAATATTTTGGAAAATTCATGAGAATTGTTATTATGAAACTCAACTAAATCAATAATAACCTTCGTGAAAAGGCTAAAAACATCTCAAAATCCAATAGCTTATATAAAACTATTATTTGATGGCACATTTATCAAACTAGGACATTTGTTTCCACATTGCAATTTCTCATATTGGGAGGTAAAAAAATAATATTTATTTCTTAGATCTTTATAGCGTATTACTACGGTCATTTTCATGAACCAGTATGGGTATCCTGGTAACCCGATAACCATACCGGTCAGACATGGCATTAAGGGAATTCAAAATCCCCATGGTTTGGTGACTACAACCAGACATCATAAAACATGAATGTGTGAATTATTTCCTCCATAATAATTATGGAAGTTAATAATCATGATTATATGAATGTAAAAAAATCCACAATTATTAGTGTAATAGATGTCAAATAGATAAACAACCCCAAATAAATGTAAAAAATTAGCAGAAAATTTATAAACCCCATGTCCCAATTTATAAAACTCTCCATGCCCAAGGATAAAAAACTCATACCACCTATACAGAGCTCTTTACCCATGATCGAAGATAGAATAACATAATCTACCAAAACACGAAGAGAAATATAGGGGTGAGGTAAAACATAGTAGGTCCTCAAAAAGGATTCCAAAATAATATCCCAATGATTAATCAACCAAATATTGATTTCATGTTCAAATAAATTGATATGTTATTTCAAATTTTAATGAAAAAAATCATGCATTACATTTCAATGGGGCGAAACAGTATAATAAAATATCATCACAAACTATTTTGATAAAATATTTTCTATAAATTCAACTAATTGTTATAAAATTAACAACCATTGGAACACATATATGTCTCAAATACAAATGAGCAATAAACATGGTCATCTACCAAAATGTATGATAGTTACATGCAATAAGATCCTAATACAATCCAACATGATCGTTAAAATATGTGTATACACATATCCCTCTGCTATTAGAAAAAGGTGAATCATCACCATCCCAATTGGGATGATCCATATGGAATTATGTTTTGTTTTAGTTATAATGCATCAAAATATTGATATCCCAATAACTCAAAAATTACAAAGGATTGGATGTTCTCTGACATAATAAATGATTGGAAATGTATTTAAAAACTATAAAAATTAAAATTCTACATATTCTCCTTTTAAAAAAGTCCTAATATTAAATTTAAAAAAACATATTTTTAACGAACAGAATAGTTTTTCCAAGATATAACCATTGGGTTCCTATAAAACTATTCTATCCATTTTTTACAAATACTAATTTGAAATAAATTTAATCAAACTATTATCAAACGTTAAATTACTCAATTTATTTTAAAATGTACCTTTTAGAAAGGAAATTGGGTTTTATAACCACCCTTCTATAAAAATTTCTTACATAAGAAATCATGTCATGAATCTTCTATATTGAAATAGTTGGGCCACCGATATATTATTATTTCCAAGTTCTCCCATGTCCCATTAAAATCATAATTATGTATCCATAAAACACAATCCAATGGGATCTACATCAAATTATTCACCATGGTATTAGAATCAACTATCCTGACTGGTCATATAGTCGTTGATAATTTATGTTCAACCTGAAGATCACTCCAGCATAGAACATGCAATGAATCAGATAGAAACATTCAGATTTTCGATTTATAGAACATATTACGTATCAAAATCGTCTTTGGTGGTAGGGACAAATAGTTAGAATAAATACCCACCAACTCAGCAACATGAAAATGTTCCAAAAAATGATGATTATTCTTATCTTAATTCCTTATCCATTGATGACCCAACCAAGGTAAACAATTCAAAAACAATATTGTTAGCAACTATGAATTTCAATCATATATGATGATGATCAGCATAAGACTTATACTAGATCAATTACTTAAACATTATAGACCAATTCAATTGAATATTATCTATTGTATCTTGAAACATGGTCATTATAACCAATGAACATTCACTAATATTCACCCAACCCAATAGATCCCTGAAAGGACGACCATACAAGGACTATAATAGAGAAATTTTGTACACCAACTAGCATGTATTATTATAAATAAAATATATATCCCTTTTTGGAAATCCCGACCTCAAAAAAAAAATTGATAACAAAATGATGGATGATTTCCTCTATAATTCTTATATATATTTCACTCTGTCCATCTATCTATTGATGGTAATGTATACTAAAATGGACCTAAGATCCCACTACCATCAGAAGGCCATTCCATAAATGAGAATTGATCCAAGTATGTCTGTTAGAAAATATAATTGATTAATCACTATACAAACTAGCAATCTCTTTCACATAGATATTTCCTAACTCCTCATCTTCAGTTACATCACGAATGTGTACAATGTGAATCAATTTTGTATGTTGATTGATCACATATTATATCACATTATAATATATCTGGGTACATAGAAACCTAACAACAACATCCACAATGATCTCATAGAAATTAAATTTAGCATTAGATATGGATGTAGAAAACCAGAAGGTTTTTTGTGCTCAATCGTGACTTGTTGTCATGTGTACGAAAAAGGGAAACATTCACCAATGCGATGACTAAAACCTAGATATTGGAATTTACCCAACAATTCACAAGAAATATTTTTTGTTCTAATTGTACACTACCCACTAGAAGTTATGGAACCCCCCCCATCATAGATTTCCTTAATTATAATGGTACAATAAAAAGATTTTTATAGAATAAAATACCCATAGTGGAGAAATACAAATGAATAATAATCTCACTATAATATAGATAATCTATAAAGTTGTAGAAATCATCATCAAGATGTTGTTTCAAAATTATCATCTCAATAAATGTACATTTTAATTTCACACTGGACAATGAATCCTTGTCCCATATTTCTCAATCTCCAATATTCTACTCTGGAAAATATCAATCAGATTCTAGTCCTCAGATGATTATTTAATTGCTTGGGTGAATGGATTTTTAATCAATGAATCTATAATAAAATCTTGTTTTTACATAGTATAAGTGAATTTAAAATTAATATATTATATGTATTCTACACAACACATATGGCGATGATTGAAATATATGTGAGGGAAGATATAACTATACATCTTGTGGATTGAAAATAGGGTAAAAATGTCATCGTAAAAGTAATTCTAGGAACTCATATATGGGTGAATCATAGCTACAATTTACAATTCATGGTTTATGTAATTATTCATGTGGGGAATATGTCACCATGAAATATAAGTAATGACATGATGAACCTACATAAGAACATAAGTCAAACCCAAACCTGATGCATCACATAAGACCACAAAGCCCTACACAGTCTCTGAGTGATTCAACACATGTTTAGTACACAAAGGCTGTTTTATCTCAACAAAAAAAAATTAGAAATTTGCCATGCCATGATTCCTTTTCTCCCTTTTTTTCAATGCATTCATTAAATAATCCGAATTTTATATGTACTTAATGAACCTACAATAATATCAAGCTACAACAAAGAATCTCTGAATCTCAAAAAAGTTGTGATGTTGTTCTCATTACATAAAATCTATTACCATATGAATATAATACAATGAATTAAAACTATATGTCCCAATAATTTCACTTCCCAATAACAAAAATTACCTTTTAAAATCTTAGAATACATACAGGTAATTCTCAACAATTCCTGAACTACTCAAAGATGACTCACATGATCCTTATCATACCTGGAGTAAACGAGGATCTCATCCTAAAAGTATATCACAATGGTTGAAAGATACTAATGAAAAATATTGGTTATTTAATTCATAATGACTGCAATAGAATTTTTCAGTCCAAAAAGAAATACATGACAGTCATAATGGCTATACCTGCTCCGAACAACGGTTTTATGAATGTCATATTTTTTATCCTAAACTAATGTTAACTAGATCATAGTTAAACAATAGAGAAATGCTTTTACACAATAAAATGAAAAAAAAATAAAATAAATATATAGAAATATATAGTTACTGTTTACTATTACTCTTTATTTTTCAGTTATCTAGGAAATGGTGAAGTGAACCATCCACTTTTTTCTCAAAGGGAACTGATGCTGCCCAAGGTGACACAATCACAAATATAAATCCTTTCTCTATGAGTGAATATAACTAAATATTCAACTACCTAATTTCATCTACTTCCCTGTAAGAATTAATAGAAACATGTTGACTAACATGTGATAAAAAGATCTAAATGTCTACCTCCCTTACAATTGGAAATCAAAAAAGTCCAATGAAAAACATCGATAAACTCACCAAAAATGGGAGGGAGATGAATACTCAATGATTCAATATCCAGATCAATGAAAGACTAAAATAAGACATTCGAAATCATTGGATAATATGTTTTGGCTCTACTAAACATTGGGTCTCATTCTACTAGAATTATATGTAATACACCATAATGTGTAGAATTGGATACCCTTCTATGGTATAAATCAATTTAGATTTTTTTTAAATATTCCAATCCATCCTATGTTTGATGTCAACCGGTTTAATGTCGAGAACAATAAAAATACAAGAGAAATTGACATTTTATAAGGACAATAGATATGTGGGAGTATGGATTTCATTCTCCCTCTATGTTTAAAGGGATTTTTCAATATCAATCTCATAAGAAAAAATATATATAAGAAGATTCAGTTGATTAACCATGAAGGTTGAAAGAAATTAATGTGATATTATAGTATCAAATAAAGTATTCATTAAAGATGAATCAATAGTTATTGTTCTTCTCACTGCCATTAGACCCGTATTTGCTTCCTCATAGGACTTCACCGCTACATAAATAATATTATTTCAAGTTTATTATGGTTGGAACCCAATTTCTCATGAAGCATCAGATTTCACCATAGTTTTAAAAGGGTTATATTATCCTATTCAACTATGCAAAGTGGAGAAAATTTGGATGAATTTATGTACGTGACTAGATCCTTTGTAGAAGCCACAAATGATATATTATGTGGTGAAAACCCTCATCAAATGCCTAAGCTTCCACACTCATAATAGATTAAAAATACATTGTAAGGAACCTCACATGGTAATGAAAATATCAGATGTTATGACCGACTATTGAAATAATCATGCCTTCTCTTTACATTAGATGAATTAACACAGCCACTGGGATAAAAATGAACTCATGTCAACCCTAACATTCTAGCCATGTCCATTTTGACAATTAACTCTCTATCTATCACATTAGCATAAGAATAGAGATTTAGAAAGACAACATTGGAATTAAAATAATCTCAAATCCCCAACTCTAATTGTCGTGTCTTATTCATATCATTTGATACTACTTCAAGTGAAATATTTGTTACCTCACAGAAATGTTTGTCATAATAAAACACAATTCAACCATCCATCTCATGTGTTAAGATCTCTGAATCCTTGTATAAGAACATGGAATCTGTATATAACTAGTTAGTGAACAAAGCCTTGAAGTATTTCCAATATATTACCTCTTTTCTATTTGTTTTTTCCATTGTGTCCCACCATCTCAATCTCAGTCCTTCTAGTATGAAGGTGGAACAATTCACTTTGAATTCATCAGGTGTCTCCATGAATTAAGAAAAACTACATCCTAGAAAAATATTCCACACCCTCTTGACAATAATTTGAACCTTTGAACATTAGTTTCTTCTGGTTAATTTACTTATGAGAATGAATCTAGATAACATATCTTTGAGGTTACATAGCTATATCCTCAATAATAAATATTGTAGGTACATATCCTAGAGAATTAATAGTAGAAATAATCACCATGAACAAACACAGTTCAATGGGAGGATTTTCTTATTATGGTTCAGTAGAAACATCCTCCTAAATCTGATTCACACATCTTTTCAGAGGCATGATGTTACAGAAAATCAGTATTCTACACGTAATTCATCACATTTTACACTCAAACATCGCTACGATAGTGAATTAATCCCAATATAAAATAATGAATGATTTATTTTTATGTTTGTTCAAATCAAAATTACTGAATACACTTTTACTAATTTGCATGAAATATTTCCCATTACAACCCATGGTGACCTAAGGATATTTATAGTGATATCTCGACTACTAAATAATCGAAAATACAACTTAATTCTAAATAAGATCACTAACTTCATACTAAAAATATAGAAAAATGAAAAACTTTTCCTCTAATCCCACTATGTCACGAACTTGATCTAGTACCCCGGAAACCCAATAACTAGTATGGTTAGGACATGGTCCAAATGTGATTCCTAATACACATGGGTTGTAGTATATCACCATGGATCATAAATCATGAATGTGGGAATTATTGTTTCCATAATCATTATGAATGAGTATAAAAAATATAGTATGCATATTAGAAAAACACGACCGAGAGTAGTGTACCAAAAGTAATATATCAAAACTACCCCAATGTACTAAATAAATGTACCAAAAAAATATTATAAAAACTCATGTACCCCCATATAAAACACTCGAAGACCCCGGGTCAACATCTACCAGCACCTATAACAAGATCATTAACCTTTCTCATGAAAAGAAGTAGGTAATCTAAAAACAAATGAAGTCATAGGTTGGGTGTGAGCTAAAATAACATTAGGGTCTCACCATGGATTCCATAATAAGATGACAATATCTAATTAACAAAAAAAAATTCATATTAAAATCAACCGGTATGGATGTTCATAGAATAATTAATTCAATTCATCATTTACATCTAAAATGACGGAAATACATAAAAAATTAATACAAATAAATAAATAAAATTTTTTATATAAATTAATAGGGCATGTAATGAAATTTACAATAATTGGAACATTTATATCTCAAATATAAGCAAGTAAGAAACACATTATTCTTTCAAAAGGAATGATAGTTTCATATTATAAAATCCTCATACACTCAAAAGTGATCACAGAAATATTTTTATACACATTCCCCTCTAAAACTAGCCAAAGGTAACTAATTACCGTCTCATTAGGGAGGTAACATACCGTGTTGTGGTTTATTTCTGTTATAAAGAATCAAAAGAGTGATAAAGAATTAATTTCGTACAGTACATCCAGCTTCTATACATCCTATAACAAAAAAATATCATTCAATCAACAATAATAATTTATGTTAAACCTATGTTACACCATCGTCAGTTTCTGTTGAATTAATCATTGTCTATGATATAATTTTACAATTATGTTTGGACATTTTTATTTTGATTTTCTCTCCATATTTTTTTTTATTCAGTAATGGCCAATGGGGATGATGATTGGACATTTTTGTGATATTTAATTATAATATGACCCCAAAAATAATAAATTATATTCTAACAACCAATGGATAAAATGATTATATGTGGATTTCAGTGATTTTTTTTAAGGAGGCTGATGTATTTGCGAATTAGGATCACAAATAATGATTCAATAAATGAATGTTTCTACTAGGGTAAACAAAATTCCATTATTCATCCATAGGAGGCCATGAAACAATGATAAGAGATGACATCCCTATGTATTAGTGTATTTATGTATGTTAAAAATGGTGAATGTATCAAGAATAAAGGATTTTGTGTCAATGTGTTGATTGAGATTCTCATCCTGTGGTAGACCTGAGTATACACTGTCTAAACTGGAGAAACACATATCATGTGTCTTGAATTCTCATGTTGACTATGTTTTCATTTGAGGTATCCATCACATCACATGTCGAAAGGGCCAAGTACCATGTGAAACTATAGGGGTAATTGAGACACCTGATAAGGGAACAATCCTAGAACCTCGAGTGACTATAGATATCATTACCCTTGGTGGCACACTGTGTGGAGCTACATAGTTAGTAAATCCATTTGATGAGAGAAGATTAATATGTACAAGGTATATATAAATTCATGTTTCAAAGTGTACATCATGTCTTGGAGACATGGATACCCAAGAGATATCTAGAGAGGGAAATGTCAGGGAATATAAGGAATTCAATGCACCATGTGACCATATATATATGTCATGTAAATTTACACTGAATCATTCTCATATGTATATCTTCCAAGAGTCATATTTGGGTTTGCAAGAAGACAATACTGAGTAGTGTCCAATTTACGATGTGATTGTATCCTTTTTTAGAATTAAAGAAACCACACGATGAGTTATGTATAAGGAACTTTATATAATGATTATTTTCTGCTGGTAGTTATTGGGATTGATCATCATAGAGATATCAAGGTTAGTTCACCATGGTTGCATATGGGCTTGGGTACCCCATACTCTTTGTATTAGTCGATTCAGTACTAAACAACTCTATAGAAGGAATGGTTTCTATATATACAATATGGAAGTAAACTATCAATGATATTTGGGAGTGGGGTCTCTAGTAGGTTTAGTGCCCCCATGATATATATCATAGTAGTGAAGATCAAGCCCTCCACAATAATTATTATATGGTATTTCATGATTCTAGTGATCAAAGATGAGATATTTTGATCTATTGTAAGAATCATAACTATTATAAGATAGATGTAATCATAGAGATCACCTTGTATATTATTTTGGTATTTTTATGATAACATTAGATGTTGTCTTGCATACCATATTTTCTTATAGATTGAGATGATTATTTTAATGTGGTTTCTTCCCTCTTGTTTTGTGGGACTGTGTTATTGTGTACGTTTATACTCACCCCTATATAGTGTATAACCTCATTTTTTGTGACTTATGATAATGATAGAAAAATAAGTTAAGAACATTATGGAACTGGTTTCAACAATATATAGTGGTTCTTAGACACACTAACTATTTTTGGTGGCCAATATCAGAGATTAAGAGTTGGTATCTATTCAGGGTTTTCAACATTTTTTTATAAGGTGTGGAATAATTTACTTTAATTTGATTATTTTTCCTCTAAGGAAAATATTTTTCATTATAACACATTTAGGTATTTCAAATATTTCATTACATTAATTCATTAAAATCATGGTGATTTAGTCCATTATATCATTTCACTATTTCATGGAGTTTTTTGTGTGTGTGTGTGAGTACTAGTACATTAGGATATTTCCTTCCATTTTTTTTGTTTATTCCAACTTGATTATTGTCACTATGCCAAATCATATTTTTTTGGGCTTGGATTTTCACTCTCATCTTATAGCCATCCTAGGCAATGTACCAGTAGTTGGTTCATGATAGATTTGATTAGGTATTATTTTACACCTTGAGTGGGTCACACAGATGTATGGTGTTCATTTAATTTTTATTGGATTTTATCTCTTCAAGAATGTAAGAGATTGGTATCTACATAAATAATTATTAGAATATATGGAATTTTTGGAGAATTAGGCTTGTTAGATTGTCATTTATGTCACTAACAATATACAATGATATGTTTATAGTGATTTAATCTTCTAAAATATAACTATCTCATATAATTAATACATGTAATTCTAATTAAAATGATTCATATGTAGGTATAATTAAATGTAATGAAATATCATATTTACTATAGAGTGAGATGAATAATGGTAGAAATTGGGATGATGTCCCTCTTATACGGTACGTTTTTTGAAACTAGTGGTTCTATGTAGGTACATGGTGCTTTTGTGATGAACCAATTTTAGGTCATTTAAAAATATTTAGTTATTTAGAGTGTGAGTGAAAACATATATGGATTTTCATGATATATATAGATATGTAATTAAACATAATTGAACCATGTGTCTCTGATTCGATCAATATGGTTTATTTAATGATAATTCTTCCATGTTTATTCATATAAATGAAACATGATTCTATATGGATTAGTTTGAAAAAAATTACTAGAGTTTATATTTTCTCTATTTGTGGTGTGGAACCTAGCAGGGATTTCATGATATGTTATATGTGAGTAATTTGATTGTTTTTATGGTAGGAACAATTTCATTAAATATTGATATGGGTTAGAAAAATAATGTCATTTCATTCATGAATTTTTTGTGAGGTATAATTTATGTTCTATGTGGGACACCTAAGAGATCTATTTAACATAAATCATCAAATTATTTTTTTATTTATAGATTTACAAGTGGGAAACCCACTATAGGCGTTATCCTATATTTGTGAGTTCCATAGAGGAATGATTTATGGTTACATTATTAATTTAAAACTAATTCGTGGTATGTAGATATGTTATATTTTTTGTATATAAGAAATTATATATATATTTTAAATAGTAAGGTTGTCCAATACGATGTTGTTTTTATTATGAATGAGTTTCTATGTAGATTTGGGATGCATTCTTCATGTTTGGTGAGAGTGTGAGTAGAAGATTGAATTTTCGAACAATATTTTGGTGGGTTATCAAGTGGAGGATGGTTGAAAGAGATCTTGTTATGCATATTTCCCAAGTAATTAAGCATTATAATAATTTTATATATATGATATGATATTGATATTAAAAATCATATTTCAATTATTCTTCTTCCACAGAGAATATTCATGACGTTGTATATTAATTATGTTTTATAGTGACTGAGGAGACATTTGTTGTTATGTGTGATGATTCTTTATTCCAATTAAATGATAGTACTGAGATGGTTATTGATTGATGGATTATTTTGAGTTTTATATGGGCCTAGTTGAACATGAGCCTATTGATTATGGATTAATAGGGGAACACATGTGTGACGCGAGGTATACCGGTCATTGAACTCGAGGATTGATACGTAATATTAAATGGTGGGGAGTCCACCATATGATTTTTGAGGGTACAACCAAATTTTGGATTTAATTTCACATAATCAAATAGTTGGTGATCCTATGAGTTAGAAGTTTCAATGTATGGGAATAAATTAATGATGGTTATGAAATTTGTTGTGGAGATTTGTATATTTGATCTAATAACGTGATAGTGAGGATTTTCTAGTCTCTGAAACATGATATTAGTTTCATGTGTAAAAATATTCATTCTATATGGTTCGTTGTTGTAAGATATCATTTATTAGAATAATTTTTTTGTAATCTTAATTTTAGTGTGTAGGTGAAACAAAATGAGTCAAGATGCCATAGTAAATAATATGTACTAATTTACATTTGAAATTAGTTTGGGTATGAGGATCATCCTTAAGATCATGGTAAACCACGATAACATAACAAAACAATAGTAATGTACATAGAAATTACAGATTTTTTTAGATTAATTAATACGATAAACAACAGATTCCCAAAGACCATATTAATTTAGTGCCTTCGATAAAATCGAATAGAAATTTTCTCACTCAATGGATGATCTTTGATTTTTTTTCTATATGATCTCCCACTCTGTAATTATACTAAAAAAACATTCTTCATAACCAGGGTAAATAAAACAAAAGAATGTGGTGAGCAATAATACTCAACAAGGGAAAATACATAAATTACGTAATCATAACATGAACATAAGGTTATGTGAACATGAGAATAAAATATGAATATCATTCCGTACATATGAAATATCATAAAAATGAATCATGGAATAAGGAATACCAGTTTATAAGATATGAATCTTTAGGAATAGTTATCATAATCCATAAAATCATAACATAGGAGTAATATATGGAATTGTGGAATACATAGAACATGTCATTTCATTCCATAAAAGTCGAGAAACATTTAAATTATGTATCTGAGAAAATTCATGGGCACTAAAACTATATTGAGGGACACATAATAATTCCCAGTTAGATTCCATTACATATATAGACCTCGGTTTCACCATATTCCCATATTGGATTGGGTTTCCTCATCATCCTATGGTGGATCGGGTTTCACCAAATTCTATCTTCATCGTCACTACAACTACTGGTCTAGACACACCAACATCCTCAGTTTCAGTACATTCCATGGAATGGATCATGTTTCTGCATATTGAAAAAGTGGATTAAGTAAATAAACTTTATTCCCATCATTATCTAATGAAAAAAAAATTTACCCAATGCATTGGAGGGTGATATAGGTCCCACTCATCATATAATAAAACCATTCATACATGTTCAAAAATATTATAAATCAAGCATCACGTCATGACCAAGTAAAAGTGATAATATTTATTGATAGGATATCATAACCAACAAAATTAAATGAATATCATAATAATTTCATCACATAATAACCTATATAAAATTGGTTTGTTTGACAATCATTTCATCAAATAATAACATATTAAATGATGTGGATTTGAAAATTAAATAACCTGTAGAAGTGAAATGATTTCAATATACATCATGATATTAAGAAACAAACCATAAATGAATGAATATAGACAGTATTAATTTAGGATTCCCCCATTAAAGCATAATTTATAACAAATTATGACATCTTATGTGGATATAGATTTTAAAATATAACGTGAAGCATTTTTTATGGACAATAACCTTTCATTAAAAATCCTTTATATCAACTATTTAGAAAAAAGTTTTCTTATAAATAAATATTTAACATTTCATTCAAAACATTTCTTATGGAAAATATATTTTACACATTGAAAAACAATTTTTATAACATAAATAATTTTATAAACACATTTTTCTTTTAAAATAGACTTGGAATCATAAAATGGAATAATAAAATATCTTAAAATAATTTTTATTTGAATACAACTTGAAAACTAGAATTAGATCATGAAAAAAATATAAAACCTTTTTGTTGGAATATAATTTAAAACATAAAAATTAATCATTTAAATCTATTAATAAAATTACTTTAGACCTTATAAAAGATTCTTAAAAAATTTGAAACACTTTTTAAAAATAATACATATTTTTAAAAAACCCTTTTTTTCATTTAAATCAATTTTCAAATTGAAATATTCCATAATATGTGTAAAAATATTCATTAAATAATTACCTTATCAACAAAAAAAGAAAGCATCAATAAACTTATGTTAATTATGGTAGGATGTTCTATACATGTTAAAGATTCCTTTTTCAGCTTAACATTTCAAAAAAGATCCTTTTATATAGAAAAAAAGAATAATTTTTAATTCCATTTTCAAGAAAGATAACACATGTGTAATAATGAAAAAAATAATAGGATAATAAATTAAATTTCTTATAACATTTTTTGAAAACATGGTTTTGAAATAACTAAGATTTCTTACCAAATGGATAAAAAGAGAAAACTTTACATAAATTTTTATCATAATTCTCATAAGTAACAATGAGTGGGAAAATAGTAAAATAACATGGATAATACATTAATATATATATGATAATAAAATTCATTAGTTTTCTATAATGAGGGATCATAATATTTAATTAATGGAAGAATAGTCGTAAACAATCTCAATAAAAGAGGAGATTTAAGCAATAAGTTGTTACCACTTTGGTACATTAAATATTAATAAAATGGAATGAATACAATTACATGATGAATAAAATATCCTAAAAATATTTATATTAATGATTTAAACATTCAAAAGGTAGTGTAAATACCTCATAAGAAAATATTTATTCATAACAAGGTATATTTCTCAAGGGAGAAATATAGAGAAAAAATTACACTACCGATTTGGTAATTTTAAGAAATTAACCCCATGAAATATATATCATAAAATGGATCCTTGAATAAACATTAATATAAATATAATAATCATATAATACATCCATGATCTATATAAACACCTCAAAAAATAAATGAGTGGTTAATAAGAAATGTATCTCATAGAAATAAAAAGTTGGATGAAATTACCTTAATATAAGTATTACCGTTCTTTGAACAAATTAAAACATCTTATCTAATAAATATAATATTTTTATAAATTTATTAAAGATCCTTATTATTATATATAAAACCATATATAATTTCTTATGAATTTATATTACACATTTATTAAAAAATCCTGTTAATGTTACGTTTCAGGTAACATCAGAATTACTTATCATGCATTTTTTGATATGTTATTCTTAATACTATAAATTAGATACTGATTTACTTATTTAATTAATTTAATAAAAAATTTATATATCCAATATATTATTTGAATTAATATTTATCGTAATCTATATGAAATATATAAAAAATTAAAAACACCATTTATAGAGATTGTAGGTCATACACATGCTTGAACCATGCTTCAATTTTATAATCATATTGAAATAAAGAAAGTAAATTTTATATATATATATGATATCATTATATTATAATTATTATGTATTATATATCATATTATTTTCATAATCCTGTCATTAATACATTACAGGAAATGTGTGAATGAATCAAATCACTTTGAGAAGGCGGAGTCCATATTTCCACAATCAATGTCATAGTAATTAGAGAAAATGTAATGCATGAAGGAATGATTTATAAATGTGTTAGAGAAGAATTAAAAAATACTATATGTAATATATATATATATATTAACAATATATTTTAAATAATTATTCTAAAACATGATAGGTGGAAAAGGAAAAATGAATAACGTCATTTTGTGAGGTGGTAGTTCACCGTACAAAAAAATAGTAAGTTTCATACCCATCAAATAGAAGTATGAATAAATGAAGGTGTAAAATTTATAGTTCAAAAAAATAATTATATTTATTATATGCAGGTTATTATATAATTATATAATAAGAATATTGGAGATGAAGTATAATTAAAATAAATTTAAGGATATTGAGGAGTGATCTTAGCTCTTCTTTGGATAACTCCAATTAGGTTTACCAAAGAGATTTGATGGATAGATTTATTTCGATGGTTGGGATTATATTATTAGGGGATTGATATTTAGGATCTATTTTGGATGATATTGGTTGATAAAATTTCCCTTTGTAGTTTCAAGGATGATGAAAGGATGCGTGCATTTTTATAGTGGAAGATGAATTGAATTATTAGTAATTTTTTTGATGTGAATTTCACAAACAATTGACCTTTAACAATTTGATCCAATAATGGTAAATAGTATATAAATGATATTATAGGGTCTAAAATTGGAAATAAAATGGATTTTATACAATTTTATTTAACATTTTTCCTTTAATATTATGGCTTAGTCCCTTATTATGTTAATTGTTACCATAATCATTGTAGATAATTTTAATCGTATTCAATATTTATTTTGAAACAAATTCCATTTAAATTATTATACATTATAAATTATTCCTATTGAATACAATGAATCCATTTTATCCAAATTCCAATCACATGTGTTGAATAAATTAATAAAAAATTAATCCTATAGATGAGAGGCTATTGTGGGTTTTTAATGTAAAAGTGCTCAAAAGAATGCTATATTTTAAAATCCAATTTCAAAATGATATTGATTAAAAGTACCAAAATTGTATTAATTTGTATATAATTTATCTAATTAAACATTTTAAATAATAAAAACATTATTTAACCTTCAAAATATATTTGAAAATAATCAGTTTTTAATTAAAATTCAGTATTTTCACATTCATGAAAAAATGCAACTTAAAAAAAAGAAAAATTCTTCATCTACTAATTTTTTTATTTAATGTTCTAAAATGAACTTTATTTTGACAAATAGTATATATTAATGTTCCCATGATTATATTGAGAATAATTTTTTCATTAAAATGTCGTAAAATTACTTTTTAGATGAATACATCTTTTTATTCATGAAATTGAATTTATTTTTATCTTATACCAATAAAATATTTCCGATGAATATAAAAAATATTGATTGGATGAATTATATATAAATTTTATTAATAAAAAACTATTTTTTAATTTATAATGATATAATTTTGTTTTAGTCTATAATAATATGTTTCATAGAAAGGTAATTTCATTATTTTCAAATAGATCTAACATTAACATATTTTAATTGATAACCAAAGAATTAATTTTAAAAAAATTTGAAAATAATATTTTCTATAACTTAGATTCCAATGGATATTTTTTAGTCATAATTGTATTTTTTGTATTCATATTAGTGGTATATTTAATTTTGGTAAAATCATGGCCATGCGTGTAATGCAAGCTATCCAAGGGACAAAGTATTTTGTGTAACGCAAGAAAAACATGGTGTTGTGTATACCAAAAAAATAATATAAGTGTATATTGTAATTTATTAAAGAAAAAATAGTTCTCTAATATAAAAACAATATTTATCATTGTTTGAAATGATACATATCAAAAAAAATTGATATAATTTTTTCACAAAATCATAGGGTATTGCATTATACCGCCCATAAAATGGATATCACCCATGAAATTCATCAGTGTTTTCAAATTATTAATGCAATAAATATTCATTTAATGATTCACACATCCTAAAAATTAACACAAAATAATATTTTAAAAAGTAAATTCAGATCCATATTGTTTACGCAATGTAACTCTTTATTAGGTTTACACATTGGATAACATTGGTGGGAATTGAAAACATAGATAGGGAAGCAAAATTTAAAAACATGTTTCAATGTATAGTGATATAGAACATGGTTTAGATAATGTTAACAATCAAGATTCCATAAATATTTAATAATATAAGGGTGTACTAAATTCCTCAGAAATGAAGGTACAATGATTACTTTTTTTGATTCAATGTCATTTTTCATAATGTTAGAGAACATTATCTGGAAAATATATTAATATTATTTAGTAAAATCTAACCATTTATTGTTCCTTTATTAATTTCAACTCCTCCTCCTTCCCGAAAAATTATGTTGAATTTTTTTCATTCCTGAAGCACTATCAAATCATGAGATCAATGATAATGTATACTATCTATCATCAGTTACAACCAACAAAATTATTTTATGATTTGTTGTCCAAAATACATAACTTCTCATATAGTGATATAATAATTTAACATCCAAAACACCATCTAAATTTTCACTTTAACATTCAATAAATTGATAACCTTATAAGCCTTCCGAAAGATGAAAATCCAAGACATTAGACAGATGTTCAACAATTCGTCTTATCATTGATCTCCCATATATCTGAAATTAACTCTTGGTTGTCACATCCCATGTATCTGAATACCCTCATTGTAAATTCTTTTACAACATGGTAATAAAATATATTACCATTAATGAACTTTCAAAACTATCAAGGTTCATTATTCAAATAATTACTAGATATATTATTTTAATCTATGAAGTGAAAGACTTCATAAAAGATAATATTAAAAACATATTAAAAAACTCCTTCATCAGTTATAGTTTTATAAATACTATGAATTTTACATTATCCATGTCACTATTTAATTATACATATAAAATACCATTTTCTCATACCGAAGAAATTTTTACGGGTATCATTAGCTTCATATAATGTTGCCATTAAATCAATTTTATAGGTTATTAGTATCATCTGACACATTATTTAAAATAGTTAACAAAAAAACTATAAATATTCCTTATATACTTCATGAATCATATAATATTATTCATTAATTCCAAAACATATACACTTTAATCATCCAACTTAATTCTTAATAAATTACTCAAGATTCATCAAATTATTCAATAATACATCATTAAATGAATTTAAAATAAAAATAACATCTTAAAATTCCTCAACCCAAACCAAATAATTATTCTTGAATTTATCATAAATAATAATAGAAGAACATTCTATACCACTATGATGTGAATTTTACACCAATAACCTTCAAAATTATATACAATACTCATACCACCATCCAAGATCTCTTCATGAGGCTTCCATTAAGTTCATCAATTTATGTAATTCCCACACAATGAATATCTTATTCATTAATTGTTAACCTACTTCCTACTATATCATGTTATTGACTACTGAAAAAAAAATCATGTGTGAAAAATTTATCATAGCTGAAACCACATAATTGTGGAAAATTGCTTATAAAATGTCTAAATCATGGAACCTACTTATTTAATATATGAAACCATAGGTTTATCTGTGTATGTTCATAGTCATCTTCTATTTTAATACTTTATGTTGGTTCATATGGAGTTTTTTAATTATTCATTTATATCCTTTGGGAGATTCATACCTAGCGTGTAGTAAAAAATGTTGTCATGTACTTGGTTACACAAGTGTTTGTCCCAACATATCTTGTCAGATCTATTATATATAGGTACATTTGTTCCATAACCATGTCCACTTGTACTATCCAGATTGGGATTTATTTATTGTTAAACACTTTCTCTACACATTACCAAAATTCTAGGGCATTTTACAAAAAATTAACTCATCTGTAGAATTATCCTAAAAGGCAACACTAGAAATATCCTTAGAAATTTACCTAGGGATCTCACTAATGGTTTATCATATTAGTATACAATGGTTGACTAAAACTTCACATTGATTCATACTATAAAAAAATAATATTAATATATATATATTACATCATTTTGGTGAAATATTTAATACATTACACAATATATGGCAAAAGACTGCATTATTCTAGTGCATTTGGATATATGGAACAAAACAAATTCTAACCCAGTGAGAGATGTTTACCAAAAATATCTTCACCCTTAGTAATTATACATGAAAACATTTCTTCATAACCATTTGAATGAAATCATAGTAAATGGGTGACCACAAATGCTCATTATGGGAAAATTAAACGAAATATGTAAGTATAACATGACCATATGGGTTATAGAAATATGAGAATATCATTTTAAGATCGTTCCATACATATCAAATATCATAAACAAGAATAATTTAATTAATAATAGTAGTTCAAACAACATGAAGCAAAAGGTAATGAAGAGAATAAGACATGAATGTATAACAATGGGGTAAGACATCAGACTGTGGAATACACCTGAACATACATGGCCATTCTATATAAGTAAAAATGTATTGCTATAACTTATACTGGAACTAAATGGAGACAAAACAATCTGTGTGGGACACACCACTATCCCCAACCGCATTCATTTCCTTATAAGTGATCGGTATTCCCCATATTCCCATAGTGGATCTAGTTCCCCATATTTCTATAATTGATCTTCTTTCCCCAAGATACATATTCACGGTGACTACACCAACTCGGTATGACACCCTAACATCCCCCATCACATTCTTTTCCTTATAAGGGAAATGGTTTCCTTGTCTACTCATAGTGCATCAAGCCTATCGACTTGATTCTAATCAGTATTTCTTGAAATATAAATCATTAATCAATTTATTAGAGGTAGATATTAGTTCCACCTATCACCTAATAAAAACCATCATACATGTTCTACATGATAAAAATAGTCATCACCCCATGACCCTTAAACATATTTGGATTTGATAAACATCATATCCTAACCCATGAAATTAAACGGGTATCATAAAGATTCATCACATAATAACCGATATAAAATAGACATGGTTTATAATAATTCCATCAAATCATATCCCATGAAAATAATTGTGTTTCAAAATCATATAACCCAGGGAAGAGAAATGGATGTCATAAACATCAGGATATTTATACATAAATCATTCAAGAATGAATGTGATTTATATAATTGGATCATTTCCCAAATAAATCATAAAATACAATGAAGGATGACATATTATAGGGACAAGGATTTTGAAATATAATTATAATCATTTCATTACGAAAATATTATTTATTATAAAATTGCTTTCATTAAACAATTCAATATCTTCTTATAAAGAATGCATTACAATTTTTTTTAAAACATTTCATCAGGATATTACCATTTCATTTTGAGGAAATATGTTTAAAAAAGATAATTTTGAAAAAAAATTCCTTCTAAAATATCATTGTAAACTTATACATGAAGATTGAAATTTTTTTGATAAGCTTTTTCGTTAAAAACCCCATGAAAATCATAAAGAAATGTTAGTGGGAGGTTTTCATGAGACCTTTTAACACACCATCTCAGGGCACAAGTTTTGTGGAATCTAGAAAAGGATGTTACAATATGGCATATGAGCTATTAATTTTTTATTCATTACTATTTGGGATATAGTAGATATAAGTTTTATTAATGTTTCATAACCTATGATGGTTATCAGACTAGTGAATTAATAACACATCTTCATGTATGATAGTATGTGACTACTATTATAATCTATGGTGTTATATTTTTATATGATTTTCCCCTTGCGGAATTCACATGTTATATAGGTGTTATGATTTAATATGGATATCTGATTATGAGACATTGGAAAGAGGCTAGTATTGGATTTTGACTCTTTTTCATAAATGGCAAGAGGGGTCTCATGAGTCATCTATGGACATAGGATTCAGATTGTATAGGCATTATATTGTGTGATTTTTTTGATCACTGAGAAATATTTAATTTTTTAAAATTGTGTATTGTAATTTCCTTTTGATTATATGTTATGTGGATCTATGTTTACAACTTTTTTAGGATAATGACTCAGTCATCCTACACATGAGGTAAAATAACCTTATTTTTTTGATATGGTATGTGATTCACTTTTTTTATACCCCAAATAGGGTTTTTTCACATGTTTTTGTTATCTAGTCAGATCATTGAGTATGATTCCAATGGATATATGGAATTTTCATAAAAACTAGACCACCAGTTGGTATTCCTGTATAAATATTTGATATGAATCTTAGATCAGTCTCTCTTCTTTATTGGTATCATGACCTCTGGGAGAAGTTCATCATGAGTATTCTAAGTGAGGATCAGGCTCTTTTAGGCCATTTATTTTTTTTAACCATAGATATTATTGTGATCATTAACTTATTTAGAGTGGTTTGATCATTTGGGTGAGGTGGTTAGACCTTGTGACCCTGTTGCGAGACCCGTTCACAAGGACTAGGTGGGAGACCTAGATAACATTATTTTTACCTAGACCCTTGAAGGTTGAAATGTGTTTTTTCGGGAAACATACATAGGATGTTGTCCCATGTTCTCATATGACATTGTAGGCATTGATCCTTTTACTCTCATTTTCAGATCGAGGAAAAGAGGGTGATTTGTTTAATAATTATAGGTATATTGATGACTTTATCATCTAATAATCACTTTTGGCGATATCGTTTCATTATTGAACTAGATAAGAATTATTTCATCTATTCTAGCCCGACCAACTAGTGTCTATGTTTTTGCATATGGAGTCATATAATAGGTATATTGTCTTGACTAATATGAATTTAGTTGCTGATAATATATTATTTAATAAATAATGGAACATGTGAGGTGCATGATTTTGAAGAACTGTTTGAAGGGAAATATTAGATTAATTAGATTGATGTGTTAAGTATCATGATCATATTAGACTCATAATGGATGACTCTATGGAGTATGATTTGGGTGATAAAAGTATACATATGTTGTGTGTGATTCCATTTAATAAATATTTTGTTTATGGTCATGTGCAGGTCGATAAATGATGGTTTGAAGACATTTCTTAATCTTGGTTTTCTCAGGGGTAGTGGGTAAATGATGAATGTACCTTCATGTAAGAGGTGACATTGAAAGTTAACGGAGTTATATGAGATAGTTGAACCATTAATAAACCTCGTCCATGTTTCTATAAGATGTGAGTATGGATCAAATGGATTTTCATAAACCTTTATGTGAATTCTTAGTGTAATCCTATTAGATATGGTCTTGATATATCTCAAAATCATCTTGATTATGTAGAGATATAATAATACAGACGTGAAGCTTCTTTTATTTTTAAATTTATATCTTGGTTAGTAATAGGGATCCTACTGAGGATGCACTATCAGAGTAGTGTATGGAAATCCATATATTGGGTAGTTCCTTATTGGCTATTTTATGGTGCTGACCATTTTTTCAGTTTAACATATACATTTTCACAGGAAATGATCGCAGATGATTGGTTCTGAGATGTTGATATGGGTATTCTAGTAGTGGGTAGTACCAGATCCGCCGTAATAAAACATATTCTATATAGGAGATTGTTATTGATGATATGAGGCTAGTCATTTGATAGTTTAGATAACTTGATTGTGAAGATTATTGGAAGGTGATAATGGATTCTTGTATTAAAACTAGGATTCCCATGTATGATTAGGTCTATGGTGGGAAGATTGTAAGGACCCATGCTTTTCCAAAATACAATTTAGAGAAGAAATATGAATTTTTTAGATTCTTTTAGGACTTTAAATAAAAATTTTCTCCAAGAATATGATCTCAAATAATATCTCTCCCAAATCAGTTGGTCATATACAATTGTGTTGACACTATGATATAACATTTATTGAAATATGATCCTTTAATATTTTAGTGGAATAATTAATATTTAATATTTAATTTAATACATTTTTAATTTTTGTTTAGGTTCATTCAGCCAAATATATTAAATGGAGAATCATATTGAGATTCCATATCCCCCATTTAGTCTTGATTTGGGTGTTATCTTTAAGATATGTATTAACATGAGTTGTTCATTAGGGGTATGTATGACCCCTTTTCATTATCTTTTTATTAATTTCCTTTCTTTTCATTTTCTTTTCTCTGATTTTATACTATATTTGACATACTCCCCCTTTTAGATCATCATTTGTAGTTAACTGAGAGAATAATAGTGTAGGTAGATATAAAAAGAGTTTTTGAGGAATTGTGGTATGTTATTGGGGCTCTTGAAACACTAGATTGATGTGCGGAAACAGTGGACTATAGATCTGATCGATGCATTGTTGGGTTATTCCCAAAGTTAGTCTTTTAGGTTTTCCCTATATATCCCCATATATTTTATCTTTGATAAATTAATATCCCCTTTATTTATTCTTCTATCACCTTGGGGAACGATCTTTGATTTTTGTGGTAAAAATGGGGGTTTTAGGTTATTCATAGGTTTTCTCTCTACGAAAACTGAGGTACATGGTGTGTTGTTCAAGAAGACATGCTATGGGATCTTTGAGTTTGGTTAAGATAGATTTTTATAAGGACACCCCCATGTACATTGGAGTATATGCCATGTATTGGGACTCGACCATGTAGCCGAGTACCTAGCATTTTTACCCATGTGATGTATATGTTCATGTAGAGAACACAGCCAAAACCCATGTCTATAGCATGCCGTGTACAAGTGTATGTCCTGCCCAAGTACATGGTCATACTGATTGAGGTATATAGGTTGATACATTGTTTCAGGTAAATTCCATTCACCCTTCTTAAATATCGTTTTCCTATTGTGCCTACATTCCAATGCTGATAGGATTTCACGCCCATGTGAGGCTTCAGGAGGACACATTTTGTTCCAAGGTGGACATGCCATGTACCTTACCCCTGTATCCCTTTGAGTGTTTTTTTCATTCTGCATAGTATTCCAAATTAGACACCTGAGTAGTCTAATATGCATATAATTTAATGTATATATCAATGGTAAGACCAATGATATTTTTTCAAAACTCTTGAATGGTGTTTTTGGTCATTCTTGGATGGATATGTTCTTTCTCTGGTACATGAATTTAATGTCTCATATGAGTGATAATTTTTCAATCCTGATCCAGGAGCTATATCTCAGGACCTGTTCATTTTTATATTTTCATTGAGGACATATTCCTTGAACGATGTGCCTACGAGCCAATGATGTCTTGAGGCTAGTTTTTATTGAGGATCTATAGTATGATTCATTTGTTTCTGTTTTATCCTAGAGGATCCCATGTAGGATACCTCTATATTCTTTCTATTTCCAAGGATCCCATAAGAAATTATTTATCTTATAGATAGATATTTGTATTCTCTTCTAAGAACCCTTTACCTATGGACCATTAGACATATTCCATATTGGATGCCTCTTTAATTCTCATTCTCGATGGTCCCCTTTAGGATGCCTTCAACTATGTGTTGTTCTGAAGACCCAAAGTAGGATTCATCTGTGTTAATTATCATTTGTGGATCCCATCTAATATTCCTCCATTACCTTTACAATTATGGATCATAAGTATATGTCATTTCTTGTGTGTTTAACTTGAAGATACCACATAGGATTCCTCTTTGTGATTGACTTTTTGGAAAAGTAGCAGGCCATTATTTGACCAACCATGAGTATTATGTCAGGTTTGGGTAGAGATGATAGCAAGTGTCACCATAGAACATGTTTTGAACTTCTAATCCCATAGTGTTGTGGTAGTAGGGTGTGGTTAGGTGTTTGTCTACCCAAACAAAATTCGTGTACTATCATATGTTAATTACTGATGTAACGATGTTTATGATATGTGATTCTTGGTTGATGGATTTTGATCCTGACATGAGGAATATTTCATTATTTTTGTTTGTCTCTTCATTCTTCATAAGATCATTATTTCTTGTTGGAACACCATGACCTGCATTCCTGGGACACAGCTTCTGATCCATGTTATTTATTTTGTTTATTGGAATACTCAATGTTACTACTTTGGACTTTGGATATTGTGTTTTACATTTGATTATTATATTATTGGGATGAATACACATGTTTATTTGTATCCGGATGTTGATCCATCAACTATTATATATGGGCATGGAGTACCATGTAATGATACTCATCTATTATTTTTCCCTACCGAGTGATGAAGATGATTCGGATCCCCTGAATTGGTATATGATGAGGATAATTATTCATTCATCAATTATATATATTATTAGGATTATTATTTTATCCCCGATCAGATTATACACATAGATGATTACACTCTACCAATAGATTGGAATGTTTATGCTCTCCCTAATTGGTTAATTAACCATGGTGTTGACCATGGAATCTCACATCATTGGATACCCAAAATGAGTATGCTCTACTATATGATATATATGATTACACTCCCCATTATTATAGACTCTAGGGGTTGGTATAGTGTATCACTAGTGAATTATCCTTGCAGATACCCTAATTGTCAGACCATTAGGGATTATCTATGTTCTAAATTTAATGGAGGCCTACGGACTGAGTCCAAGTTGACATACATTAGAATGGATTTACCATTCCAAGGTGGCATGACTCCTACATCAATGACCATTTACATGATGTTTGTATGTACATCCCAGGAATCCACTGTTACTATGATTGGAAGTGACTGTGTTTGAACACATACGTAGGATGAATATCCCCCAGTTGTGATGTAGCTTGCTCAAATATATTTTCCATCATTGGTCAAAGAATTTATATGTTGACTTGGATAATGGATCTAGGGATAGAATTAATGATACATGTATTTAGTGGTATTACATGAAATGAAATGTTCTTGCGTAGGATTTCCAGGTGATCTTGGTTACAAACCTATGGATCAACTTTTATTTTTGTTTTATGTGATTTCATTCACATACTCATGAACATTAATATTTATGTATATGTGTATAAGTATAGTTACTATTGATGTATACTTGTATAGATATTGAAATCCATGGTCTAACCTTCAATGATGGTTGATATCAAGGACATGGGGCATAATTGTGGTTTCATTATTATCAGTTTTACTTATCTTTTCTATTGTGTCTCAGGTAGGTTGAGTAGTTTCTTTTGTATACAAGTAAAGTAGTTTAAATTCTTGGATCCACATCAGGGTGGCCTAGGGAAATTATTTTTAACCCCTTCACATGAACCTCAGTGTACATGTATACATTGTGTCTTCTTTTCATGTTGAAAATGGTTTGAATGGTTATCATATCTCAGGTCCAGTGTGTCTTGTTTGAGGGGAGCTTCTAGTGTGTGTTCTTCTAATTAGGTTTGTTAAATTCCACAATGTATTGAGACCATATATGTGGTATGTCTAGGAGTAAGTAGTAGATTCATCTACTTTTATATAATTATTTTTCATGTGTCAGTGTTGATGGATTATTTGGTGACCAGTGTTGTATGTGTGTCATAACAATTCATGATTTTATAGATTTAATTTTATTTTTACATAAAGTCCTATTTCAGTTATTTACAACGTATTCACATTTATAACTTTATTTTCTGTATTATAATAAGATACTTATGATTTTTATTACTCTAATATGATGAGATAGCCTATCAACTATCACATTGTAGTCCCTTATCACTAGCCAGCAACCTTTTGTGTACGGGGCGGTTCACTTGAGGCCTCACAACCAACATTATTATGACATCGGTTTAGTGTCATTTGGCCAATGATGTTACATAACCAATCAGGAAAATAATATTATTCCTGATATAACATGAAAAAATAAATTATTTAAACCTCATAGAAAAATATATGTGCATAGCATGACATGTGTCTCAAAGAATGAAAATTGAGACAAAACAACTTTACCGATTTATAAACATTTGTGTCATAAACCAAATGAATGAAATTTCATCAAATGGATTTGTTAATACCCACATATTTCTGTTTATGAATCATATAATACATACATTGGTATTATTAAAATATATAAAAATTAATGATTTTTTAATAAGACATGTATCTCAGAGAAATAAAATGTGTGATTAAATTCCTTTACCTTATGTCATGACTTTATTCAGACAGGTTGAAACCCCCTGTATAATAAATATTACTATATTATATTTATATATAAAAAACTACATAAATATATATAAATACATAAATTATTTTTTATTACTTTATATTAACCGTTTATTAACAACTCCATGTTAACGTTAAGTTTTAGGTAATATCTGCTTTATTTATCAAGCGTGTTTTGACTTTATATTTTTTATACACTTTCTTAGATAGGGATTTAATTATTTATATAATGTAAAAAAAATATTTATATATCAAATATATAAATATATATATTAATTATTAAAATATTTATATTAGTCCATGAAATATATAGATATTAAATGAGAAAAAATGGTCATGGAGACGGTAGGTTGTACTTATGTAGGAACGTTGCATCGTTTTATTATCATCTTAAAAAAATTTAAATTACATATATGTATATATATCATATCATTATGATATAATTGTTATTTTAAATATATAATATTAATTCAATAATACCATCCTTAATACATTCAAGGTAAATTGTGAATGATCACATCGCATTGAGGATGCGGTAGTCCATACTTCAACACACGAAGTTATCATAGTCACAGAAAATGAAAATCATAAAGGTATGATTTATAAATAATTAATTTAGAATATAAAAATAATAAATAAAATATATATCACATAAAATATATGATTCATCATAGTTACCAACAATGATAGGGGGTATTGTAAGTATTGAACAACATCATTTTTTGAGGTTGTAGTTTGTTGTAAGCAAATATGGTATGTGTGTTACCCATAAGATGGAAGTGTTATTAATTGAATTGTGAAACACTATTATAAGAAATATAAGTATATTTTTGACAATGATTTTATTATATAACTATGTAATAATAATATTTTATTTAATGGATTATTAAAATAAAATAATGAAATTTGAGGAAGGATGTTACATCTTCTTTGGGTTACTTCTCTTGGTCTGCACCAAAGAGCTTCCATTCATGGGTTTATGCACAATGTTTAGAATCTAGGATTATGAGAGGGATATAAGGTATATATTTAATATTATTATTTTATTCCATAGTTTTTTAATAGGTGTTACGAATTGGGAGGGGTGAGTCACTTTTTTATAGTGGAGGACGAGTGTCATTCTTGTAAATGTTTCAAAAGGGAATTCTACAGACATTTTTCCATTGAAAATTTGATCAAATTATTAAAAAATAAATTTAAAATAGAGTATAGGGTCAAAATAGGGATATATAATTATATTTGGATAATTTTATAGGTCATTATGGCTCTTAAGTGAAATTTTTAGTCAGTTGTTAAGAAAAGTTTTATCATAATCATTGTAATTAATTTTAATTATAATAAATAAAATATTTGGAAGAAACTATATCAAATATATTAGAAATTATAATTTTTTCTTATCATTCATATTTAATTAATTTTTATATATTCCAATCATATATGTGGCTGAAATTAAATTAAAATTAATCTCGCAGACAAGATTCTAATTCGAGTTTTTAATGTAAATGAGTAAAAAATGTTTCTATGATATTATATAAAATTTCAAAGTGAAATTGATTACAATGAAATAAGATGGATTAATTGATGTATAATTTATCTATTTAAATATAAAAACCTATCATGAATATTATTATTTCGTAAAATTCTATTTTACAAAAATCCTATTTTGAATTAAAGTTTTTTATTTTTCACTATTCATCAATAAATGAATCATTACTGAAATATACAATAAATTCACCATAACCTAATTTTTAGGTTTCTATTTCAAAAATAAAATTTATTTTTACATATAAAATTCATAAATGATGTAAAATTTATATTTAAAATAAATCATCCATTAATATGAAGTTAAATTACATTTTTTAAAAAATTATAATTTTATTCATGAAATTGGATTTATTATTATCATATAACTAAATAATAGTTTTTATGAATATCATAAATTATTATTTAATATATTATAAATTAATTTCATTAATAAAAATTCGTTTTCTAAATTAATTTCAAAAAAAATTATATAAAAAAATATTTTCCATAAAATGAAATTTTCAATATTTTGAAATAGAAATTAAATTGAATTTTAGTAACTGATTTCCTTTATTAGACACGTCGAAATTAAATTTTTACAATTTTGTTAATATTATTACTAACACACTGTCCAATGTCTAGGTGGTAGCATAAATAATATTTTCATTATCATATTAATAGTTTATTATAGTTTGATTAAAACTATGTCTTCTGTGTAACACAATTTATAGAATGAACTCATTACTTTTCCTAATAGAAGATGAACACAATGTTGTGTATACCACAAGATAATATAAGTGTGGTGTGTATTAAATGAATCAAAACATATGGATTTAAAATATATATATATATATATTCAGTGTCACCTGAAATGGAAAATGAAAAAAATATTAATTGAAAATATTATTTCATAAAATCACTGGGTGTTACAGATAATTAGAGTATGATTAGATTTGATGTTCATCGTTGATCATGGTATGATAGATTATGATAGGTGATTTTTTTTTTGAGTATTTAACTATATAATTTCCCTAAATTCATGAATATACTATGGTGGGATATCATTGAATGGCCATGTGATGCCTTAAGAAAAATTTCATTATTTCCAGGTAAATTTGTAATCAGTATTGTGGTTGATGTCGAGCATCACTGAAGAGAGTTTTCCAATTGAGGAATGTCTTTTTTATTTTTTACGATTGGATGTGGTAGGATAAAAACCACAACATGAATGATGATTGGGATTTAAATCTCCGATTTGAGGACTCGTTGATAATGATCAATTAAGTGTTTTCATTTTGAAATAATTCATGGGCAATTGGAATTTCGGAACGAAGAGTAGTACCACAAATTGTATATTTTTTAATTGTTTATTTGAATATGGTGTTATATAAATAATTACTGGTGAATCAATAGAATAAAAGATATTATCTTTATTTGTAAATTTTTTTGGTGGGGATTAATCATGTTTTTAATTTTTACCTTTATGATATACGTACTATTATAGGGAGCACCATTAGAAAAATAATCAATTGGTTGATGTCCTGATCGGAGAATCAGGATATATAGGAGTGAGAAAAATCTACCATGGTTCTTGGAAATTAGTACATTGGTGGCATATGTTTCCATAATTTATGTTCCATGAATTTAAATCATTCTCATTAATTATATTTACTATTTAATAACATAAAATTTAAATGTGACAGTTGTTTGATGACCGATATATGTTTGGTAGTATAGTTGGATAAAAACCATGAATTCATGGGCTGGAAAATTGTAAAGGTGTGTAAATGTATATTTCCCATTAAAGAAAATAATATTGAAAATTTAAGATGAATTTGACTTTTAAAATTAGTGGATGGTACATTTGAGAACTAATATTCATATCGATAGTATAATTGATTGAGTATATCAATATGATATTTTTGGGAATGGTTTGAGGGTATGGAGGTTCCTCAGGAGTACAATAATGTCTCAAGAGTGTGGGGTTTAATTTAATAATATTATGAGAACATCGATGATGGTACATGACATGGGTTTCATAGTTTATATAATACCATTTGGTTTCCCATATGAAGGATGAGTTTTATGTCAAATTCCAGTAGTGATTGGTTTTCTGGAATGGTTAGTGGATGTTTTTGAGGAAATAATGCTTCATATAGGTTTAATCTTGCCTCTTGGAATATAATTTTGGTTTTGAGAATATTTTTCCAAAAGTTTTGGGAAATGATCAAGAATGTGTCAGTTTCTATTCATTCAATTGGGGAACTATTTTGAAAATTCACTGGCTCAACATCACGAGAGGAGTAAACTTGAAGATTTCTTTCCTCACAATTATAACATGATTTTGAAAACAGTATTTTAAAACCATATGGATCATTAAAAGTAAATTATTGGTGTTTTGACATATTTAATTTTAATCCCCATCAAATTATTTTCTTCTCCCTTACACACACATGGATTTTATACTCTTCCTCCCTCTCCATTCAATAACCTCCATTATTTTTATGTTGTTTTAGGTGTAAATATTTTCCTATTAATGTAATTTATTGGATTATGTTGACCTATATTGATTTCTAAATAAAAAATATTTTAATTTTAATTTTTTATATAAAAGGGTTTGGTTATGATAGCACAAAAACATGGTGGTATTAGCCAACTGTGTGGCGGCTTCCACTTAGCCATCAACGAGGATATGCTAAGATTATTTGTTCCTTCTTCCACTCAATAAATTGAAACTTTAATGTAACATGAGCTAATTTTTTGAGGTTCTCCTATAAAATTAAATTAATTTGGATATTTTTATTGGGGGATTGGTTTATTATTATTATGAAGGTATTCTAGGGGTGTTCATCACATTGTTGATCCAAGAAGAGAAAATCCATGGATTCCTACTTATTCAAGGTTCATTATAACTGTTATTGAATAAATTTATTTAATTAGATTAAATTTTCATTTTTTATAAATTATTTATAATAATTAATTATAATTAAATTATAATTACCAATAAATTGTTTTGGATAAAGGAAAATAATCGGGATTTTGAACAATATTGAAAAGTATTATTTAGATGATGATAGTGTTTAATGACTTTATAAAATAATGTTTCAGTAGTTTCTTATATGAAATTTCGTATTAAATAAATTCCCTATATTTTTTATGAATTTATATAATACTATTGGTACATAGTGTCATTATTTATGTGTTGACCTATGAAGCTAAAAATATCATTCTTAATTAATGTAACATAATTATTTAAAATTAAAATATATTTCAATATAAAACTCATATGTCCTTTATGTGGATGTAAATAGGGTCATTGTAAAGATGTAATATTGTACAAGAGGGTTTTCCTATGGCACTGATGTATGAGGTTCTAACATCATGGTTTATCTTGTGATGTAAATACTATGATAAGGATAAACACGATATTATTTATTTTACATTACATACGTATTTATGAGTAATATCCCGTTGGGACCACCATATTGAGGATAATTATGGGTTAGTATTAATATCCTATTATATAGTAATGTGAGACTCAAGAGATGCATTACTGACTTTAAGAATAAAAGGTAACATGGGGTGTTACTTTATTACTAAGATATGATGGTCATAGATGTATAGCCCTTGAGTAGATGAAAGAACATGTTAGGTGATTAAGATGACCTAGTCTGTCTTAGATATGGGATGGTATTTTTTTCCACTACAATTATAATGGGTACTAACATGAGATATAGGTTGGAATTATGAATTCTTTATGAGTATCCCAGGTAGAAATGAGACCTATGGGGCCCTGGCGGGTACTGTTATCACATTTTACCCTAATGAAAGGAAAGATTTTATTCATAGTAGAATGAGAACGGGGTTTACATCAATTTAAAATAATATGATTATAGTATTTATTATCTTTAATGATTAAATGAAAATCGTTCATTGTAGTGTTTTTTTATTTATATATAGAAAAAACTATTTAGGTGATCCTATTTTTACTTAATGTTCTCACATATAATATTTTTATAACATATTGAATTATTATCTGGGTGAGAAAAATATTATTGCAAAGGAATATGTTAGTATCAGTGGTGATACCATGGATATAGAGCTAGGGTTGATTTGGTATATTGAGATGGATCTTTCTAAGGTAGTTACCAATGTTAGTGATGCTAATACTTGATATAAATCCCATAGGTGTGGTCTCTCTTACTACTTTCTAAGAAAACAACCATATTCTAGGTCCATGAAACATTTTATGTGTATGAGAGAGACCCAGGTTGATTATATTATTGTGATCGGTCATTAGGATATGATCAAAGACACCCCATCAATGACTGATGTCAGTTTGGTCGATCGAGGTCACATAAATAAGGATAAGAACTTGTATAATACATAGTACATGGGTAGGAATAGTCCATTTTTACTGAATATATACATCTGGAACTGGTCAGAGTATGCATTAATTCACATAAATCTTATTTATTTTTCAACAGTTTTTGTAGTTTTTTATTGCATATTAAACACAAATTTTCATTTCATTGTTGATGTATATGAGACTCCATTGGTTGTTACCTAATGTGTTTTGTACTCCTAACCTGCTCAATCCACCATTTCGCATTGGTAAAAAAGAATCCATCACCCAATAAAGGTTTAATTTGGGATAAGGCCCATGATTTTATGAATTTGTTAGAGAATCTCATTTTGGAATAGGATTGTGGAATGAGATAAGGATCTTGTATTGTATTAGATACTTTTATATGTTTATTTCATTCATTGATTATTATTTAATTTATTTTAAATGTTTTATCAATATTTTGGGTGAATAGTCTTCTTGATTTCATTTATTCTTTCATATGGAATTTGAAACTTATTTTTTTTATTTATAGGTTCAAATTTCTCTAATTATTTATTATGTGGATGGAATTTTTTTATTTACTTATTATTGTGCACTCTGATATGAGGGTATAGTAGCCCTAATATAATAACATGGACCACAAATAATTTTTATAATCCTCTAGAATATGTAGTGGAACCCTATATGTATGATTTACATCATAGTTATGTGAACTAATTCACAATCCAAATATGTGTGATGTTACTTGTGGAAAAAAAGTATTGATCATCAGACATGGAAACCAAATATTGTATTTCTTAATCTCTCTAATTCTCATTCAATGATCATGAAAATCCATTAAGGAAAATCCATATAAATATATCCAAAAAACATTAAACTTATTCATAAATTATTATTAACTCAAATAAATATCCCTTATATATTATCTATTTAATATAGATTTTATCTAATGAACATATACATGATCTTAATAAATTATTTTAAATGATTATATTAATCTTGTACATCCATTTATAATATTAATTTTATTCTTATGTGAACTCCATATTAATCATATGTGCTGTTGAAATATTTGTAGTTTTTCAAATGTATCGAATTGAAAAAAAAATGTTATTTTTATATGGGTCCTCTAAATGTTTATCTTTATAAAACACATATATCACTTTTCAAGATACATATTACTCTACACATTAATTTTAAACATAAAAAAATCATCAATTACAATGAAAAATCACATTTTTACATACTTTTATGTAGAACATTTGTTCAAAATTAATATTAATTCCTTAAAATATAAAAATTTCCTAAAATATAATAAAAATATTCCTAAATAATTAAATTTATCCCTTGAAATCCAGAAATATATTTAGTAAATAATAACTTAAATTATCATTTATGAATTTGTTAAAAATAATTTTTCTAAATGAAATAATAAAATATTTAATAGTATTTTAGATTAATACTCTTCAAACACCCGTGATGATATTAAATCTTGTACATAGCTAATAATGTGGAACTTGACACATCTGAAAAAAGTCATACTACAAATACTATTAGTCATCTAGATGATACATTCATATCATACACACATCTTCTTAATAAATTCCAATGATCGGTTATCAATATAACCGATAAAAACTAATTTATTTGGAATATATGAACATTATATTTCATGAAGATGTATCAATTTATAATATCTTCATACTCCAAGAAAATAACTACAATTTCCAGAGTTTATTATTCATCTACATGAGATAAATTATTCAATATTATAACCCCATTAATTTTTAGATTATGTAGAATCTCTATTTTTCTATATCCACACCATATAATACATAAATAAATTATTTATAAATATTCCAAAACTTGAAATTCAAACAATTTTTCATCCTCTTCCATTACATTAATTTATCTAAATTCTCTATTCACATTCTATACTAAATTGTATTCACTTTCATCCCAATATTTGTAGTTCTTTTAAGCAGTAATAAATTTCCCAATTATCGTTAATTTAATGAATAATTTCAATGTTAATATTGTATACACTCAATTTCATATTTAAACACATCTTCTTACTCATTAATCACTCAAAATATATTGATTATATAATACATATACAAAACGTTCTTCATGATGGATAAATCTCAAATAGTTACTCAAATATTTAGAACACCATAATAATTGTATAAAAATAAAATATTCCATTTATCATGAATATTCTATATATATCATAATATGTCACACACCATGAACAATGGGCTTAGTTTCATTGGACATTGGATATATGAACATCATTTTCTACAATACTATGAACAAATAACCACAATTAAACCACACTTGAACCCCCACAATACATATAATATGATCTAATATTCTCCAAAACATGAGGAATTTAAACATAAGAAGAAAATGATTATATAAACTATTTAAATTTAAAACAACTTATATGAAAATCATGTGTCATATGGATGAAAAATATAAACATGTTCATATGAACAAAAAATAAAAACATATAAAAATAAAAAATGAAAATCATACCAAACAAATATGAATCGTAAAGTAGAAAATAGAAAAATAATTTGGAATAACATGAAAATATAACATAGATATTTTAAAAAATATATGAATATAGATTGGAATGTGGAACAAACATAGGAATGAAATTCCGTTTATTATATCAAATATCACTTGCATAACAACCATCACATAAAAGAAAACAATTTCTAATAACATAATTGCAATGGAGACCTCACATGTCTTATAACATAAAATATCATTAGATATAATCTTCACACAATATATTATAGGGATGTGTAATTATGGTCCTACAAATTTATTTTGAAAAATAATACATATGTATAGAATATGAACATATTGACATTCATAAATTAATTTTATTATAAAGTGTTTTTGAAAAATAAATGTGTTTCAAGACAATATTCATTACACATAAAAAATCATTGAGATAAATATAGGGTATTATTTCAATAAAACATATATCATGTGATCCAAGAGAACATGAAAATGAATATAAATGAAATTTATTAGCATCCTTAAAAGGATGAAAAAAATTACATAATCATTAAATGAAATAATCCTATTATTTTTTTCCATTTCATGTTTAAACAAAATATTATGAATAAATGATATAATATGATAAGGATAATGGTAATAAATAAATTTTTAAATCATTAATTTCTTCTAAAAATGATAATTTGATTCATCAAATTGGATTCAATAGTATGAAATTTAAAAACCTATCACTATAAAAACATTACTGAAAATTAATTCCTTAAATACTTTTTAAAATATATCATTATTATTATAAGGTGAATGTAAGAGATCATTGATTTTAATATGTGGACATCAATGAAACTATATAGAATATATGGAAATGGTTCATAAAGTTTCCCAACCAAAAAGAAGACAAAATGAAAAATCTACAAATAAGAATTATTTTTTGTTAATAATGAGAAGGAAATTGGTAATAACATATTAAAACCAAAAAATAAACATATGATATGAAAATATAAGTTTTTTATAGATAGAGAATAAAATTTTCACCAATTACATTATTTAAATATACAATATTGATTTAATATAGAGATTTGAGAAGATTTTATTATCATTTCTCTAGAATCTAATTAGAGCATTTTAACCTCTTGTATAATAATAACCATGTGAAAACCTTATATAAGAACCTTATATTGATAAAATATAATTTAATCTATTCATGTATAATCCTTTATTAGATATGTATAAGTTATAGTTTATTTTTTATCATCATATTCTAGTGGTTTTGATTGTTTTAAAAATGTTTAAAAATAAAGATGTTGATCCTCGTACATTAATAAGAAGTTTATAATTTCCATGTTATTCATGGAACTATAATAAATTTGATATAATGATTTATTTATTCCCATGTTCACTTCATTGAATATATTGGGTTGTTTTTATTATTGTATAATTCAATACATATATGTTTTGAATAATTTTAGCAATTATAATGTGTACCATTATAAAAACCATTAAATATTTATCACCCATAAAAAATAATATAAAATTTTTTAACCCATAAACATATATATTACTATATTTTATGTTTTTATAATCATATATGATATAAATTTCAAATATATTATAGAAACTTTCATGTAGATGGTTCAACCGACCCAAAAAAACTCAGTATACTGATGAATGAGTAAGAGTATAGAGTTATATAATATTAATTATTTTAATGAATAAAAATTAATTTAATAATGAATAATTATAGGGATCAATGGAATTTTAAAATATCCAAATTATATGGTTGTTTAATGTAAAATTGATGTAGTTGATTCTTATTTTGATGAATTCTCTCTTTTTCGAATCATGAATCTTTATAATGAGGTATCTTGGCCTCCATCATGTGACCAAATGATAAAAACATAGATTTAGAATTCTATAAATGGAATTTGGGATGGTATTTAATATAAAATTATGGGATATGAATTTCTTCATATAAGTAGAAATGGGGTCATATTATAACAGAAAAAAAATTTCATTTCTTTCAAAACATGAGATTTGTTGAGGGAAAAAATTAGATCAAATAACAGTTAGGTGGTTTTGATAATAAAATATTGGTTATAATTTTATGATTGGATACCATTACTAAAAAAGGAATTATATAATTCTTAAAACCCAAATTATATACTAAAAATTTATTGCACATCATTTTACAAATTTTTTCTATACTTTACATGACATAATTTTTACCATGGAAATTATTATTTACTAAAAATAAAAAGTAACCAGTGACACCCAATTCATTAATTTTTTTAAAAAATATTGATTCCATTTATTCTATTTGAAATTATAATTATTTGAAATTAATATTTTAAATTAATTCACATTATATTCAAGAAAAAATGATCTTTATATCCTTTTTTAAAAAATATGAAATGTTATTATTTATATTTAAAATATATTTATAATAATATTATGATTTCTTTATATATATTTTTTACATATAAAAATTAAATTTTTTTTAGTGTCTCGGGTTTTTCCGTGTTTTCTTTAAATATTATGTGGGAATTATTTCGAGACCAGGCCGTAAAACGGCGTGCAGTTCCAAGGCCCAGTGATCCTGGAACAAATGTTTGAATTAAGTTAAATAATTTAATTTACACGGGGATGTGGTTTTTATGAAAAAGTGGAATAACTCCTCAACGGGTGATTAGATCAGAAATCTGAGGGCACCGTTGTGTCCAAAGCAGTGGGTTTAGCCTATAGGAGATCTAACATCACCTAGCGCAGACTGATGGAGAAATCTGGTTTTTTGATGTAAACGTAATAAAATATTTATTAAAAATATTTTATTAAATCTTACTACAGCAAATATCTTTTATCTTTTTAAATAGAGTTTTTCGTAGGGGTCCAGGGTGATAGATCTCATAACCCTAAAACCCTTAGAGGTGCTGAAGTCTCTGGAGAAAACCTCCCAACGCGGCAACGTTATTCTTGACAAGTTACGCCTACGGCGACTACACGGCGACCAGATCTTCACCAATGAATGACGTGAATCCAAGTCGGATTTTTTAGTTTGGTTTCCTTCAACGTTATTGATTCCTTCGACGAACTCGGGCTAATCCATTCCATGATTTTCCAATAGATCGATCGTATTTGCGGGATGGGCCTTTGCGGGAATTTTGGGGATTTGATTATTGAATGTTGTTTGGTTTTGGTTAAACATCTAATGGTGACAAGCCAATATCAACATGAACATCGATTGAGGTTCGTCCCTCTCGATGTTTTTCTTTTCTTCCCCAGTTTCTCGCATTCTTCGTGTGCGTTCTACACGTTCTTGGATGAAATCGATAGTTGTGCATTCGTTTATTTGTGAAATAATTCAAGATTGTATATAGAACCTCGGGAGGATGGTCAGGAGCTGTGATGATGGTTTCGATGGACGATTAGGTGTGGATCGAGAGATATGATTTTTTGTGCTTTTTTCATCATATGGATCGTTAGAGGTTTATGAACCTATCGAATGACTGAAAACACCCAATTCAGTGTTCGTATGATGGGGCAAACCAAGACCTGAAGTATCGGGATGAACGAATGAGAGATCACAGATCCGGGAATCGGCCAAGGAGTGAGTAAGAAGATGAATCTTCTAGAAATTTCTCAACTACACGTTGTGTATTATGGGATACACGACGTGTGTTCGTCGACGGACCACCTAGCCTATACTATGGGAGTACACAGACATGATTTGGGTACATGGCCAAGGACATGGTGTGTATACCCTTCCCTGGCCAGACCTTGCCAGATACACGGGATACCCTATGTCCTGGTACATGGGCAGGCGACACAGACGGACGCCGTTTACGAGCATACGGACAGGGTACACGGGTGTTTCCCAGTTTACAAGACACGGCGTGTGATTCAAATTACACATCATGTATATGCTTTCATACATGACCTCGATTTCAGACACATGCTATTTACATGGGCAGTACCCCGATTCAGGGAACACGGCGTGTGATCCTTCTAAAGGCCTTGTAGTTGAGTTTTACACTACTTGGACGGGTGACACTGGCCGTTTACCTGGGAAGTACCCAGAGTCAAGGAACACGACGTGTAATCCTACTACAGGCCTTATAACCTGTTTTACCTGGCTTGATCCAGTTGGCTTCTGTGACTCGGACTAGTTTTCTTAGGGTTCGTCCACTTGGTCATTCTCCTAAAGATTTCTGGTATCATTTCCTATATAAAGGAGTATGATCCATTCATCAGGACTCCCGGAATAGAGTTATTGGAATCCCCTCGGTGAGACTTGGAGACGGATACTCTATTCCTTCCTGGTACCCTAGGTAGAGTTCTTGGTATCGACGTGACCAACTTTACCCAGGAGTCGATCCTCTACTTAGCAGGTTAGTTCAGACTGAGTAGTTGGAATCACCCTATGAATTTTTGGTTGTGATCCTCATTTGAGCATCATGTTCTCAAGTACTACTGGAGTGTTTTCTCCTAGAATGAGTAATTTGTATCTCTTTTCAGACCTACGAGTGTGTTCTCTTTATTACATGCTTATTGGATTCATAGATTGGGATCTTAGTGGTGGTTTTGCGATGGTTGATTGTGTATGAGAATATCTGGATATTCTTGTTATATGTTCTATAAACATATACTGTGTAGAGATGAATGTATCTTTCCTTTGTGGTATTTTCCTTTGTTTCATTACTTTGTGGTTTTTGCGGTGTCCTACTGTGTATTTTTATAGTCAAACATGCACGGGATTTGCATGCACGTGTTGTGTCTTTTGCAGACGAGCAAGCCTTTGACAGGATTTTTGGTGGACAAGGACTGGACGGTGCTCAGTGAGATCAGGCGGGATGAGGTGTGTTCCTATGGCTATAGGTTTCCATCCCAGTACCTTTCATTACTGTTTATACATTTTCACATAATCTCTTTTGGTGGGCTCGTACATTTGGCCTAGGTTTTTACATTATTGTACATTGCATTCCTGTCATACTCTATTCGTTGGGTGTTTAGTATATTCATGGATTTTCATTTTTAGTAGTTTTTACTTTTCAGCTTTGTGGGCTTGGAGATGTGTGTGCATGTGTACAGGTTTATAGTCAATGCCTCCAATGTTAGTGATATGCCTACTCGGTGCTAGTCACCAGCCCCTAGACTATTGTAGGCGGGCTTGGGGAGTTGCGGCTCAGGCCCCACTGGGACTGGTCGTGACCGAGTGGTATCAGATGTGGTCGGTTCTACCATAAGACAAAGAGTCTGTGAGTTATTTTGGGGAAACATTGTTAAGTATTTCGAGTACAGATTTTAGGCCAGGGACCCCAGTGTTTGTACGGGCGGCCGACATATCCATACACCAGGACTCTGATTACTTTCTTTTTGACTCGGAAATTGAGGACACCAATTTCAGGGGAAATTAAAGGTTCATGGATAATATAGGAATGGGTTGTAGTTTCCATTTCCTTCTGGAGTCAGCTCTCTAGATATACTCACTGACTGTGATACATCTTGTTTTGTTGCACGATGACTCCTTGATGCGCACCCGCTAGGATCCAACAGATCGATCACGAGGATGACCCCCTTAGTGACGAAGCTTCGATACAGGAACCAGTTCACCCAGTTTTACCTTCAGGTGGTGTTCCAGTAATTCCACCACCTGTGGAGTAGTTTTTAGTGCCTGCATTACCAGTAGAGGAGTTGCATAGGCTGAGAAACCTCCATGAGTTTTAGAGAAAGAGACCCCTAAGGTTTCTAGGCGAGCATGACCCTCAGGCAGCAGAGGACTTGCTTGAGGTAGTGGCTAGAGTCTTCCTTTTGGACAGTACACTAGCCGACCAGATGGTTATCCTGGCAGCAAGCCTTCTGTAGGGCTTGGAAAGACGATGGTGGAGTTTGGTTATCCATGCCCATGATGACGTGACTCCTGCATAGTCAGAGTTTCAATGTCTCTTTAGAGAGGAGTTTCACTGGTTACCCTGAGAGCAATACATATACCGGAGCTTCATCAGCTCCAGCAGTGAACCACGACGGTGGATGACTATTCATCAAGGTTTACCAGCCTCTCACTGTACTCGAGGGATATGTTCATGGTCTAGTACTTCAGAGCTCAGACTATTGAGTGAGGCTTGTGCAGAGATATCCGAGCTAGCATCATCCCTTTGGGAATTCCAACTTATTATGGGGTTCTCGAGTGGGCTTTGTTGGCCGAGAGCTTCTTGGAAGAGCATAGACAGCCGCCAGTTGTTAGTAGAGAGGGAGCTATAGTAGAGATCTCAGTAGCAAGAAGGCGACATCAGTGACCCAGGCGTGGGAGATGTTTTCAAAAGAGATCCCAGGACATGGGATCTGCCATTGAGGGTTTGTCGAGTGTATCAAGATCGCCTTGATAGAGGCGACACTACTCTTGTGATGGTAGGGGACATCTCGCTCGAGATTGTCTGAACCACCGTACTACTGACACAAGATCGACCGAGGGACCACCTAGGTAGAGGCAACGTGTGGAGCAGACAGATCCATGAGGCGACAGACGTGGTAGAGGAGCTTGGGGAGTAGCTGGAGGTTGTATGTGTTTTGAACTTTTACCACCACCCCCATAAGGTCCACCCCTGGCCTAGGGAGCTAATGTACAGAGGCAGGGACGGCTGCAGGCAGTGGAGGCTTATGACCCACATACTCCTTGAATGATTATAGGTACAATCTGTGTCTTTTCTACTTTGGTAGTCGTACTGATTGACATAGGTGATAGTCAATGTTTTCTAGCCGCTTATCTTATTCGAGACCTTGAGATTCCAGTTGAGCCATTGACTCGACCCTTATGCTTAGAAACACCGACTGGAGAAGATTTAGAGATCACACACCTTTTCAGACTATGTGACCTGACCCTTAGAGGTGAGAGTTTCAGTTGTATCCTCTTGGTTGTTGCGTCGAGGCCTTACAATGTCATTCTTGGTATGGATTGGATATTCACAGTTCATGCCTAGATTGACTATTTAAAGAGAAGGGTGCGGTGTGTCTGTAGTGATGGAAAGAGGTTATCCTTCATTGGTGAAAAGGAAACCCAGGCAACGCAGAATGGACTCGTGTGTAGGAAGGTACTGGAGATTTCACACCAGTTGGATAGCCTAGCCCTTGGCGCAATAGATGTTACAAGTTTCTAGTTTCCAGAAGTAGTGGCTGAGTATGAGGACTTCTTTCCTTAGGATGTCCCCAGACTACCTCCTCATCATAAGTAGATTTCTGCATTGAGTTGCAACCCGGGATGACACCGATATCAGCATCCACATATCGGATTTCTCCTATAGAGCTTCTGGAGCTGAGGGTATAGCTGGTAGACTTGCAGAGGATGGGCATTGTGAGACCTAGTGTTTCACCCAGGACGACCCCAGTGTTGTTTTCCAAAAAGGCAGATGGTAGCTTGAGGCTTTGTGTGGATTACCAGTGCTTGAATCAGGTGACCGTGAAGAACCGGTATCCACTACCAAGGATCGATAACCTCTTCCACCAGATAAGAGGGTCACGATGGCTCTCGAAGGATGATCTATGATTAGGCTATCAACATTTGCGAGTACTAGATGATGGTATACCGAAGGTGGCTTTCAAATGTCGCTATGGTCACTATGAGTACTTGGTGATGCCCTTTGGGATGACGAATGCCCCAGCAGTGTTTATGGGACTCATGAACTAGATCTTTCAGCCCTCTCTAGATTGGTTCATGGTGGTCTTCAACGATGATATCCTTGTGTACTCTACGTCCAAGGAGGAGCATATGAGGCACCTAAGGATGGTTCTGGACACACTCTGAGATCACGAGTTGTACGAGAAACTCTCTATGTGACAGTTCTGGATATAGGAGGTCTACATTATGGGACTCGTTATCTCAGCCGATGATGTAGAAGTGGACCCAGCTAAGGTAGAGGTAGTGTTAGTATGGATGCCACCTCGGAATGTGACAAAGGTGTGGAGTATCCCTAGATTGTCACGCTACTATCGGAGATTCATTCTCGATTTCTCCAGGATTTTAGCACCCATGAATGCTTTGACCTGAAAGGGGTAGCCTTTCATGTGGAACGAGAGATGCCAGCAAGCGTTTCAGCAGTTGAGACAGAGTCTGATGAGAACCCTGATCTTGAGATTACCAGAGGAGGTTGTCAAGTACGTAGTGTTTTGCGACGCATCAGGAACCGGGCTTGGTTGTGTCCTGATGCAGAGGGAATCAGTGATTTCCTATTGCTCACGTCAGTTTAAGCCACATGAGCAGAACTACGCGACCCATGATCTTGAGTTGGCAGCGGTAGTCTTCGCATTGAAGTTGTGGCGGCACTACCAGATGAGTGAGCAGTTTATCGTCTAATCTGATCACAAGAGTCTCAAATATATATTTTCGCATAAGGTTATTAATTTGAGATAGATCGTGGCTTGAGATCCTACCGGATTATGAAATTGATATCGTTTATACTCCTGGGAAGTGGAACGTTGTGGCAGATGATCTTTGCAAGAAATCTAGTTCGTAGTTGCTGGATGAGGCGACAAGACAGTTGGCCTCTTTATAGTTATCCTTCATGGATAGAGATGAGGGATCTTACCATCAGTAGAAGGTTGATAACCCTATACTCTTACAGTGATTCAGGGAATCACAACACGAGGATTCTAGCTGTGAGGCTCTATGTGCTTAGAAATCTGTAGGTGATGCTGTCGATGAATATTCAAAAGGTGGGGAGCACATTGTTCATTTCAGAGGGTGCATAGCAGTACTAGTGATGTTGTGGGAAGAGGTTCTGAGGGAGTTCCCTACATCTCCTTTGGTGAAGAATCTAGGTGTGGAAAAGATGTAATAGGACCTCCGACATCAGTTCTGGTGTCCATGAATGAAGAAGAGTGTGGTAGAGTTTGTTTCTTGGTTCCTTACATATCAGAATGTAAAGGCTGAGCACCATGTTCCAGCAGGATTGAGTCAGACCCTTGAGGTGCTAGAGTAGAGGTGGGATGGGATATCCATGGACATCGTGACAGGTTTACCACGTACGTCTAGGGGAAACGATGCCATCTGGGTGATCATTGATCAACTCAAAAAGTCGGCCCACCTCCTAGCCATATAGAAGAAAATTTTATTAGAAAGCTTGGGATGCCTCTACGTGCAAGGGATAGTTTGACTTCCTGGAGTGAAATCCGTGATCGTCTCATATCGTGATTCTAGTTTCACATCCAGGTTGTGGAAGGGATTGCAGGAAGCTATTGGGACTCAGTTACGCTTGAGCACAACGTTTCATCCTCAAACTGATGGTCAGACTGAGGGGACCATCCATGTTCTGGAGGATATGCTACGAGCTTGAAAACTTGAATTCGGTCATAGCTAGGAGGATCACCTACCACTGGTGGAATTTTTTTATAACAACAATTATCATTCCACTATGGGAATATCACCATTCGAGTATTTGTAAGGGCGACCACGGAGGTCACCACTTTCCTGGACTGACCCTGGAGTGTCAGCACTCATAGGCCCATAGATGGTGCGAGCTACTATAGAGAAGGTGCAGGTCATCCAAGGGCGGATGATGAATGCACAGAGCCAGCATAAGTCATATTTCGATAAGAGACAGAGGCCCTTAGAGTTCGAAGAGGGAGACCTTGGGTTCCTTCAGGTCTCACCTTGATGGGGATTGCTGTGATTTGGAAGAGGCGGCAAGCTGTCTCCGAGGTTCATCCGACTTTTTCTGATTCTGAGTAGATTTAGAAGGTGGTGTACCTCTTAGCTCTACCTCCTTAGATTATCCGAGTACACAACGTCTTCCTTGTGTCACAGCTGTGGAAGTACATGCATGATCCATCACACGTTATCGACTGGGGTGAGCTGGACATCGATGATGGAGCGACCTTTACTGAGTACCCAGTAGAGATCGAGGATCGGCAGGAGAAGATCCTTCGTGGGCGAGATATTCCCTTGGTGTGTGTCCGGTGGCAGCAAGAGAATCTCTAGGAGGGCACGTGGGAGCGGGAGGCTCATATTTGTGTGCAGTACCCATATCTTTTTGAGTAGCCTTTGTTTTGTCTTTTCGGGGACGTAAAATCCCTAAGGTGGGTGTGATGTAATGTCTCAAATTTTTCCATGTTTTATTTTAATATAATGTGGGAATTATTTTAGGACCAGGCGGAAAGACGACATGCAGTTCCAAGGACCGGTGATCCAGGAAAAAATGTTTGAATTAAATTAAATAATTTAATTTATGCGCACATGGGGTTTTCCTGAAAAAGTAGAATAATTCTTGAACGGGTGCTCGGATTGAAAATATGAGGGCACCGTTGTGTCCAGAGCAGCGAGTTTATAGAAAGAAGACCTAACATCGGCTAGCGCGACTTGTGGCGAAATCATGTTTTTGGAAGTAACCGTAATAAAATATTAATTAAAATTATTTTATTAGATCTTGCTGCATCAAATATCTTTTATCTTTTAAAATATAGTTCTGTACAGGGGTCCAGGGTGACAGATCTCATATCCCAAAAACCTTGGAGGCACTGAAGTCTCTGGATAAAACCTCCAAACGTGGCAACGACATTCTTGACATGTTTTTCCGGCGGCGACGACACGACGACCTGATCTTCCCCAATGAACGCCGCAAATACAGGTAAGATGTATGATTTTGGTTTCCTTCCCCAATCATTATTCCTACGAAGAACGCGGACTAATCCATGAATATATTAGCCCGCGGATTGATCGTAATTGCGGGATGGGGCTTTGCGGGGATTTGGGGATTTGATTCTTGAAAGTTGTTTGGTATCATTTAACCTTCTAACGATGACGATCCTATATTGACACGAACATCGATCAAGGTTCATCCCTCTCGATTTGTTGTCCCTTTCTTCCCTTGTTGCTCGTGTTCTTCGTGTGTATTCTTCACGTTCTTGGAGGAAAGATATCGTTGCACATTCCCTTATTGGCGCAATGATCCAAGATTGTTAATCCAACCTCGGGAGGATGGTCCAGAGCTGCGATGATGGTTTCTGCGGACGATTCGGAACAGATCGAGAGATATGAGTTTTTTGGTCATTTTCATGGGATGGATCGTTAGAGGTTTATGACCCGATCAACGGACTGAAAACACCCAATTAGGTGTTCTTATGATGGGGCGAACCACGACCTTATGTTTTGGGATGAACAAACGAGAGATCGCAGATCCAGTAATCGACCGAGGCGCGAGGAGGAAGAAGACGCTTCTGGAAATTTCCCGACTACACAACATGTAGTATGGACTACATGGGATGTGTTCATCGGTGGACCACCTGGCGTGTACTCTTGGAGTAAACACACACGGGTTGGGTACACGACCAAGGACAAGGCGTGTATACGCTTCCCAAGCCAGACTCGGCCAGATACACGGGATACCCAATGTCCTGGTACATGGGCAGCCGACACGGACAGACGCCGTGTATGGGCATACGACCAGGGTACACATGTGTCTCCCAGTTGGAAAGACATGACATGTTCTTTGACTTACATGCAATGTATATTATTTCTTACACGACCTCGATTTCAGATTCATGCCTTTTACACATGAAGTACCCGGAGTCAGGGAACACGTCGTGTGATCCTTCTACATGCCGTGTAGTTGAGTTTTACACAGCTTGGACAGGTGACATGTGCCATTTACATGGGCAGTACCTGGAGTCAAGGAACACAGAGTGTAATCCTACTACACGACGTGTAACCTATTGTACATGGAATGATCCAGTTGCCTTCTGTGGCTCGGACTAGTTTCCTTGGGGTTCGTCCCCTTGGCCTTTCTCTAGAAGGTTTCCAGTGTTATTTCCTACATACAATAGTATAATCCCTTCAGCTGGACTCCCTGAATAGAGTTATTGGAATCCCCTCTGTGATACTTGGAGGTGGATCCTCTATTCCTTTTTGGTAACCTATGTAGAGTTCTTGGTATTGACATGACCAACTTTACCCAGGCACCAATCCTCTACTTAGCAGGTTAGTTCAGACTGAGTTGTCAGAATCACCCCATGGCTTTTTGGTTGTGATCCTCATCTGAGCATCATGTTCTCAAGTACTTGTGGAGTGTCTTATCCCGGAATGAGCACTTCGTATCTCTCTTCATACTTTGGAGTGTTTTCTCTTTGTTACGTGATTAATGGAATATTCAGGCTAGATCTTAGTGGTGGTTTCACGATGGTTGATCATGTATGAGTATATCTGGATATTCTTGTTATCTGTTCTATAAACATATACTATGTAGGGATGATTGTATCTTTCCATTTTGGTATTTTCCCTTTCTACATTCCTTTGTGGTATTCGGGGTGTCCTATAGGGTATTGTTATACTCAACCCTGCACGAGCTTTTCCTGCACGTGTCGTGTCTTGTGAAGACAAGCAAGCCTCTAACAAGAATCTAGGTGGACCAGGACCGGACGGTGCTCAGTGAGATCAGGCTAGCGAAGTTGTGTTCCTACGGCTATAGGATGCAGTCCCAGTTCCTTTATTTATAGGTTGGAATTTGATGTAGTCTTTCTTTTGGAGGGCTCGTACTTTTAGCCCAGGGTTTTACATTATTGTACTTTAATTTCCTGTTATACTATGTTGTTTGGGTTTTTATTATATGCATGCATTTACATTTTAGTAGTTTTTTACTTTTCAGCTTTCTGGGCTTGGAGATGTGTGTGCGTGTGTACAGGATTTTAGGCAATTCCTCTCATATTAATGATATGCCTACTCAGTGCTAGTCACAAGCCCCTGGCCTATTGGAGGGGCGCTTGGGGAGTTGCATCTCTATACCCCATGGGACGGGTCGTGAAAATTGTATTAAAATCATGATGTAATATGGTATATTTAGATTCATTAGCAATTCATAGAATAAGTATTTTTTAATCATTAAAAAATTTTATTTGAATTTCAATAAAATTAATATTCAATATGTGGCTGTTTATTAATTAAATTTATATAAAAAATAATATTTCATTAATGTTCATAATCATAATATGAAAAATGGTACATTTATATAATAATTCATAATTATTTATAAAAACAGATCATTTGAATAAATATAAGTCATCATATATTGAATAATTTCAATTTTACATATATATAATTCCATATATACTTAATAGGTGTTAAATATAAATTATAAATGAATAATATATGATTTAAAGGAAATTACAAGTTTTTTAAAATGCTAATATTATCATCGAAACATTTAAAATATTTAAATAATTATTATGAATTTTTAATGGTTGTAGATATTTTCAGTGGTCATTAAATCGTCAATGTACTAATGTGACCATCTATATATATCCTCATATATTTTTCAAAAACATAGTCATCAACGTTTTTGATTTATTACAAAAAAAATTGAATTGTATTTATAGTGGTTTCCTTTCATTCCAATGTTATAATTTTTCATATCATATTGAATGAAAACAATGAGTCTAATGATTTTATATTCACAGTCTTTTTATAAAAAAGTTAGTTTATTTCACCTTTAATCTACATTATGATGTTTCATATTGATTTTTTTTATTTAAAGATATATATCTTGTTTAAAAATATTTTATATTATTACTATAAATCATTTTTAGAAATTTATGTATGAAAAAATATTTGACATATTCAAAGAATAATAAATTGTTGTGTTATATTTATTCACCCATAAATAAAAAGTATTCATTAAAAATAACATCATAATTAAAAAAATATGGTTAATTTTTCTTCCTATAATTTTTATAAGATCACAAAACTTCTGTAAACTAATTATTCCATTAATGAAAATTAACTGGATTGTGATCTAATTTCATAGAAATATATCACTAAAATCCATGATCTAAACTGATTGTCCCACTTATGAGATATCAGGTGTTAGTTGTATAGCTTTTTAGATCAATTAATGTGACGAATCAGGTATGTACTTCCTCAAAATAACTACAAGTAAAAAAATTTCACTTTTATAGCTTTAATAAGTTTCTAAACCTTTTAAATCATCTTAAACAAATCTTGATCATATTTAGGTCCCAATGTATTTCTTTCTTAATCATCACCATAAAAATTTGCAGTTCCACACATATTCCAATAAAACACCGTATATAATTCCATGTAAATTATTAAGTGGAAATTGTTTTGTTATAGGGGAGAAATAATTGAGGAATATATTGATCCCAACCTCATTTTAAATCCATTGATCGGGATCTCAAAATTTATTCTTGTGTTTTATTAATGCTATGGGATTAAAAATAAATTTTTAGATGATAAGTTTATGTAAATAATTTTTTAATACTAAATTATTAGTGTGTATATATCATCATGTTCAAGGTAAAACTTATATATCAATAAACTAAAAATTAATGATTTACTCTATGAAACCTTACAACACCCCCCCCCCAAATAGTGGGAGAGGATATTGGAATGAGATTTAATTCCCTTTAATAATTACATTGGAATCATAATTTTCCCTTAATCATGTCCTCTAGTACAGGGTGATAATATCATTTATATATCACCATAAAAATTTACAAAATCCCATATTTTACTTGATCTTTCTCTAGTAGATCGATTTCTTCTTCATTGTCCTTCATTATTATATTATTAATGTAATTTTAACATTTAGTGTGACCTATAGAGCTATAAATTTGTGGTAATCTGGAATGCATGGATTATTATTATTTAACTATTATATGAGGATAAATTTTAATTTTCATAGTTTTCAGTATCTTATAAATTTTAATGAATATGAATCATATAATTTAGTTGTAAATTAATTTTTTTTACAATGATTCTTACTTTTATGTTTTCTTGTTTAGATTTCCTACTATTAACAAACAACAATATAATGTATTATCATTGTATATACTAATTAATTAATTTAGGGAATTATTATGTTCTAATTTATGTACTCGCATGATAAAATATATTATCATTTCCTCGATCAATGTTGTCATTTATATCACAAATCACCTTCTTGTTTTCATCTATATTATCACCCCATGGGAGTTTTGATTCATATTACTCATTTTATATGTACTTATTTTTACCTAATGGGTTATTTTAACATCCCTAAATCAATAAAATGACATATGAGAAAACGTTCTTGGGAAAATAATTAAGAGGATACATGAGAAGGTACAATTTTCTTAATTGAGGTTCATGTGGATATATTTCTCCAAGAAGTTTCTAATCCCTGGGTCACCATAGTATTATTAAAATACTTTGGTGATATATCCAAAATTATGGGAGGTAAATGTGAGGAAAATTTACCAATAATGCTTCTTGTGATACATTTAAATTGTTTATCTCTGAATCAAACCATGTTTGTTCTATAGGAATGTTATTATACCAAAATAAAAAATAACAGGTCATATGTCACAAAAAAAACATATTCAACTAATTATTTAAATGACTAGGATTTTCTAGTATTGTGTAGTTCATGCTTGGGATATGAAGGGATGATCATTAAAATCAATGCAATTCCCCCCAAGTAGAATCCTGAAGCACATATTTAAAATTTTCTTGTTACTATGCTAGTTTATTTCGGATCTATCATTCTTTATCATAATATAGCCACATGTTACTGTTTTTTCATTCTAATTATTTATAATAATATCTTATTTCATTAAAATGTTATGGAAATCCAAAAAAAACCCTAATAAACATATTAACCATGGTTTCAATATTTTTAATCAATTCGAAGGGATGAAGGAGTTATCCTGGTTGTTGGAAAAAAATTGTTTGAAAATGAAATTAATTGGAATCAGAATTTGTATCCAAAGGAAATATAATTAGAACCTTTATAAGTAACATAATACATTAATGAATGAGAATTCAAGGATTACAATAATAATGGAAATGGTTTTAGGTATCTTCTTTATATTATTTCAATATATGAAGATGATTTAAAGGTAGAATGTTTTTTAATGATGATCAAGAGGGAAAAAATGAAGTAGTTTAATTTAGTTTAAATAAAATTTTAAATGAGTATGGTCAATAAAAAAATGCACTGAAAAGAAAATCCAATCATTTAGTAGAAAAAATATTGATATTGTAGGAAATAATAAGTTTTAGGGGTTTATTGATATATAAATTTATGGTAATAGTCAGCATGTAGCATCGAAGGAGTTTTAAAACCATTGGTATTTGGAATCTGTTTTATGATAACATATTCAAATTATCATAATTTTTAACACTATATGATTATATTGGTATTATCATGGTGCGAGTTCTTGCACAAAAGATTAATTAACGTAATATGGGATTTTGTAATTAGATGGTAATTCTTGTTTTGGTATATCATATGGGTACATAGTGTAACACCTTGACAATTTATATTTTTTTAATTTGTAATTAACATAGATTATCTAGAATCTTTTCTTAAACCCAAACATGAGTCTAAATGAACCACAATAATATAATAATTTAAAATATAATAACTAAAATCATCCGTACAAATAGTAATAAAATTATTTCTAACAAATATGTATGACTATTTTAAATAATTATAAGGAAATTATTAATTCATAAAAAAGAAGAACATATTTTGGAGTGATGTCTTTTCACACTATAAAAATATATTTTATTCACAAGTTGGTTTTAATGTATTTTTCAAGAATCTTATAATTATTAAACAGTTTCAGGAATTATATTTTATTAAATTAATATTATTTTTTAAAAATAATGTAAATATAATAATTGAGTGTTTATTTTGGAGTTATTTAAAAAAATTACTTTTCAATGAATAGGGAAAAATAATGATTTTTATAGAAACTGCCATTTATTTTCATATAAAATATTTATTTTGTTTTAAATTTTATTTTAATGTAAAATAATCATCATTTGATTATAAAAAATATAATAAAATACATATCAATCAATATTATACATTTTTATCAATTAGATCATTTCTTTGCATAAAAACAAATTGAAAAAAATGTTTAATTTGTTTAATGTGTTTTATTTATTAAAAATTAAATTTATATCAATTAATTAATTAAATAAATAACATTTAGATATTATATAACTATTAATATATTTAAAAATTCATTTTATTTTTTTATAATGCAATTATTGTATGTATATTATATTTTATTACATAAAAATACAATTTTTTAAAAAGGGTTTTATTGTTTTTTACATGATTATTTAAAAATAAAATAATTAAACATATAAAAATTTAATTTATCTAAAAAGAATATATATTTTAAATTATAGTAATTAATAAAATTTAATATTTAAAGTTTATTTTTCATTCATATTATGAAAAACATTTAAAGATACCATGATACGCTTAAAACAGCTTTACCAGGGATTAAACCATGTTATAAGGGTTGGATTTTCCCCCTTAACTATTTAATTCATATGAAATGAAAATATTTAAACCTTATATTACCATATATTAAAATAATAATCCAATTCTATTAATTTTACAATGAACGAGACCTCATCTAATTTAAATTGTTTAAGAAATTCCTTGTATTTCCCGCCTCTAATATATAAAATCGCACATATTATCCTTCGATATTCACATCATTTGACCCATATAGAACATCAAATAACCAGTTTAAAACATTCCTATAATCATTAATTTCATCCTAGTGATTATAGTATTCAGATAATACCAACCCTTCATTAATTAAGGTGTAATCCAAAGGAGGACTCTCAAAGAATATGTACAATTCTTAAAAAAGCACATTTGTTTTTTAAACATCAACATCTGTTAAAATTATTATGTGAAAAAGATACATGATGAATACTATATCGTCAGTATATTGATATGTTATTATGATTATTTTCTATCATTTTCCAAATTATTCTACATCATATGGGAGATTAAAGTATCGCTCATGCCTTCATGTAGACTATCACCTCCCCGTATCGATATAATTCATTTTTCACCACAATTTTATATAGATAGTTATTATGATAGATTTAATTTATATATATATATATATTATATATGATATAATAGTTATTATTTATATTTTTATTTTTATTTTCCTTTATTTTATTCCATCTATTGAAAATTTTGAATTTCAGTCATGCATACATATGGAAAATCTTCTTCAAGTAGTAATGTAATTCATTTTACATCACCACATTATATGAATATATATATATATATATATATATATTTAATATTATATTTTTATTATTAGTGTCACTATTTAGAAAAATTGATCATAATCATGCATCAAGGACCAAAATTGACGAACTGAAACATACATCAAAAATGATGTAGTTAGCACATAAAATGATGATGATAATGAAATATTCATAATAAATCAGAGATAAAATATTATAAGTAAACCATGAATGGTATTATATGTATTAATATATTGTTGATATTTAATTAAAATATATTTTATTTTACTTTTCAGGTGTTTTGAGTTATTACAATGCCAGCTTATCAAGAAGTATGAGATTTATGTTACAATCTATTTTTAATGGGTCGCTTTATGCTTATGTTTATGATTTCTAAATTTCAATATATATCTCTCCAAAATATTATGTACCATATTATAAATTAGATAAATACATATAATATATTTTTAGTTTCATTTTATTCTCTTATATTATTGAATATTGAGAAGTACTGTTTTTAAGGAAAATATACATTTCCTCACTCTTCGTTCAGTTACCTTTTCATCCATCTACATATTTTCATTAAAATTATTTAAATAAATTTTTTAATATTATTAAAAGTTACATTATTTTTATTTTTAAACATTTTAAATTTCTATAAATATATAATTTTCTAAAACACAAACTTTTTTTATTTATAAAAATGTATAAGAAATTTTTTAATGTACACTGCATGAATGGCTTTCACCACCATCATGAAAATTGTTTTCCATGATGATTCCATTATAATATTCCCAGGATAACTTAAAAGAAAAAATTATAATTACTATTTAGAAATAAAATATTTCAAATAAATTATTTAAAAATAAAAATGATATTTTCTACTAGATATGTTCTAGTAATATTATAAATTAATTTTAATTCCTATCAATATAATATGTTGTTTCAAAATTCTTATTGTGGATATGATACAGTGTTACAATATTTATTCATTCCCTGTATTTCTTTACCATATGATGAAGAAATGTTTATGAAACTTGTACCCTTTCCTGGGTTATGATATGACTATATAATGTAATTTCTTATTTTCAAAAGGAACACATATTTGTAGTTTGCAATATCGGAGGAGTGGGTATAGAATATATATCCATCCAATTAATCGAGTAATGATTGATAACTCATGAGATAATAATTATTGAAATATGGATTGAAAAATATTTCAAATGTATGTTCTATTATAAAATAATATTTTTATTGAACCCTGATAGGGGAAATGAGGGAATGGGGAGTGAAGCCAATCAACTATGATATTCTTAGTATTGATACTTTACAAAGGAAATTATTCGTTATTCATATGTGAATGCCATAAACTTATTCATTACTCTAATACTATGATCTCATGATAAATGATTTATTTTTCACAATTCCACACTCTTAGGACTTATTCCTTTAGTTATGAAAAATCCTTATACAATAATTGATGAATAAAAATCCCTGACTATTTTGGTCTGAAATATGTATGTCATGATCATGTCATCATACCATTATTTTTATATTATTTTAATTTATTATTATTGATTGATATATATTATTTTTTTACAAATAATGAGCATTTTGGATTACTATCTATTATATTCCCTTCACCAAGTTGTGAAGAATGGTTTTAATAGGGCTTTTATAAGAATGGTCCTAATTGTAATAAACTAATTAGGAGATTATGTTGATCTTCTTATGTAATATTTTTTATTCATCCACATTTGGAAATGAAATTAGCATATATTTTTTAATAATTTATCATATTGGTACATAATTAATATTAGTGTAATAATATGTAATGTTTATACACAAAAATATGTGTTGATGTTGTTGTTATCAGAGCAAGGTCTAGTGATTTTTGGAAAATATGATGAGGAATCTTCACTGGGATCCCTTTGAATAATTTATGTTATTAGAAAATACCCTAAATTATTGGTAGTGTATTGATCATGTGATTTCCTGGAAATTCATATCTATATAAAAACAAAAAAGTAGATTTGATGTTGGAATAGATTCATCTAGGTGTAAGAACCAATTATGTGTTTGTTGTGTATATCTAGGGCATCATATTGGCACATGAAGAATGTTATCATACAATATTAACACCCCATGTGAAATTAAAAAGATAATTTTCATTTAATTTTTTTATCCACTATAAATAATTTCATTTAATGTTTAGCATGGAATACCTAGGATAGACAAATAATTACATACATTGAAAAAAAATCGATAATTCGGCATCATGTGAATTTTTTTTAGTATTATATGATTTCCCACAATGATTATTTATTAGACATAATATGTTTCTTTTAGTAAATTTCTAGAACCCTAATAAACTGTGTTAATGAAGAATGTGATGGGTAATGTAATTATTTTCATCATAATAAAATGAATGTTAAGGTAGATAGAGTGAATATAATATTTTTATGAATACATAACATTCTCAAGCTATAGGTTTTGCTGATTCTCTAAATGAAAAAATAAGGGAACTATTTATATTAGATTACTCTATAAGATAACATCTGCTATATTTTAGTGGGTATTCTAATTATCTAGTTATTTAAGTGGATAATTTATGGAAATTATTAATCATTTTTTATATAACTACATTCCATGTATTCTTGATATAGAGATGAATAAGTAATTCTGTGAGATTATGTATAAGTATGGTGATTCCATCAGTACCTATATGGTTAATTTTACAATAAATATAATGTATAATCTTGTATTGTAATAGAAGTAAACATGTAATAACATTTGATTCACCAGTTTATTATACCAAATTCAATTAAGATTGTTATACATAAAGGATCTCAATGGATTTGAATAATTCATCAGATCGGAATTCAATGTGTAAATGGATATTGAAATCACCCATTAATCCCACTATTTTGATAAGAAAAAATAATAATTGACCTTAAGAGAAGTGATAATAAAAAATATAAATGATTGAGAAGATGAGTTTTCATTTATTGACAATGTTTACAATGAATAATATAGGTAGTTTTATTAAGTTTATTGGATAAAATTTATAATGTTTAAAATGGACATCAAGGAATTAAATGTTGATTTAATGGAAAGTATATAACTAGTAATGAAAATATGGAAAAAACCCCATATCATGAACCAACCACAATATAATGAAATAATTACAAAGATTGTATAAGTTAATCCAAGTAGTGTTTGAGACAAAGGGTTAATTACAATTTTCAATTTTAAAATCCACCTAAATACAAAGAAAATGAGAAATCCCATTTTATCACTATTTTCATTTTTTTGAGATAATAATTTAGTGATGGTATATATATCACACACTATAGAAATATTTATTCCTTATTTTATTTTGATTATTATCACTCTTTTGTATCAAGTTAATTTTAAAAGGGTGTGAAATTATTAACATAATGATTAAATATTGAATTAGCAGTAATAATCGTTATAAGTTTGATGATCACATGTCAATTAAATTTTTATTTTCTATTTTAATTTTGTAGTAATATTCTCCATAGATATCCTATTAATACTAATATATTTATATTCAATGTTATTTTGGGAAGGTATTTTATTTAATTATAGAAATCCCATATGAATTTTATAGGAAGGAAAATAAAATTTGAAATTCCTAACAAATATATGATTATCTATCAGAATAAGGAAAAATTTGATACTCTAATGGAAATTAAATACATTTTGTGCATCATGATTTTAACAAAAAAGGATTTTCGATCATATATAGTTGGAGAGAAACTCAATATTAAACTTATACCTATTATATGCTTGTTTATTTAATTTTGTTATGAAATATGTTATTATCCATCTCCATAATCGTGATGTTGGGTTTTTAATATGACTCAAATATGATGCTACACTAATCTAAAAGAATCCATATAATATCGATAAATTGAAAATTTATGAATTCAATAATAAAATATATGATATTTTTAATATTCCATTCATTCATCTATGTGTGTCATATTTGGGTGCATGATTTCTTTTTCTTGAGAACAAATATGAATTAATGTGACTTTGTATTGATTATTAAAAACATTAAAAGATCATAATAATGAATTAGTATAACCTTCCTTATATTATTGATTTTGAGATCAATATTAGGGGAATAATATTCATTAATGGTTGTTATTTGTATTTGATACTATTAGTGAGTGTCAACTATGAATACATACACAAGAAATTTTTTTATTCATGTCATTGACATCATGGATTTATAGTGATTCAATTTGGTCATACTAATTTTACTTCTATCATAATATATTTAATGTATAGAGACTATAGATATTTTCATGATCATTTTGTTATTGTATTTATATATGATATTCTTATATTCCCGGACAATGTAATATCATGATGATCAATTAAGTATTTTAATCACGATTGAAAATAATGAAAATCTATGTAAAAAATTTACCGGGTCTGAATTTTATCTATACAAATCTTCATTTTTGGGTCATATAATCTCATGAAAGTGCATATCAATGGATATAATAATGATAGAAGTTATTAACCATAATCCCAGATAAATGACTCTATTTGACATTTGAAATTTTTTTAGATTGGTTTCCTATTATCAGTCATTTGGAAGGATATAAAATATTTATCTAATCTACTAACAATGTTAATTTAGAAGGGAGTTAAGTAACGTTATATTAGTGATTGAAAACATGTTTCATGTAAATATATAAAATATTCATAGATCACTTCATGCTATAGTAATTTCCAATTGAGATTGGTTTGTGATTTACAATGATGTATCAAAGAATGTATTTGGATGTGTTGTTTTATATAATGGTGTGGTGATATCTTATACAACATGTAAATTGATGGTTTAAAAAAAATTACCTGACTAATTATTTGGTGTAATCATTGATAATATCTACATTTATTATATATAGAAATTATATTTTTAGGGAATATTCTTACATATATGCATATAATAAAATTTTAAATTATATATTCACCAATAATGATATGAATATTTTTATGAGAATATGGTTAGATTTGATTAAATAATATGACATATTTATACATTACCAATTTAGGAATGTGAACAAAGTTGATGAGGAATTGAGTCAAAAGGATAATGATATGTAATATTTGGTTATGATTAAAAGAGCTCCAATCTTTATTTATTATCAAAATATGGACAATGAAATCATGATGTAACAGAAGATATTTTATCCTGGTCAAATTAGTGTTCAATCATCTATCCATTTGAAGAATATATAGGTGTAGAAGGTGGATTTCAAGATAAAAATGGTGATAAATGTTACTAAATTAATCCTTTACTCTGATGTATTGATATTGTTCAATAACAAAAAATAAATTTCATCATTAATATACATGATAAATGATCGATTTGAAGAATCTCAAAACACACTATTCTTTATTCTTCAAGGAAATACAAATTTTTATATATATCTGAATGAATATTTATAATGGGAAAAAAGTTGATTGAGATTGACGATTATTTATCTCTGTTCATGGTATGTTAGAATGTAATAACTAAATGAAACTAGTCTAAGGAGATGTTAAAACCATTTTTCATAATAAAATAGAAGTTGGAAAACCTCACCGTATATTGTTTCATCTAACTTACAAAAAAGCCTAGAGGAAAAAATGAAAATATGGTATTAATCAATATTCTTATAATGACAGTACAGTTATTTAATATCATTTACTATTTCTTTCCTAATAAATTGCCACGATATATATTAAATATGTGGTAAGGTTTCATGGGATTCTATATCATATTATATCTGATTAAGAACTAATATATTTCACAAAGATATTGATATTTATTCAACAAGATATGGATAGAGAGTTAAATTTGATACTACTTATCATAAACAGATAGAGGATCAATATTTGTGGGCCAGAAAAACTATAGAAGATATTTTGAGATCATATACTCTATATTTCAATTTGGTTTGATATTATCACCTTCCTTTTGTCAAATTCACTTCTAATAATTACTTTCACTCAAGCATTATGTGGAATCCTAATGAAGCCCTCTATGAAAAGAAATGAATATCAACAACGTGATTTGATATTGTTAAAGTAGAAAAAATATTTGAAATTCATCTAGCTGTGAAAATTTAAAATAATGTTAGACCCATTTAGCAACAAACCAATGTATATTAGAGTCGATAAAAGTGTCATATACACAATCATTAATGAGATCTAAAATTTTATTTTAATTAGAAGATATTCATATGAATTTATTTAGGGAATAAAATTTTTATATTTAGATTGGGAAAAATAATATTATGAGGTATATGTATCATTTATAGATTCATCTTTGGATTGGGATAGTTTCTTATTTCTTGTCAATCCCCCTAAACCTCTCTCAAGCTCATTATGTATTCTGTTAATCTCTCTAAAATAAGTGCATGCCCGATCATTCACATGTACTGATTATGCAACATTATTTTGACTTTTCTTATAAAATAATATATAAATGTTTTATTGTAGAGATAAAATTTTATATGACAAGAATAATCAATTAGATTATTTTTTTTACGAAATTAAACTTTTGGGGAAACAACAAGGGAACCAACGGATGTGATGAAGATGATATATCATCATTTTATCCATTAAATTAATTGAATTATGAGAGATAAATTTATTTTATATGGGATATAATGTATCTCCCATTGATTTTATATGTATTTACTTTGAATTATTGTTGATGTATTTGATATATTTCATTAAATAAAAATCGATTCTATATATGCAATAAAAAAGTAATCATTTATAAAAAATATTTTAAACTGTTAGGAATGAATATTAATGAAAATATTATTAAAAATCATGAATAAAAGTATTACAAATTTCAAATGTAATTATTAATTATAAAATAATTATGTACTCAATGTTAGAAAAATCATATGTTCTGTCAAAAATATATTTTCATTAGAAATGTTTTTTTTCTATATTGTGAGATAAAAATAATAATTAATTATTACATTTTTTTATAAATTTACTTCTACAAAATTATTATAAATTTTTATATTATCATGTAAATATTTTCTTAGGGTGAAACATTATAATTTTACAAAAATTATTTACTTTTGAATAAACACTAGAAAATTCCTATTTTTATTAAAACATATATTTCCATTCAATTAAATGCATCATTATGTGTTTAACTATATATTAAATTTAAATAATTATTAAATAATTATTAGTAATTTTATCAATTCATATAAATTTTAAATTACACTTATTCATTGTATATGTTCATTATTTATCATATAAAAACATTTTTCTAAAATAACTATTAATATACATTCAATGTGTTGTATATAAATAAACTATATTAATCAAAATTTATTAATTGTTTTAATGAAATTATATATTATATATTCTGTTATATATTTTAAAAATAAATTTAAGGTTTTAACAAGTAATGTAATGGAATAAAATTAAGTTATATGGTTAAATTTTTTTTCTATAAAGGTTCTCATTGCATTTTACAAGTAAATTTTAAATGAAATTATTTCACATTTATAAATTGAATTTGAAAAAATTTATTTAATATTTATAATTACATCATTTAAAATAATTTAGTCAGGAAAAGATAATTTTTAGACATAATAAATATTAGAAAGGGTAACATTTTTTACAATTTTTCAGGTTATAATAGCTTTATCAGTTCATTGAAACAGGAGATCAACCTGGTATTCTACCGATAGTAGAATAATTAATAATTTTTTAAACATATTCCAGACTTATAATATCATTATTCAAATACTTTTCCATTTTGAGACACTTAACGATGAAATTTACCTTACATCATTGAAATATTTTCGTATATTCTATGTGTATACCTCTCCTCTCTTATAAATGTGTAGTAATTCCCATCCATTATTCAAAAAGTATGATACTTATATATTATAAAATTTATTATAAAAAAATTAACATATTCCTCACCTTAATTCTATATTTTCTATTCCTCTTCTAATACCAATCATTTTCTATTTAAGATATAATCCAAATTCAGTTTCACAAAGTATTGTAATAAATCTTAATCATACTCTTTGAAGTTTATCACATCATCTAATTCATGTAAAAATTGTGTATCCAAAAAATATATTGAAACCTATATAACAAAAAATTTATTTTATTATGATGATTTAATATCATTTTTCAACCTTCTCTATAATTAGTTTTAGATGAAAGTATCACTCATTCATACGTGTGAACTATCATTGCCACATAGTGATACTATTTATTTTACACCACTATAATTAATTGATTGTTGTAATGATATATTTTCTGTTTATATAAAATATTTATGATATTATAATGATTATATAAATTATAATTATTATTTATCTTTCTTTCATTCCATTAGTTGCAAAATGGAATCATCACTTGTGCGTACATTCAAACTACCATCTCCCCAAAATGGTGTAATTTATTTCTCATCATCAATTTATATAATCTATTATAAATATGAATATAATGAATATATATAATATTTATATAATTATTTAAAATATATATATGATTAAACCATGATCAAATTGAAGGTATCACATATTATTAACCCAAAAATACATGAAACATAATGCAGTTAACACCCAAAATAATGATAATAAATAATGTTCATTAATGAACATGTGTAAAAATTATATATGATATTATATGTTTTTATATGGTCCTATAATAACATAAATTTAAATTTAAATTTATTATATATTATTTTAGAGTATTTATTGTTCATGATTAATTTGTGGTAAGTGAATAATATTACAATCTTTTTTTATCAGGATTATTTTTTATTAAAATAATGATGATAAAATTATATTGTCCATATATCAGAAATATTATTTATATTATATTTCTATATTTATTTATTAAAATTAATCATATTCATTTTATTTTACTATATTTATGTAGTAATGAAATAAAAATTATATTTTTTAATAGAAAAAACTTTTTTATCATCTGAAATATTAACTTATATATGTATATTTTAAATGTAATGTTTTCAATAATGATTTTTTAATTCAAAAAATGTCATAAATTTAATTTATACTAATCATCATATATTTATAAAATTGTTTTCTTTTAAGATTATATTCACTGTTGGAATGAGTTTCATATGGCTTTTTATTCAAAATAAGGAATTAAATTTGGTTTTAAAGTACATTACATGAAACTTTTCCCATCATAATGAATAATATGTTCATTGAAGAATCCTTTATTTGTTTATATAGTTTTTTTGAAATATTTTTTTTCTTAAATATTTTGGAACATTTTAAAATCTAATATAAATGATTTCCAAATGACGATGGTATTTTCATGAAGATAATTTATAGTAAACTTTAAATGGTCTTATAATTTATAAAAAATATATTTTCATAATTACTAAGAACTTTTAATTATACATTCCAATTTTACCATATTTATTCATTCTATAGATTTTTCTTCTTAATATGATGATGGAAATTTTATTAAACTTTTATCCTTTGCATGGGTTATGATATAATGATATGACTTTTTTTATAATATTATTCATATATGTATGGGGATTTTTAACTCATGGTATGAGATTATATTATATATTCATTTAATGATTTGGGTAATGATTGATATCTCATGATATAACAAGGCTTCTTATAGTGAGTGAACCCAGTTCTGTAAGGGAGGTTGTTCGGTATAACTGTCTTGTTTGTGAACCAAAACTATGTAATTGATGAAATGAGGTGTGAACCTGATCCTCAATTACAATCATTGAAATAATCCTTTGTAATAGAAATGATTTTATAATCTTATATTTAATGATACTTCATTTTTGGTTACACATATGGTCTATTACCAACATGTGGTATCTAGGAACACTATAGTTCAGACCCATGAAACACTTAAAGTAGCATTAAATAATTATTTTATTCTATATTTTCTCAATTTTATTATAAACATTGGATTATGTGATTATAGAAGAGGTTTACGTTCATATTTTTTAGTTTTTTCCAATATAATTGTTGTTTCTGAAGAATTAATATAGAATATTATGTCAATATAAAGTATAAAAAATGTTCAATTGGTATATATAATATTGAAATATTTGATAATACATAATGGGAAAGGCATATTGGAAGGAACTATATTTCAAGGCGTTCTATTTGTCTTGAAGTGTTCATTTATAATATAATTTGAAAATAATACAATTTAATTTTTGGTGACCCATGTAGAAATGTATATGAAACTAGTAGCATTAAAATTTTGTTCCTAAAGTGTAATTTGATTATTTTGATGTTATGAGATGGATGGTATGTGTTAAATCATGTGAATGTTTTCAATATCATCAAGGGTAAACTAGATTCATTCAATGTTTCTTTCACTAATGATGTATAATAAATTAAACAATTTTCAACTTTACTAGAATCTCATGATTTTATAAATATTGTGGTTAGTTATAACTATGTAAAGACTTATCTTGTGATACATGATTTGTAATATGTTTTCGTCAATGATGAACTCTATAGAATATAAAACCACATACCTTTTACATATTTTATAAATGTTGATGGAATGGTATTATCACCTCAACAAAGTAATATATGATGATCAGATAATAAGTATAGATAGACGATTATAATGATGTTGGTTGGTTTAGGGATCACCTATTAATATTTTGGGATGAATATAAATAGTTATAGGAATAATTGTATATTATAAACTATCACTGGTAAAAATTTTGATATGTTCAAATAATATTAACATAATGATATGAGGTGATAATAAATTGCATAGCTTCAATTTTCTAGTAGATTATGGAGTAGTTTGATTTATGAGATCCTTGCACTAAATTATTTATCATAGGGTTTTCATCATTGATATGTTATGAATATTATCGATGTTTTACGTAGATGATGATGAATTTATGTATGAAATCACAATGTTAGATATAAATTGATAATTTCTGAATGAGTTTATATTATGGTTTAATGAAGAAAGGACCATTCCATGTATTATGAAGAATATTTTCTAGATAGAGTATTCGTATTGGGATGGAGATTGTACTAGCATGGGAAATGGTTTGTCGAAATTGAATCAAGTTTCAATGTCTATCCCATGGGGAGTAAATTATGGTATACGTAAAATGACCCAAAAATAAAACAGAAATTCAATACTTATAATTTCAACTTCATAACATATATGAGATTAAAATTATAGACTTTGTATCCTCATTGAGAAGAATATGATGGTTTTAGTATGTGAGAGTATTCTAAATATTAGTCACTAAAGAATCTATTATTGTGAGAGTTGAATTCTAGGTAAAGACGATCATTTTTTATTAAAATTTTAAACTATAATCCAATATCTTAGAAGCATGGCTTCCATCAATGACGCGTGTTGGGACATTCATTAGTTTGATTTGTTGGAGGATCTTTTTCTTAAATCAGATTCAGTAATGATGTTACAACGATGATGTAGATATATTTCTTCAAGAATAATGCATAAATTTAATTATTTATATTGAATGCAATATAATGGAATAAATGGTAGGTTTTCAGAATATGAAGATCCTCATGTAAAAAAAAAGTCAGGAATATAGAATAAATAACATCTAAAACATATTTTATTAAAATATGATTAGTTTATAAAATATATTACTTAGAATAAAATTAAAAAAATATTTTAATAGTGATAATTATTTTATCTTTTAAAGAGAAAGAAATAAATATTTATTTAAACTCAAAAATAAATAATGATATTTGGGAAGAAGAAATAAACATTATAGAATACCTGTTCTAAATAAGTATGTCAGATTAAATTAAACCATTTTTATAGAAATAAATATATATTGGAATGATATTAAATGAGGTATACCAGAAATCCATCATAAGTATTTATTATGATATTTTTGATGAAAATGAGAAATATATATATCTGATGGTGGAAAATTAGAAATATTGTTTCCACATGGGATATGGAAATGATTTTTTTTAAATTATTGGATGTTGAAAAACACCAATTCATCATATTAATAAACATTTTATTCAATGAAAATATCACATGGATGGATTAAACTATAAAATAAAAAATAACTAGAGGAATGAATAATCTTATGAATTTAAAGTTTTTTTTGAAAGAATAAGTAGAATATATAAATTCATAATGATTGCAGAATTAAAAAAATATTAAAATTAAATTTAAATTGAAAATTATATATATGAATTATCATGTTCAAATAATTAATGAAAAAAAACTCAAGAATTTGGGAAAATAGTGCTTAATTCATCACAAGATAGTGCACTTACAGTAGTAGTAATAGAAAGATATAAATCGAAATAAGATTTTGGATGGTTTTCTAGTTCAGGATACAATTCCATAGATATACATTTTATGAAAATTTATAGTATTTAATTGATTTTGGGTAACTCAAATACCATGAAGAGGCAGTGATACTCTATCAATCAATGTTATATGAGTTTTCCATGGAGTATTAAATGAATTTTTCACAGCTAAATAGAATATGGGTATGGTATAAAATATAATAAATATTATAATGACTAGATATAAAATACTTTTCTACATAATGGATAAATATGATAGATGTAAATGATATATGGAATGGTTTATGGTGAATGTATCCCACATATGGATGGAGTCAATTTACAAAAAATGCATTCAACAGTAGTTCTGAATACTACTCTATATATAGTTCTTTGTCATGTAATTTATGATGATATGCACATAGTGTAGATAGAATTTCTTACCACCTTCTTTTCATTCCAACATTGATGAGAATATATACACAATAAATATGTAAAACCTCCATTTTAATAAAATATTTTAACAATAATTCCTAAAAAATTGTTAAATTAATGAAATTGAAATAAATTATGAGATTTAACATCATAAAAACTAGGTACATAATTCATAAGGTATATAATGAAAATAATAACATAAAATTTATTTCTTCCTCTTAAAAGTATCCTTTATTAGTTAATCATAGTTATACTCACATCATGTGATTTCCATGTGATAATCACATGTAGAATAGGGTGATCATAAATCATAGTAAGGGTTTAAAAGGTAATGGAACATGAGTGATCATATTGAATATAATATGAGTTATAACATGACATAATAATAATAATTACATGATATATTACATTTAAAAATATATACAAGATAAAAATGATCCATTATTTATTATATCACAAAATTTCAATACCATGGTGCCATAAAAAATATTACCATGGTTATTTGTCAAGGTATTGTAGAATATATCATCCCTATAGATTAATTTAGAACATAATAAATTAAATAACTACTAGATTTCACAATTTATATCATTGAATCCATGTGTCCGACATAGATCATAATAAACATTTCATCAACAACTGAAGGAAAATAAATATCAGGTTTCTTATAAAATCATTGGGTATATAAATGATTAAAGACAAAGAAAAATCATTAATTTTAACAAATATTGGGGGATTTGGATTTCATACATGTAAATAAAAAATAATTGATTTTTAAATACTAATATATGAATAACCATGAAAAAATAGTGTTGGATATTCATAACAAAAAAATGAGTGGCTTTGAAAATCATACCATGATTTTAGGGGGCTGACATGTAAATAAATGGATTTTTTTAACATGATTAATGAGATAGTATAGAATTATATCATTTATAGAAATAATACGTCTAGTAATCAAATTATCATATGTTCTTTTTAATGATAAAACATTAAAATTATAAGACTATAAATTAAGGAATTTCATGGATAAAAAAGAGGATGGGAATTCCTTACTATTAAGGATATCCATTAAATGAATTATGTGGGGTCGTCTATACCATAAAAACCCCGTAGAATGTCTTTAGAGAGTTAAAATGAGGGTAAATCAATGATTAATGGGTTTTATCAAAATAATTATGCTTGGGCAGTATTTATTTATAGGAAATATAGGTGCATTATAAATTAAAATTTCAAAATATTCATGGAAATATCGGCGATGAAAAATGAGAAACCAATAGTTTAGCTATATTTTTGTCTAATGATTTTTAAAATTAAGATATTTTTTTAAATCATGTATTTTTAGAAAAAAAATATTACTATTTCATATTCATTTTGTTAAGGGATGGTACATTTTTTATAATATAAATTATTAAAAGAATAATTTCCACTTTGGACTTTTAAATGTTGGATATAGGTTTGGAAAATAATTTTAATTTAGTAAAAGAAAATATATTGGTAAAATATATTTTTTATTCAGGGATTATGGTTAATTAATTTTTAATTCATTATTATGTATTAATTAAGTCATAAAACAAACTTAAATCAACAAAATTTATATTTTTAATATTTATTAATAAAAAAATTTAGAAAATTATCAAAATTTATACCTGACATTTTTAAACATGTTTATTTAAAATATTATTCTTATTTTATAATAATAATTATATAAATATTAGAAATTTAACTATTAATTAAAATTACTAATTGATTGAAGATAACGTTTTTAAATGTATTGTCTACTTTTTGACCCTCATAATAACTTCTTAAAACATTAAGAAAACATATTATCATATATATATAAATTATATTAGAATTCTATTTTATGAAAAGAATTTATATTTAAAATAACTTAATTTAACATAAAATAGTATATATTACATAAAAATATAAAAATTTATTATATCAATTCCAAAGGACTATTTATCAAATTCCTCTCATAATCATGTTTATTTTACTAAATAGAAAAATAATGAAATTTGAATTAATGAAACCTATATTTAGTTTCTAAGATGAGTATTACACATTAATTGTACTAATTTATAGATATATAACCCCATATTACCCTAGTATACTCCCTATGGGTAAGGCTTATGATGGAAGTACATTCATGAGGTGGCGGTGAAAAAATTTACCTAATTATGATCTCTATTAACTTTAAATTCTCTCATAGTTGATAATACTCAATCCTTGCTTGATTATGATCTTCATGTTGTTGGTCAAAGGAGAATCACAATGATGTGACCTTCGTCCAATGATCAGATAAATGGGTTTCAATTAAAAAAATCATACTGGTTGAGGAAAATCTTTCTACACTATTCATAAATTATTATTTTTAAATTTTATTCATAAACAATAATACTAATGATAAAATTATCAGAAATTTACATACTTCACATCAATTACAATGACCAATGGTTATGTTGACCAATGCTCTTATTGATAAAAGATAATGTAGTTGTCAAATCCTACCGATCACATTTCCATTTCCACCTTACATAGAATCTAAAATTATCATGCCTCACCATTAATTTTTTAAATATAAATGATCTTCAATTTTTATGAAAATTTATAATACATTTCTAACTCTTTTAATTCGTTTTATTTCATTTATACTTTTTATATTTATTAAATAATCTTATCATATGGAGTTAACATTATTTTCTATATTATTGTTTTTTATTTATCTCAATGTATGTTTATATAATTTAAAATTAATATTAAATCATGATATATAATATTATAATGAAATCAAAAAAAAAATTATACACTCATTTTAAAAATGTAATTGTTAAATATTATCTCTTAATAATACAAATGAATTATGATTTTTGATTGTCATAAAAAATCCAAAGATATTAAAGTCCATCAGAAAGATATCATTATTGGTATGTCAAAACAAAGGCTCTATAGATCCAAATAAGATCCCCGATATTGGAATGAAATGTTAAATAATTTAATAACTGATTAAGGTTACACATGATATGAATTTGACAGTTTCTATTATAAAAATTTTTTGAATGATGAAATTTATATCATAGTCATTCTATTTGTGGATGACATGTTAAAGGATGTTCTAGATAGTAAATTAATTCCATATGTGAGGTGTATTTTTTCTTAAGTATTTTAACTATAAAATTCGGTCTATAGTAAAAATGCATTGGATACTAGTGTAAAAAAGGTAAATAAAATCTTGAATTATAGAATTGTCCTAGAAATAGGAAATATAGAATATCCTTTAAAATTATCAAATGACTGTATCTATTTCTATATAAAAAACTATTTTTAGACACTTTATGCTATCAATTCCATAGGTACCATCATAAAAACATGAGGCCTAGTACATGGAGATTGTTCAATATCGATTATATATAAAAACATAATGTAATAAATTATTCTTCCATCAAAAAATTACCAATAAAATTGGAGTAATAAATCAATTTATGTCAAACCCAGAAATAGATAATTGAGAATCCAAGAAGTGGATCATCAAATACATAAGTTGGTGACCCAAATATTATATATATAAATATTACATCTTATTATACAAATGTTAATTAGATATCAATATGTTACAAAACATAACCATGAAGGCTTAGTGTCTTTGGAACATGAATACATAGACAACTGATACATAAAAAATCTATAATATCTCACACGGTGGTCTTATAAACTATCACCAGTATTATACATATCATAAATAAAACCATTCTTCGTATATTGGTTAAATGGAAACATAATAAGGCATGAGATCAGATACTTACTAAGGTTAAATTACATAGATATCAATAAGAATTTATTTTTATGTATAAGATGAGCATAAGTATATTATTACATGAACTATAATTTTGAAAAGCATACCCTATAATTCATACAACATATTCATGATTCATTGTAGAATACTTGGTTGCTTATAATTCATGAATTGAAAAAAATGAACATTAACCATGAGATAATCAATTTAGTTTAAGATTATGTCATAAAATCGTTTAATAAATTGTGGAACAATAATAATCATAGAAATATTAATTCATGGACACATGATAATACATTAATCAAATTTTAGGTATGTCATAACCATCTTTTTACCTGCATTGGGATTGAGATAAACACTAATTTAAACGTGATAGAATTTAAATAACATTCTATATACCAATTATGCTGATACAACATTAATATTTACAAAATTATTTTGAGGGATATAATTGAACCACTAATCCCATGAATAAAATTCATTCATATATATATATATCATAATATCAGGAAAAATTTATCATATAATCAAATTTTAACATGTGGAAAAAAAATTTGATTTATCAATATTTTATTATAATAATAATAATTCATATAGAGAAAGAATAAGTATGGAATCAGAGGATCATATCCAGAAACTGTGAGAAACTATGTTCATGTATTAGATTTAAAAACTAATATTCATTTCATAATATTGGTAAACAGTCAAAGCTACCTCATTTTTAAAAGTAAATGAATAAACCATTTAAATATTTTCACAAAAATTCAAATATGAAAAAAAAAAAAATTATTTAATAATTATAGATTATTATAAATATTCTTGAAAATAGATAAATAAAATATATACAATGAAGAAATGATTCCTAACTGAATAAACAATTCAATCTCAGTTATCCTTAAAACATTTTTTGGGGTTTTGAACTATTAGAGAGAGAATAATGAAAGTAAAATTTACTTATTTTTAAAAATAAATTGAGCATAAAAAAGAAATAATATCATTTAGAAATAAATCATATATTTTAATCATTATAAAAATTAATCAAACACAATGATGGTAAAAATTGTGTCTTCAACAAGAAAAATCCATACCTGAGGATAAATATGCTTCATATGCACTCAAGCATCCTATATAATAAATATATATTTATTATATCTCTATAATTAAACAATATTCATATTTATGAAAACATGCATGGGTTACATATTAATATTATCTCCCTTTAATTAATGATTAATTGTTAAAATAATTTTCTTACGAGGCAATTGCTTTCCTTTTCATGTTTGTTTTGTTTTGGCATTGATGGTCTTTGTTTTTTTTTTGACATTGGATACATCATCTCAAGAATATTAATAATGATATAAATTTCATATTAACTCTTTCTATTCTAATTTAAAAATATCCTTTGAAAAATAATGAATTAAATAGTTTATACAGACTGTAGTCTTTACACACACAAGAATGCTTTCTTTTTTAAATTATACGGTTGCAAGAGAGATAGATAAAAATTTATAATTAATGTATAATTTTTTCAATGATTATAAAAAAATATTTATTAAATCTGATATTATATCAATCAATTTGTGGTGGTGATATAAAGTAATCATATCACTCTGTGGAGATGGTAGTCCACACTTATATATGAGTGGTATACTTATTTCCCCTTTAATGGAGAAGAGATTGAAAATGGTTGTTACATCATCAAAATAGAAACATAGTATATTGATGTTATTGGTCCCATCCTATTATTATGTATTAAATGAGTTTAGATAATGTTAAATAATAAATAAAATTGAATGATCTTTGTAAAAATGATTACATGTTCATCGAGAGACCATCATCCGATTACACATTAATCATTGAATTATTGGTCTTATCAGTATACAAGGGGATATAAGATGATGAAAAGGAATATATAATGATTTTTAAGGTATTGGATAATATATAACGATAGTAATTTTGGTATATTTTAGGAGAGGATGTTCACTATTATAATAGCTGTATATGAATAATAATGAAGAACCATAAATATATAAATAATATAAATCTATTTAATTATTTTAATGGAACCAAATGGAAAATAATTATATGTTAAGATGATATATTTTAAAAATATCATATAAAAACTGAATTATTTAATTTTATTGGGAATTTTGAACATTATCTATTATTTAAACCAACAATAAACTCATTTTAACTATTACTATAGTAACAAAGTTTCAATATTTTTACAAATAATAATGAAAAAAATGAAAGATAACAAATTTAAAATTTTTAAATTTTTGATTAAAAATATGCTATACATTTAATCAATTTCAAATTATAAAACAAGAATATTTTTAATTTAAAAATTAGTTTAGAAACTGCAAAGAAAACATGTTTCTTGAAAAATACATATTTAGGACAGACACTAAATTAACATTTAAACCACGAATTTAAAAAATATTTATATAAATATATAATGAATTGTAAATTATTTTCATTATTATATAATATAGAAATATAATTAATACCTTTAATCAGTAATTATATATTTTAATTATTATGGTAAGAACACATTTCAACCATAGAACTATTATTATAATAAATAACTATTTTAAATTTAAAATATTTTATCATCATTATTAAACATTGGATAACTATTTTATGTTTGGTTATAGGTAAATTAAAAAAAATTAATATTACTTTGGAATAGATATCAATAAAATTTTTCATTTAAAAAATTATAAGAACTATACAAATACATTTAATCAAAACTTCGAACTCTAAGATAGAATATATATCATGGATGTAATACTATTTCGTAACACTTTATCATTAGGATCAAAAAATTATATCGGATTTCTATTATAGTAAATTTTATTCTCTAGGAATACAAAATATTATTTCAATAGATGTGAATAATTTGGTATGTGCTTCCATTGAAGACATAAATATAACTCATTATAAATATTAGGCAAGATTTTTTGATGTTCTAGTTAGTAAGAAACCATCCTGATCTAATCAATAATCTCAAATGTGAAGATATTTCTAGTTCTCAAAATTCCATTATTTCAAAATATCATTACATTATTCCATGTAATATTCATCATATTCCAATCTCACAAATATCATCCTCTAGATCTAACTAGCTATTTTAATGATTATTCTTATATAGACTATATACTATCTAGATGTGTTGTTGAATGGCTTTATCCTTATTTATTATTTTATCATCTAAAGAAGGTACCAATATATTTCTTCTCATAGCTCCTAACATCATGTTGGAATTTTTTTCTTCACTCAATAGTAGTTTTCAAATTGAGTCATTTAAATGATTGAGTGATGTATATTATTTTAGTAGAATTCAACAAGAATAAGGAGTTCAATCCAAACACCATTTAAATCAATATTAAATTACAATTTAATATCATATATGTTTTCAATTTCGTTCTTATACATATTATATATCTGAGGATGATGGGATTTATAAAAACACATATCTATATTTATACCTTGAAGGGTATTTTACCATAACATTGAGGTATGCCTCGGATCATGAACAGATAAAATAGAATGTAGTAACCAATGCATTATTACTATATAATAAATATCATGGAATGAATATTAAGAGATAATTAAAGTATGATATTAATGAAATATACACAATTCATAAGGAGTTTTTCTAAAAAAACTAATGGGATTATGTCCTTTTAATGTTTATGGGATTCTCATGAAGAAATGCATAGTGATTTTTTCCAATTTACATTATGACATGGGTGATGGTTGAAACATCTCCATAAAATGTTTTCACATAACCTTATATTATTGGTATACCTAGAATATAAATTAATAATATTAAACAATCCCTTCACATTTTCCCACTAAAAATAATTTTTTAGATCTCTATACATCATTGTAGGTACTGGATGAAATGTAAATGTTGATCAATGATATGCATTAAAAATACCCATCATCGTTTCTTGTATATATTGGACACGTAGATGGTTCCCAAAATATATTATTCCAAAAAAAATAATGTTTATAGTAAATAATATTTATGACCTAATTTTATAGAGTTAAATCTTCCATTAAGTCTTATTCAATCATCACACGGGTTAGTGTTTGAACAATAATTTATTTATGATAATTATATACACATACATCATGATTCAAAAAGGTATATCCATTAAAAATCCTTTAATAATGGATATTTTTTTAATCACATCTTAGAAAAAAAAAGCACAATCCTTTTGACTGAAAGAATTAACAACTTTTTTCACTATACAAAGGTGGTAATAAATTTTGTATTTATAATTATTAATCAACTCCAAAAATCATCCATAGTGAATACATAAGCCTATCTAGATAAACATGTACATAAAAAATTTATGATTATTATGTCATATATTTCCCTATAATTATTATACCAATATATCATTAATAAAATGTTTGTAATTTCTAAGTCCATGTAATGGTTTGGGTGTTTCATATCTTATACCATTGAATAATAGTTTGAATAATATATCATCATAGAATTATCCATACAAAAACATCACATCCAAATATTTTATGGATCTCTATAAATTTAAAACCTACCCCATTATAGATTAGTGTGATCAAATGTGCATTAAAAAACTTTATCTTCATTTCAATGAAATTGTCTTCACATTCATGAGTCTAAAGGTTATGAATCCATAATATATTAACTTGGTGAGTGGATTATATAACCATGAAAAATTCTCCAAAAATTATCATTGATTTCAAACCAATCCAAGAAAATTATTGATCTTAGTCATGTGGTTATCCTAATCCAACATTCAATAAATTCTATATTTCATGGATCTAGTGATATGCCCTTCCATGAGATTATATTCTAAAAATGAATATTTTTATATCCAAAATAAAAATTTGGTAAATTTTTCAAATAGTTTCTTCTTCCCTAGGGTCTTATGTAAAATCCTCATGTGATCCCCATGATATTCAATCTAAATAGAAAATATAAAAAAATTGATAAATTATTACTAGAAGGTGATCAAGGTAATATCAAAAGAAACTATTTTTTAAATCCATGAATATAGTGAGAGAATTAGTAATAATAAATAAAGAAACAATAATTTCCTAGTTTTTACAACTCTTTCAAATGGTTTATTAGTTATATCCTTACTTATTACCCTAAATTGATAATATCATGACTAATGTTGAATCATGGAGAAATATTATTCTCTTCATATTTTATCGTGAAAATAATCTATAAAAGGTATATAATACTTATTATTGATCATGTTCTTGTTATGTTTCAATTCACAATTAAATAATTTGATTGACAATTCATTCTTCTTAACATAAACAATAATTCACCACTTTGGAATGCACTTGAAAAAATGAATCTCTTATCAATATTAATATGAATTTTATTCTTCAACTACTATTACTCAATTTAATACATTCTATAACAATTAATTTCAATAGATGTAGCATTAGGTGTGAGTTATAATTAAAATTAAATTTCATGATTCAGTAAATGAGTAGGGTAAACTTCAATAAATATATCGAAAAAAATACATAAAAAATTAATATATTATATTTTTTATTTTCGCCCCAACTAGATGATATAAATTCCCCACATGAATACAAATATATACCCATATATTTGTTTTAATTTCCAATGTATCTTTATATTTATAGTAGTAGTAATATGAAATCATAGTTTGGTTTAGTATATCAAATTTCACACCGCTTCCTTGAAAATTGATCTAAGGTTAATGTAAATAATGCCAATACATCCCTAATACAACACAAACCTTAACTTCTAAGAGAATAATCATATTACTTGGAATCATCGTCCAAAATATATCAATTAGAGAAGAATAATATGTTGTATATATTATCATCATACCATTATGTTTTTTGATTAACAATTCAGCATATAATTTGGATGTGGTTACATAATACCCATAAATAATTCTCCAGATATAATAGAGTGGATAGATCTAAAATCATATAAATCATTAATAATTTTTGAGTGGATATTAATTGTCCCTTATCTAAATCATTTATTTTACCCTCATCCTTAATAATGATTGCAATAGATTTATTATTGTCAATATTTTTAATAATTTTTTGAAATCAATAAACTTTATTAACACTTAGGTTGATAGACTAGTAATCATAATTTTTATAGTCCATTAATTAGAATTAGTAGTTTGTGTGTGGTTAATTTTGTGGATATTTAATTATATTCTCATTATTGGATACCCAGTTCCCATATCTTTTTAATAGGATTTCATAATAAACATCCATTACACACATAATGAAATTATTATTCAAAATAATAAATTTTATTTCATTTTTCGTTATGCACATATGGATTAAAAAAATAATCATCTTAATCCCTATATGGGGTTATACTGTTAAATTTCCATCAAATTACATCTTTAATTTTTAATCAAAACAATGATTTTGAAGGGCGAATATGATATCCATGTATACATTGATAATGAATCAAACAATTGCATCGTAGCTGTTAAAGTCTCATATGGATAGAAAAATTTAGATACATAATTCTAATCCACTGAATAATTGAAATATTTAAAATTTAAGTAGGATCATGGTATTATATGTGTACCATGAAAGTATTTCTAAATTTCACCTAAAATGTACTAATAATATCATTATCCTTCAATATTATCTCACTAATTCACATTTTATTTTTAGACTAAGAATATGGGGATGGTTCTTGTTTAAAAATAACCTTCTAAACTCATCACACAATATAGATTCAATTTATTATTCTTTCAAAATGATCTTGATAAGTGTCTATAATTGATCTACTTCTATATCCGAATGGTAAACCAAAAAATTTAATATTTTCATTCCCCAAGACTTTGATATTGAAAATTGTATTTTTTAGTGGTATGAATCATTTAGTAAACAATAAATTGTTAAAAAGTCAAAGTAAAATAAGGTGTATGTTTCCTGAGGGTTAACTCAAAAAGATTTCATTCCCTCATTTTCTCATTTGGAATCTATTAATGATTCATTTATTATGAAACTATCATATGAATCAAAATTTTATTAGGCATTCTATCTCACATAACATTCATTATCAAAATCATACAATGTTTTTCATATATTACAAATACATTTTAATATGAATGTTGAACATATTCCAAACATACTCTTATGTGGATGGTAAAAGAACGGTTTTATAGGATACTAGATAGAAAATGTTTTTATTTAGTGAATTTTGTTATACATATATTTTAAATATCATATAATTTAGTGCTCATCAATAGTAATACCATATATAAAAACATTAAACATAAATTAGGTAAAGGAAAAATAAGAATGGATGAGCTCAAATTCTTTGTAAAGGTAAACTTGAGAGATATCAATTTATAACCATTTGAGATAATATGATAATAAAAGGGGTATTATATTAGGAATATACCATAGAATGTTCATAAATATCAAAATGGGACAATAAACATAGTTTTTTCATCTAACATTATCATTTCAAAAGACATTAAACCTAATAATGATAAATCGTTATAAAAAAATTATGATCCATAAGTTGATTCTATATAATTTTGGAACTATCATTAGTATAGAATCCATTTCATTTTTCAATGATATCTTCCTAGATCATCCAATCATATTGTAATAGGCATCGAAAGTTCCTTCCCATTGTGGATTAAACCCATATACATATTTCTTATAATTGATAAATTTCAAAGACTTGTTTCCCAAAAATAATAAAGCACATATACTTGATTCCTTAGTCATCTCATGATATATAAAACATTAAGTAATTCATTTTAGGGATATATAAATTATTTATCAACCATCATATAATTAATACCATGTATTTGTGTGTTGTAAGCATGTAGAACATATATCATATCATTATTACATAACCTATGAAAACAAAACATGTTTATTAAAAAAATTTAAATTCATCATATAATAACTCATACAATGGAATGATATCCTAAAAACATTTTAATAAAAATAATATACCATCCAATGAAAGAATAAAAAAGGTACCATTAGATCATATCATAATTAAAAAATCAAAAACACTATAGGACATTGTTTTTTATTAATATAAATACATAAAATATTTTTTATGTAAATACGCTTTTTTTTAAAATCAATTAATTAAAATCTAGAAACAACCAAAATATTGTACACAATTTCCCTTTATAATACCTAAATAATTTTTAAAATAATCTTCAAATAATTGAGATACCATGATGGTATAAATTCTATTTATGATGTATATTGTTTAAGGAATATTAATTTAGAATTTTTGGAAAATATTTAAAAGATTCTGGTTTGTTAAACATCAATAGTATTCAATTAATATTTTTTAAAAACAAAATAAAAATAGGAAATAGTTGATGAAAAAGAATCATTACCAAAGAGGGAAATAAAACCATTGAAAATAGTGAAAATTTTAAAAATATCATTAAAAATGATTTTAAATATCAATGAGAAATTAAAAATATAGGTGAATAAAAAAATTTATTTAAATTATATTAATAAATCATTGTATAATTATAGATAATTCATTTAATGTTAATTTAGATATCAATGTTTTGGATGATATGTTTTTTTCTACAAAAGAGGGAAATATATTTTGTTTTAATTAAAATTATACATTAAAATTTTGAGTACATAATGAATTAAAAAATGAAATGAATCCATTTATTATCAATAAATAACTTTAGGATAATTCTTTTAATGTTTTTATTTAGAGATATATCATAATATTTCATAATTGGATATTTAATCCTAAACAATAGCGATTAACCATGACACTATATCATAAAACCATTGCAACTTTGGTATCCTTCGAATTGTAATCCCCATGAAATAAATAAATATTAATTGAAATTTATATACCATAATTTTAATGATAATAATAAAAAATATGTTTATTTTATGTATATATAGTTCAAAAATAAATAAGTGGGGAATTAGAGTTGTGTCAGAATGAAATAAAAGTGAGACGAAAATCCCTTACCTTGTCAATGAATTTATTGGTACATGTTATAATATTCTATATAATATATAAATATATTTTATAAATATATTTTGTAAATTTAATAATATATATCATACAATATAGTGTTTACATTAGACCTGATACTAACTATTTCAAAAAAATTCTATATTAAAATAATTTTTCTAGGTGATAACTGCTTCTTTTTTCCTATAGGTTTTGATGAGATAATTTTGGTCCTTGTAAATTTATTATGGTTAAATAAACTAAAAAATTATAATAAGTATATTAATGTTTAATATATTAAATATACTCATATGTAATGTCTTCCATAAAATTTAGATATATGGGGATGAATTACACTATTATTAAAGTTGGCAGGTCGTACGTACACATGAAGTCTATTTTCATTTTTTGTTGGATGGGGAGAAATAAGGGTAAATAAAAATTAAACATTACCAAATAATTTTTAAATCATATATACCATATTAGTGAATTTATTATATCCTTATTACTATTAATTTCATCATATGATGAAAAATACATCACACCGCTTGATGGAGGTGTTAGCCCACACAAATGCATGAGTATTGTCAAATTATTTCAATAGGATGGAATGTAAGGAGTTATGTGTGATATTATAATTCTATAATTATAATTAATTCATAAAAAGTACATATATAATCTTTTAATATATCATTATATCCATCCATGAGAGGTGATCATGAAAAAATAATTTCAAAATTTTGCAAGGATTTCTTCCGACATATACAAGATCGATGGTTTCATTTAGCATGTGAGGAATGCTAAGATATATATATAGATTATTATATTGATATAATAAAATATAATTATATATAATATACTGTAGTAATTATTTCATCATATTTAGATAATATTTTTTTGATGGAAGGTAGATAAATAAGACAACAGCGCTCAGTTAGTAATGATACCGCTTCTGAGGAAAATATCTTTAGGTTTTCACCAAAAGAGTTATGAGGATGGTGTTATAATATAAATTACCTATATTATGTGTTAACAAAATAGAGGTAGGGTTTTGGGTAGTTATTTTATTATAAAAATAAATTTTATGTCTGTAAAAGAAAGAAGAGGAGGTGCCTAATTAAAAGTGATAAGGAGTGGAATTTTTTAAAACCTCAAAAATATTCAATAATGAGAAATCACTCCCAATTAAATCACCTAAAAATTTATAATTATTGGAGTTAATTGAAGATAATTTAGGGAAACAAATCCACTAAAAATATAAAAATGTTTTCATCATGTTATTTCATTACCCTTTATGGGTTCTTCATTCGACCAACAATGTTTTCACTAGGGTAACTAGTGTTCATACCTAGCTAATTTTACCATTATGAAAAAATTATCATTTTTAGATAACATCCACCCACATATTATAACTATGAAGTAAAATTTATCAAATAATTATCTTATATGTGTGGAATGTTAATTTTATCCCCAGAACATGCAATGCACAACACCCCATTTTAAACTAATCCACTCTAACAAGTATTTCAATTTTAAATGTTTAAGAATGTCATCTTAAATGGAATATTTACTATTAAATAGTAAATTTTTGTTAAATTGAAAAAAATAAAATTATCTTAGATGAATTTAACTTTTAAACAATTTTATTCAATTAATAAAATATTATTTAATAAAAATATCATTCCTGTCAATTTTGGAACTTTTCATTTAATCTGACATTAAACACTCCTAGAAAAATATGGTATAAGAATTTATTATCATTACACAAAAAAATTACAGTTTACATATCAATATTATTTTTTAAACAATCTAATACATTCAAATTATAATATTTTTAATTTTTTTTAAAATATTACATTTTCCATTCTTTTTAAATAAATAATTACTACCACGTCTTTGCATTATCATTTTAGGTAATTACATCATCACTAAAAATTATATTTATATTAAAATAATAAAGAAAAATTAGTTATTATTAAATAAATATTTATAACTTCAAATAACTCCATTAATTCTATACGTGAATACGTCATATATTTTTAAATGAAAATAATGAAATACTATCATTTTCATTACATTTATAATAACATTCTTAATTCTTTCCATATTGCTCAAAGAGGGTAATTTAATGAATTAGCTGATATGGGGTTTGTATATTTCCACAAAATATAAATAAACGAAATATTTACGTTATTATATCCCTTATATTTTTAGTTTAACCCTAGGTAATCATGTTTAACCCTTAACTGTGGTAATAGATTTTTACGGTCTTCAATATTTATTAGTACAAAATTTTATGCTGAAAATATAACATAATATAAATTTTTATTATTAATAATATGGAAATAATTTTATCAAATTCAGTTAAAATAATATATTGAATTGAATTTAAATTTAAACATGTAGATATGGTAAAAAATATTTTCGTTCCAGAAAAATGCATTTTCATGGAAACAATGATTTTAAATGACAATATGACTGGTAATATTCATTATATAGATTTAAATTAATAAATATCGATATATAATCTTTAAATTTAATTTATATAATTCTTCATTTGGTGTAATTTTATATAATTATAATTTAAAAATATTATTAACTTTATAAAATGGTTCAGAAAAAATGATTGTTTAAGCATGAAAATTTATTTATTCAAAAATAATCAAAATATCTCATTAAAATTAAAATTATAAGTTTAATATAAATAAAATAAATTATATTTAAATTTAATGCAAAAATCAGTAAGAAAATCCTAATTAATAGTTCATTAAATTTATGATAGAAATTGGAATTTTACAAAATAAATTTTTTCACTCTTTCGAGAAAAAAAAATATTATTTGAAAAGTTAATAAATTTCACAAAATGTTAATTATTAAATAATGATTTCATAATTATTGGTTATTTTTTTTAACATAATTTATTTTAATTGACAATATGATATAATCATAAAATTTTTAAAATTTATTTATGAGTAGAAATGTATTTATGATACTTATAAATATATTACCAAGAAATAAGCAATTATTTAAAAATATATTTATTTTATATATAATAATAATAATATATAATTTTCCAAAATTGGCCATTAATATTTATAAAAATAATTTTAACATGAATGTTATAATTATTTTGATTCAATATTTTAATATTATATTGTGCATTGTTTAAACATGATATTTCATGTAACAAAACCTTTCTATTAAATAAATGTTTTTACTGAGAAAAATAATATAAAATCACATGGTGTTATATTCAACCCCTCATAAATTTCATCCTTTAAATTTTATTATTATCTTAGAAATAAATGGTTTTACATTTCAAAATTCTTTTTCATAAAAACAACATCATAAAATGGTTGATAAACCATCCGCTTTAATAGTTTAAAAGGTAAAAACAAAGTTCTTCTAAAATATTAGAAAGATATGTTCCAAATATGATATTTTAATGTGAAAATATAGATATGGAAGAGAAAAATAAATCTCATTTAGTAATATACAGTTATAGAGACCATGCATAGAAGAAATTTAATAACCACTAATACATAAATCTATAATGGGTGAAAAGACAATTAATTTATTTGATATGGAGGTAATTTTATAAAATTGTTATTTATATATCCTTTTCTTATATATGTTGAATATTTTTACTATCATGATTTTGAACACTATAAAATATATTTCTTCATATATGTTTTCATAAGAATAGTTTCATTCTTTTTTATGGTTCGATCAATATCCACATCATTTCTTACTCCATGAAATGTATACACAATAAGTTTTTTTGTTCCTAAATCCATATAATAACTTATAATAGATCAAATAATCTGAAAAAGGATAAATTATATTCTCATATCATTTTACATTTTCCAAAACCAATATGGATATCACTTGATAATTATAGAATTGAATAAATCACCATATGGTGAAATAAAACACTAATAACCTACGATTATATAATAACACCCGAAGGAAATATTAGATCATCTAATAAAAAATAACCTAAAATTTATCAAAATATTCCAAACTAGGATTCAAATATAATGATTTCAATAATTAGATCAGAATATATTTAAAAATAAAATTCACAGTTATCTCCAAAAAACATCAATCAATCTTAATGAATCATAAAAAAATTTAGTTTTCCCAAATCATATAACCACCATTATAGGATACTCATTTGCATTAATTAAATTAATCAATATAAGGAAACCTTATAATAATATATTATTAAAAAAATTAAATCTACCATTATTCTTAATATAAAATCATATAATGATCTCTTTGACATAATCATATATTTTTTTAAAATAGTGAACTTATTTTTAAATAACATTAAATATCAAATAAATTATTAATTCAATATATTTCTATTTGATGGACTTTTTTTAAAAAAAATAACATATTATTTTTCAGCTATATCATTTAAAAAACCATACTGATCATGATTTTATGTATCAAAATGGTATACATTGCACTCTTATAGAACCACAATTATGGGTTCACGCACCACAACCCTTCTCGATGTGAGAGGTTTTCATTTTTAATATTTTAATATTAAAATAATACTTATAACATCCCCAAAAATGTGATGAACATTTATAAAAATAGCTCAATTCAACAATGATTATATAAACGCCAAATGTTATCAATTTCTGTAGACATATGAAAACATCATTCTTCACAAATAGTTCTTAATGTCAATCATAAGGGGTATATATACCTTATCCTTGTACTAATTCTCCAAAAATTTAATTAATCACGGAATATTTCTATTATATAAAACCATAAAATTTGTGTTTAAGACATTGATCTTACAAACAAAATTAAAATTAGACACCTACGATGGATTCCATAAAGCATAAGTAAATATTTTATGAAAACATATATTCATCAAAAATTAACTACGTCCATAGATGATTCATGATTCCTATAACCAAATATCATTGGTAAAAATAATTCTACAACATAATCCTTGAGTCAAAATATGTAAATACATCAATACTTCTACTTTGATGATTTTAATGGATTGGTCTTTACCTATTCAAAGTGATAACCATTAAAAGTGGTAATTAACATAGATAATTCACAAGTTCTCCCTATTTAAGATATCGAACAATAAATTGATCCCTAGGGTAAAATTTATTTTTCTCTAACAAATTACTTATTTTTCATCTAGGATTTTCTACTTCATGAGCATCATTTCTTCCAATAAAAGAGTAATATTTTCATTTAATATGTTATCATTGGTGTCCCATTTATCATTTTTGACGTGAAATAAGTTTCACCTACATTCCTCCATGGTCAGTACAACCAAAGATCTCATGGAATTCCATCTGTATCTTTTTTAGTGACTCTAAGAGTTAGTAAATATATAGTTTGTTAAACAAATGTCCTAATAATTTATTTGAAACAATAAATGTATCTTTAAATATAATAATAATCACTTTTTATACTTCATAATCACAATTTTTTCTAGTACATTTGTAACATCCCGAACCCGGGTGCCACGCAATGGGAGCCCCGAGCCCGGTTTTCCACGTGACGTCAAACACATTTCCCCAAATGTCAGAGGCTACCGACTAGCAGCGAGGGCCGAGGTCTGATAGTGGGGAAAATATGCCCTCATTTGTCAAAGTGTAGAATAATGGAAAATAGAATAAACATACAACGACAGCGGAAGTAGTAAACACACACAACTGAAATAAACTTCAGTAGTGTATATAACCAATAGTATAGAAGTGATGATGCTACATGTTTCATGTTTTAATAAAACAGCCAAAACATGTTATAATTCAATACAGTACAACCAAATATAGAATACAACAAAGCTCCCAAAACAGCTAGCAGCGGCATCGCGAGCCTAGGCTCAGTCCCATTCCCTCCTACTCTTCACCAATATTCAAGTAACTGTATAGGGACACTTACCCATATCTACACCTGCAGAAACGTAATCTGTTTCGTCTGAAAGGCATGACCCTAACAGGGTGTGAAAAATATATCTCAATATGCACCCACCAAAGGTTTGTGCCCAACTTTGTGTAAGCATGCAACAATAGTGTGTAGTAGTAAAATGAAATAAACTAAGCAGTACTCAAAAGTCACTAATTACCAGTTATATTGCCATTTTATTATTCATTTAATCCATTAAGTATTAGAAATCACCACAGTGCATTTCTACGTTATCAGTCCACGTCCTCAGAGAATCAGAACCTTACCCTTAGGTAAGCAGAACCCAACCCGCAAGTAATTCCCCTCAGGTGTAACAGAATTTTTCCCTCAGGCATAGGTAGTGTCACCCTCAGGCATAGAGTCTATGGCCCTCAGGCACGAAATAAGTTTCCCTCAGGCAGAAATTACTACAGCCCTCAGGCTAAACAATGCGGTGCCCACATGCTAATCACAATAATTCCCTCAGGTTAAAAAGGTAACCGGACCATTCCCAACATATCAAAATGCATTAAACACGAAATTCCTCTCAAGGAAATTCTACAATGACTACATTGAAGGCATACCCTCGGGTATCCTGGCCAAATGACTAAACAGTGAAACACACCCCTCGGGGTGGTTTCGGATCCAACCAACGATCCCAACCAGCATTTTATCATAACAATTTAATCAACTATGCAATTATAGGAATTAAATATAGCAACGGTCTCAGTCTCACGACACCCCAAAATGGGTTCGTGGCACAAAAATGCACAAAAACGCACAACAGTTGGAAATTCACACCAAGACACCTACCTTATATGCCAACGAATGTTATAACCGAACGCTGACTCCAGAAACGCCCAAGAACGGTGTAGATCTGACGAAGAACAAAACCCATTCAAACATGAATAACTTCCCCTCGGGAAAAAATTGGTATGAACGGTACCGGGAGAGGAGAGACTGTACCCGTGCGGTTCCAACGAGACCTTCTGAAGCCGAATCAGATTCCAGACGAACACCCGGAGGATCTTCAATGGGTCGGCCATCCTCCTTGGCTCCAAAACGGCTCGAACGCCACCTCTGCCAAATGAGGAGGCTACTGCCAGATTTAAGCCAAAAAAAAAATTACACGACGTGTACTTATTTCATTTAACTGTTCATTTGGTGGCACTGCCACACTGTTCAACCGTTGACATGAGTACACGGCATGTACTCTAAAGTACACGGCGTGTATTGTTGCCCAACTGTAGGCTGCACCATTGCCTTACTGTTTAGGCCTTCCGACTGACTACATGGTGTGTAAAGTACCACTACACAGTGCGTAGTCGGTTCCTACACCCTTCATCGCCTGTATGGCTACATGCCCCATGTACCCATCCCACACAACCAAAAGTACATGACGTGTGGAAATTTACATGGCGTGTAGTTCAAAAATTTAGGCTTTTCCCCATTTTCCATATTTTCTCAAAAACACTTAAGGAAAAGGAAAAATAAGAAGCTCGTACCTCAAAAATAAGATCCGGGTTCTTAAACACTTCCCCCCTTATAACCATTCGTCCCCGAATTGCCCTTCCAATGGTGGCGATGATAAAGCTCAGAACAGCTATGGCCACTGAGCATGTACATCGACCTCCGGCTCCTAGGTCTCGTCCTGCACTCGGCCATGTTTCCATAGCACCTGTACGAGAGGAACTGACCGGCCTCAGAGAATCTTCGTGCTCCAATCAACGATACAGATTAGATTCTCCTCAATGTACGCATCATACTGAAGCTCAACCTCCTCTGGCTGAAAGGTGTGAGACGGGTCTAAATGGTAGCAGCACAACTGAGACACATGGAAGATGTCGTGCATGGCTCGGTACCACTATCGTAACTACAACAGATAGGCAACAAGACCGACACTCTCTAGAATCTCAAATGTTCCCACATACCTCGGTGAATGCTTACCCTGTCTCCTGATCCTCTTGTCTCCCATCCTTGGTGAAACACGCAAGAAAACCTGATTCCCGACCACAAACTCCAAAGGTCGTCTACAACGATCAGCATATGTCTTCTGATGAGACTGCGCGGTAGCCATCCGCTTCTGAATCAACTGGACCTACTCAGATGTCTCCTATATGATTTGTGGCCCCTGTAAAGCAGCCTCACTTGCCTCTAACCAGCACAAAGTTGATCGGCATGGTCTACCATATAAAGCCTCGTATGGTACCATCTCAATAGTTGCCTGAAATCTATTGTTATAATCAAACTCGACTAAGGGTATATGATTACACCAAGATCCCCCAAAGTCTTGGACACATGCGCGCATCATTTCCTCTAGAACCCGTATCATCCGCTCTGACTGGCCGTCTATCTGAGGGTGGTAAGCTGTACTCAGAAGAACCTGTGTACCCAACGCCCTCTGAAAACTCTTCCAGATACAAGATGTAAAGTGGGTGTCCCTATCTGAAACGATAGAACGAGGGACCCCATGAAGACGTACGATCTCTCGGATATACAGCCTTACGTGCTCTTCAACACTGAAGATATCCTAGATTGGCATGAAGTGAGCTATCATTGTGAGTTTGTCCACAACAACCCACAAGACATCATTTCCACAAGGTGACCTTAGAATCCTAGTCACAAAATATATCACCACATCATCCAATTTCCACTTCGGAATTTGTAACTGCTGTAACAGTCCAGCTGGTCTCTAATGCTCCACCTTCACCTGCTGACAGGTGGAACACCTCATAACAAAATGAGCTACATCTCTCTTCATACCCGGCCACCAATACTGATGTCTCATGTTGCGGTACATCTTAGTATCCCCGGGATGAACTGCCGAAGCTGAAGCATGAAACTCTCGCATCATATCCTCGGGTATATCCCATGGAACCCATACTCGTCCATGGAAATGCAAAACCTCACCGTCGCCTATCATCCAACCAGGAGAAGTGTCCACACTCTCTATGGACCCCCGTAGAACTAGGCCTTATGAATCTGATAGCTATCTCATCATCAATCTATCCAGGAGGGTATATGTCATAGCTAAAGATGAGAGATAAATATTCCCCTGACTGTCATGAACCTCCAGATGCATCTCAGAGAACAATGCCATGAGCTTCCACTCACCACGGGCCTCCTGCACTGCATGTATCTGAGTCTTCCTGCTCAGTGCATCAGCTACTGTATTACCTTTACCAGGTGCATAGGCAAGCTCAAAATCGGAGGAATGTAGGTACTCGACCCACCTTTTCTTTTTCAGATTCTGGTTATGCTGAGTAAAGATATACCAGAGGATTTTGTGGTCGGTGAAAACCAAAAAATGCTCTCCCAACAATTAATGTCTCCAACAGTGCAATGCATGCACAACTGCAGCCAACTCGAGATCATGCGTCAGGTAATTCCTCTCATGGGTCCTCAATTGCTGAGACCCGTACACAACAACTCGGTCGCCCTGCATCAAAACGGCTCCTAGCCCAATCCCTGATGCATCATAGTAAACTGTATAACTCTTCCCTTGTTCTGGGAGTATCAGGATCGATGCTGAATACGATCTCAAGATGGGTGGAATTGTTGTGTCTAATGTGAGAGTACACCAAAATGTTGTCCATGACTACTACCACAAATGAATCAAGATGCAGATGAAACACATGTTTCATCAGATCCATGAAAACTTCTGGCGCATTCGTCAGTCCGAACGGCATAACCGTATACTCATATAGACCATACCTACTCTTGAAAGCTGTGAGAGGTATATCAGATGATCTAACACGCAAGTGATGATATCCAGATCTCAAGTCAATCTTCAAGAACACTCGCGCTCCACGAAGCTGATAAAAAAGATCATCTATTCTCGGCAAGGGATATCGGTTCTTAACCAACAACTGGTTCAGCTTCTGATAATCCACACAAAGTCTGAGGGTACCATCTTCCTTTTTCGCAAATAGGACCGGAGAACCCCAAGGAGAAGTACTGGGTCATATAAAACACTTCACCTGTAACTCCTCTAGCTACTTCTTAAGCTCATGATACACTGATGTGTCCATCCTATAAGGAGGAATGGACAACGATGTTGCTCCTGGAACGAGATCAATAGAGAAATCCATCTCACGCACCGGTGGTAGTCCTGAAACGTCATCCGGGAAGACATCCCTGAAACGATCAACAATTCGAGTGAAATCCGTCTGACATGTCCCCTGATCATCCATATATAAGCTCATTATCTGGGCTGTGACTCCACCTGACCCATGATGATTTGGCCTGGCTCGACTCGCCTGAACATCCCATTCTCCCTTGTATAGAAACTCTCCTCCCTATGGTTACGTGAAACTCACCCTGCGACCACAGAAGTCTACAAAGGCTCGATAGGGAACCAACTAGTCCATCACGAGAATGACATCATAGCTCATCATCTCTAAGACATAGAGGTCCCAAAGGAAGTGACACACTCCAACCTCAAGGGGGAACTCCTTACAATGACGCACACCAACCGTCCTAGTCCACAACAGAGTGTCTAGTGTCATAATATCAGAAGAAGAAAAAACACCGAGCCCAAGGCTCTCCACAATGGGCACAGATATGAAACTATGTGTTGCACCCATATCAAAAAGCACCTAATATAATACAGAAGCTACTAGAATAGTACCTCTGACTGTAGATGGTCCGGGATCCTACTCCTGCTGGGTCAGTTGCACTGCATATGCAAGCCCAGTGTCACGGCCCCAAGACACAGCCTGGCTACCCTGAGATGTCCCGCCCTACTGCCTTTGCGATCCTAGTTTCTAGCTACCACGGAAAAGACCACCATATCTTCCTAAACACCCTGACGTATTCCAATTCCCCGACTGGTAAGAAGCCACTAGTCATGCTCCCGCATGCGGAGTCTGCACAGAACCCCTCTAACTAGCCACCAGTGGAAATGCCCTACAAAAGTGCTACAGATGACCCATATTGCCGCAAGATCGGCACTCCCCTGGGTCTCATGGACACTATGGTCTCTTGTGCCTCTCTCTGCCACATTGGTAACACTTGACCTGATCACCTAAGGATGCTGCCTGGCTGGTACTGCCACCCTGAGAGAAGTCCATCTGTCTCTTCCTCTTGCTAGTAGAAATATTACCAGTAACTCATGCTGAACCGCCCTGGCCCACACCACGAGATTCCCATAGGTTCCTCTCTGTAATCAGCGCCTGATTCACAATCATGTGTACAGTAGGGAACCTAAAAACATTTACCAGTGCTCGGATGTCATACCAAAGACCATCCTCAAAACGTCTGGCTCTCAACCTCTCAACACCAACTAGCACGGGTGAAAAGCGCTGAAGCTCCGTAAAACGAGAAGAATAGTCCATCACCGACATAGCACCCTACTGTAGATTCATGAACTCTCAAGCTCTATCTGCCCTCAGCATCTCGGGAAAGAAGAAGTCATAGAAGACTGCCTGAAAATCATCCCACGCCATGCCTCTGTGATGCACTGACAGGTTGGTAACATCCCACCACCTCTTGCTGGAACACACAACATGTAAGTTGCGGGAATGACTCTCCACCCTGGATGCATCTCAAGATGATAGAAATTAGTCAGCATCGATCCTAGCCAAGACTCTGTAGATTGAGGCCTGCCATCCCCTGAAAACGTAGGCAGATGTTGCTGCTGAAAGATACGTGTCAGCTCAGCCATAGATGTGGTAGCCTGTGATGCTCCCTGAAAGGTCTGCATGAACTACATAAAGCCTTCATGGAACTGCGCCTCCACACCTGTGTCCGGTATAGCAGCTGGCGCCGCATCTCGCTTTATCATCCGAAGCCAAATCGGATTCCAGACGAACACCCAGCGCATCATCAAAGGGTCGGTCATCTTCCTTGTCTTCAAAACGTCTCCAACGCCTCCTCTGCCAAATGTGGAGGCTACTGCTAGTTTCAAGATGAAACAACAAAGTACACGACATATACTTTTGAGAACATGACGTTTAATTATTTCATTTAACTGTTCATTTGGCTGCAATGCTACATTGTTCAACTGTCGACATGAGTACACGACATGTACTCTAAAGTACACGACGTGTACTATCGCCTAGTTGTGGGCTGCTCCACTGCCTTACTATTTAGGCCTACCGACTAACTACACGGAATGTAAAGTACCACTACACATCGTGTAGTTGGTTCCTACACCATTTGTTGTTGGCATGGCACCACGCTCCATGTACCCATCCCACACATTCATAAGTACACCGCGTGTGCAAAAGAAAACGGCGTGTAGTTCAAAAATTTAGGATTTTTCCCCATTTTCCATATTTTCTCAAAAACATTTAATGAAAAGGAAAAAGTAGAAGCTCGTACCTCAAAAATAAGAAACGGGTTCATACAAAATCATTTATTAAACCAATTCCATCAGGTATTAGGCATTTACTAAAACCAAAAGGAATTGTGTGAGAAATAATAAACACAATAGGTAAAATATAATCTAAAAAAATAAAATATATTAATTTTAAATAATGGTACTTTCTATTCAATAATTGAAACATAATATTTATCCTAGTTCATTTATTCTAATCATCTATATAATTATTTACAATGGTTCTCAAAGAAAATTTGAATTAATCTAAGAATATACACCTGGAATATAAAATCAGGTGTACACCATGGTTCTTTTTAATCACCAGGTAATAATTCACTTTAGGCCAAAGAAAACTTTTTTGGGTTATGACCCCTTGGAACAACATTACTAGAGACACATCCACTTACAACATCTAGACAATGATTCTATTTCATAGACAGCACTATCATATATTTACCAAAACAAATAATAAACTCTTACACATTGAATTATCATAACGGTTAAAAAATTCTAATCCCAGAATCCAAATGAGAACTAAACCTATCTATGATAAAAACTATACTATCCTTGAATTTTCGTTAATAAATATTTCATAATTTTATAATAATATTATTCATATTTAAAAAGAAATCCCTCATGGACCATAATGGTTTAGTTGATTTTGTGACTAGATACACCATCTTATTATTTCATGGAAGGTAATCAACATCTCCAAAAAATTTCTACCCATGTATTAAAAATTATAAGTACATAATACAAAAAACCTGTCATGATAACCTAAAGATGGGAAATTTAATAAATGGTGACATCAAATGCTCAGTAATGGTAAACATGGGAGCTATAAATAGATGATAATATGAAATCTAAATATAGGAATTAGGGTATAAGATAATGAATATAACATGAAACGTTAATTCCAAAAATATCAGAGACCCGAAACATGAGTCATGGAATAAAACATTTTGATTTGAAAAGACATGAATAATAAGATTGTAAAATCATAATACATAAATCAAAAGCATACGTTCATGTTATATAAGTGTGTAACCATCATAAATATTGAAAGAATCTCAAATGACATGGTTTCCTTGTGATTACTTTAAAGCATAATATACCAGTCATCGACACATGTTTCGCATAGTAGATCAAGCATAATGTCATGTTTCACATATAAAATCAAATATGTCAACTTATTTATCACAATTGATCAAGAATATTGTCTTCATTACCAATAGTTTATGATGAGATATAAAAAATTTCCTAATAAATAGAATACACTATCATAAAATATCTTCTTTATCATCATAAAAGAACCCATGAAAATAAAATATGCTCTATTATGTTTTCACCAATTAATCATAGCATAACATATTTAAAGGATTGGGTTTCATGAAAATATTCACATCCTAATATTTAAAAATTAAAAGAAATAAATAATGATTGTTCTATTGGATTGTATTACAAATAAAAGGTATGAAACACAAAAGGATTATGTATTTCAGGAATATAAATAACGAAAGAAAAATCATGAAGATAATACTATTTCCATGTTGAAATATATTATTTAATATATAAAATCATCCAAAAAATTGTGGAATGAATTTACCTTGATTATAAACTAATGAAATTTTAAAGGAATGTATAATGCATTGAGATATCGTGATGGAATAAAATTACATTACTTTCGTACACATTAAAACAATTATTCCATTAAGATTTTTTGTTAACATTTTAAAATTATATCATTCGAAAAAAAAGAAGGTTCAATTTATATATTTTTTTTCAAAAAAAATTTTAAAAAAATTAAAAATTAATATTTCAATATTAAAAAAATTAATAAAATCCTTTTTAGAAAACATTGTCATGTAAGAAATATGGGTTTTGATCGAAGAGGCAAATAATGTCTACTTTCCGTAAAATTTTCTGTAAGTATCATGAGTACATAAAAAATGTAAAATGTATTTAATATATGTATTCTAGATAAAAACATTTAAAATAAAATTAAATATTTTCTTGAGATATATATCATATTATTTCACCATTGGAATTATAAATATAAAATATATTGATAAATAATTAGATTGTATCATTAAACCCATAAAATTTATGTATATTTTGAATTGTAAGAACTATGAAATAAATTAAATTATACGGATATTTATATTATATAATTTTCATAGAATAATAATTAAATACATTCATGATAATCATATGGAATTCATAAAAGAAACATGTGGTGAACATGGCACGTGTCCTACAAAAATAATTGTGAGACAAAATACCTTATCTCTTCTCTAGCTTCTGTTGTATGAGTGAAAAAACATATATAATAAACATATATTTCATATAATTATATTATAATGTTATAATAAATAAATATAACAACATATATGACTTACTTATTACATTTTTTGACATGTATAATTGAAATTCATTATTAAAATCATTTTTTTGGATGATAACTGCTTCGAATTTCATATATGATTTGGTTCAGTAGTTTTAGTCAATTAACATCTAATATAGTTCCATAAATCACAGAATTAATATAATTATATAAATATAAAAAAAAAATTTTGGATACATATTTGGAGTCATTCATAATCTTTATAGATAGTAAAATGAATTACACCATTCCTAGAGACAACATGTCGTGCAAAGACATGAATATTGTTTTCATTATTTGATGGATTCAAAAATATAAATTTAAGTATTCATTCAAATTTATAGAATATTTTTTAATAATATATAAAATATATATTCATTAAAACTATACATTTTACCATAAATTTTACAATAAATTGAATATTTTATCCGACCACTTTGTGGAGCTCGTTGTCTACACATGTGCACGAGAAGCATTATCTATTTTCATTGGATTAGAAGGTAATAATTTATATGTGATATTATATTTCCATAAGTATAGTTATTTATTAAATATAATATAGAAATATATATATTAAATCAATAATTATATCCTTCTTTGAGATGGTGTTTTGAAAAACACATTACATCAGTCTGTGAGGAGGTAGTCTCATGTAAAAAAATTCTATCATTTATTTCTCACATGATGGAAGAGGATATGGATAACATTTATTATATTAAAAATATATATATAATATTATTATATTTAATATAATAGTGTTATTATTTAATTTTATTTATAGATTATTGGAAGGATGTGGAAGAATAAATTAAAAAACCCCTCTGTTAAGAATGATACCTCTTCTTAGGATATCCACCTTTTGTTTTCACTGAAATACATTGTATGAGTATTTTTTTAATAATAAAAATGACTCTATGATTTATTTAGGAATGTTATGTGTTTTTTTGTCAGTATGATCAATTCTTAATTGCCTTTTTTGTGTTGAGAGTCGATCATATGTTGTTCTATTTTGTATGTTAGAAGGATTGTAATTATTTAAAATATACAATTCTATTAAATAATGGGAATTCAATATAAAACTAAGTTCTATAAAATTTTTAAATAATGGTTTGGGGATATTATAATATTTATAAAAATATATCCCACATAAATGGACCTTATTTCAAAAATTCTTTTCAATTAACCTCCATGTTTTATTAATTTTACAAATTTAGATTTCACCGTGGTGATGTGAATTTTACTATGATAATTTATCATTTAAGCCTTATTAGGTAATTTTTAAACACTTATTATAAATTTTAAATCCAATTTATCAAATAAAACAATAATATATGCAGAAAATATATTTTATAACATGTTCATGTAACCCACAAAACATAGTTGGATACTTTATTATGGTGACACCTGTTTCAATCTTAAAGGATAATGAATGTTATCATAAAAAACGAAAAAAAATGGAAAATAGTTTATAATTTAAATTATAATGTATTCTATTTTATAAATCTAATTTATTTCAAATTTTAAATCAATAAATAAAATTTTTTTAAAAAATCATTAATTTTTATTTGTAATTATTCATTTAATTATAAATTAAAGTCCCCAATACAAATATTTATTTAGATTTTATTATTTTTATGAACTACAAATATGTAACTATTAAATAATTTTATTTAAAAAAATAATTCATTCAAATTCTAATATATTTAATATTATTAATTTTTATTTTATATCAAATTTAACTAAATACTTAATACATCGGTGTTGCATACAAAATTAAAGGTAAATATTTTTTGACTAAAATCATGAAAAAAATTAACTAGATAAATAAAACATATTTATCCCTAAATTTAATATTTATAACCTAAAATAACTCATTTTTACCCTAATCATAACGCTTTAGAAATTATAAATACACATAGATTTTCTTTGTTACATTTCTGTTATGTAAATTATCATAAATTTCATAATCATGTGAATATGGATCAAAAATTGAAACATTAAAATAATTAGATGATATATGGTATAATATTAACCTAAAATATAAATTTTTAAACCATTTAGGTTATTATATACCTTATATACTTAGGTTATCCACTAGAAAACCTATTTTACCTATAATTACGATATATTTTTACTTATTTTGAATTTTATTACAACTAAAAATATAATTGAAATTATTATAAAATATGAATTATAGTGATTAAAACATGTAATACATTTTATTAAATTTAATTCCCATGTTTTTTAGGATCTAATATTTAATTAGGGAAGTATATGTGACATAAAATGTTTTTTTAATTCATTTTTCAACGAAATGATGATTTTACAATAACTATATAACTATTAATCTAAAATTTGTTAATTTATATTCATATATCTAGATGTCAAATATTTAAATTTAATAAAAACAATTCCTTTTTATGGGTTATGTTAATTAATTAAAATTTGAAAACGTAATGTAATTAAGAACAGTTTTCAGAAAAATGGTTTCAAGCATAAATTTAGATTTATTAACACATCATGAAATTACTGATAAAATTGTATTAATTTTATTATTCTAAATAAAATGGATAACATATTACTTTTACATAAAATCCAAAATATAATCAGAATAAAATTTTCTTCATTTAATGAAAATAAAATGTTTTTTTTGGAAAATAAGATATTTTTCACTACTCACTGATAAATCAATATTCTCTAAAAAATCATAACATTTAACCATATTTTAATTATCAATTTATATTTTTGAAATTTATATTCATATAGTGCAATATAATTTCTGGATTTAGTAAAAGTTTATTATATTACATTCTCACTAAATTAAATATTTTGATAAATAAAATTATATTTTTGATGTTTGTAAATACTATAATAAATACCCAGTATTAATTTTTAAATAAAATTCCTTCTATTAAATATTTATTAATAATTTTAAAAACTAATTACTAATATTCATACATAAAATTTTACTAGGTATATTCAATGGTAATGTTTAAATATTTAAATAATATTTAAAAATTCAATTAATATAAATGTTTCGTATAAAAAGTCTTTTTATGAAATCTTGTTTATTTTAAGATAAACATCTTAAAAAATATCCATGTTTTATATTTTTTAAGAATAATAATTTCGTTATCTATCACATTCAATTTTACCATATTTACGTCTCATTTTATACATTGACTATAACGATAAATCATATTTCGAGAAATTATATTCATAGTGAGACAAAATGAAATGATAAAAATAATTTATATGATGTTTAAACCATGAAGCATTCATTAAGTATAATGAAATAGTTTTTATAAATTAGGTTATTCATGGTCATAACATATTAAAATCTATCATAATTATTCATAAAGTGAATATTAATTAACCAAAACATATCCCCTATGAGTTTTTATCCAGGTGTTATGTGTTGGGCCCACTCATCATTCCCTACTATTGATCGAGTAAATACCCAATATTCCCTTTCTAGAGTTGTTACCAATAGGTTTATCTTATCTAGACCTGTGTCAACTTTCCAATGCATAATAATGGTTATATTTTAGGCAAACAAAACTTTTTGTCATTACCTTACCTTACGGTGTTGTCTTTTACATAGGCCTATCCTAGGGGATCTCACAATGTTTTTCTCATCATATTTTCAAAAACTAATTATATTTCACTATGATAATAACTAAGGAATCCTAAACATCACCATCACAAATATGACATGTTGTGAGATAAATTTTCACCATATATCATTACAATCTCTGTTAGGACAATAATGTTTTAGGGTATTATGAAACTCGAATAAATAAACAACAAGTAAATAAAATATCTAAAACTTATCCCATTTTATTCCTCTAAAATAGAACCCTTTTAGGAAATATTATATGTAAATATTTTATTCATATCCTAGATAAATTTAAATATAATAAAGGGTGATCTAAGAAGATCAGTAATGTTAAATAATATATAAATCAATCAATAGTAATTTTTGTGCATTAAATAAGCATAATGGTATGAGAAAATTAGTATAAAATTTTTAATATCAAACCCAACATTTAATAAAACATAATCATAATTAATGTGATATATCATGGAACATTATGAGTCATGAATCAAAAATGAATCAATGAATGTTATCTATAAGAGCATAAAATTAGCTTATAAACATGTCAAAATAGAGTGTTATAATGTGTGACATAAATTTAATCATTGAAAAATTCTATCAAGGTGACCCACCATAATATTCATCCAATCTTTGTCTTGAGATAACCACTCTTTTCACTACTTTTTACTTTTGATGACCTATCCTATACCCTTTTTGGATTTTGGAAAAATCATGTCTACCCTTTAATCACATAAAACATTAACCGCTATCCAATAAATTAGAAATACTTAATGGACACACTCATCAAATAAAAATAATTCATTCAAATGTGTGCCATAAGATCGTAAAACCATTTTTCATTTCATTATATATTAACCCATGTAAAAAAAATTATTTTCATTAATATGTTATCACGATAATCATAACCCATCTAGAGAAATAATAAGGATTTTCGAAAAATAACATAACCCCAGTGAAGCACAAGTAAAATCATAGGGCCTTGTTTATAAAAAGGACATGAAGACATAAATAAAAAATTTAAAAGATAAAAATTGTTTAATATTCCAATAACAAATAATTTATAAATTATTAAAAACTATATTGAAACAAAATTCGGTAACATTGATATTGATGAAAAAATATATCTGATAAAAGTGATAAATGAAGCATGTTTTCCTTAAAACCATTATTTTGGAGTCTTGAGTATATGAGGATAACATAATTAAAGGAAAAATGTAATCTGATGAAATAACCAGATGAGAATAATTTTTCTATAATTAGTTTTAGTTATACCGTAATAATTGATAATCATAATCATAATCATAAATAATCCCAATTAAAATTGATATGGTATCATAAAACCCTTAACATATTGGTGGCATTGGGTCCTGAAAACCCCTTATAAAAGGATAGAGGGATTCGATGAATTTTGAAAATGGTGAAAAACTAATCCTGAGTAATAGTTTGTGGAAAATGTTCAATGGTGACCAATGTATAATGTTGGGAATGGTCCTATGTAGAAAAAATCACAACATGGACTGCCACCCGTCAGGAAATCTAGCGAATGAATCCATTTGTGGGATGGGACAGTACCACTAGCACCTGTAAATGAACCAGATTATTCATGGGGATGGATGTTAATTAATGTCCTAAAAAATGATCATTCCCTTGAAATGTAATGTCATTTTTGGGCAAGGAAGTAGTTTTTCATCCCCCCACAAACCAAATCACTTGTGGGTCATAACATCATTACTAGGCTCCCTAAAAATAAATCCAAATAGACCACTATATATGACCATCCAAACTAGTAGCCAATTATGCTGCTCTATTATAAAATAATAGGTGTTCTATAAGAAATTGGGAGAAAACTAGAGCTGAAACAAATATGAATGATGTAATAAAGATGCGAGATCCATCTATTCTATTTAGGTAACTACACCACATAAAATTAAGTTAAGAATAAACTCATCTTATCATCCAAAAACCCAAAACACATTTTTTCTACTATTCCATAGATCATAATATGATGACCCCATTACGGTCCATCTCCAAGCATTGTTAAAATCCATGTTGAGAATTCATTTCCATGTGTGGAAAAATAACATGTGGGAGGAACTAAACCCCATATAGAAAAACACAATGTTAGTGGAACCTAGTCCTTTATAGCAATTTTCTAGGTTGATGTAACCCATGTTCAAATAGCCAAATACTACGTTAGTGAATCCAAGTTCTACAAATCCAAACTCAATGTTGATTTCACCATTACCCTCACAAAAACATGATATATAGAAGTAACCTCATCCTGTATATTAACACACTATGAAGAATGAGGCATCCTATTGTTATTTTCTCTGTAGACCTCATAACTTTCCACTTTTTTACTATCAAGACCCACAATATCCCCTCCACAATCCATTCTATATTAATCAGGCCAATGACTCATAAAAATCCACCTAATAATTGTAATCTAATTATTAGACACATCAGAGTGTCCTATAATGTTTACATATCTAGGTTTTTTGGTTTCATGTTTGAAAACCCCATTTAAAGGGGGACTTCATTATTTAATGATTTATATATTCTCATCGTAAAGTGGGTTCCAACCATTGTGCTTCTTACATGTACATCGTCGTTCTATGTGGGAAGTTGGAGGATCATGCTTACCTTTCACATTGAGGTGCATTTCCTTTTCCATGTATCATCCCTATAAACTAATGTGAATCTCTCTAGGAGAAATACTGTTGTATTTATTATGAGTGTTATAAATAAAGTTCATATTATCTATCCTAGGGTATAATAATGGGACATGATGTGTATCAGATCCCTCTCTCCATCCCTTTTCATTTGGTCCTAGTTCTTATCCACTAGTGGACAATAGAGATTAAATGGTTTATAGATCTACACCATTCTATTTTTTCTCACAAAAATCATGACACATGTGGTCTTATAGATAAGTAGTAATCATCATAGATACACGATCCTATGAAAATAGGAATCTTATGATGTGTAATCCTCAAAAAAAATCAAAAAGTTCCTCCTATTATGTAAAATCCCAATACCATTATTAATTACATGGTATTTTATTAGTGAACAACTGAGATATGTAGTAAGCCACTCTAAGTTCCAAATCCAATACCCATAATCACCTAAATGTTATATAGACTGTAGTAATGGTAGGGTCATATCCCCACTGAAGGGATATGTTTCATCTACATCCCTTTCATCAAAATACTTATTAGGTCACATTTCTAGAATGATAAGGCCCCCCACCTAATATAACACCTCTCTAACATATACCATTGGCCACCTTGACCTAATTATAACTATAAACATTAACAATATATCTTCCATGTAGATGACCTTGTCGTGTGATGTTAGATTTCAATGATTGGTATTTACAAAATGGATTTAATAGGTATGATGCGTCAAGTTATGTGGCACTAAACTATGTCAGTTCTAATTATATTCATGAGGAAACGTATTATGCATTTTTTTGGGTTTAATCCCAACATCAAAAAAAATTATGTCTCCCATGATGATGAGAAACTCTGCAACTCCAAATTACACAACATAAAACAAATTTAATGAAGAAAAAAATAAGAATCTATGATTTGTATACAAATTTAAAATTGATGTATAACCTTATATACATACCAACTATATAATTTTTGTGATCCTTGGATACAAAAGAATGATTCTTAACCCATGCATTCTAACAATTGATTGTTATTTCAAGGTGACCCATGATATACTTTGGAATAGCTAAAGGATTCATAAAACATTTCATAAAAAATTGATAATAGAATATTAAAATTGGAAAAAATTTCACCCCAAGAGGGTGTGAGGAGCTTGGCCTCCCATACTATTGAACAATATGATGTCCCTAAGAATTTTTTGTCCATATATAAACAATAATCTACCATTGTAAAATAGGTTCACGAATAGTCTCGAATGAGGGAACATTTCTACATTTATGTATCCATTAATAATTCAGTTGAAGTATTTTGAAAGCATTGAACCCTATGAGAGTGTTTAAACAATATTCGAACCCACCACAGTTGATCATATAGGGGAAACATTGTTTTTCGTTGAAATGATAAATAGTTAACCTAATATGAATCCTTAACCAGGGTTATATTACCACCCACATATCTGACTTATTTTGATCATAACAAAATAGTGGTCTAAATAAGTTGATTGATAATGCATTTATTAATTTATCGAGTTTATACTTTGAAATGTTATTCTTATGTATGTTTTTCACATATATAATACGAATATTTCACCAAAAAACATAGATCCAATGGAAACACACATGTTCTAAAAGACATTCATAGCTGCCATTTCATAAGGCGTGTACTCAACAAAAAAAGGGTCTCCATCTACCACCCAAAATCCTCAACAATGAATTTCAAATGATTAGGTCTGAGAGTACAATTAAAATTAAATTTACCATTAATTTATCTATCTATACATTCCATCTAGTTTAGGATTCCCCATCATCCATCCACTTAGTGATGGTCGACATTCCAGAACCATGCCTCTCTAATAGCCATATCATCCTATTTCAGGAGCCTATCACTAGAATGTGATAATGGATTCCTCCCTTAACTTTTTTTGGATGATAATGTGGTCTCCAACAACTTCATCAAAATAACATTGATTTCTACCCCATGTGACCCTACAAATAATCATCACTTTCAATTTTGTACATCCTAAAATCCCCACCATGAAGATGATACAACTCCATGTTCGCCAACTGAAGTCATGCATACAAGATTACCCATGGTGGAATGTAGATGGTTTCAATTTGACAATATTCAACACACAATAATTTTTTCCCTTCTAAATAATCCCTCTACGTAAATATAATGGAAACCTATGGGAAGATAAAAATTATCGCTCACTCATATCATGTTATTCAATAAAATAAAACCAAATATTATTGGAATATAAAAATTCCATCTCACTATTGTAAATTATTCTAGGAAAATATGGTGGAAACGAGCATATTAAATTATCTTATTAGGAATATGAATCCTTATAGTCAAAAATGAGGGAAAAATATGAGTAGTTGTAAATACTTTCTGATGTAAATCAAGACTACCTATAAAATAATATGGAAAACAATAAGGATATGTAAATACATTCTATTTAATATCAATTTAGATAGATAAATTAAATGGAGAACTAAAATTAGAAATAAATCCATTATCATTTATATAAATTCTACCAGTTAAATATGGTGGAAATCAATGAGAAGATTCAAAAATCATGTTCGGTATATCAAGCTTTCCAAAAATCTACAGTGGAAATTCAAGCACCCGATCCACATATATCACATATATGTAATATGTAGTATCATATTTTCTACCCAACAATATAATGGATTTATTTTATCATTCCTCCCAAGAATGTTTCTCGGTACTTCTTTGAAATGATGGATGGTTGTAAGGAAATCCCTAAGCATATGTTACAAACCATCCAATAAAACATAATGTCAGTGGATATAGCTTGACGTCAGGCCATTGACACCACATTCTCATGTAGAGTGATTCATTCATACAAATGGGATGGAAGCCCAGAAGCAGTCATGCATCTCCACCTCCCATCAATGTGGGTCTTCTGTAATATTCCTAGATAACTCGACAACTAGATTGGGCACAAATTATAGTTCCTACTGAGGATTACCGATATATTTTAGAAGATGGTATAGTGTTGTAATATATCAATAATGAAGTTATATAATAAATTCATCCTTTTTTTGATAGTATAATGGGATTAATTCGAACCCACTATCATTCATGTGGATTATTAATCACAACATGTTGTTCCTACAAACAGTATAAGAGCATCGAAAAAAATCACACCCGAGGCAGTTTAAAATAAGAAGGCATGATTGAACATACTTTGTAAAATGATGGTGTTATATAGGCCATGATATATTTATCACTAGTGTCACATGATCTATCTGAACTATTCCAAAATTATGGAATCTATAGTAGTAGTCCTAAAGATCCTCCCCAAAACCTATCTACAAGAAGATTTAGAGGTCCTCCAATGACAGATCTCTATGATGAATTTCATCATGGGAATAATCATACTGATATTTAGAGTCAATTTCATTATGAGATAATTATCATCCATCCCAATGACCATAATATCAGTCATAAAATCCCCCTACTAGATCAAATAGGAGAAATCCAATGTATTCATATGGACTAGTAATGATTTATCTATTCATGCTTGATACC